>JAQPPZ010017033.1:0-1211875 GCA_028583015.1 Wollemia nobilis
ATATTTGAGCAAGTCCTAGAGAGGACTTATTGAGTAGATTTGAAGAAGTTTTGAGTGAGCTTGTTGATCAAATTTGGACAAGTTCTGAGTGAGTTTGTTGAGCATATTCGAACAAGTTCTAAGTGAGCTTGTTGAGAAAATTTGAGAAGGTTTTGAGTGAGCCTATTGAGCAGGTTCTGAGTGAGCCTGAGTATATTTGAGCAAGTTATGAGTAAGCCTATTGAGTATATTTGAAGAGGTTCTAAGTGAACCTATTGACAGAGCTTTGGAGGTGACAGACTATAGAGGAAACAGTCTCAATGGATAAATATCTAGTAGCTAGGACAATTGAGGATAGATATGAGTGAGGAGTCTTCAAGTGGAGAGATATCCACAAGTTAGTGCAGCAGAGAGACAAAGTCTTCTAGAAGATCACTAGCCAGAGCATAAGGGGAAAGAGTTCTCCTATGGAAGAGATCCACAAAATTGAGATTTAGGGAATTATAATTTCCTTTGGACAGAGGTCCATAAACATTGTAATTGTGAAGGATTCCCAAGAGATTTATTGAGAAATTTTTAGCAAAAAAATTTCTTCGTGGAGTAGCCCGCATTTGGTGAACCACGTAAATTTTTGTGTCACTTTTGTGGATGATGTTTTGTGCATTGCTTTGATTATTGCTATTGATACTGCTATCTATACTCTACATAATATTGAATTGAAAAGAAAAGTAAAAAGTGGTCTTATACTGTTCACCCACCCCTCAGTATAAGCTTGTGTTTTTCAATATATTAGATATCTATGGATATAAGTGAATGAGTCTTTACGACTAGAAATCAATGTTATATCACATTTTTATAATTGGAAGTCTTACTACATTGACAACATAAAATCTTATAAATATGAATTCAATGTATTCAAATTATAATGTAGGATCTAGTTATAGGAGATAAATATATATCATTAACATTGTTGATACATCATCTAAAGGTGAATTGTCATGGAGTTTACATAGTTTAGATATAGTATGCACTTTATCCATATGGTAAACACAGTGTACATATAGATCTTGAGATAAACCATCAACCCAAGAGGTACACTTATGTTGAAATCCTATGATGGTTTACAATAACAAATTATTATTATTATTTTCACAAAAATGACTTCTTTACTTCTAAACTTCCTCTAAATGACACAAAAAATTTATGATGAAAGAACTTAGGAGGCATAGTCCTAAAATAATGAAGGGAAATACCTCAAACATATTGATAAGGATTTATACTAGTAGGTATGATGCCTATTATATTCCATCTTGTGGTAAGGCTTTTGATTGAATTGTTTTATACTTTTTAAAGTGATCAATTTTTGGCTTTTCTAGGTAATGTTAATAACCTTTTTTTATCAAGTTCAATAGCATAAAATTTCATGCCAATGGTTATTTTTGACATGGTTTTTTGTTTCCTCACCTATCCCCTTCCATATAAAAGTTAAATTGTATGACTTTAAATGAAAAACATTTAGGTATAAGCATTTATACATGGCACTATATTTAGTGTGCACTTTGTCTAGAGTTTGCATAATGCAAATTCCTAGTAATACAATACATATCCACAACAATTTAAAACATAGTAAACTTAGACACATCACTTATAGATACAAAAGGTACAATTACCTCAATTGTGATGTATCTCATTATGTGCTTAGCAATTCTAGCAAAGTAACATTGCAAGTGTTCATGTTCATTATGATAATAACATCAAGATATGAAATTTAGTGAGTTGTTCTTTAGGATGAATGTCAATAAGTTATAAGCATGTAAGATTTTTTTTGACTGATTTGTATCATACTATATGTAGTGGTTAGTTATAAAATCGTAATAATATCCACTGATACACTCTAGAACTATAAAACTAGTGAGGAAATGACTTGGTTATTCTGGCAAAAATTATAAGAATGTATCATAGTTTTTATGACATTCCTTTCATATCCTATGTATTATAGATAATTTTATTTATATATTATCAAATGTATGTGTCATGGAAGACCTATCCTAGATCATAGGTATCATGCCTTACATAAGTCACATCATCTTACTTGACTAAAGAGGCAATGTGTGAGAGATCACCTTTAGACATCCAAGGCACATGACATTACTTTCATAACAAAAAATATTTTAGGGTGAACACAAATGAGCTACTCTTCAGATGTGTCCCACGACTATGATGATTATTGTAGGTTTCCTCCAATGTATGCAATAGATGGACTCAAAGAACTTGTTTTTTCCATAGAAATATAAAGAATTAACATGATTTATTTTACAAGATGAACTCCACCATACATATTCCTCAATATAATTTTCCATTGAGTAACATGATGCTTCAACTATGATAGCTCCCATGATTTTCCTAGCAATTCCAATAGAGTAATATTACAAATGTTCAAGTTCATTATAATAAAAATTTTAAGATGAGTGTCATCAAGTTGTTCTCATGAATGTGAATGATATACAATATAATTTAAATTAAGATGATTGTCAACATGTTTCTAAGGTGAATTTCAATAAGATACAAGTTGATATGCTTTAGGATAAATGTTATCCTACTACTTTGTAAGAGGAACGATTTAAAGCTTTTTAAAAAAATGTTATTCTTCATTATTACTAGCTAGAAGAGGAATAATTAAAAGCAATATGTAGAGTGACATTTTCCATGATTACCTAATTTTCAACCATTTTTATTCTCTAAATCCTATTCTCCATCACTTTCATAAATCAAACACAAAATGCCTTAAATGTCATGGATTCCATATGATTTTTTTGCAATTATGATAATATAATGTTAAAGGTGTTGATTATGATAAGAACATAATGGACATTAAGAAGGTATTTTTTGGAATACATATGACAAGTTGTGAGTTTATTTACTTTCAATATGAATGCTACTCTACTACTCTCTAGAAGAAACAACTGAAATTCAAACAAACAATGGTATTCTCCAAGATTACTAGACATAAGGAATAATTGAAACCATTTTAAGAGTATTTTACTTTTTTTGTAAACCCTTCTAATAAGGCTATGTCAAATATCACTCAAATGGTTAATAATCTTCTAAATGGACCTAAAAAGGTGTTTGATTAGTTCTTTTTTATGAGTCATGCACCTATGAATCATCTTGACATGATGAAATACATATATACATTAAAAAATTATGTGAAGCATTACTCAAATGGTTATAAAAAATTATACTAGTTTTAGTTATTGATAAATATTGCACATATGATTAAATATTATAGACAAGAGGGGATCATATAGAAAAAAGTTATGTTGAATTAGTTACAAGTTAAAAACCACTTTTAATTTATTTAAATATAATTTGTAGGTTGCAAGTTTAGGTTAGGATGCATAGTCTATGATTTTACCTTCAATAAGCAACAATAATAGTCATAGGTGAAACTTCTATGCATGATCATAGATCTATTAGCATCATTTTACTCCAATTATTTTTCCAAAAAGATCTTTCAAACTCATTTTTCAATAGAAGACATCATAATTATTTCCATCTTTTTTTTCCTCTTTTCATTCTTGCATTTTAGAAATCAACATTTAACTACCATTTTGGGTTAACCTTTTAATTCAATTAAATTTTGGTTATTTAATCATGTTTATTATTGAATAATTGCTTAACACTTGGTACTAGATTAGTCTTTGTTTTGTGTATATTCTATTATTGAGGTGTTACAAGAGAAAAATTTAGCTACTTCTATCTACTCAACCTTCAAAAGCAACCTCACAATTAATTGTAGCATTTTCAACAACCACAACACTCAACCACAACATTTTTAACATCAACAAATAGGTAAAGGGATCAGGTGAGCTAACCCTTCCCTTTTTCTAATTATTTTTCTAAAAATTATGTGAACTAGAGGTGTGACTACGGTAGGCCCTCGAATGAGTCTAATCCCTTTTTATCTTGTATCAAGGTCTTCAAGGCATAGTCATATCGAAGAGATATATTAAACACTCATTAACATTGTTAAAAGTTAGTACTATATTTAAGATTTTTCAATCAAGTACGCATAGTCATTTTTCTTGTATGCTTAGGTAAATCACATCTAATTTTATGATCATAAAAATAAAAGAGTGAACCCTTTAGGTTTTGAATCTAAGTTATAATAAAAAGGGGGTAATTGTTTTATAGGAAATATTATTAGAACTTCATAATATGTATTTCCTTTACTGAATAGAAAATAATCAACATATCATAGTCACTTGTACATAAAATATACTCTATGTTTTGTATTTTGTTAAATTAGTATTTCAAACATTGGCACTTCTCTACAACAACACTTTTGTTTTTTCAATGGGTAATATAATATTGAAACATGTTCCACCTATATTACATCATGACCATTTAACAATATTATAACATCTTGGTAATTATGCATGTATTATTTGATGATATTTAGACCTTGATCTCCTCAAAAGTTGAGGAATATAATTGGTAAAGATAATGCCATTTACAACACTTTTATTAGTGTGGCTTATCTCTAGCACTATTGTTAGAGTTAGAAAGAAGATTATATTAATTATAAATATTAATTAAATGCTCTTTTATATTATTTGCATTGATTGTCATAAGTTATTTTGTATCTAAAAATTAGTTTGCATCTCAAGGAATCCAAATTTATTTAAGTTCATAAACATTTAATATTTTTCAATGAGTTTACACATTTTTTTATGAGGGATCATGGTCCCCTCGTACTAAGTGGGGTTTGAACCTTGAACCTCTAAATGAGAATCCAAAGCCCTTACCACTGCAGTAAGCTTGTAGATCCCTACGAATATTTTCTATTGTATAATTACTCTTTGGTCAAATGTCAATTTATTAAAGAATTTGTTCTATTTATTAGCCCTCTAGTTAATTGTAAATTCTATTCAAGTAAAGTAATTACAAAAATACTTAGTTGTATTTCAATATATTATGTTTTTACAAAACTTAGCATTTGAAAACTAGATGACCGAGATCATGGCTTTAAGGGGTAATCATATTCATGTTTGGAAGAGACAAAATAAAACACATAGAGATTTGCTAAACTAAATAACATATAGGAACAACAAACACAAACATAATAAAATAAGTAAAAATAAAAAATAAGGCACCAAAGTCAATTGGTAAACCAAGAGAACGCATACTATATAAATGAGCTTAGAGGAGCTATTCATAAAAAAGTTTGACATGCATGGAATTGGTGGGTTCCTTCAATTAATATCTATATATTATTTACAATTTCATTTCCCTCAACCCAAGCAACTACTTGACAATGTATGGACACAACAATTTTTGTATTACCTTTCCCTTACACTTTTTATGCACATTATCAAGCTTGACGATAAGGTCCTTGAATTTGAAATTACAATGATATAATTTCTTATTATATTTCTTGGAAACACAACTATAATAGATCTATTATTCTCAAGATCATGTATATGCCTCTCATCAAGAGGAATACGTTTGACAAGACAAGCCTCCTTATACTCCTAATGGTACTCATCATGACTCAACAAATTTTTCAAAAAAAAATGCAAAGAAGGCAATTCAATTTTAAGCAACAAAATAGCTTCAGTACCATAGATCAAATAAAAATGGGTCACTCCTATGGATGTTTGAATACTAGTGTGGTACACCCATAATATGGGATATGACTAAAAGTGCCAATCTTCCTTTGATTCTTTAACATCCTTCTACAAAATATTAATCAAAATTTTATTACTAGACTCAAATTGACCATTCTCTTGTGGATAGTAAGACATATAAATATGGTGTTGAATCCCTAAATGAGACATCTATTCTTGTATGTTTTTGTTTTTGAAAGGGGTACCATTATCTAAAATAAGAGTAGATGGAAAACTAAAGTGACACATAATCTAATTAAAAACAATTTGGATACGATGAAAGTTGTTTGATATTTTAGGGACATGGCTTCTACCCATTTCATAAAATATTTTATGGATGTGATGATAAGTTTGTGCCCATATAAGGACATGGGATAAATAGTTCCAACAAGGTCAAGATCCCAAGTTGAGAAAGGCCAAGGAGACTCAAAGGGATGTAGAACCTAGATAGGGACATGCATTTCATCTTTCTAAAACTAACACTTATCATAAGATTTAACATAGTTATCGGCATCTATTTCTATTATTGGTCAAAATTAACCCATTATTAACAATTCACAAGCCATGGAATGACCATTAAAGTGCCCCCCATAAATGCCACTATAGACATCAAAATGAACTTTGGGAACCTTGGCTTTTGTAAGATATCATAAGAGAACATCATTAGGATTATGGTAGTATAGTACTCTACCAACAATAAGATATTTAAATGCTCTCTTACGAATATGAACCTGTTGCTTAGCATTAGCAATGGATGGGTAGGATTGATCATTGATAAAGCACAAAATGTTGCCATACCAAGGATAATCAAGAGGGATTTAAAAATCAATAGCATTGACCTCAATTGTATTCACATCCATTAGGACATTAGTGATAGAATTAATAGGTTCATCATGAACTATTACCATAAAAGTAGCTTTAAAATGTTTCCATGTGGTACAAATTCACTAACTAAAGTGACTAAGGAGTCAACCTTAGTATTTTACCCCCTAGGGGAATGACTAATGCTAAAGGACTCAAAAGTATTAATAAAATTGGTAGCCACTTGGTGGTAAGGAATCAAATAGGAATATTTGATAGTATATTCGCTAGGAATATAAAGAACCATAATTTGAGAGTCACCTAACACTAAAATGTGCTTAAAATTCATATGTTGGGTATTCATAAATCTTAATATTAGAGCCTTATACTTTGTAACATTTTGAATAATGCTAGAAAAGTTCAAGAAGAAGTCCATAGGCAACTATGCAATTTAGAGACTTGAATACCAACTCCTACACCAAACTCATTCTTAACCCCATCAAAGTGAAGGATCCAAGTATCAAGGTGGAGGTATTCATCAAATTCTTGGGAAGAGGAAGATATGTCAGTTTTGAATTTAGCCTTTATTTCATGATGCTTCTCAACATCCTCGTGAGACTCTAAAAGAGATTTTTCTTACTTGATAAGTTCATAAGGAGTAGACTCTTGAATAAGGCTTGTGATAAAGTTATGAGAGACAAGAAATAACCATTATTTCCTTATCATGCAAGACCTCCTTTAAGAGCTATTGCATTAAATTAGGAGCTGCTTCTAGTTGATCAGTAATAAATCAAGCTTTAGTAGATTTTTTTGTAACACTATTGAGATCAAATTATTGCATCATGGTGATCCACTTTCTATATTGGGTGTCACTGTTGGAATATGATACTGACTGTGTAATTTTTACAATAGTTTTTATCCATACATTTCAAATATTGTAACTATTTCCATTGCTTTACCCTTATAGTTATTTGTTTTCAAGAGGTATTCAACTATAATTGCAAAAACAATAAATGAAGGAGAGTTTGTTGTGATAGTGCATTGGCTACATTTTTTGGCCGCACTTTTAGCTATATATTTGGCTATATTTTTTGTACTTTGGCTACACTTTTTGTTGTACTTTGACTGCACTTTTTGGTTGCACTTTGCCTACAATTTTTCATGGGATTTGGCTACAATTTTATAGCAGATTCGCTATTTTTTCTTTGTATGATGTATTGGTTGCATTTTGAATATTGAAGAAGAAAATTTTATGACTGCAATTTATTTAAATTTATAAAATATAATTTCTTCTTAGCTTTAGAGAAAAGCAAGGTTGCTTTCTCTCATTTTCCATATTTGGTATCAGATCTTTGGTAGATCATAATTCAGGTTGAAGCTTTTTTGTTGGTGTTATTTCTCACAATTGAACATGGCCAACACTATTTCACTTACAATACCATAATTTAATGATGCATATTATGAATCTTGGAGATATTGGTTATGAAGAACAAGACGATTGGGTCTTTCTTCCCCATAATTATAGACATGCTAAAAGATAAACCAAGAAGAAAAAATCATTGGCACTATATCAGATACAATCAGTCCTTGATAAGATCCTTTTTCTAAGAATAATAGATGTCAAAATAAGAAAAGAAGCATGGAAGGCCCTACAATAGGGATATGAAGGTAGTGACCAGGTGAAGGTTGTTAAATTGCAAACCCTAAAACAAGAATTTGAGAATATTAAAATGCAAGGAGCATAAGGAGTTAGTGATTATTGTGTGAGAGTTAAGGATGTGGTAAATAAAATGACCACATTAGAAGAATGCGTGGATAGAGAGACTATAGTAAAAAATATATTAAGAATATTGACACTGAGATGGAACAATGTTGCAATCATCATAGAAGAAAGAAAATAGCTGAAAACCCTTGAGTTTGATATATTGGTTGGTTCTCTTATGTATCATGAGGAGAGACTTAGAGATGCCTTTGAGGATGAAGAAAAAGCATTCACTTCCATGTTGAATATTTTTGGGAATGAAAGATCAAGCTCCATCAATCAAGGTAATTGACAAGACCAAGGAAGAGGTCAAAGTTCAAAATCACCAAGAGAAAGAGGATTCATGAGAAGTAAGAGTGAGCCCACTCTTTACTTAAAAAATGAAGGTAATAACATTCTTCTTGTTTGCTTATATGTTGATGATTTGATCTACATGAGTAGTTGTTCTAACATAAGGGATGAGTTTAAAAGTGACATGATGAAAGATTTTGAGATGACAAAACTAGGGTTGATGCAATACTTCCTTGAAATGGAAGTACATCAGAGAAAATATTAGATTTTGTATGTCAAGAAAAGTATGCTAGGGACATGATAAAAAAGTTTAATTTAGAAGATTACAAACTAGTTCCTACTCCAATTGCTCATGGAGTAGTTTTATTTAGAGAAGATGAAGCCAATAAAGTAAATTTTATAGCCTATAGAAAAATATTGGGAGCTTAATACTTCTAACTCATACAAGAATGAATATTGCATATGTCATGTCACTCATTTCTAGATACATAGGTTAACCCTATGAATTGCACATGAAGGCAACGAAAAGGATTCTAAGGTATGTAAAAGGTACACTATATTTTGGAATTCATTGTTATCCTTCTAACAAATTTAAGTTGGCTGGTTATAATGATTTAGATTGGGTTGGAAACTTGAATGATGAAATTTCAACATTGGGAAATTGCTTCTATAACAATCCAAATCTAACCAACCTGGAAGAGAGTTTTTTTTTAAATCAAGAAAAATATTGAAAAGGTTCTCTAAGATATTTCTAGTTCAGGATCTATGTTCATAGAGGTTTCACCACATTTCAAGTTCATGATATTGTAGACATCCCTCGAGTTGATAGGAGTGACCCATCTCCTATAAAATAACTAGGGTTTACCTTGTACACCTTCATGGCTTAAAGGACACTTTCACATGGTCACCCCATTTTCTTACATTCTCTATGAATGTAGGATATTTTGACCATAGTGTATGGATTAACCTTATCTCAGTATTTAGAGAAAAGAGACAAAAATTCCATTACTAGTATAAGTCCATCTATACTAATACGTAGGTGTAAAACCTCTTAGTTTACACATGATACCATGCATAGAACTATATGGCTCAATTATCCCATATCCAAGATAGTTTAATTGAGGTTATTATCATTCCACGTGATATCCTTCACATGAACACCCAATGGTCATTTGGAGATCCATCACTAAATCCAATTTAATAATGGTATCCAAACCTCTGTAGTTGGAAAAGAGGATCAAAGCTTCACTACTTGAATCTTTTCCAAGGACTTCCTGTCTTTGGGTCCACATAGAAGATCCTTTATCGAAATTTTCCTTTCAAAGATCCTCACGTGTTGCTACACCACAAGAACCTCAGGTTTGCATCCATTATTTAGGTTCTTTTAGGTTTGGCTAACTAGGGATGTCCCCCATAGATACAAAAACCTAAACCCAAAATAAAACATGAAACCATTTATTCATTTTCTCTCTCTCATTCTCTCTCATTATAACATTTAGCATTCTTTCAGTTTGCATGTATAAATAAAGTAGAACATCTACTCTTTGAAAATTTGTACATAAACTCTAAAACATATATTTCATAATGAGAGGAAACATAAATCATACTAAAACTTTAATCAATGAAAGTAAAATAACTTTCATTTTTACCATTATTTTAGAACTCAACCATTCATTTTTTACAGGGAACTAGAATCTTAATTTCAAATTGAATTGCAAACAAATAATAATATTTTTGATTGGTTGAAAAGGGATTTTGAAAGGATCCCTAAATATTTTACAAAATAACATCACAAAATAGACCATCCTCAAAGATGAATTACAGGAGACAAACAAGGAACAACAACACCAAGGATATGATATTTTTAAGGATACAATATCTAAAGGACCACCAAAATATATAACAAAATTGAAACACATGAAATTCTCCCATGAAAAAAGAACACAATTAGAAGTAATTTAAAACCGACATCCCGCCCAAAAAAGAACTAGGATTCCTCGATGGGAGGTGCAACTCCACCAAGAAAATTTGAAACAAGGAGATGGTCTCCGTAGGGAGACGATATTCGAAGGGCCAAAAATAAAAATGTTCAAATTTGAAACATGGGAGCTTCCCACTCAAAATTGGAACACAATTTGAAACAGTTTAAGACACACTTCTCGCTCAAATTGAAATAGGAATTCCCATTGGAAAGAGAAAATTCCACCAAGGAAAGCATGCCTAGGAAAATCACAATCATTAGGTGGATCTAAAGAAACACCAGCTGCAACTTAAAAATATTAAAAAAAGGTTTTCCCACCCAAGGGAACCTTCACCAACAATGTTGAATCAAGAGAAAAATCTTGGAAAATATATTTGTAGCAACCAACGATCTCAACAAGCTACTAGATCTTGTTGCAAAGGAGATAGAATATGTAAGCTGACTATGACAAAGTACCAAGAATTTAACCACCATGGTGACCCATGACTAAATCAAGAATCAAACATAGGGACTGCCTTCAAGAGCCCAACATCTATTTTAAGCACAAAAGCATGATGTTACCTCCCAAAGACCTAAAATAAAACTACAAATACGATCCATCAGAAACCACTAATATTATATCAATGCTCAACCCTACCAGAGCCTGCTTAAAGAGGAATCCTTAGAAACCATCTACCATAGCTACACGAGAAAGCGTAGGATCCCAACCCAAGACCACAAAAACATATTGCAGAGATAGGTTCCACTAAAAATTCCTAAAGTGAACAAACATTGAATCTTCAAAAAGATCCCAAAAATGTCGTTGAAGACAAACTAAAAGTAGCCAATAGGGTCACTCATCTGTAGATGTTAAACATGTGGCCCCCTCCAAAGGCTAAGAAAAACACATATAAGGATCTTTGAGAAACTAAAATAGAGCAAATAGGGCATCAAACCCTCTTTCACAAGCCACAACACTATTTCAAGCTGAGCCAGTCGAAAGCCAACCAACACCAAAGGACACCAAGGAAAGAATATTTAGGATGATCCAAACAGGTTGCAACATTCATGTTTGAGACAAAAATACCCTTCTTTGGAGGCTCCAAGAAGATCTTATGAGGGTCTTCGAAATGCATCTAGTCTATGAAGATCATGGGAGGACCTTCTTGGTCGAAGAATCATAGGATTGAAGTAGGGGAGAGTAGGCAAATTGGAATGGGGGCCTCCTACCTAAAGCGAGGGCCATCTCGCCCTCCCGTAAATAAATAATATTCAATTTACAAAGTCTATTTCCATATAGAGGTCATATTCTAATACAAAGCACCCATTTAAGCCTTGGCCAACAAATTCTTTTATTTCTTTATAAAATAATCATAAATAGATTGCATCTCAAAGCCATAAAGGAACTCTCATTGATCAAGCTCTCCTTGAGTTTTTTTGAGAAGTGAGGAAGGGATTAGGACAACCCCTTTTAAAGACAAATGCATACCTATATGCTCTTTTCTAAATGCATCTATAAAATTCACACATTCATCTAATTTTCATTAAAAAATTATAAATGCAAGGAAATCCATAATTTCCTTCTAAAGATGGACTCCATGCCCATTCCAAAACATAAATGAAATATCTCATACTATTTCATTATTATTGGGTTTTGCATCCAACAACCTTAATATTCAATTTAAATATTAAACATCATCTACCATTCCCATATATAAATAAAAATAAAAATCCTTCTTTTCTTTTCAAAGCATAACAAGGAAACCCCATAATTCCCTTGATTAAATGGATTCCACATCCATTTAATATTCAATTGATTTTATAAAATAACACAACATAAGTTCCTTCATTAATGAATTTCACATTCATTTAATAAATTATAAAATATCAATATTAACATGCAGTTCCTACTTCATGCTTTCAAAACTTTCACCAACAATTTTTAATAAATAATTGAATAAATCATTTCATCATTAAACATTCATTATTCAATACAATCATACTTTATAATTACCAATAAAGCTTCGTAGATGTTTTGAAGAATAATAATCAAATATGTTTTTTATAAAATAAAAAATAATATGTTCGTCACACAAGAATTTAACAACCATTAATGTTATAAAGTATAATCATTGCTCCTTTTTTTAAACCTAGATTTAAATATTTAATCAAATAAATAACCAGGTTTAAAACCCAAATTTTAAAATCAAAATTTAAACCTAGATTTAAATATTTAATCCAATAAATAACTAGATTTAAAAACCCAAATTTAAAAAGCCAGATTTAAATATTTACCAAATAAATAAACAATTTTAAAACCTAGGTTTTAAATATTTAATCAATTAAATAAAATCCATTCATTTCCTTATTACTCGTATAAACAAAAAACTTTTTATTTAAACCAATAGGTGCATAGCATAACAACTTAGTTATGAAATCATATAACCATTTTCCTTAAAACTCAATATTAGGCTTATGACATATTCTATATAAGCCAAGCATTGAACCATATACTAAAAATCATAAACTAACTATCAAACTGTATAATAAAATCTTGTGGGCTGTTTAATTTTATATAAATTAAAGGTTTGGGTTTTTGTGCTTATTCCAGGGCGTACATCTCTTCCATCAACACCTTTAAACTGTTGCATGGAGTATAGAAAGATTCTACCCCACTATTCAATAGTAAAGGAAAATAAAAACCAGTATGGGTTGATTTATACAAAGGTTTTCAAACAATAAAAACTATTGCCCTACTATATGAAAAAAAATTAGCATGTAGGCACTTGGAAGATTTTTTTTTTTCCAGATTTCACAAAGTTCTTCTATGGTTTTACATCACACAGGCATAATATTTTCAAACATGGTATTCATATGAATGAAGCATTCATTCCAAACAATATTTATAAAAATGAATGTCATTTTAAAAAAAAAGTATCAATCCAATCAATAGGGTAATATCACAAATACCTCTAAATTTTAAAGTTGTTGGATGACGCAAAACCTCTTGATTTTGCTCCTCATAGTGTTTCTAGATTATATGTCTTATGTTTTCTTCAAAATGAATCCAGTTCTTCTTTATCTTAATAAGTTTTTTGTAAGGTTCCAGGAAATAGTCCGCTCATGCAACAAACTTTTCAACCACCCAAAAATAGTTCATTCTCTTTTTTTTTTTTAAATCCATATCAAGTCTTTTTATAATTTCCATTGTATTTTATAATTAATATTTTTTCAAGGAGATAGTCCGCTTATGCAATGAACATGAAAAACATTCGTTCTCTTTTTAATTTTTTAGTCCATGCAAAGTCTTTTATAATTGCCATTATATTTAATGTTTTTGATTTTTTAATGTTTATAAAGTATATATGTAAATATTAATAACCCCACCTTATTAATACATTATATAATTTCCACATTAGAAAATATTAATTATAAAATATAATTATCAATATTAATAAGTCCGCCTTATTAATATGCAACTCAACATTAGAAATACTAATTAATTACAAATATTAATAAGTCCACCTTATTAATATTAATACAACATTAAAAAATCTAATGCTCAAGGAAATATACCTTAATTATTAATAAGTCCTTATTAACACATCATTAGAAATCATAAAATACTTATAATCGATTTCCATTAATGGTATTTTCATCACACGAAGCAAACAACCACAAGTGCAGAGAAGGTAAACACATAAACCCAAAAAAAATGGTATAATACACCACAAATCCCTAGTGCTCCTATCTAGTACGTAGAAGAGTTTATGATAACTTCTAGGTTATGAACTTTTGTAACGGATGGAGTTTTAGGTGATGATGATTACTTTCAAACAAAAATATATGAATGTAAACTATATGCAATAACCACTTGTTACCCTAGGTACATCTTACCTGGAGTCGTTTGTCACATCATTTCCTTTTTTTGGTATCTCATTCTCAATGGTCGACTTCCTTGCCCACCCACGAGAGCACCTGGTCCTGCATCCGAACACAACATCAACAATACCATTTTATTGGTGCAAAATCTGGTCTAACAGAAGAGGGAGGGTTTGTGCATTCGTAGACCTATACCAACATTGAACGATCACAAAGCTGGAAGGCAGGGTAGTTGATCTCCGAAGAAGGTCGGTTCTTGGGAAGTCCTAGCTAATGACAAAGAGGGGGAAAGGGAGTGGAAAGAAAGGAAAGAGGGTTGTAGCTAAAAATCATAAGGATGGATTCAACCGCATAAATACATACGCGCAACAAACTTACACTATTATAGGAAACACAAGCAGACTACCTAACAAATTAGCCAACCTTACCCTTACTCATCGTTCAAAGCACTCTTATTGAAAGTGAATTCTAGAACTATTGAATGAAATGCATAAATCTAGAATGCAGAATTAGAGCATATCCATTCAACTAGCTATAACTAAAATAAACCTCTAAGGCTTCAACATTCACATACATACATAGGAGTCAATTTGGAGACCAAACAGTGATATACTTGCATTTGAGAATGATAAAATATTTACATATGAATTGTAATGGCTAAAGAGCTACGCTTTGGAATGTTTTGCAATCCAACATATATAGACCTTACAATAAATACTGCAATCAAGATGATGGGTGGTGAATGAGGTCGTTGGGCTACACCAGTGGGAGTGACCATGCTATAGATCTCCCCAAATCTTCTATAGACTATGATGGGGATGAGTAGTGAGAGTACGCTAGCTAGACTATGTGAATCAGGACTCTTGACTAGTCTGATTCCTCTTAGCAAATCTATCAGGCAATAAATTCTATCTATTTGCACTTGGATGTTATTAATTGCATGAGAAGATGTGCCAAGGCTGATAAATTTTATGTACCTAGGACCTAACTTACCACCTGTTGAATGAGCACTGGACTTATTTATTTCCAGCTACTCACTATGCACCCTTATAAATGAGGGTGTGCTTTCTTTCCATAGAGGTTCCTTGTGGTAGGAATTTTTTGATGGGCAAAAATTTGGGATTCGCCCATTTTGTGCTACTGACCTAAAACTTCACTCGCTATACCCATTTTATTCAAGATGGGTTTTTGGGCCTCCACCCCAATTTCTATCTCAGGTGTAAATTTAGGATTTGTCAGGGGAATAACGGGTGCCCAAACCTCCACTAGGCTCTTAAAATTAGGTTATTCTTTGTCTTGCCTCTAGGGCGATGCTTTAGGAGCTGATATTGACTTGTTAAGCCATCTTATCTGTACTATACATGTGGTGATCATTTGGGATCTCGTTTCACCGTCCTTATGATGGGACAGGGTTTTGGGACCCACCTGGAATTTCTAAATGCCCATTTCTCCAGCCACCTTATCACTTAGTCTACTTTTGTGCACTTCTTGTTGGTGGGGATTTTAGGCATTGCTCTAGGGCGTAAGACCATATTTTGCTTCCCATCATATTTTTAACTTTATTTTGATGTGGCCTTTTGGGATAAACCTTATATCCTTCAAAAACCCATTTTTCTACCCTTCTCGACACCATAAAATTTTTACCATCTTCATTGCAGCTCACTCTAGCATCTTCCACCACATCTGTAAGGCTTTACATTAGTAATCAACATCCACTGCTCAAAGGGCTGGCTCCCCAAAAATTAGACATTTCTAAGGGCCATCATATTTCCTACCAAAAGGGAAGGAGTGGATGAGAGGGCATAAAATTTCACCCACTCTCTTGGTGACTCATAGGGAATTTCCACTTTGTGAAAAAGAAAACCCAGGCAGATATCTTAAGTACATAACACTTTCAAACAAGGAAGAGAAGAGGAAGGAAGGGACATAAAAGGTACAAACAATTGTAGCCAAACGAGGCTACAAGGCAAAGGAGGGTTACAGGCGATGGGTGGAAGTAACACATCAAAACACTATAAAGAAAAAGAAAAGAAGGGTAGAGGAGGTGACTAGGGATAGGGAGGAGGTAGCTCAAGTGAGAGCTACGAGCGAGGGGAAAAAAATGGGCCATGAAAAGGAAACCTCAAAAATAAGAAAAAAGAGAGACTAGAAGAACATGAAGGAAACATGAAGCAGTAGAGGCAAGACTATGAATGTCACTAACCAAAGAGGTTGGTGAAAAAAAAACACAAGATGAGGATAAAAGAAGGAGAAGCATGCAAAAAATTACAAAATAAAAGGGAAGGCAATCCAAGGTTATCCTTTGACAATGTCAAGAGGAATTTCCAAATCCATGGGACACACCCACAAACTGTGTTCCCATAAACATTTCCAAATATAGCTCGATGATATTTCAAGAGGAGATAGAATGCCAAAGATACTTGTCTGTCTTACTACAACTTTTCTTTTTGATACAATCCAACAAGGATCTTCTTTGCTTATTGTCGTTAACCAGGGGAACACTCAATTTCAATTGAGCTATGAGGCTCATATTTCCTAACAATGGTTGTAGTTGTGTATGGGGTACTATATATAGAACGTTTACCCCATTTTGGATAGATTTGGCATGTGCCAGATCGTACATAAGTGATTTTTGTGCACGAGTCTAGATTCTTCTTTTTAGGTACCTTCTCCATTAACGATTTCATGTCCATATAGGCATGACGTATTGTATTGCTCACACGAGTCCAAAGCTATGCTCCATGTGATCTTAGATTTCCAAGGACAATATGTGAAGATTTTATACTTGATGATCATATGCATTAGGCTACAAGGTCACAACAATGAAAAACAAAAAATAACAAACAACACACAAAAGGAAGAAAAATGGGAAACATAAAGAAAGTGTTATGATTCCAAGACACCATGTGGGAATCTCTTTATGTTACTTCATAATTTTTGGCACCTAGGCCAGCTAGAAATTCATTCTTGGAGCTATTCACCCTACCAATTGTGAACAAGATGATGACACCTTCAATGCAAGCATAATGTTATCACATAATTATTTATTTATCATAATATTTATGTAAAATTACAGTGTGTCTCGCATGCTTGGGTCAAGGACCCTTCTAGAAATCATCTTGTAAACTTTTAATGTCCAGACCATATGATACCAAATATGAGTTATTCATATTCACCTTGATACTAATCAAAGGCATCACACATTGTGGTAGCACTCCAATCAGGTCCTCGATCTTCCTTCCAAGTGTTTGAACTTTGGTTAGAATTACTCTTTATGGAGGCTATTCTTGTTATGCCAACTTCTTCTCTCAACGCAAATTTCTCTGAAGATAGATGATGATAATATATCCCCAAATCCATTCAATCAGTGATTCGTATCTAATTCTCCCTTGTTGTCACCATATTTTTTATGATTACCCAACTGCCTGCACTACTATTCCCTAGATTGAACCAAATTTGAAATCCGGTTGGCAGGTTTTTAGATGGAAACAAAGAAAATATTTCATAATGGTGATCGAGTTGATGTGGCCATACTATTGAGATATCATATGAATTTTCCTTGTATTGGCTTATAACCACCTAGGAATATCTCACATTTGGTTCATCATAGATTTCGATGTAGAAAGGGTGCAACCCCTAATTTTGTATCAAAATTATTTTCTTAGCCCATGGGATGAACATTTTATCATGCTATTGGCTATGTATCCTCCCATTTTCTTGAGAAAATCTAATGCTAAACACAAGCCAAAAATGGGAAGGATTTCTACTACCTTTATATCCTGGATGACAGCCAGTTTTGGATGCCCATATATCAACATAGGGACTTGGCATAAAATCCCTATGTTTTTTAACTGCTTTCCCCTACAAAGTAGAAACTCCTAATTCTATGACTTCGGGTCAAGTCCTAAACTTTTGTAGATTTTTGCAGGTATGACTAAGACCTTGGACGAAGGGTCCACCACATAATTGTGCAGTATATAATTATCTAACCAAAGAGAAACATATAAAGGGGATTAATGAATTTTTGGAGCATTCATGAGTGATCTCTTAGTGCATAGACATGCATCATTAAACACTGAAGTTCCTAAAAGGGATATGTCTACCATGTTGACCTTTTTAGAGGCCAACATAGCCTTTATTTCCCCTAATGATGCAGAGTTTTTGAATAATATTTGAAATTATTTTACGCTCTCTCCTCTCTGTTTGACGTTGATAATAGGAAAGTACATCCTCCTACATACTTCTTGCTTCTCTAGACGTATAGATGAGCCCTTTGGATACAAACATTACAATGATATCAATTTTTTTATATTTGCATTTTGTGCCATAGAGGGAAAAAAATTTGGTCATCATGTCCTGTATATTGGGGCACTTTCAGATGTGGGCTCTCCCGATGATGATACCCCTATACTGTATTGCAGGTAACCATACTCTTCATCACGGGATATGTGCTTTCTTCACTATAAATACCTATTGCATATAGTGGATCATTGATGCTTTCTTCATTTTCATTTAGCCATGGCATCCATTTCAAGGCCATCCTTACCTTTGGTATCTTTTGGAAAGGGGTGAGTTTCCAAGGCTATTGGATAGCTAGTCCCCAACTACAGGGGTCTAGTATTTCATCCTCTAGGAGTTGCACCCCCTAACATCTTGAGCCATAATTTGAAGATTGAACTTCACTTCTTGCTCCTCTATAGAATTTATGAGGAGATAATCCAGGGCTTAATACAAGTGTTGTCCAGTCCCCTGAGTGAATGTAGTATGTGTTGCACCTGTGAAGGGATGAGGTGGATAAGCAACCTCTCTTTGAGGTAACTTCCCTACTTAGATCAATATATTTTTTGCCCGTATAGCATCTTTGAAAATATATGGAAACCTCTTTTCTTCAAACTAATGGATAATAAGGCTAATGTTAGAGTCAAATGTTTGGGTTTAGAAGTATGCTTGAGTAGGGGATGGCTGAAAATCATGAGGAATCCTTCTCCACATCCTTTTAAAACGAACATTGAAATAAAGAATATCCTCATGAGAACCACACTTGATGAACGAGATATGGTTAAGAATAGAGAAAGTATCCCCAAAATTATCAAATGTACTAATGAGAGCCTTTGCTAGGTCGACCCACGTGCATATGCTCTTATCCTCCAAATATTTGTACCACAATAATGCCCTTCCCTTAAGAGATAGGACAAGCAACCTGACCATCACATATTCATATGCAATGTTGTGGATGGTAGCTAGGAAGGCCACATCTTGACAATGCTCAAATGCAAACTTATCTAAGCCATCAAAGCTAGGCAACGTCTTCAAAGCTACCTTAGGGATATCATGCAGAGTAGAGATATTGAGGGAGCTTGCATTGCTCTAGCAGGGATATAACTGCTAAACCATTTTGGGCACTGGTACTTAAAATATTTTGAGTTATTTTTTCAATTTGGAGTTGCTATATGAGCATAATTTCTCCACCAAGGAGGTCAAGGCTACTCATCAAACCTTGAGTCCTTCAAGAAAATAATCTTTAAGAATAGTACAGAAGGACAATCGATCATGAACCTCAATTAATCCCTAGAAGATATGCCAAGCTATGCTTTACTTCAAAGGCAAATGATCATAAGAATTTGATTCTTTATATAGGGGAGTTGCCAGGTGATGGAGATAAAATAGAGTATCATGAGACTCTTGATTGTCCAATTGTAGTACATTCAGGTCCTACTGGGTATGCTAAAAATTGTTGGTGCAAAATTTAGCCTACTAGAAGAGGGAGGGTTTGTGCACCTACATACTTGCACCAACATTGAATGACTGTAGATTCGGGAGGTGGGGTGATTTATATCTAGATAAGGTTGATTCCTAGGAAGTCCTAGCTAAAAAAAAAGAGGGAAAATGGATTGGAAAGAAAGGAAAGAGTCATAGCTAGAAATCACAAGGATGAATTCAGTCACATCAATACATATGCGTAATAAATACAAGAAACACAAGAAGACCACCTAATAGATCAGCCAACCTTACCCCTACTCATCATCCAAAGCACTCTTATTGAAAATAAATTCCAAAACCATTGAATGAAATGCATAAATCCATAATGTAAAATTAGAGCATATCCATTCAACTAGCTTTAATATAAATAAACCTTCAACATTCACATACACACATAAGAGTCAATTTGGAGACCAAATAGTGATATACTTGCATTTCTAGAATGATAAAAGCTTTACATATGAATTGTAATGGCTAAAGAGTTGTGCTTTGGAATGCCTCATATTCCAACATATATAGACCTTACAATAAATGCTGCAATCAAGATGGTGGGTGGTGAATGAGGTTGTTGGGCTGCACCAGCAGGATTGACCATGCTACAGATCTCCCCAAATATTTTGTAGATTATGGTAGGGATGGCTTACAAGAGTACGCTAGCCAAACTACGTGAATATGGACTCTTGACTAGTTTGACTCCTCCTAGAAACATAATTAGGCAATAAATTCTATCCACTTGCACTTTGATGCCATTAATTGGATGAGAAGACATGTTGAGGCTAAAAACTTATGTGTACCCAGGACTTGACCTATCGTCTGCTGAACAAGCACTGGACTTATTTATTTCCAGCTACTCACTGTACACCCTTATAAATGAGGGTGCACTTTATTTCCAAAGAGATTTCTTGCTATGGTAGGAATTTTTTTATGGGAAAAACTTTGGGATCTACCCGCTGCTTGCTACTAAACCAAAAAATTTCCCGCTATGCCCATTTTCTTCAAGGTAAGTTTTTGGGCCTTCGCCCCAATTTTTGTCTTGGGATTCGGGTGTAAATTTGGGATCCATTAAGGGAATGATGGATGCCCAAACCTTCACCAGGTTCTTAAACTTGAGTTATTATTTATCTTACCTCTAGGGCGACACTTTGGGAGCTGACCCTGACTTGTTTTTGATCCATATTATTTGCCCTATGCACGTGGCAGTCATTTGGGATCCCATTTCACCACCCTTATGATGGGGTGGAGTTTTGGTACCCACCTAAAAATTTTGAATGCCCATTTCTCCACCCACCTTATCACTTAGTCAACTTTTATGCACTTCTTACTGGTAGGATTTTAGGTATCGCTCTAGGATGTAAGACCTTATTTTGCCACCTGTCATCTTTTTACCTTTCATTTGATGCAGCTTTTTGGGATCAACATTATATCTTTCAATAACCCAAATTTTTTCCCTTCTCGACACCATCAAATTTTCATCATCTTCATTGTAGCTCACTCCATCATCTTTCATCGCATCCACGAGGCTTTCCCTTAGTAATCAACATCCAGTGGTCAAAGGGTTGGCTCTCCAAAACTTAGATATTTCTAAGGGCCATCATATTGCCTACCAAAAGGGAAAGAGTGGGTGAGACGGTGCAAAATTTCACCCACAAATATCCACATATCATATAATCAAAACAACAAATGCATAAAATCATCCAAATGCATCAAAACTAAGTACTAAATCATCATTTATCAATACATAGTCCATCTCATATAAGAGTCCTACCAAGGTGGGTCATGACATACTACCCCCCTTGGACTAAACACAATCCTCTATGTTTCTCCTACAATAAACATTACATATCATTTTCATTCAAATAAATAAGGAAAATATTTTTTAATCTTATCCACTTTTTTCCATATGATACTTTTCTTAGAATATCAGTCCCATTGGACCTTGCACTATTCTAGAGTTTATTTTCTCATTATTTTGGAATTGGGTGTGCGCCTTGGCCGCGTGCATTATTGCACGCGGGCGCATAGCTAAAATTTGGTTGTGCATATTGTTCACATGCAATATTGCACATGGACCCCCACTATAGGGCGCTGTCACCGTGCATGCCCTAGCGTGGGTGCGCAGGCACACATGGGCACGTGCCTCCCATGTGGGTGCAACACACCTGCACATGCTCCGCTCCACGTAAGTTGTACGCTGTCAATTTGACCGCACGCAAGGCCATTTCCATTAGGGACTTAAAAAAATTAAATTTATTTATTTAAATAATTAAATTTATTTATTTAAATAAATTAAAAATATATTTTTTAATTATGTTGGACATAGTTGCTTGTGCCAATTTGGAGAACCAATTCATTCGTTTGCAAGTATATGCGAGTTTACAGTCATTGAAAAGCTCTTTTCAAGCCTGACTCATTGGTATCCTTCTTTTGGTATTTTGTGAAGATTTGTTCCAGCTCATTCTTGGTCTTCCCTCCTTGTATCTAGGAGTGCATTTTTTGGTTGTACTCGACACTCCTAAGCTCACTCCCAATTTTCTTGTGAAATCATTGGGGTCCAATGCTTATATGGTTGGGAGGAGTGTTGAGGATACTTAGATTATAAATTTTAACCTAAGTATTTTATTATTTTACTATGTTATTACTATTATTGCACATTATTGTACTATGTGATTTGGCAGGGTTGCCCACATAGAGTGCATGATTGGGTTGTTGCACCTTTTGTTGTCTTTTATATTGTTTAGCGTTGTTAATTGCTCCCTGTTTGGCATTGGTGACATGATGTTGCAACCTCTGATCGTTTGATGTGTGTATTTATATGGTGCATATTATGTAATAAAATCATTCAAAAGTTAGTTATGTATCAGAAACTCTAGAATATTTATCGGTTTTACCTTAATGACTGATGGATCTGCCATCTACAATTTGGAAACATCCCATACATGGTTAGGATCAGCAATGTACTTCCTTATCAGGGATACATAGAAAGTGTCATGAATATTTGATAAGTTGGGTGGCAAGGTGAGATGATAAGCTACTAGACTTATCCTCTTTATCCTCTTAATGATCTCAAAAGGCCCAAAATATTGAGGATCCAACTTAGTGGACTTTATGGTGCTTTCTATGGGTTTAACTCTTAAGAATAATCTATCTCCCATCAAGAATTATCTAGGCAATCATTTTAGATCAACAAAGCTCTTTCGATGATCGATGAATTTATTAAGCCTTTTCTTGATCATCCTGAGTTATTCCTCTATCATTCAGATCACGTTCGGTTCGATGGCAACCTGATCTTCTAAATTATTCCAATATAGAGGAGTCCTGCATCTCCTTCCATACAAGGCTTCAAATGAAGCCATATTCAAGGAAGCATGATATCCATTATTATAAGTAAATTTTACCAAATGCAAAAAGTTTTCCCATTGAGACTTCCGATCCATGTAGTACATGCAAAGCATCTCTTCCAAGACTTGGTTAAACCTTTTAGTTTGACCATTTATTTTTGGATGGTATGCAAATCTTATGTTCAAATTTGTGCCAAATGCATGATGAAGGACTTGCCAAAACTCAGATATAAATCTAGAGTCCATGTCTGAAATAATCACTTTAGGAAACCCATGTAACCTGAATATTTCTTTGGTAAAACTATTTACCACCACTAGAGCATCATCCTTGGTGCTCCCTAGTATAAAGTGTGCAATCTTGGTCAACGTATCAACCACCACTAGAATTGTATCATTTTGGTACCTATGGATATGACCTGCCATTTCTACATAGGTATATCTTATGGGTATAATAGTCCCACAAAAATTTTATGCTCAACTTTCACTTTCTAGCATTCTAGACATTGAGCAACAAAATCAATGATATATTTCTTCATACTTGTCAAATAGAAGATATTTTTCATATTCTCCCTCATTTTAGTCCCACATAGGTGATCAAATTAAGGAGATCTATGTGCTTCTTGCATGATTTGTCTCCTCAAATCACCAATTTTGGGTATATCTATCCTATCTTTAAAACACAAAAGACCATATTTTATACCAAAATCCTTATTCTCACTAGGATTTTTTTCATCTTATCTTGAATGTCACTACAATACTAGTCCTTGGATTGTATTTTATTGACTTGGTCCATCAAGTCTATGTGACTATGGGTCAAAGCAACTATATGCTTTCTTCTACATAAGGCATCAATGATCTTATTTTCCTTACCTTTGATATACTCTATACCAAATTCATACTTTGCTAGGAACTCGATTCATCATCATTATTTAAGCATTGGCTGAGTAAAAATATACCTTATACTTTGATGATCGATCCTTAATTCAAAAGGCTTCCTTAGCAGGTAATGTCACCAAGGTGCACTACTACCACTAGTTCTAAATCATGCACACTATAGTTTAACTCATGTTTTTTAAGTTTCCTTGACTCATATGCTATGATTGAATCACCCTGGGATAAAAATCCTCCCAAACCTTCCAAGGAAGCATCAATACAAACTAAAAAATCCTCATGAGGATCTACAATTTGTAGAATAGGTGTAATAGTAAGCTTTTTCTTTAGTAGCTCAAAAGCGACTTCGCACTTGTATATCCACTTATATTACTTTCCTTTCATTTTAAGGTTCATTATAGAGTAGGCTATTTTGGAATAATCCTTTATAAAACACCTATAATACCCTATCATGCCCATGAAGCTCCATACTTTAGTCATAATAGTGGACGGTGGCCAAATCAAAATGACCTCTATCTTCTTGGGATCCACTAAAATTCCTTCTACAAATATAATATGCCCCAAATATTGCACCTCTAAGATATTGAAATCACACTTCAACAAGTTGCCATAGATTTGGTTCTTCCTTAGCAACTCAAGAACAACTCTTAAGTGCTTGTCATGCTCTTCCTTATTTTCAGAATATATCACGATATCATCCAATAATATCAATACCAATTGATCCAAATACTTCCTTAATACACTATTTATCTAATTCATGAAGGCTATTCGAGCATTGGTCAACCCAAAAGGTAATATTATGAACTCATAATACCCATACTGAGTCGTAAAAGCAATTTTGTGAGTGTCATTATGGAACCTCAATTGATGATACCCATATTTCAAGTAAATATTGGAAAATATAATGATACCCTTAAGTTGATAAAATAGATCTTCAATCCTAGGAAAAGGATATTTGTTTTTGATAGTTGATTTATTCAACATTCGATAGTCAATGCATAATCTAAGTGAACCATCTTTTTTTTAATAAAAAGAATAGGTGTATCCCATGGTGACACACTGAGTTTGATCAACCCTTTTTATAGAAACCCTTTAAGTTGCACTTTTAACTCCTACATCTTGATAGGATTCATCCTATATGAAGTTCTATGAATAGGTTCAGTTTTTGGTATCAATTCGATAGTGAAATCAAACTCTAGCTTTGGCAGAAGTCTAAGAAGATATTTAGGAAATACATCCTTGAATTCCTACAAAATTGGGTGCTTTCCAAACACCTCTTCCTTTTTATCATCCTTGATCTTTTGTTTCAACTTAATGACATAGACCATACCATATTTTCTAATAGTTTTCTTTAGTTGCATTGTTAAAATAAACTAAGGTCAAAATGACCCTTGCTCACTATAGATTATCAATATTTGCTTATCTTTATCCATATAGTCTAGCCATATATCTTGGAAATTAATTAAGGCTCCATGAGAATTTAACCAATCCATTCCCAATATAATATCAAAGGAATGTAGCGATGCTACATAAAGATACCCAATGGTAGAGCCATTGGGTAAGGTAATCTCGACTATGGGAAGATATTGATCCATTGAGTAGGTTTATCGAAAACCATACTTGATTTTCCATGCTAGTTCAAAAACTTTGGTCTTCCTGGAATATCCCTTACTATAATATAAGAAATAAAACTATCAGTAGCTCCACTATCTATCAAAATTTTAGCTTTCTTATCAAAAACTTAACTATTCAAGAGCATTGGTACGGTTTGCCCTTCCAAGTTTTGATTGCTTGTTGTTGTGTAGATTATATGGTCGGTTCTTCTACCCTTTTGCTTGGTCCTGACCAATTTGGATATTAGTTTGCATAGTGTGGACCCCCACAATCGTAACAACCACCCTTGGGTCTTGGGTGCTTTTCCTAGTTCTCCCTTGGATTTTCTATCTAAGCCATTTTGGGCTACCTTTGAGGTTGGTGATAGTTATTATTATTGTTATTTCTCTTTTGGAATTTCTTCTTGAAATTCAATAGTTTCTCATAATTTTTCTTCTCAAAATTCGAGTTACCTTTTCTTTTCTTGTTCTGCTCATGTTCCTATTTCATAAAACCAACACTTTTCCTTTTTCTTAGTGATTGTTGATCCTCCTCTAACAATACTGCATAATTAAAGGGAGCCTTATTTAACTATAGGTTGAACTTTGCTTATCGAGCCAGGTCATAAGCTTTCTATAGAGTTTTAAGCTTATGCATATTTACTATTGATTGAAACTTAGGGTCCATTTCTAAGATAAACTTGTGTACCTTCATGTTCTCATCCATCTCATATAAGGGCACATACTTGAGCAACTTAAAAAAAATTGGTAGTATATTTTTACCATCTTTGTTCCTTGGAGGAGTGTGGAGAATTCCTTAAAGTTCTCCACATAGTATTGTTTCATAAGGAACCTCTTCTTAAATGCTTCTACAAAACCTTCCCATGTTAGATTGATTGTTTCAATCTCTTTCCCAACTTTAAAAGTGTTCTACCATTCCAACATTATATCCTGCAAGTGGAGAGTGGACTAAACTACTTGGGTCACTAGGGAGTAGTTCCTTATGGAGAAGTAAATTATCAAATCGTTAAGCTAGGCCTTGGTTGAATCGCCCTCATATTTTCTAGTGAACTTTGTGGTTTTCACATTCTTAAAATCCTTAGCTAGTTCTGCCTCAATAAGGGCTCTAACCTCCTGTTCACTAGTAATAGTAGTTTCGTCCTACCTAGCCTTAAGATTCTATTTTTGGAGGTCTAACTTATTATGTTATCCAATAGATACCTTTGTTGGGTCATTTTTTCCCTCTTTTGTTTCATTTGTTATCTATATTGATTAATTTGTTCTCTTTATTGCTATGTTTGCTCGTGCAATAGAGACAATAATAGTGAGGTTCTCCACCTCCCTATTTGAATTCTCTAAACTTTCTCCTTTGGGTCTAGCCTCGATGCTATCTTGTCTAGGTTGCCTTAGTGTTTGGAAATATCCTCATCTTCCTCTTTTCAATACTAGTTCCATAGTTCTTGGCTACATAAAATAAGGGTCAAGTTAGGCTACAATTTCCTCTTTGAATTACACTTCTAACCCCTAGGTAGTTTCATCATCCATGAGCTAACAATAGAGTTTTATCATCTACTAATAATATTGATGGTCACTCTTACTCCACGTAAGGTTCCATACCTAATGGAAGATATTTTTATTTCAAAAGTCACGCATTAAGTCTAACCAATCCTAAGTTTCACTCCATGGAAGTTGTTAGTCCTACAACCTAGAGCTTTGATACCAACTATAACAACCCAAATCTAACCAACACAGGAGACAGAATTTTTTTGAAAGAAAGGAAAATATTCATAGAGGCTTCATCACATTTCAAGTTCATTATGTTGTGACATCCCTCAAGTGGCCAAAGTGGTCCATCTCCCATAAAATCACTGGGGTTTACATTATACACCTCCACGACTTAAGGGACACTTTCACATAGTCACTCCATTTCCTTACATTCTCTACAAATGTAGGATATTTTGACCATAGCATATGGATTAACCCTATCTCAGTCTTTAGAGAAAAGAGATGTCAATTCCATTACTAGTATAAGTCCATCTATACTAGTACTTAGGTGTAAAGCCTCTTATTTTACACATTATACCATGCATAGGACTACAATGATTAATTATCCCATCTCCATGATGGTTTAATTGAGGTGATTATTACTTTGTGTGATATCCCTATTGGAACAATTTCTTGCATCCATAGGATTTGATTGTCACACTACAAGAAAATGTTTTAAACCAACGATCTATTATAGATTCTGATCAACCCGCCTCTTTATTCTAATAAAATATATATTGCTATATAAAAAGAATCAAAATGGGTAAGGAAACCCTAGTGATAAACTCAAGATAATTTATGTTTAAGCACTTCAGATTTTAGTTACACTACTTATATTAAAATGACCAAGCAAAGACAACAACTCTTATTATACCTTATGTAGACCGATGCCTAGATTCATTGGGTTGTTGTAGCAATTTTAACAACATTTATAATATGAATAGAAAGAATGTGAAAAAGAATAAATTGATGCTATTATATTTGTTCAAATATTGTAACGAATATAACAGTAGGCCAATGAAATAAAATGCTTGTAACACTTTCAAATAATGTAATTTACTACAAAGTTACATTCAGAACTGAAGACAAAAGATGACAAAATTGAAACCCAAAATTGTATCAATTTCCCATGAATATTACATGCAAAGTTGGTAGAATGCCATTAAACTCTGTTAAAGATATTAATACAATGAGAAAATATTGTTCAAATAATGTAACAAGACTTCTTTAATTCTTTTATTCCAGTATGGTAACAGTAAGAATCTCTAAATTTTGGGCTAAAAAAGAACTAAAAATATTCTTAGCTTCTCAAGCACAACTCTACCAAAACCTGCACAGAAAAATGGGAAGAATGAGGGATGAACAGAAAAAGACAGAAAGGGAATACAACAACACAACTCATAGGGCACTCAAGTATATCTCTTAGCAAAATTTGCTATCTCTAAATCTTGATGTAGATTCTGACCATAGCTAGTGTATTTATAGCTTTAGATTCTTGAATATGTTATTTTGACCTCATTTGGGCCTTACATTTGTTACCATTTCCTTTGATCTTCTTTGTGTGTTATCCAACTGTTCTGAACTATGCGAAACTAGATTTCCTATCTTGCTTGCTCTTGGTTTGAAGGAAGCTCTCAAAAGGTGGTGTATTAGGCAATTTTAGAAGTATAAAATTGGTGATCCTGTATATACATATATACATAGATTTTTATTTTTCATGTTTTTCCTAGTCATCTGGTTTTATCAATTGGGATTAGACTAGGCTATTGTAGTGAGATTTTGATGTAAGATAGAGGGAGACCCAATGTGATGGTAAAGAGAAGAGATGGAGTGTGGGTGGAAAATGGATGAAATGACATTGATTACACAATGGATATGAGGGAGGAGGGAGCAATGGGAGTGGATTTGTACAGTGGATGGTGGAGAGATAGCATTTTGTGGGGTGGACAATGATGATGGTCAATATAGAATACCTAAAAATAGGAGGGCAGTGATAGGTAGGAGGAAGGATGGAATGGAAAATGAGAGCTGGAAGCACCTATAATATACTTCCATAACTATACTCCATCAAAGTGATCTCTATGTAACTATATTTTGTCGAAGCGTCGAGTGAGCAACTTTCTGTAAGCTAAACAAATTTATTATTCTTGCCATAATTTTTACAATTTTTGAATATTCAAAACAGGAATTCGTTGCACTCTTGAGCCTTCTGTATTTTACACTCTATTGCATTTTTCATGGATGACCATTTTTCACCTTTTACTATCCTTATTTATAAGTCAAGAAACTTCTCGTATGAGTCCACTTCGAACAAGCTTATTTTATTTCCTGCATAGTATGCAATCACATTATGTGGATATAAAATGATAAGATTTTGTTCTACAGTATCAGGTTGGTCACTTGAACAGTCTATATTATCCTTATTTTGGTATAGTCTGTGGGATTTTGTTTGATCTTCTGAACATTTCCTGTCCCAACTATTGCCTGGATTTGTAGCTGTTACTAGGCTTTCGTCTATACTTTTTAGTCTAATCTGATGCTGCAGTTGTTTATGTTTGTTAAAGGCCTCTCTTTACAGTAAATGTTTTCATGAATGATCCACCACCTTGGTCTTGCATAGGAGCTGGCTTAAAGCACATATCGTTATGAAGTCTCTCTTTTTCTAGGTGTTGATCGTTATATTTTCTCATAGAGGTGCATGCCCATAAAAATTATTTAATCTACACGTTGGTTAGTCCAAAGGAACAAAATATGATAATAGGATTACCTTAGCCTAAGATTTATTGTTATAATTAACCAAAGACTAATCAAGGCATACCCCTTTAAGATCTGGGCATTAAATACCACACTTACCATTAGATCTTGTTGGTTTCAATTGCTTCCATTGATATTTCAGAACTTGCATAGTTGTTAATTTAATGGCATTATAAAAGTATGCTAAGTTACTCAAACATGCAAGGTCGAAAAGACCATGATTAGCAGTTATCTTATTAGGAATACTTATGTTGAAAATCAATAATCATTGTGTTCACTTAATCATAACATTTAATCCTACAAACAAATTCATTTTATTAAGGTTAATTATGTGATTATAATATTAATAACCTCTTAATAAAACATGGGCCTTTATGATATGATCCTATCTCTACACACTCACCATTCGATCAAATAATGGTTGTGCACACTCGTTTGATCTTCCGAATATGTGCAAAGGTTAGTAGAATGAGAGGGGGAATATTAACAATGTATTAAACCATCATAAATCCTGATTAAGCACTCTTTTAGCCCTAACAATATATTTAAGTAATTTCTCGGCCAAAAATTCATGTGATATACCTTTGATCATCTTGATAAAAGTGTCATCATCGAATTTGGATGATATGGAGTGTTGCCATTAGATCAACCAAAAATGCACACTGATAAAATTTGTGTCGTTACTTGTCAGTCATTTTGTTGAAGCGTTGTCATTGGATCTTGTTGGAAATTTGGCCAGCCATACATTAAAATTAAAATTTGGGCCGTTAGATGATGTTTTTAGCATTGGAAAGTGTCTCATTTTAAAGGAGACAAAATAAAATCATAGAGCTTCGAAATCTGTGCAATCTGAAAAAAATAGGCTCAAACGGACACTCGAGTCAAAAGTTATGGCCGAAATACTAAGACATGTAATAAACATCGTCGATGTAGATCTAACGGATGTGATTTTCTAGGGTTAGGGTTTGCTTTATTTTTTCTTAAGGCAGTTTTAGGGTTTTCTTTTATGAAGAAGAATTTTACATTGTAGCAAGTGTGTGAGCTCTTCTAGAGCCTGTGAGGAGATTTTAACAGAGTATTGAAACTTTGCTAGAATTATTCCAGATAATAAGAAGATAATAGTTCCTCCAATTTTATTTTATTGTATTATTATAAATTCTTCATTTGGTATTAGAGTGAGGCGATCAAGAAATTGGGTTCGAGTAACTATGGAATTTTTGCTGCAAGTTTTACAAAAGCTTCTCGGAGATCTCAGTTCGTGTTGAAGGGAGCTATTATGGCCAACAACATCAATTCAACTCCAATCCCAGAATTTGACGGTTTTGACTACGAATATTGGAGCATCCGGATGAGGATGATTATGAAGGCAAAAGGAGCTTGGACCATCGTTGAAGCTGGGTTCACCAAAAAAAATACTAGAGTGCATTGATTGCAGATCAAAAGAAGGAGATGCAGGAGAAAGAGAAAGAAAATAATTTGGCTTTGGCTTTCATCTAGTCTGCTCTAGACAAGAGTCTCTTTCCCCAGATTTCTGTGTGCGTTTCGGTTCAAGAAGCTTAGAAGGCATTGAAGGAGAATTACCAAGGGAGTACCCAAGTTAAGGAGATGACGTTACAAACTTTGCGGAGAGATTTTAAAAATATCAAACAGGAGGAGAATGAAACTGTAGGAGATTACTATGTTCAGTTAAAAAAATAGTAGTAAATAAAATGACCACACTTGGAGAGATCATAAAGCAAAATGTAGTAATTAAAAAGGTTTTAAGAACCTTGATAGAGAAGTTTGATAGTGCAACCCTTATCATAGAATAAATGAAATACCTCTTGAAAATGGATATAGATTTATTAATTGGCTCTCTCACATCTCATGAAGAGAGAATTGCCAAGAGGAAGAAAGATAAAGAAGGAGGTTCTAAATAGGAACAAGTTTTTTTGACGAAAGAGAATGATGGAGGAAGAGGTCACGATAGGGGTTCCAAAGGAAGAGGAAGAAATGGAAGAGGAGGTAGAAGTGGCTCCTATGGTCATAGAGGTTGAGGAATATCTCAAGATTCAGATAATGAACAAGCTCATGCTACAAGAGGAGGATCCAGTGCAAGAGGAAGAGGTAGAGGCCAAGATATGAGAAATGTGTAGTGTTACAATTGTAACAAATATGGCCATTATGAGAGAGATTGCAGGCTGAAAAAATTAGCACATTATGGAGAAGAGGATTCCTATGAGGATGATACTTTGTTTTGTATGATTGAAGAAAAATTAGAGCAAGCAGCTTTCCTCTCTACATAGAATAGCACAAAGGAGACATGGATCCTGGATAGTGGGTGCACAAACCATATGACCAATAAGAGGGATGTATTTTCATCTCTTGATTCTTCTTATCAATCCAATATCAGGCTTGGGGATGATAAGATCTTGGAGGTGGTTACGAAAGGAGAAATGGAGGTTCCTACCAAGAGAGGAAAAATAATGAAGGTAAAGATATTTATTATGCACCCCATTGGAAAAGGATTATAAGTTAATGTTTGAGGATAGAATGTGCAAAATTTATGATCAGATGAGAAAATTTATTACCACTGTAAATATGACCAAGAACAAACTCTTCCCATTACAGTTTTTATATCAAGGGGGGGCTCTAGCATCTGTTGGTGTAGAATGTAAGGAGAGGCTATGGCATTTATAGTTTGGGCATTTAAATTATAAGAGTTTGAAGATGCTTTCACCACTTGTATATGGGTTGTCAAAATTTGAAGACTTCAAGGACATTTGTGAAGGCTGTGCACTTGGAAAACATGCAAGGGGGAAGTTTCCACATGGTGAAGTATGGAGGGCCCAACATCCATTGCAGTTGGTTCATACTGACATTTGTGGACCAATGTAGATACAAAGTATGGGTAAAGCTTCTTACTTTTTGAATTTTATTGATGATTTCTCCAGATATTGTTGGGTTTATTTTATTAAGCATAAGGATGAGGCATTCAAATGCTTCAATAATTTTAAGGCTAGTTGAAAATGAGAGTGGTCATTATATCAAATTTTTGAGGACATATAGAGGAGGTGAGTTCTGTTCTCATGAATTTGACGATTTTTGTAGTGAGTTTGGGATTAAAAGGCAGAAAACAAGTCCTTACACACCTCAACAGAGTGGGGTTTCTGAAAGAAAGAATAGGACTTTGGTGGAGATGGCATGGTGCATGATGCAAGAAAAAGGTATGAGTAAGTTTTATTGGGCTGAAGCAATTAGGACTGCTAATTACATTTTAAATAGAAGCCCTACTAAGAGTCTTGAGAATATTACCCCTTATGAATGTTGGTACAACAAGAAGCTAAATGTAAATCATTTTAGAGTTTTTGGATGTGTGCCTTTTGTGCATGTTAATGCTAAGAATAGGAAGAAGTTGGATGCAAAGAGTGAAAAATATATTTTTATTGGGTACAGTGAGTAATCTAAGGCTTAAAGGTTCTTTATTCCTGTTTCACATAAAATAATTATAGCTAGAGATACAATTTTTGATGAAGGGGGAATTTGGGGATCACAAAAATTATTTGTTGAGGATGTTTTTTCTGAAGAGAAGGTGGAACCAAGCCATGTTTCAGTTCAGCCCAGCCATAAAAAAGTTTCCAGTTCATCTTCTACAAGTGCACCTTCAAGTCCAAGAGAAGGTTCTTCTAGTAGTTCTCCACCTCCATCACCACCGACCAAAGAAAAAGGTAAAATATTGTTGAAGGATCACCCAGAATCTCAAATTCTTGATAAGAATTTATATAATAGGGTGACAAGGAGTCAGCATACAGATATGAACGCAGTAATAGAGAGGTTAGAGAACCTGCATCTTTATGGATATTATGACAGTGGAGATCCTAAAGGTGATGTTGTAAACTATGCACTTGTTTCACAAGTTTCTAAAGTTTCAAAAGTTGTTGTTGATGATTTTAAGCCTTCATGTTTTGAGCATGCTAGTACTAACAAAGTGTGGATGAAGGCTATGCAAGAAGAAATGCATTCTATTGACAAGAATGATACTTGGGAGTTATGTGATTTACCCAAGGATAGGAAATGTGTAGGATGCAAGTGGGTCTACAAGATCAAGAACAATGATGGATCCATTGAGAGGTACAAGGCATGGTTGGTAGCAAAGGGTTTCACTCAGAAATATGGTTTGGACTATGAGGAAACATTTGCAGCAGTGGTAAGGCATGAAACAGTAAGGATGTTGCTATCATTGGCAACTCATAAAAGTTAGAGGGTGCATCATATGGATGTCAAAAGTGTATTTCTCAATGGATATTTAGATGAAGAAGTATATGTAGAACAACCACAAGGTTTTTTTGTCCAGGGAAAAGAAGATCAAGTCTACAGGTTGAAGAAGGCTCTATATGGGCTGAAGCAAGCTCTAAGATCTTGGTATGCTAGAATCCATGACTACTTCCTACAATGTAATTTTGAAAGGAGTATGAGTGATCCCACTTTGTAATACAAAAGGAAAGGTAATGATATTCTTATTGTATGCCTTTATGTTGATGATATGTTATTTATGGGGAGTAGTTCTTCTTTGAATGATTCTTTTAAACATGATATGAAGGAGTTTGAGATGTCTGATTTAGATTTGATGAGTTACTTTCTTGGGATGGAAGTACATCAAACTAGCAATGAGATTTTTGTGTCAATCCAAATATGTAAGGGATATGCTAAAGAGATTTGGTTTGAGTGAATATAAACCTATAGCAACACCCATTGCACATGGAGAGATCTTGATTTTGGAGGATGGAGCTGAAAGGGTAAACAAAATAGAGTACAAGAGTATTATTGGTAGCTTTATGTTCCTTTGTAATACTAGGTTGGATATATGCTTTGCTATTTCACAGTGTTCTAGGTATATGGATAATCCATCACAGTTACATTTGAAGGCAGCAAAGAATATTTTGAAGTATGTTCGTAGAACAATTGATTATGGGATCCACTACTCACAAGAAAATAATTTGAAGTTAGCAAGATTCAGTGATAGTGATTGGGCTAGTAATATTGATGACAAGAAATCCATGAGTAGGCACTGCTTTTCTCTTGGTTCAGGTTTGGTGACATGGATTTCCAAGAAATAAGCTATAGTGGCATTGTCTTCTATTGAAGCAGAGTATATTACACTTACATCGATAATTGCACAAGCATTGTGGCTTTGAAAGGTACTAGGGGATATTAGGGAGAAGAAAGGGACTCCAAATACTTTATTCTATGATAAGCAGAGTGCCATTAAGTTGGCACATAATCCTATCCACCATACCAGGTCCAAGCATTTTGACATTAAGTACCACTTCATTCGGAACATGGTAGAGAAGGAACAAATAAAATTGAGGTATTGCCCCACACACGATCAAGTAGCAGATATTTTTACTAAGGGAGTAGTAAAACCTCAGTTTTTGTTGTTAAGGGATTTGATATTCAGTCCCCTTACCAGTAAGGGGGAGAATGTTGGAAATCTAGCCAAGCATACATTAAAACAAAAAATTCAGGCTGTTAGATGATGTTTTCAGCCTTGGAAAACATCTCTGCTTAGATGAGAAAAAACAAAATCATAGAGCTTTGAAATCTATGCAATCTAAAAAAAATGGGCTCAAATGGACACCCGAGTCAAAATTTATGGCCGAAATACTAAGACATGTAATAAACACCGTCGATGTAGATCCGACGGATGTGATTTTCTAGGGTTAGGGTTTGATTTGTTTTTTCTTATTTAAGGCAGTTTTAGGGTTTTATTTTATGAAGAAGAATTTTGCATTGTAGCAAGTGTGTGAGCTCTTCCAGAGCCTATGAGGAGATTGTAACAGAGTATTGAAACTCTACCAGAATTATTCCAGATAATAAGAAGATAATAGTTGCTCCAATTTTGTTTTATTGTATTATTGTAAATTCTTCAGAACTGGGTGAAAATATGCGCTATTGTCAGATCTTGATTTGACTATCACTCCGTTGATGACTGCTTTGTTAATTTCAATCACTTTTGAGGAAGCGCTACTGTTATATCTGAGTGGAATCAAGCACTACTATCAGATCAACTAATGATGTGTGCTTTATATCCTTTCAATCATCTTGATGAAGCACAACCATCGGATTTGGCGGGATCAAACATTGTCATTGGATCTAATAAAAATGTGCAATTTGTATCCTCTATGTTTGACTTGTCAATGTTTGATCACTTTGAAAAAGTGCTACCGTTAGATCTGGTTTGGAATGTGCACGGTTGTCGGATCCCATGAAGGTGCAAGCCTTTTTATCTATCACTTTGAGGATGCTTTTAATTTTTGGTTGACTTCCTGCATGCACGACCGTCGGATCACCTTGGATTAAGCACAGTCATTATATCTGCTGAATATGGAAGGTAGTTACCCCTTATTCATATGAAAGGCTTTTATCGATCGGTTGATCTGCTACGAGCATTACCATTATATTGAATCATGGTTAAGCATTGCTACCAATCTTCTTTAACCTGCAAGCTTAATAAGGGGGACAATTACTAATGTGTTAAGACCCTCATAAAACTTGATTAGTGGTTTAATTAATGTCTAGGTTATTAAACCCTTTGACTGCAATAATTATTAATTTGAGTGGTGTGCGACCATTGGATGTCATCATAATTAGGTGCTGCCATCCAGATCTTGAGAGGTGCTCAATTTTTAATTGTTGGATTTTATAATCATGATTTAATTTAATTAATCCTTTGATTAAGCTTCAATCTTTCTCGTAGTTAACCTTGATCACTTTTGATGAGCGTGCATCCATTGGATTGGGATAGAGTGAGCACTGCCCTTAGATTTTTTTGAATTACCCGATATTTAATCAAATGAGTGCTTGACTAAGGTTCGATTGAATTAGAATTGTATTATGACCATTGTCTACTTATTGGTTTTAAAATTTTGACTTTTTTGAGAATGCACATTTGTTGGATTGGCCATAGATCAAGCGCAGCCATCCAGATCGATCGACCTATTCGAAGTCTAACCAAAGGGGCACATACCCTTGATTTTAAATTTGATAAATTTTTTAGACCTTAGATTATACGATTTGGTCGTGGACCTTTTAGAATTATCTTTCGGGTTGTTTGTATGAGCACATCCATCTAGATCTCAAGGAATGAGGTTCTACGATCCAGATCTTAGGACTTGCTTGAATTTTAACATAAAGGGGTGCATAACCATTATTTTGATTTGATCAATTTGACTTCTTTTATACCTTATGTTATAACCCTTTTGACCATGGAATTATCTACCCTAGACCTTGATTTAATCTTCAGGTTAATTGTGTAAGCACATCCGTTAAGATTTTATGGGAATGTGTGCATCTGTCTATATTGGAGGAGTTGCTCGATTATTACCATGAAGGGGGTGCATACCCTCAACTTCCCACGTGATTAAATTGAAACTTAGGCTTATTTTATTCTTACTTAGGCCTAAATGTTTTGATCGATTTTATTATAAGGACCAAGGACTTAGGGGGATTTTCATCGGATATTACATTTGATTTGCAAATTATAACCCCTTTAATAATCGGATAAGGTCAACGGCTAATTCTTTCAACGGTTAAAGACAACTAATTGACTAGTTAAGGTTATGGCTTTAATTTTTGATTTAGATGAACATTTTAAAATGGCTAATTAGAGTCAAAAATTAAAAACCAATTTCATAGAAGTGAAAGCAATAGAGACCAACCAATTTAGATACAAGTTTTAAAATTTTAAATTTGGGGGTATTTGATGTTGAGTCAAATTTGGCTCCAACATAGGCTCTGACTGGGACAATGTGCTAAAAACCTGAGGCACTTGAGAATTCTAGAATCTCCTGGTTTTATTTCAAGCTTTGGATAGAATCACAAACCATCAAACTCCTGATTAGAAAATAAAAACATAAACGAAGAAAACTTAAACTGAAAAGATACAATAAAGCAACAACAATATGATATCAAGGCAATAGAGTATTCCAAACTATTTTTCTCCTTAGTCAATTTGAATCAAAGGATCATAATTTTAAGTCTAGATGAGCTTTTGAAATATTGTTATGATTGTTTTGCAAGGCCCTAAGATATGACCATACATAATGCATCAAAGTCACTTGTTCCATCATGACTTGGCCTAAGTGTGTGTTAGTGTATTCATTTCTAATTTCTTGATCTTCCAGAACTTCATTATGTTTGGAACATGGTTAAGCCTAATGAGTAATTTCACTCTCTTAATATTTTCACCATGTGCAGGGCTCCACTGCCGATCAAGTGTCTATAGCCCCGATGGAGATGCTACTGATCCCATATGGTTTTACTCTACTGCTAATCAAGCGTCTATAGCCCCGATAGAGGTTTTCCAAGATATCTCAGGCATTGACTCAATCTACTTTATTTTAATTTTCTTCCTCTCTTTTTTGAGAAATATTTGGATATAAGTAGATTGTGCAATGAGTGTGCCTGAGTTGAAGACCAATTTTTGGCTAAAAATATAGTGTAATGATTTTTAGCTCAACCATCTTACCAAAGATAATTCTATCCCTTGGACCCTAAAATTTCTTTTAATGGTATTTAGAAGGTGAGGCTTTGTCAGGATGGACCAACAACTCTAATTTACTGTGTTTTGTCTCATATCATATGATAATTGCATGAACATTCAAAATTGAAAAATTGTAAGCATCATCAAAATTTATAATAACTTTCCTCTTCTCTTATCTGTCTTCAAAGAAATAAACAGCAGGGAATACTCTTTTTCCTTATGATAATCATGAAGAACAACACAAAGTAAAATAAAACAAAACAACAATAACAAAACTTGACTGAAGAAAACGTAAAACCCTATAGGAATAGCACTCTATTTTTGGATTTTTCTTTTGAATTATATATTTTATTTTATTTAGGGGAATTTACTCCCTATTGATCCAATGGCTAGGGTTGTAAATCTTGAGATGTATACCATTGATAGGGATTTTCATTAGTTCTCCCTCTAGGGTTTGCAACTTGTAAGTGTTTGGACCAACAACTTGAGCTATTTGGTAAGGGCCAATCCACTTGGGTTCAAGCTTTCCTTTCTCACCATGTTTATCATTTTTGGGATCCCAATAGATGACTATATCACCTTCAAAAAAGGAGGTATCTTTTGCTTTCTTGTTAAATTATTTTACAATTTTTTGAGTTTGATCAATTATTTTGCTTAAGGTCTCTCTTCTTTGTTCTTGCAACTGGGCAATTTGGTCTAATATTCTCTATAAGGCATCAGGATTCTCATGGTCCTATAACAATAGGGAAAGGGCTAATTTCTCTATTCTAGGAGGTAGCAAGGCTTTTTCTCCATATACCAATTTGTAAGGAGTTCTCCCTGTATTTCTTTTAAGAGATAATCTATCTGCCCATAGAGCAAATTTTAATTCACTATCCCAGCTCCTCTTATTTTTACCTAATGACCTTTTAATTTTGGTAATTAAGTTTTTATTTGATGACTCAGCTAGACCATTCCCTCGTGGGTAATAATTTGTAGAGTGGGAAAGTTCTATTCCATACTTAGCACAAAATTCTACCATCTCAAATGATACAAAATATTACCCATTATCTGTTACTAACTTTTGAGGAACCCCAAATCTGGTCAGAATACTTTCTTCTAAGAAATGTAGAACTTCTTAGAGGAGCAACTTCTACCCACTTGGTGAAGTAATATATTGTAGTTATGATCCATTTATGTCTACCTAATGAATTTGGATTGATTTCCCCAATTAGGTTGATGCCCCATTGTGTGAATGGTGCTTCTATGACTATTGGCTTAAGGGGTATAGTTGCAAGATGTTTTTTATCGGCAAAAACATAACAATTATGACAATTCCTAACATACTGGTATACATCCTTGAAAAGTGAAGGCCAATAATAGCCTACTCTCATGATTTTATTTGCAGTGGCTTTTGGAGCGAAATGTCCTCCACATAAACCTTTGTGAAATTCTTCAATTGTTTTTGGGACTTCTTTTTCATACAAGTAGACTAATAACACACCATCAGGGTGTCTCCAATAAAGCACGCCATCTTGCACATGATATTTTTGTGTCTACAGTTTTATTGATCTTACTCTATTAGCTGGCATGTCTTTTGGGAAAGATAAAGTTTATAAGTATGCTAATATTTTCATCATACCATTTACATTCAACATTCTTAATCCTCCTGATGCCATGTTTTTCATTTACTGTAACAACATTATTGGATTCCTCTCCATTATATGCCAAATATTTTTCTAAACCCTACTCTCTTACAGTTTTGACTATTTTGAATTCTGCATCATACTGTAATAGCTTCACCATCCACCTTGTAGGCCTTCCTTAGTGGTTCAAACTAGGTGAAGACATATTTTATTGTTATGAAAGGGATACAATAGTAAACCTTATTTTAACCAAAGGTATACTTAATATGTGCTCTTTTTAATCCTACACTCATGAATACTATTGGCCTTTCATTATTTTCATCATCCTTCTACAAAAGGACTACGGTAATGGAATGCTCATATGCATGAGTAGATGTTGAAATATTTGAGTAATTAGGGCAGTTTAAGATTGGGACAGTAGAAATGGCTTCCTTTATCTTTTTAAAGGCTTCCATTTTTTTTTATGTTCATTTATTTCTCCAGTATTTTTAACCATGTCATTTATGGGTTTAGTCATCTCTGCAAAATTGGGAATGAATCTTCTAACAAAATTTATTTTGCCAAAAAATGACTTGACTCCTTTTAGGTTTTTAGGAGGGGGAATTTTAGAGATAGCTTCTATCCTTTTTGGATCTATACTTACCCCCTTTTTTGAAACTATGTGTCCTAGAAATTTCCCCTGTGCTGTTCCAAATATGCACTTCTTGGGATTTAGGGAAATTCCAAATTATTTGCATCGGGCAAAGACTGTAGCTAAATGTTCCAAGTGATCTTTTGGATTTTTAGAAAATACTGTGATATCATCCAGATACACAACCACTATTTTGAACATTAACCCTTTGAAGGCAAAATCCATTACTCTCTGAAAGGTGGCACCTGCTGTCATTAAACCAAAGAGTATTCTCAAATATTCAAAAGTACCCCAAGGTGTGGTAAATGTTGTCTTATGTCTATTTTTTGGATTAATTTGTATTTGGTTATATTCAAAAAATCCATCTTACATTCTAGATGAACCAACTACTGCTTGAAATAGTTGTTCCATATTGGGCAATGGATAATTGTCTTTTAGCAAGCTTTTATTTAAGTTTCTAAAGTCTACATAAAGTCTAATATCCTTGTTTTTATTTCTAACTGGTCAAAGTTGGATATCCAAGATGAAAATCTTACCTTTCTGATGATTTTGTAATCTAGTGATTTTTGTACCTCTTTTTGCATTATTGGGTGTAGGGTTGGGTTATCTGTTTTTGTTTGAATGGCTTGGAATCTTCTTTCATAGGTATTATGTATGACATAACCTCTGTTTTAAAGGTTTTAAGGTCTTCATACATCCAAGCAAAATGCTCCTTATTTTTCTTTAGGAAACTTATATATTTGACATTTTATTTTTCTGGTAAGGTTGTGTCTATTTTTACTATCTTGGTCTCTTCAACTGTACCAATATTAACATCCTCGACTATAGTCTCTTTCAAGAGAGGTTTGAATGCTTTATTAAAATCATCAAATAAACTCTCTAGAGAAACTAATCCTTTTGGTATTCTATTTGTTTCCAATTGGATTACTTCTACTGGTTCTCCTATTTGATAATTTAAATTTTTCATCACAGATTATATTTGCATATTGATTTTGTAAGGTCGTGAAGTCTTTTATGTCCACATCATCTTGGAAGACCTGTAAGTAAATAATGTTGTCTAGTACAGAAGGCTTATATACTAAGATGATTGGGAACCTGTCTATATACTCTATAGTAATTTTTGGATGGTCCAGGCGTGATGCATTCACAGCTAAAGAGTCAGCAACCTGGTTCTTTTCTCTAGGAATGTATGAGATATTGAAAGCTAATTTTTTTTCAATTTCTTTTAATACTGCAATTTTATACTGTTTTAACCTAGGATGTTTGGTTTGATACTTCCCTCTTATCTATTCGATGATTAATTTTGCATCTCCTGTTACAATTAGGTACTTTATTCCCAACTCTTCGGCTTTCCTCAATCCTAGCAATAGAGCCCAATACTCAGATACATTATTGGTGCAAGGGAATTCTAGTTTGTAAGGAATACCAAGGTAGTTTCCTTTTATGTTAGTCAAATTAACTCCTGAACCTGCTCCAGATTGAGATTTAGCTTCATCAAAAGTCACGATCCACATTTCTTGTGTTAATACTCTATCTAATTCAGCATCAACCATTTTCATAACTTTTGAATCCATGTTTTTGGCCTCTGGTACTTCTACCAAGAATGGGTTATGCCATATTAAATAAACTTCCATTCCTTTATCTTCCATTGAATTTACTAAGTTTATCATGGTGTCATCTACCTTAATTAACTCTACAAAATATTTATTAAAAGGTTCTCTTTGTAGAGTTATATTTTCTTTATCTGATATTGGAATGGTAGCATAATACCAATCTAATTGAATTGAGCCCCCTAATTGTTCTACCCAATGCCTGCTTAGTAGTAGTGAAAATAAAGGGTCCACATCGATTACTGCAACATCCATCATGTCCACCTTTATTGGGGTGTTGATCTAGGAAAAGCAATAATCTAGTTATCAAAAAAAGCAATAATCCAATTATCACTCCAACGTAGGGTACTTGTCTACATTCCATGACTGATACAGGAGCATAATATCTTGTATAGATTAACCCCATTTGGTCAGCTATCATTTTGGGCATGATGTTGTGTGAAGCTCCACTATCCAGCATACAATTATGAATTACATACCTCTCTCCTTCATCTGAATTATATCTTAATGACACATAGAAGGGTCTGACAAAGGATGGTGACCTTGTATTATGTTTATTTTGTCTAGCAGCATGGCACGTTGGATCTTCTTTTTGTTCAATCAATCCAAATGATCTATAGACATGTTCTCTGTATTGCTGAACTTTCATGAGCTCACCAAATGTGATATTGACTTTCTATTTACTGAGTTCTGAGCCAACATCAAATTCTATCTTTTTTACATCCAGTGGTTTGTTGCATTCTTCTTTAGATGTTTCCTCTTATAACTCTACTAGCTCGGGGATTACCTTTTTGGGAGTTCTATCAGTTTTCTCTTTACTAATATTTTTGTTTGTGAAGGATTTTTTTCTTGGTTAACTGGTGGAAGCTTTTTCTTTTTTGTCAAGAACTGTTCCATTTCTTAAATTCAGAGTATGGGTAGCTTCTAACTCCTCCACTTCTTTTGCAGTGGGAATTAATTTTCCTTGCTTCCTTGTATCGTATCTTGACTCATGTGGTTTTTGCAAGATTTTGGTACCTTCAGCTACTAAGATCTGAGGATGATGATTTGAAGCATACTTTTTCATGTTCTCTAAAAAGAGCCTTTCTCTTGATTCGTCTTCTAGAGACCAATAGGCATTAATCATTATATCTTCTTCTGAATCATCACTAAGATCTATATTGTGTTGTTTACTTAAGTAAATACCACATCCTTATGGGTTATGGGGGGCATCACAGGTTGAGCAAAAATAAGGAAAACCTTATGCTATGTTAGTAGATGGCATGGGGTTCGAAACACTATTATGATCTCTGTCAGACTCTCTGTTTTTCCAATTATTGTTCTCATTGTTCCTATTTCTATTTGCTTCATCAGAGCCATTACTGTTTCCCCAGATCCGATTGAATTTTTTCTTGAAACAAGGGTGATTATCAACATGTGGTCTCTTTGGTTGTGATGACTCACCATTATTTCCCTTGTTTCCTTTATTTATTTCTATCCTCGTTAACCTATTGTTCATGGTATTTAACATCTCTATCATCTGATTAGTCAATTTCTCTATTGGATCTACTTTAGCTCTTCTTTGTAAATCAAAGGCTACTCTTTTGGGCTTTCTATTAGGTTGATTTATATCCAGAGAATAAGGCTTCATTTTACCACTATCTAGCATATTTATTTCAATTTCAATCGCTTTATCCATGCATTCATTGATAGTGGTGGCTTGTTCTTGCCTTAATTCATAATTGAATTCTCCTTGGAAAGCATTTTTATAGAAACAAATTGACTAGATGTCACTAGGCCTAAGGTTAGCAGGGATTTTGTTCCTAGTTTTGGAAAATCATCTATTAGCATCACTGACAGCTTCATTTTCCTTTTTCTTCATAGTGGCTAACTCAGTTAATAGGGATTGTTCATTTTTCCTCTCTTCGAATTTCTTTAGGAATACGGTTTCCATTTTAGCAAAATATGGAATGTCATTTGTTGGGAGGGAGTTCAACCACTCTCTAACATCATTTTCTAAATTTTTTAGGAATAGCCTTACAACTACATCTTCATGTTCTACCTCTAAGCTATCCATAGCATATAAGAAACTTTTAATATAATCTTCTCCAGTTATCACATTATTTCCTAAAAACTTGGGCAGGTACTTGTGGGCTTTATTTGGTAGGGCATTCAAATTTATAGGTAACGCAAAAGGCCTGTACCTATTAGTTCTCCATAGTTGAACATTATTTTGATTTGGCTGAGCCATTGTAACTGTAGGTGCAATGGGATTTGAATTCACAGTAGCACTGCTTACAAGAATGTTTGGTTGGGAAATTGTTGTATAATCTAGTGAATTATTAACTACAGTATTACAATTTTTAGGGCTATAAGACTGAGATGTGTTAGATGTATTCTCTACAGCATAATTGCAAACATCATCTACAGTAACATCAGTAGCAACAATATTCTAATTTTTATTTTTCTTTATGTATTTTTTACTACTAAAGTAAGATTTATTTTTGTAAACAACACTCTTAAGAAGTGGGATTTTTTTACTGTGAGTAAATACCTTAGGATTTTCAAATTATGGAAATAGCTCCTTACCACTTCTCTTGGTGTGCGCCACTTTCTTTCTTGATTTTTAATTTCTAGATTTGGCTAGATAGAGTTGCCAGTACAGGTAGTGCCGAAAGAACAGGGTGTGCAATCAAGATTTCTTGATCTTAATACTCTCAAACTTACAGGATATGGTTCTTGAGGGAATTTCAAGAAAATCAAGAAACTTAAAAAAAAACACTTCAAAAGATATATGAAAATTATGGGCAAAAGAAAATAAAGAATGTAAAGACGTATAAAATCAAAACGCAGGTTATTTATCCTAATTGGTCGCTTGTTGATTAAATTATAGTCATTGAAAGAAAACTATTAAAAAGACTCAGGGAATGTCGTTGGGAACCAAACTAAAAGGAAATATATGTAATTAACATATAAGCTCGCTCCCTAACAATGATGCCAAAAAACTGTTGGCGTCAGATTGATAAAACTCCTGAAATCAAAGAAATAAATAAACAGGAAATAAAACTGACAAGACAAACAATCAAGCAAGCTGATTAGTGTACATATAATACAATGACTCTACCCTTAGGCCTGAAAATAATGCTTTAAATGAAGGCCATTGATGGGTAAGGCCAAATCCTTTCCATCCAAGGTTTTTAATCTGAAACTATTTTCACCTAGGACTTCGGATATTAGATAAGGTCCCAGCCACAAGCAATCAAATTTTTCATGTTCTCCTCTTTTCTCATGCCTTTTATCCCACAACAAAACTAAATCTGAAGCTTTGAAGGCCTTAATTTTGGACCGTTTATCAAACCACCTTTTTATTATGTCTTGATGTTTGCTGAAATGAAGCATGGCTTCCTCCCTCTTCTCATCAAGATGCATTAATTGTGTTAATCTGGTTTCAAGTTTATTATCAGTCCCAATATAGTCTTTTATAAAATGTAAAGTTTGCAATTTTAGATTAGTGGGAAAAATAGGATCTTGCCCATAGACTAAGTGATAAGGAGATGTCCCAATTGACTCCTTGCTTCTGGTCCTATCTGCCCAAAGGGAAAATTTTAACTTACTATGCCAATCTCTAGGGTTCTTTTCAAGTAATTTTTTGATTATGCATAATAAATTTTTATTTGATGATTCTGCCAAACCATTGCCTTGGGGGTAATAATTGGAAGAGAATTTTAGACTCACCTTATTGTCGTACGCCCAATTTGCAAATTCTAAAGAGGAAAAGGTAGAACCGTTGTCACTTACTATGGAGTTAGGCATTCCAAAATGAGTGACTATGTTTTCCTCTAGAAATCTAATCACAACCTCGGAGGTGGCATTCTTAGTAGGTATAGCCTCTGTCCACCTTGTGCAGTAATCAGTAGTGGTGAGGATGAACTTATGGGAATCGGATGAGTTAGGATTTATCACCCCAACAAAGTCTAATCCCCATTGTGCAAATGGTCTCGTCTCTACCACTGACTGCAATGGCATTGCTGCATTTCGCTCTCTGTTGGCTGCCACTTGGCATATGTGACATGTTCTTACATGTGTATGTGCATCTTTAAACAAGTGGGGCCAGTAATACCCAGCTCTAAGAATCTGGTGTGTTGTCGCATTTGCTGACCCATGTCCAGTTCCATACTTACCATGGAAGTCTTTGAGTACTTGGGTTGCTTCCTCTTGAGTAATGCAACGAAGAAAAATTCCTTCATGATTCTTCCTGTACAACACACCAGATTTAATCAAAAATCTAGCTGATTTTAAATGTAGTGCCCTATGCTGAGTGGAATTCAAATGAGAAGGGCACTTACCATGCAACAAAAAATATACAATATCTACGTACCATTCCTCTGTAGTGATATCATTAACCTCATAGTTTTGGCACGTTATTGAAGGGTCAATTTCTGTGATGGCCTTGACCAAACCTTGTCCATGCACTATCTTCATGGGCTTTATCTCTAAGTCAAATTCTTGAAGGGTAGAAAGCCATTTCCCCCTTCTTTCACCTAGCTCACTCTGTAAGAACATGGACTTTACTGCAGGGTCAGGAACTATAGCAAAAACTTTACTATGCACAATGTAATGCCTAAATTTTTTTATAGTTTTAAACAAGGCATACATTTGCTTGTCTAAGACAGAATACCTCAGCTTCACGTCCTTCAAAGGAGAACTCGGAAAGGCTATAGGATTTTCAATGTTGTCTTCACTTTTTCGAGTTAACACACTTGCAAAAGAATGATCTGAAGCAAATGTGTAAACATAAAATGGTTTAGCATAGTCTGGACTAATGAGAATAGGGGCTTTGGAAATAGCATCCTTGATGCTTGTGAAGGCATCCCTTTTCTCACTGGTCCACTTTATCGGAACATCCTTTTTTAGCATATCATTTAGGGGCTTGGCAATCTCGACAAAACCTGAAATGAATTTTCTCACAAAGTTAATCTTACCGAAAAAGGACCTAAGCTCCTTTTTGCTATTGGGATGAGGAATATCCCGGATAGTGGCTATCCACTCTGGGTCTATAGCAATCCCATATTTTGAAATGACATGCCCTAACAACTTACCCTCTGTTACCCCAAAGATGCACTTTTTTGGATTTAGGGAAATTCCATGTTCCCTTGCACCTTTGGAGTACTTTCCTCAAGTCTTTAACATGATCTTCCCTCTTCTTGGAGAAGACAGGGATATCATCCACATAGACAATAATGCACTTACCAATGAGCCCCTTGAATGCAAAATCCATGGCTCTTTGGAAAGTGGCTCCAGCGTTCAACAAACCAAACGACATCCTCTGGTAGGCAAATGTTCCCCACTTCATGGTGAAGGTCGTCTTCATCCTATCATTTGGATGTATGAGAATTTGATTATATCCTGAGTATCCATCCAAAAATGACATCATTTCAGACCCATTTACCTTTTGGAGTATCTCGTCAATGGTGGGTAATGGGTAATTGTCTTTTTGGCAAGCTTTGTTCAAATTTCTAAAGTCTATGCACAACCAAATTTCTCCACTCTTTTTCCTAACAGGGACAAGATTAGCCACCCATGTGGAATGCCTAATAGGGAAGATGATTTTGGCTTCCATAAGCCTCTTCACTTCCTTCTCTATCAAGGGCTCTAGGATTGGGTTAACCATTCTTTACCTCTATCTAAAAGGCTTGGAATCAGGCTTCAGAGGAATAGTATGCATGATTACATTCTGGTCATATGTTTTCAGCTCTTCATAGCTCCAAGCTATGCAATCAATGTACTCTCCTAAAACCTGAGCTATTGACTCCTTCTCTCATTGTGTGCATGCCTTTGCAATGAACACTTCACGTGGATCTACTGCACTCCCCAAATTGACTGAATTGCATGATTCCTTGGGGGATGGTATTTTTCTTTCCTTTTTCTTTTGATATCCAATATCAAACAACTTTTCAAGAGAGGCCCTATCACTTGGCATCTCGTTCCATACTCCGGTTGTTCCTACTTCTACTTGCCTCCTCTCTTCTTCGTCTATAACCTGATTTTCAAATATACCAGAATTAGTAACAAAACTAAAAATGTGTCTATCACTATCAAAGACCTGTAAATTCATGACATTGTCTGGTATGGAGGGGCAAGGCACTAACTCTATGGAATATTTTTTACATTTTTTATGGTCAGCAGGCGAAAGCATGTTGGCCGCTACGGCTAACGAATCAGCCATTTTATTATTTTTTCTTGAGATGAGGGAAATATTGAAAGCATCAAACTCATTAATTAATTCCCTCACTCTGGTTTTATAGAGGTTCAACCTCTTGTCTCTACAGGTATACTGCTCCTTGACCTATTTGACTACTAACTCTGAGTCTCCCGATGCCTTAAGGCACTTTACCTTTTCTCTTAGGGCTAACTGAAGTCCAAAAATTAGGGCTTCATACTCCGCCACATTATTGGTGGTCGGGAACTGTAGTCTGTAGGCAGCAATCAAAGGCTTACTACCAGGACATGTGAGCTCTACCCTAGCTCCCGCACCTTGTTTTGATTTGGACCCATCAAACTTTAGGGTCCACACCCTCTTGTTTTCTTTCGACGTACCATGGTAAAGATTATCATTTTGGGACCCTTCGACTATGTCTTCTATGTCAAAATTGTAAACCCCTAATTCTGTTTTAGTAAACTGAATCTCATTGGGTTTATTATACTCTGTAATCATTTCCCTAAGTCTGGGCTCTCTGTCTACCCGGATTTGGTTTGCAACTCCTCTCCATGGCAACCACATATGGGAGGAATCAGTCACCACATAACCATTGAGATTTTTGCTCCAATCTCTGCCCAAAACCATGCCATACTTGGCAAGAATATTTAGCACAAGGATATCCATGTAATGTTGGACCCTAGGCTCTGAGTTGATCTGAACTAGGACATATTTTACAACACCTACTACATCCACCATAGATCTATCCAATTGGACCACCTTATTATTCGAATGAACAGGCTTAAGTCCTAGCTTTTGGCTTATCTCAAGAGGCATGATGTTGGCCGAGGCACCAGAATCAATCAAACAGTTGTGTAAATTCTTGCCTGTGATCCTAACGGTTATGAGAAAAGGGGGTACCTCTGGTTTCTCTTTCCTCATAGCAAGTTGGGGTTCTACAGATTTAACCTCATGAATTTGACTCGGGGAATTCAATCTCTTCCCCTCGATTTTATCCTGCCCCAACAATTGAGAGACCTCATACATTGAGATATTGGCCTTGGTCCTTTTCATGTCTTCTTCCAAGTTATAAGTGGATGTTCCAGGATTTGACACTTTTGGCATTGTCCTAGGTGCTTCCAAAAATGGAGGTGGTGGATTCACATCACCTTTTGTATCAGGAGGAACTAAAGGGTTGTTTGGGGGAGTAGAGGATGTTTTGGGATCCTTAGAACTCCTAGTAAAATACTTGTGATTGGCTTTCCCAAAATGTCTAGCGGCCTGAGCTTCCAAGGCTTCATCCTCTTCCTCTCCTAACACATTCATATCTTCCTCCATCTCATCATTTTCTAAATAATGAATAACTTCAGACACCAAAGCGTCTGACTTTCTATGGCAACAATGATGCATTTCCTCATCACATGACTCTGACTCATCACAATCCCCTAACGCATCAGCCTGATTGGCTATCGGATTGGGTACGCGCCCATTGTTAGGCTATGTATTGTACGGTCCTGTTCTCCTATGGTCATGGTTTCGATTGGGCATGGGATTTTGGGCAACTTGTTTTTGTAACCGAATGATGTCATTGCCCTATTTGATGGTCATTCTCTTGAGCTCTTCCAGCTCAGAATTGGAACCTTGTGGCTGGGACATGACAACCCTAGATCCACTAACATTTTTGACATTAGCAACCTCTGGATTAGGCACTAAGGTTTGACTCTGGGTGTTTTGGGTCCACCATGGACCCTTGGCCTATAGAGGTGCAACCATGGGATACGCATTTGAGGCCTGAGTACTACTCACCTCAAATCCTGGTAAGGTTATCTGATTAGCAGCCATCATTTGTGGAGTGGGTGGAATGGCAACATTAGGGTATGTCAAAAAATATGGAAGCATGGGAGCGAATGGGTATGACTGATGATATGGCAAAGCATTCATCATGGGCATCTGAGGTGTCACAACTTGATTCATCATGGCAAATTTATTGTAAGGGCCATATTGCCCTAACACGGGAAATTGAGGCATAGTGCCACCTTGCGGTGTCATTTGCTGCTCAATAGTCATGGCTTCAACATAGGCTAAGGCCAGCATTGTAACTTGAGGATTTCTCCTAGTAAACATGGTTGTCATCGGGTCTAAGGCTGTGAGGTATAATTGCAATGCCACAGTAGCATCTATTGCAAAATGACGAGTCACGTTTGTGTAAAGCTTTTGGAATCTGGCATTAAATGTTCTGATAGGTTCATTAGGATACCTCTTGCATGACACGAATTGGTTATACATGATGGTAGGATCTAGAAATGACCTAAATTGATTAACAAAGGTAGCTTCCAACTGGGCCCAAGATGTAATGGACCCTGCAGGAAGATTCCTATACCATTCATGAGCCATTTGGTCAAAGCTATTAGGGAAGAGTCGACAAGCGACGTCTTCATGACTGACTCCCTGCCTAATCATATGGTCCTTGTAAATTTGAACATGCTCTTCAGCTGAAATGGGACCATCATGGACAAACTTAGGGATAGACCTCTCAAGGTGCCTAGGTATGTCATGGACATCCCTAGGTATACTTAACGGAGAACTTTGGGTACCAAACCAGGGAACTGGTTGTTGTTGTTGTTGTTGTTGGGCCATATTAACCAAAGATAATGACCCTACTAAAGTAGTTGACACACTCGGGATGACGGAGATGGGTACACTTGATGTAGCTCTTGCGGTGGAACTAATGGGTGCACACCCACTAAAGGTATTCAGATTCAGAGGTCTGAGAGCTAGCCTTTCCAAATCTTGGCAAAGCGTCTCTAAACCTAATGTATCAGAAGGCTCAGATGGGATTTCGATCCCCTAGATTTTGTATCTCGGTTTCCTAGGTTTGGGAGAAAGACTTTGAAAAATGGTTTCCTCAGTGGTTTTAGACCTAGTAGCAATGCGTCTAGGCGGGTCCAGCCTGAGAAACTTAAATCTATTCTACTAAGGTTTCTCACAAACTAGTCAAGAGTAACATGTTGCACCTGCAAACACAATATTGTTGAACCAAAACTGACCACGTTAGCATTAGAAAAAAAAACTAAATCACAAAGCATAAAAGAAGGCCCTCCTTCTAGCGCCAAAGATGTTGAGTGTATATTTTTCCCAATTGCAAAATACCACCACATGCAGAGTATTGAATAGAAAACTCTCTCTTGAAAAGAAACCAAATGACAAACATTCAACTTCTCCAAGGTTCTGGTAAAATATCTAAAGATTGTAATAGTGCCAGAAATAATTCAATAATGCATGTGACCATAAACAAGGGGCCTTTGTTGGTTCTAAACAATGCTTAGTGATTGAAAGATCTAACTAAAAATCTAGTGTAAAATAAAAGCAATTCTTTTTAGGGTTTTTTAAATTGATGCTACCCTGAATCCCTGTTAGTAAAGTATTTTATCTTCACTTAAAAGGTTTCAAATGATAAAATGTGGAATTTTCCACCTCATTTTAATGTTCGTGCCTTTAAGATGAAGTAAGTTTTAGATAGTTGGGTTCATTTTATCTTCCTTATGTTGATGCCACTACCCTAATAGTAGTTAGTAGAAGTTAGCGTGTTAGCAATGTTAGCAAAATTAGCTTTCATTTCTTATCTTAATTTAATGTGAAATAGCAGGTTAGTATCCCTCCTAAACCATGTGTTTTATCTGAAAGCTTAGATTAATGAATTTTGGAGGTGCAAAAATTCTAGAAAATGACCAGAATGGAAATAACTTGAAAGCTTAACAATTCTGGAAATGGACCAGAATAGAAATGAAACTAAAAGGAAATTAGCAAAAATTCTGGAAAAGGACCAGAATGGAAATAAAAGAAACTGAAATTCTGGATGGACCAGAATGAAATGATTGAATGCTTGAAATAAAATGAACTTAACAAAAATGAATGAATAAACAATGCAGATTTGGTTAGCTGAAAAAGTCAAATTCTGAATTAGTTTAGCAAGCTCCTCCCTGCAAAATCCCAAGTTATGAGGTAATCATAAAACAACCTGAATTAATGGACCTGCAACATAAGCACAATACCATTAAATCAAGTGCAAGACTCAAAGGAAATAATAGAGAAACTGCATCATCTTGACCTTCGCCTATTGCAACCCATTTCATGGCATAAGACAATGGCTAGAAGTCACTAAAATGCAGAAATGATAAGACACTAAAAACGTTAGTTTTATGATTAGAAACCCTCCTTTTGATTTTGCTCACAAAAGTTTGCTACCCTCTCAAAATCTGAAAAATGCTCTTTCTTATTGCTTTTCGGAATGTTACATCATTTCCAGCCCCCCCTAAACAGGTAGGATAGCAAGGTATAAATAATGCTTAGAAGTCCTTTCGCTTCAACTTCTTTCACAATTAAAATAATAAATGGATATAAGAAAATAATCCATCATCATTTTCTATGATTTAATACAATAAAATAACACTTCTAAACATTATTTTAAACAATAATAAAACCAAAAACATAATCTTACGTAACTCCTTATGTCTCCCCTTTCTCTTATCACATAGGCATTCTACCCAAGAACACCCCTTTGCACCCATCAAAATGAATAATAAAAAACATTTAACTATACCTTATAACCCCTACGATTTTAGGCCTCCTTTAAAACATTGAATATAATCAAACAACATTCACATTAAAATAAGGTAGGCCAATCTCATTCAACGAGATTTTCGTTGTGCTCTTCGAAACCAAGGCCCGATGGTATCTCTTCGAAGCCATACCAAACGTGCCCAAGGATTGGGATGACGTCCCCCATCCTAGGCACTTTGGTTTCCATATAACCTAGTGAGGCCATCACGCCATCGACGCAGCCATGGCGCTATCAACACCACGTCATGGTGCTACGATCGACACAGCCATGGCACTATCAAAACAACATCACCATGGTGCTGCATTCGATCGCAGCCATGGCACTATCAACACCACATCAGGGGGCTACCATCGACGCAGCCATGGCACTATCAACCCTTCACCATGGCTGTCGAGCTCCTTGCTCTCGCACTCACGCTGTGCAATACCAACAAAAAACTTTCCATGCTCTCGAGGTAGACCTTTATCTCCATCGATTAGGGTTACGGGTTGCCCTAATAATGTTTCTTTGTTGGCTTGTTTGATGGCATGCCTCTGGTTTCAACCATTTCACTATCAAATCCGATGCCTTATGTGTTGTCCTCCTGAAACCCTAACGCTATCTTTGGACCGCTTCCTCTTTTGCCAACATTACGTAGCCTCGAACATTTTGGAATAGCCACCCTTGCCTTCGATCATTTTGAATAGCCGCCATCGCCTTCTCCTGCAATCAAACGTAACATGGTCAAACATATTATTATCACATCCTTTGTAAAGTATATTATAATAATATTATTATATACAATATAATAATATTATTATAATAATAATATTTTAGAACATTATGATATAATCATAATAATATTATTATAATAACATTTTAGAACATCATAATAATATTACTATTATATACATAATATAATTAATGTAATTATATTAGGTAGATAATAGCATATTATTTTCTATCACAATTTCTTTGTACCTTTTGTATCCTCTTCTTGTTTTAGGTAATGTTTTGGTCAGGCCTTGCTTTATTAAACACATTCCATCACCTTAGATAGTATGAAGAACATTAAACTCTATTTATCAAAATGGATTTTAATTAATCTAAGCATTAATGCCTAGATTAATTAATCATTAAATATCAAATAACTAAAGCAATTAAAATCATTAACATAAACGGTCAAACATCACTATTCTTACAAGCCAAAGAAAACCAAAAACCTTTAATACCAAAACATGACAAGTGGGTCCCCAAGAAGCTTGGGGTGGTTGTGGAAACTCCACAACAAAATGGTGACTCTGCTGGGAAATGCTCCTGAGCATTTCGGTGAGAACCCAAAAAGAAAATCTGAAAACACACTCCAAACCAGGAAGCAACAAGCATCAACAAATGCATAAATAATGTCAATAGACTCATAAGAACAACAAAATATTAGAATCATGCAATATTAACTCTGTGTGTGTGAAGTACTCCACACCTTATTGTTTGTAACTTTTTCGCATTGCATCACCAATTTTACTTGACTAGAATTATCGCAATGAATATGGAGAGCTTTGAGGGTAAAAATTTTATAGCATGGGCAGCACATTCTATGGTGGCTTGGGCAAACACCTCAAAAATGTCTAACCATATTAGGATCAAATGTGTGTGCGATGAATTCATTGACCAGATCTAGAGCTTGGTTATGAGCCATCATCATCAAGGGTCAGTGTGTGCAAGTGGACCTTAGAGCTTTGGGGAATCGGATTCTCAACCAAGGTGTGATGAGAATATAACCCTATCCTTTACTGCTCTCATATTTGACCAAAATAATTAAACCGGTTATGGATGAGGTCATCAGACTAATCTATCCTCATGGCGGACATAAATCTCAACCTTGCGGGAGTCATGTCACCAGGCATGAGTGTACTCCACTACCAGTCAAGCGTCTATAGCCCCGGTGGAGGTTAACCCCATAGTCCAGTCTTCTTTGCTTGGCTTTGCTCTATATTTTTTTCCTTAAAGAATTTTGGGGATGACTACCCATCCTTCTGAGGGACAAGTAGTACGATCCTTACAATTCAGTTTAGAGTTTTGGGGAATCGGATTCTCAACCAAGGTATGATGAGAATTTGACCCTATCCTTACTACTCTGATTTGTAAATCATGCTAGTGGTGATAACCACTATTTTATGAGCATAAATATTGTAGTGGTAAAAACCACTATTCATGGACTATGTGCAAGGTGGGATAGACCAGAATTATCTTTTCGCCTCACATCCCCATCCAAGTATGGTTTCATATTATTTTACCCAAGATGTTGGACATGGACAAAAATGTGATAGACCCACGACAACTTCGGCAACAGTTTCCAAACCTAAGATCTTCTTAGTGTTCTTTGTGCCTTTGATCCCAAGATAATTGGACTTCACTTTCAGTGTTTGGGTTTAGCATATGGAGGTGGATTGGTCATGATGTTTATGTGATAAGAATGTGCCCTTGAGACATGGGTGGATGATATGCAAAAATCAAAGACTTCATGCTTCATGAGCTGCAAACAATATTCACATTTTCAAGCCCTTTTGCCATATGATTCCAATGTTTCACATCCTTTTAGTCTTGGTTGACATTCGTATACACATAGGCTGACCTCTTACTCTTACAATCAAATCCAAAACTGGACAACCTTGACACACTAAAAACTCCTGAAATCAAAGAAAACAAAATAAACAGGAAATAAAACTGACAAGACAAACAATCAAGCAAGCTGATTAGTGTACATATAATACAATGACTCTACCCTTAGGCCTGAAAATAATGCTTTAAATGAAGGCCATTGATGGGTAAGGCCAAATCCTTTCCATCCAAGGTTTTTAATCTGAAACTATTTTCACCTAGGACTTCGGATATTAGATAAGGTCCCAGCCACAAGCAATCAAAATTTTCATGTTCTCCTCTTTTCTCATGCCTTTTATCCCACAACAAAACTAAATCTGAAGCTTTGAAGGCCTTAATTTTGGACCGTTTATCAAACCACCTTTTGATTATGTCTTGATGTTTGCTGAAATGAAGCATGGCTTCCTCCCTCTTCTCATCAAGATGCATTAATTGTGTTAATCTGGTTTCAAGTTTATTATCTAGTCCCAATATAGTCTTTTATAAAATGTAAAGTTTGCAATTTCAGATTAGTGGGAAAAATAGGATCTTGCCCATAGACTAAGTGATAAGGAGATGTCCCAATTGACTCCTTGCTTCTGGTCCTATCTGCCCAAAGGGCAAATTTTAACTTACTATGCCAATCTCTAGGGTTCTTTTCAAGTAATTTTTTGATTATGCATAATAAATTTTTATTTGATGATTCTGCCAAACCATTGCCTTGGGGGTAATAATTGGAAGAGAATTTTAGACTCACCTTATTGTCGTACGCCCAATTTGCAAATTCTAAAGAGGAAAAGGTAGAACCATTGTCACTTACTATGGAGTTAGGCATTCCAAAATGAGTGACTATGTTTTCCTCTAGAAATCTAATCACAACCTCGGAGGTGGCATTCTTAGTAGGTATAGCCTCTGTCCACCTTGTGCAATAATCAATAGCGGTGAGGATGAACTTATGGGAATCGAACGAGTTAGGATTTATCACCCCAACAAAGTCTAATCCCCATTGTGCAAATGGTCTCATCTCTACCACTGACTGCAATGACATTGCTGCATTCCGCTCTTTGTTGGCTGCCACTTGGCATATGTGACATGTTCTTACATGTGTATGTGCATCTTTAAACAAGTGGGGCCAGTAATACCCAGCTCTAAGAATCTGGTGTGTTGTCGCATTTGCTGACCCGTGTCCAGTTCCATACTTACCATGGAAGTCTTTGAGTACTTGGGTTGCTTCCTCTTGAGTAATGCAATGAAGAAAAATTCCTTCATGATTCTTCCTGTACAACACACCAGATTTAATCAAAAATCTAGCTGATTTTAAACGTAGTGCCCTACGCTGAGTGGAATTCAAATGAGAAGGGCACTTACCATGCAACAAAAAATATACAATATCTACGTACCATTCCTCTGTAGTGATATCATTAACCTCATAGTTTTGGCACGTTATTGAAGGGTCAATTTCTGTGATGGCCTTGACCAAACCTTGTCCATGCACTATCTTCATGGGCTTTATCTCTAAGTCAAATTCTTGAAGGGTAGAAAGCCATTTCCCCCTTCTTTCACCTAGCTCACTCTGTAAGAACATGGACTTTACTGTAGGGTCAGGAACTATAGCAAAAACTTTACTATGCACAATGTAATGCCTAAATTTTTTTATAGTTTTAAACAAGGCATACATTTGCTTGTCTAAGACAGAATACCTCAGCTTCGCGTCCTTCAAAGGAGAACTCAGAAAGGCTATAGGATTTTCAATGTTGTCTTCACTTTTCTGAGTTAACACACTTGCAAAAGAATGATCTGAAGCAAATGTGTAAACATAAAATGGTTTAGCATAGTCTGGACTAATGAGAATAGGGGCTTTGGAAATAGCATCCTTGATGCTTGTGAAGGCATCCCTTTTCTCATTGGTCCACTTTATCGGAACATCCTTTTTTAGCATATCATTTAGGGGCTTGGCAATCTCGACAAAACCTGAAATGAATTTTCTCACAAAGTTAATCTTACCAAAAAAGGACCTAAGCTCCTTTTTGCTATTGGGATGAGGAATATCCCGGATAGCGGCTATCCACTCTAGGTCTATAGCAATCCCATATTTTGAAATGACATGCCCTAACAACTTACCCTTTGTTACCCCAAAGATGCACTTTTTTGGATTTAGGGAAATTCCATGTTCCCTGCACCTTTGGAGTACTTTCCTCAAGTCTTTAACATGATCTTCCCTCTTCTTGGAGAAGACAGGGATATCATCCACATAGACAATAATGCACTTACCAATGAGCCCCTTGAATGCAAAATCCATGGCTCTTTGGAAAGTGGCTCCAACGTTCAACAAACCAAACGACATCCTTCGAGTAGGCAAATGTTCCCCACTTCGTGGTGAAGGTCGTCTATAGCCCCGATGGAGGTTAAACCCATAGTCCAATCTTCTTTGCTTGGCTTTGCTCTATATTTTTTCCTTAATGAATTTTGGGGTTGACTACCCATCCTTCTGAGGGACAGGTAGTATGATCCTTACAATTTAGTTTAGAGTTTTGGGGAATCGGATTCTCAACCAAGGTGTGATGAGAATTTGACCCTATCCTTACTACTCTGATTTGTAAATCATTCTAGTGGTGATAACCACTATTTTATGAGTATAAATATTGTAGTGGTAAAAACCACTATTCATGGACTATGTGCAGGGAGAGATAGACCAAAATTATATTTTTGTTTTTAGTGGGAAATGTGTATAAATGCAGGTTTTATTACTAATATGGTGTTTTCCAGTCTACATCCACTTGGACCTGGCATACTTCTGCTTACAGAGACTAAGGCAAGAGAGCAAGTGCCTTCCTCTTCAAGGAAGGTGCCCAACAGAAATAGGTGCCTTCCTCTTCAAGGAAGGTGCCCAGCAGAAGTAGGCGCCTTCCTCCTTAAGGAAGGTGCCCAGCAGGAGTAGGCGCCTTCCTTATAAGGAAGGCGCCCAACAAAAGTAGGTGCCTTCCTTATAAGGAAGGCGCCCAACAAAAGTAGGCGCCTTCCTTATAAAGAAGGCGCCTCCATGCCTTCATACTTTGCAAGATTTACCAAGTCAACTTTGACTGGTTGACCAAGGACTATGGAGGAGGTTGCACGTGAAGACAAAGGAGATCTATTTTAATCATGCATTTATTAAATAGAATAAAGTGTTTGTTATTATTATCAACCGATTGGCCGGTTGACCTTGTAAAGCTCTTAAAGCATATTATTATTTTTAGGATGCATTAGTTTAGGATTTGTTGTTACGTACACCTAAGGATGTTTATATTTATCCTTCGGTGAACGAACATACTTTAAAATAGAAGAATAAAATATGTGTAGAATCAATTGTAACTAAATCACATCACGTGATTAAAATAGACTGATTTGTTATTGTAATGAGATCTGGCTGCGCTTTATATAAAGACGCAAGCCAGATGAACAAAGAGGAGATGAATGATTAATTTTACATAGAACTTATTTTATTTTATTGTTTAATTAATTAAGAGTGCAACTCCTCTTATTCGAGCAAGCTCTACGTAGCTAGCCGGGCGGACTATCTACGGGAGCTTGGGCCCACTCCTAGCAGTAGTCCTCCCCTGTTTAATTTGTGCATTTGCTTTCTGTAGATTAGTTTACTGCTTTATTTAATTTCAGTTGTGTGTGTTTATTTCCTCGCATTTTATTTCCAGCACTTTACTTTTTGTTTATAATTTATTTATTTCATTTCCCGCACTTAGTTTATTTGGTTTGGCTGGAATCCAATTACACAAACCTCCCCACCAAACTAAATAAGGTACAACCAGATTTGTTCCCCAACACTGCAGGCATATACTGTGCGTGACACTCATAAGTTTACGGACTTACCGGATTGATAATTTATGGAAGAGAAATGAATGTTTTTCGGAACGTGAATTTTTGCTCACCATTTTGGCGTCGTTGTCGGGGAGTGTCTAAACTGTAGTGTTCTAATTTACAGGTCAGATAAAAAGTCTATTTAAAATTACCTGTAGATATTTTACCTGAGAAGTGTGAGTCCACCGTGGGCCTTTTTATAAGGCCAAAAATAGTTGTTGGCACAGTCAGAGCTAAATTCCATTGGCAACTATTTGCATTTTATAGCTTCTCAGGTAAACGTGGGAATGAACCTGATGTACCAAATTAAGTGTAGAAGTAGGAATAAAACGTGTTGTTGAAAAAAAAAATTAGAAAAATCTGGCATTGAAGGATTTCCATCATATTTTCAATGGTTCCAAGAAATCAAAATAAAAAGCACAACCCAAGTCTGATTGAAAATTTTTAGGGACGTGTTTTTATATAGAAACCATTGAAAAATTGTGCCTCTAGAAGCTTGGTTTTAAATTAAAAAATTTTACAGGCTTGAAATTTTTGCAACGTATTGGTAAATGTTTTTTATGATGAAATTAATAATGCAGGGAAAATGACAGAGCATAATTTAAAGAGAACGCCTTGTTATGGAGTATGCTCTTCACTTGCGCTTAAGGCGACCTGGTGAATCAGAAACTAGCATGTGTTTTTAACAGACTGCTATGCCATGTTTTCTTCAGGTTGCTAGCTCACGGATAGTCATTGGCTGGCCTGCACACTTTGCCATTATGTTGAAAGAAGTTTGGTTGTGAGGCCATGAAGGAAAATACTCTTCTCATGCTACAACATATCAGACTAGTTGAAAAAAAAGATGATTTTTAGAAGACTAGTTTAGATATAGGCATGGGGGAGACCCCACCTTCATCAATGCCGCCAACAACACAATGAACGCTATTTATAGTGTTCGTGAAAAAAAAAAAAAGAGAGAAAATAAATCATCTGCTGAAAAGGCTCCAAGTTAATGAGCAAATCAAAAATAGAGTTTTATTTTGCTGCTTGTTGAAAGAGAGTATCCTCTTTCCCGAGGACCAGCTTGGTCCAGAAGGGAAATGAGAAATCTCCAACCGGTAGCTAAATAAAATAGGGAAAGAGCTTGGAGGAGATCAGATTTCAAATGTCTGCACAAAGGCCACATGGTGCTTGAAAATTAATCCCTGCAATGCATACGGAGAGTCCAATACTTTGGATATGCATTAGAGCAGGATTAACATTTTTTTTATGTGCTAATTGAGGAGGAGCTTGGTGTTTCAAAAATGTGAGTTGTTGGTTGTCATAAAATCCTTTCATAATGGTACATGGAATGTAACTTTCACACAGTAGGCTGCGTAGTTACCTGACTCACATGGCCTCCACTTTTGAATGCACAGTGCCAACATTACAGTTTTTATGGTAGCATTCTCATTCTATTAAAATATGTGAAAAAAATATACAAAAGAGAGGCAGAGTCTCACTATGGTGGAAGATAACATCAACTTTGAGAGGATCTGAAACCATGGAGAAATCTGCTTTTCACAAAAAGTGTGAGGGCAAAGATGTTTCAGTACATGGCACATTTTGCCAAATTCTTAGGATGGATCATTGACAAACCTCCAGATGTGAAAATCACCAGCTCAAATGGTTGAAGTTGACATTCTGTTCTTTGATGCAGATGATGAAAAAAAATGATAATCCAAGATCTGTTCTGGTCAAGGCAGAATAGACCAAAAAAAAACAAAAAAAAAAATTAGTTAGAATTTTATTTTAATGCCTTTAGTTTAGATTTTTCTTTTATGTTTTGCAGGACAACGTGAAGTGCGAAGTAGAAAAATAAGGAGGTGTCTGTGAAGATTTCATGAATTGAGAATTATACATGGAGTTTGTAATAACACTATACGAACTATCTCGTGTACCTGATCGTGTAGCATCCAATCTAGCAGGTGAAAGCTAGCAGAGTTTTACCTTGGCAACATTAGCGCCTGAAGGCAGGCTAAGTAACCCTGATCAAGCGAAAGGCTTCCAGCCCAAGGTGCTTGTGAAACTTTGGGAATGTTTTGTAGCAAGGTGTGTGACTGTTACAACCTGAGTAAATGATGAGCAGAGTCAAAGATGCTACACCACGTACAAAGTAGAGTGTCGAGACAATGTTCAAGTAACGGTCAACGAGCTCTATTAACAATCGCCTCACATTTGCGAGAGTGGATCAGACATCGGCATGGGGGAGACCCCATACCATACCAGTAGCTTGGACGAATGTTCAATCATTCGTTGAAAAAAAAAGAAGAAAAAAAAAAGAAAAAGAAAAGAAAAAAAAGAGAGAAAGAAAAGGAAAAATAAAAAAAGAGAAAAGAAAAAAAAAATGATAAAGTGAAAGACGCCTTGATCATCAATAAGGTGCCTTTCGCATGAAGAAGGCGCCATACAATGGAGGCGCCTTCCGCATCAGGAAGGCGCCATACAATGGAGGCGCCTTCCACATCAGGAAGGCGCCATACATTGGAGGCGCCTTCCACATCAGGAAGGCACCATACATTGGAGGCGCCTTCCGCATCAAGAAGGCACCATACATTGAAGGCACCTTCCATATCAAGAAGGCACCATACATTGGAGGCACCTTCCACATCAGGAAGGCACCATACATTGGAGGCGCCTTCCGCATCAAGAAGGTGCCATACATTGAAGGCGCCTTCCACAGCAAGCAGGCACCTTCCACAAACAGGCCTTCCACAGCAAGCAGGCGCCTTGACATCTAGGGTGCCTTGATCCATTTCCCGCACCTAGGTGGTTCGATGGAAAAAAAAAAAAAATTATGCGAATCCTCCCAATGAAAAATAAAAGGCATAGAACATGTCCTGCTTAGCATAAAAATTTCTTTTTATTTGCTTTGCAGGAAACCATGAACCGAATTGCAAGTTGTAGGCATCCTGAGAGCCAGGGCCTAACAGGCACGGAGTCATGACTCCTATTTTACTACTTTCGTGTGTGCAGGTAATCGTGCCCGATGAGTGCAATCTGAAGGCATCCTAAGAGCTAGGTCCTCAGGCACAGGCCATGATTCTTGTTTTCCAATTTTTGTAGGTGTAGTTTCGTAGTACACAACCATGAGCATGATCTGTAGGTGGAGCCGACTTAAACTAGGCCTAACAGATGTGACATTTTGTGCCCTGCAATTAGGAGTGCGGTGAAGTGGAAAAGGCACTTACTTCCCACTAGGAAGAGAGTGCCTACAATCAGTCCAATACAATAGTGCCTTTTTCCACCTGGAGGAAGACACCAATAAGCAATTTTCTTCTCCCTTGGATGGAGGTTCCTATTGCTCAGTGTGGGACCTGATGTTCAGAGGGCTGCAGACCTGTTGTATAGAGGGACCTGACACTGGTGACAAGGGCATCACCAATTTAAGTGGGGGAAGATGCGGGTGAACCAGAACCTCCCGTAATAAAAAAAAAAACTTTTGTTGATTAGAAACAAAGCTTGTACGGGAACACCAACAGAAGAAGGCTCAACCTAAAAAAAAAAAAAGGGAGTTCGAAAGGCTGTTGTCACGAGGACGTGACAATTTTTAGACATGGGGGAAAGACGCCTTATTGTCGGTGCCTAACTTACTCCTATGAAAAAAAAAAACCCTTTTGTTGAAATAGCTCCACGATGAAATGCAAATCAGAAGCAAAGTTTTATTTTTGCTGCCCATTGGAAGAGAGTATCCTCTTTCCCGAGGACCAGCCTAGTCCCGAAGGGAAATGAGAAACCTCCAACTGGTAGCTAAATAAAATGGGGGAGGAGTTTGAAAAAAATAGATGTCAAATATTTGACAAGTAGGCACCTTCCTCTTCAAGGAAGGTGCCAGAAGAAGGTAGGTGCCTTCCTCTTCCAAGAAGGCACCAAGAAAATATAAGCGCCTTCCTCTTCCAGGAAGGCGCCAATAGAAGGCCAACGCCTTCCTCTTCTAGGAAGGCACCAAAAGAATGCAAGCGCCTTCCTCTCACATAGGAAGGCGCCATAGGAAGGCACCATAGGAAGGCACCGGAAGGCACAACAAGAGAAGGCGCCACAGGAAGGCACCAATAGGAAGGCACCACAGGAAGGTGCCACTAGAAGGCAAGCGCCTTCCTCTCATAGGAAGGCACCGACAGGAAGGTGCCACTAGAAGGCAAGCACCTTCCTCATAGGGAAGGTGCCCCTGTTCTTCGCCCGTTGACTAGACAAGCATGACGTGGGCAACAAATATTGGTGCAGTTCCAACTCTACATCATGTAGGTTAATTTGGGGATCGCACCAACGTATGAGAACATCCTACCAATGCCAACACATACAACACATACATCTCAACAATGCACCTGACAGATGTCATGAATGATGAAAGAAATATTGTTTTTCCTCACTCCAAAAAACAAAGGAATGCAGTGTTGTTCCAATTATGCATGCAAAAGAAATAATTCAGAGGGGAGATCATTTTGGATGCACACGTGTCAGGTATAAATTTTAATATTCATCCTGTAAATGCATTCGGAGAGAGATACGTCAATGCAGGATTAAAATATTTTTTGTGCTATTGAGAAAAAGCTGGGTATTTCAAAGTTTAGAGTCACCAGCTCAGTTGTTGCGGATTGACTCTGTTCTTTGATGCAGAGGATGAAAAAAAAAAAAAAATCGAAAAAAGAAAGAAAAAAAGGAGAGAGTCAAGATCTGTTTTGTTCATGGCAGAACAGATAAAGATACATATAAATAAATAAATAAAATCTCCAGGAGCACCAACGTGAAGACGTCTCACACCACCAGCATCATATATATCAGATTCTATGAAATTCACCCGGGTATGTACTGATTTTCTTGTTAATTATGTGTATAGTTATTTTAAAATCATTTCTATGCTAATACCAGTCGACGCCTCCATAGTTTTTCAAAATCTCCCATTAGAATTCAAACACATGATGTGCCTTGAAAAAAATATAATTGAAAAAAAAGAGAGGCTATGGCATCTACATGAATAAATTTGGCATCATTTTCATTGCCGCCTCCTGACAATGGTAGTCATCTTGAGCGAACACATATAAATGATGCTACTCTCTACCACAAAGGAGGTTCTGGAGATGCCAAATATGTTTCAGATGTGGGTAAAAGTAGTAGCTGGTGATTGCACTTGTTTTAAACAAATTTGGTCTCACCAAATATGACTAATGTGCAACACTGGAAAATGCCAACATTAGTGCAGTGGTAATTTGCCCTAAACAGTGTGGTCACGATTTAACTATTTATCCGCAATGATTAGTCAGGATGTGTTTCTGACTTCTACTGGTGCCGCATCGCTCTATGGATGAAGAATAGCAACACTCAATGAAAAAAACACAGTGCTGAATAAAAAAATAGTACTGAGAAAAAAATAGTAGTGTTGAATGGAAAAAAATAGCAGCACTCAGCGGCAGAGAAACAGAGATGTTGAAGGCCATTAAAATAAAATAAAATAAAAAAAAGAGGAAAAAATATATATCCCAGGGGTTGTTGTCACGAAGACATGACAAAATTTTTGGCATGGTCAGCCTGCGAGAGGGATAACTTCACCTTTTGGTGCCACGAGGGCGTGGCACATGTTAGGCATGGGGGATGATGAGCACCAGAAATGCTCATTTTATATACACGGTTAAGGAGAATTATCACTGGTTCAATTAGCATATGAGATGTATTTTATATAACTTATGCATATAATTGATAGAAAATCCGGTATTATGCTTGATTGGTGTTTTTAGTGGGAAATGTGTATAAATGCAGGTTTTATTACTAATATGGTGTTTTCCAGTCTACATCCACTTGGACCTGGCATACTTCTGCTTACAGAGACTAAGGCAAGAGAGCAAGTGCCTTCCTCTTCAAGGAAGGTGCCCAACAGAAGTAGGCGCCTTCCTCTTCAGAAGGAAATAGGTGCCTTCCTCTTCAAGGAAGGTGCCCAAAGAAATAGGCGCCTTCCTCTTCAAGGAAGGCGCCCAAATAGGAAGGAGTAGGCGCCTTCCTTATAAGGAAGGCGCCCAACAAAAGTAGGCGCCTTCCTTATAAGGAAGGCGCCCAACAAAAGTAGGCGCCTTCCTTATAAAGAAGGCGCCTCCATGCCTTCATACTTTGCAAGATTTACCAAGTCAACTTTGATTGGTTGACCAAGGACTATGGAGGAGGTTGCACGTGAAGACAAAGGAGATCTATTTTAATCATGCATTTATTAAATAGAATAAAGTGTTTGTTATTATTATCAACCGATTGGCCGGTTGACCTTGTAAAGCTCTTAAAGCATATTATTATTTTTAGGATGCATTAGTTTAGGATTTGTTGTTACGTACACCTAAGGATGTTTATATTTATCCTTCTGGTGAACGAACATACTTTAAAATAGAAGAATAAAATATGTGTAGAATCAATTGTAACTAAATCACATCACGTGATTAAAATAGACTGATTTGTTATTGTAATGAGATCTGGCTGCGCTTTATATAAAGACGCAGGCCAGATGAACAAAGAGGAGATGAATGATTAATTTTACACAGAACTTATTTTATTTTATTGTTTAATTAATTAAGAGTGCAACTCCTCTTATTCGAGCAAGCTCTACGTAGCTAGCCGGGCGGACTATCTGCGGGAGCTTGGGCCCACTCCCTGCAGTAGTCCTCCCCTATTTAATTTGTGCATTTGCTTTCTGTAGATTAGTTTATTGCTTTATTTAATTTCAGTTGTGTGTGTTTATTTCCTCGCATTTTATTTCCACATTTTATTTCCAGCACTTTACTTTTTGTTTATAATTTATTTATTTCATTTCCCGCACTTAGTTTATTTGGTTTGGCTGGAATCCAATTACACAAACCTCCCCACCAAACTAAATAAGGTACAACCAGATTTGTTCCCCAACACTACAGGCATATACTGTGCGTGACACTCATAAGTTTACGGACTTACCGGATTGATAATTTATGGAAGAGAAATGAATGTTTTTCGGAACGTAATTTCTGCTCACCAATGCTTATGTGATAAGAATGTGCCCTTGAGACATAGGTGGATGATATACAAAAATCAAAGACTTCATGCTTCATGAGCTGCAAACAATATTCACATTTTCAATCCCTTTTGCCATATGATTCCAATGTTTCACATCCTTTTAGTCTTGGTTGACATTCGTATACACAAATTCTGACCTCATACTCTTACAATCAAATCCAGAACTGGACAACCTTGACACACTAAAAACTCCTGAAATCAAAGAAAAATAAATAAACAAGAAATAAAACTGACAAGACAAACAATCAAGCAAGCTGATTAGTGTATATATAATACAATGACTCTACCCTTAGGCCTAAAAATAATGCTTTAAATGAAGGCCATTGATGGGTAAGCACAAATCCTTTCCATCCAAGGTTTTTAATCTGAAACTATTTTCACCTAGGACTTCGAATATTAGATAAGGTCCCAACCACAAGCAATCAAATTTTTCATGTTCTCCTCTTTTCTCATGTCTTTTATCCCACAACAAAACTAAATCTGAAGCTTTGAAGGCCTTAATTTTGGACCGTTTATCAAACCACCTTTTGATTATGTCTTTATGTTTGTTGAAATGAAGCATGGCTTCCTCTCTCTTCTCATCAAGATGCATTAATTGTGTTAATTTGGTTTCAAGTTTATTATCAGTCCCAATATAGTCTTTTATAAAATGTAAAGTAAGAAATTTTAGATTAGTGGGAAAAATAGGATCTTGCCCATAGACTAAGTGATAAGGAGATGTCCCAATTGACTCCTTGCTTCTGGTCCTATCTATCCAAAGGGCAAATTTTAAATTACTATGCCAATCTCTAGGGTTCTTTTCAAGTAATTTTTTGATTATGCATAATAAATTTTTATTTGATGATTATGCCAAACCATTGCCTTGGGGGTAATAATTGGAAGAGAATTTTAGACTCACCTTATTGTCGTATGCCCAATTTTTAAATTCTAAAGAGGAAAATATAGAACCATTGTCACTTACTATGGATTTAGGCATTCCAAAATGAGTGACTATGTTTTCCTCTAGAAATCTAATCACAACCTCGAAGGTGGTATTCTTAGTAGGTATAGCCTCTGTCCATCTTGTGCAGTAATCAGTAGCGGTGAGGATCAACTTATGGAAATAAAATGAGTTAGGATTTATCACCCCAACAAAGTCTAAACCCCATTGTGCAAATGGTCTCGTCTCTACCATTGACTGCAATGACATTGTTGCATTCTGATCTCTGTTGACTGCCACTTGGCATATGTGACATGTTCTTACATGTGTATGTGTATCTTTAAACAAGTGGGGCCAATAATACCTAGCTCTAAGAATCTAGTGTGTTGTCGCATTTGCTGACCTGTGTCCAGTTCCATACTTACCATGGAAGTCTTTGAGTACTTGGGTTGCTTCCTCTTGAGTAATGCAACAAAGAAAAATTCCTTTGTGATTCTTCCTGTACAACACACCAGATTTAATCAAAAATCTAGTTGATTTTAAACGTAGTAACCTGTGATGAGTGGAATTCAAATGAGAAGGGCACTTACCATGCAACAAAAAATAGACAATATCTATGTACCATTTCTCTATAGTGATATCATTAACCTCATAGTTTTGGCATGTTATTGAAGGATCAATTTCTGCGATGACCTTGACCAAACCTTGTCCACACACTATCTTCATGGGCTTTATCTCTAATTCAAATTATTGAAGGGTAGAAAGTCATTTCCCCCTTCTTTCACCTAACTCACTCTGTAAGAACATGGACTTTACTGCAGGGTCAGGAACTATAGCAAAAAATTTACTATGCACAATGTAATGCCTAAATTTTTTTACAGTTTTAAACAAGGCATACATTTTCTTGTCTAAGACAGAATACCTCAGCTTCACATCCTTCAAAGAAGAACTCATAAATGCTATAGGATTTTCAATGTTGTCTCCACTTTTCTGAATTAACACACTTGCAAAAGAATTATATGAAGCAAATGCGTAAACATAAATTTTTTTAGCATAGTCTGGACTAATGAGAATAGGGTATTTGGAAATAGCATCCTTGATGCTTGTGAAGGCATCCCTTTTTTCACTGGTCCACTTATCAAAACATCCTTTTTTAGCATATCATTTAAGAGTTTGGCAATCTCGGCAAAACCTAAAATGAATTTTCTCACAAATTTAATCTTACCAAAAAAGGACCTAAGCTCCTTTTTGATATTGGGATGAGGAATATCCTAGATAGCAACTATCCACTCTAGATCTATAGCAATCCCATATTTCGAAATGACCTGCCCTAACAACTTACCCTCTTTTACCCCAAAGATGCACTTTTTTGGATTTAGGGAAATTCCATGTTCCCTGTACCTTTGGAGTACTTTCCTCAATTATTTAACATGATCTTCCCTCTTCTTGGAGAAGACAGAGATATCATCTACATAGACAATAATGCACTTACCAATGAGCCCCTTGAATGCAAAATCCATGGCTCTTTGGAAAGTGGCTCTAGTGTTCAACAAACCAAACGACATCCTTTCGTAGGCAAATGTTCCCCACTTCGTGGTGATGGTCGTCTTCATCCTATCATTTAGATGTATGAGAATTTTATTATATCTTGAGTATCCATCCAAAAATGACATCATTTTAGACCCATTTATCTTTTGGAGTATCTCGTCAATGGTGGGTAATGGGTAATTGTCTTTTTAGCAAGCTTTGTTCAAATTTCTAAAGTCTATGCACAACCAAATTTCTCCACTCTTTTTCCTAATAGGGACAAGATTAGCCACCCATGTGGAATGCCTAAAAGGGAAGATGATTTTGGATTCCAGTAGCCTCTTCACTTCCTTCTCTATCAAGGGCTCTAGGATTGGGTTAACCATTCTTTGCCTCTATCTAAAAGGCTTGGAATCAGGCTTCAAAGGAATAGTATGCATGATTACATTATGGTCATATGTTTTCAGCTCTTCATAGCTCCAAGATATGCAATCAATGTACTCTCCTAAAACCTGAGCTATTGACTCCTCTCGTTGTGTGCATGCCTTTGCAATGAACACTTCACGCGGATCTACTACACTCCCCAAATTGAATGAATTGCATGATTCCTTGGTGGATGGTATTTTTATTTCCTTTTTTTTGATATCCAATATCAAACAACTTTTCAAGAGAGGCCCTATCACTTGGCATCTCGTTCCATACTCCGTTTGTTCCTACTTATACTTGCCTCCTCTCTTCTTCATCTATACCCTTATTTTCAAATATACCAGAATTAGTAACAAAACTAAAAATGTGTCTATCACTATCAAAGACCTTTAAATTCATGACATTGTCTAGTATGGAGGGGCAAGGCACTAACTCTATGAAAAAATATTTACATTTTTTATGGTAAGCAGGCGAAAGCATGCTAGCCGCTACGGCTAACGAATCAACCATTTTATTATTTTTCTTGAGATGAGGGAAATATTGAAAACATCAAACTCATTAATTAATTCCCTCACTTTGGTTTTATAGAGGTTCAACCTCTTGTCTCTACAAGTATACTGCTCCTTGACATATTTGACTACTAACTCTTAGTCTCCCGATGCCTTGAGGCACTTTACCTTTTCTCTTAGGGCTAACTAAAGTCCAAAAATTAGGGCTTTATACTCTTACCACATTATTGATGGTCGTAAATTGTAGTCTGTAGGCAGCAATCAAAGACTTACTACCAGGACGTGAGCTCTACCCCATCTCTCGCACCTTGTTTTGATTTGGACCCATCAAACTTTAGGGTCCACACCCTCTTGTTCTCTTCTAACGTACCATGGTAAATATTATCATTTTGGAACCCTTTGGCTATGTCTTCTATGTAAAATTTGTAAACCCTTAATTCTATTTTCGTAAACTAAATCTCATTGGGTTTATTATACTCTGTAATCATTTCCCTAATTCTGGGCTCTCTGTCTACACGGATTTGGTTTGACTCCTCTCCATGGCAACCATATATGGGAGGAATCATTCACCACATAACCATTGAGATTTTGGCTCCAATATCTGCCCAAGACCATGCCATACTTGGCAGCAATATTTAGCACAAGGATATCCGTGTAATAATGGACCCTAGGCTCTGAGTTGATTTGAACTAGGACATCTTTTACAACACCTACTACATCCACCATAGATCTGTCCAATTGGACCACCTTATTATTTAGATGAATAGGCTTAAGTCCTAGCTTTTTGCTTATCTCAAGAGGCATGATGTTGGTCAAGGCACTAGAATCAATCAAACATTTGTGTAAATTATTTGCTTGTGATCCTAACAGTTATGAGAAAAGGGGGTACCTCTAGTTTCTCTTTCTTCATAGCAAGTTGGGGTTCTACAGATTTAACCTCATGAATTTGACTCGGGGAATTCAATCTCTTCCCTCCAATTTTATCCTACCCCAACAATTGAGAGCCCTCATACATTGAGATATTGGCCTTGGTCCTTTTCATGTCTTCTTCCAAGTTATAAGTGGATGTTCTAGGATTTGACACTTTTGGCATTGTCCTAGGTGCTTCCAAAAATGGAGGTGGTGGATTCACATCACCTTTTGTATTAGGAGGAACTAAAGGGTTGTTTGGGGGAGTAGAGGATGTTTTGGGATCCTTAGAAATCCTAGTAAAATACTTGTGATTGGCTTTCCAAAAACTTCTAGCGGCTTGAGCTTCTAAGGCTTCATCCTCTTCCTATAAAAACACATTTATATCTTCCTCCATCTCATCATTTTCTAAATAATGAATAACTTCAAACACCAAAGCATCTAAATTTCTATGGCAACAGTGATGCATTTCCTCATCATATGACTCTGACTCATCACAATCCCCTAATGCATCAGCCTTATTGGCTATCGAATTGGGCACGCGTCCATTGTTAGGTTTTGTATTGTACGTTCATGTTCTCCTATGGCCGTGGTTTCGATTGGGCATGGGATTTTGGGCAACTTGTTTTTGTAATCGAATGATGTCATTGCTATTTTTGATGGTCATTCTCTTGAGCTCTTCCAACTCATAATTGGATCCTTGTGGCTAGGACATGACAGCCCTAGATCCACTAACATTTTTGACATTAGAAACCTTTGGATTAGGCACTAAGGTTTGACTTTGGATGTTTTGGGTCCACCATGGACCCTCGGCATGCAGAGGCGCAACCATGGGATATGTATTTGAGGCCTGAGTACTACTCGTCTCAAATCTTGGTAAGGTTATCTGATTAGCAGCCATCATTTATAGAGTGGGTGGAATGGCAGAATTAGGGTATATCAAAAAATATGGAAGTGTGGGAGTGAATGGGTATGACTGATGATATGGAAAATCATTCATCATGAGCATCTGAGGTGTCATAGCTTGATTCATCATGATAAATTTATTGTAAGGACCATATTGCCCTAACATGAGAAATTGAGGCATAGTGCCACCATGCGGTGTCATTTTCTACTCAATAGTCATGGCTTCAGCATAGGCTAAGGCCAGCATTGTAACTTGAGGATTTCTCCTGGTAAACATGGTTGTCATCGGGTATAAGGTTGTGAGGTATAATTGCAATGCCACAGTAGCGTCTATTACAAAATGAAAAGTCATGTTTGTGTAAAGCTTTTGGAATCTGGTATTAAATTTTCTGATAGGTTCATTAGGATACCTTTTGCAAGACACAAATTGGTTATACATGATGGTAGGATCTAGCAATGGCCTAAATTGATTAACAAAGGTAGCTTCCAACTGAGCCCAAGATGTAATGGACCCTGCAAGAAGATTCCTATACAATTCATGAGTCATTTGGTCAAAGTTATTAGGGAAGAGTTGACAAGCGACGTCTTCATTACTGAATCCCTGCCTAATCATATGGTCCTTGTAAATTTGAACATGTTCTTCAGCTGAAATGGGACCATCATTGACAAACTTTGGGATAGACCTCTCAAGGTGCCTAGGTATGTCATGGACATCCCCAGGTATACTTAATGGAGAAATTTGGGTACCAAACCAGGGAAATAGTTGTTGTTTTTGTTGTTGTTAGGCCATATTAACCAAATATAATGATCCTATTAAAGCAGTTGACACACTCAGGACAATGAATATGGGTACACTTTATGTAGCTCTTGCGGTGGAACTAATGGGTACACACCCACTGAAGGTATTCAAATTCAGAGGTCTGAGAGCTAGCCTTTCCAAATCATGTCAAAGCGTCTCTAAACCTAATGTATCAGAAGGCTCAAATGGGATTTCGATCCCTTGGATTTTGTATCTTGGTTTCCTAGTTTTGGGAGAAAGACTTTGAAAAATGGTTTCCTCATTGGTTTTAGACCTAGTAGCAATGCGTCTAGGTGGGTCTAGCCTGAGAAAATTAAATCTATTCTACTAAGGTTTCTCACAAACTAGTCAATAGTAACATGTTGCACCTGCAAACACAATATTGTTGAACCAAAACTGACCACGTTAGCATTAGCAAAAAAAAACTAAATCACAAAGCATAAAATAAGACCCTCCTTCTAGCGCCAAAGATGTTGAGTGTATATTTTGCCCAATTGTAAAATACCACCACATGCAGAGTATTGAACATAAAACTCTCTCTTGAAAAGAAACCAAATGACAAACATTCAACTTCTCCAAGGTTCTGGTAAAATATCTAAAAGATTACAATAATTCTAGAAATAATTCAATGATGCATGTGACCATAAACAAGGGTCCTTTGTTGGTTCTAAACATGCTTAGTGATTGAAATAATAATAAAATTTGGAATTTTCCACCTCATTTTAATGTTCATGCCTTTAAGATGAAGTAAGTTTTAGATAGTTGGGTTCATTTTATCTTCCTTATGTTGATGCCACTACCCTAATAGTAGTTAGTAGAAGTTAGCGTGTTAGCAATGTTAGAAAAATTAGCTTTCATTTCTTATCTTAATTTAATGTGAAATAGCAGGTTAGTATCCCTCCTAAACCATGTGTTTTATCTAAAATCTTAGATTAATGAATTTTGGAGGTGCAAAAATTTTGGAAAATGACCAGAATGGAAATAACTTGAAAGCTTAACAATTTTGGAAATGGACCAAAATAGAAATGAAACTAAAAGGAAATTAGCAAAAATTTTGGAAAAGGACTAGAATGGAAATAAAAGAAACTGAAATTCTGGATGGACCAGAATGAAATGATTGAATGCTTGAAATAAAATGAACTTAACAAAAATGAATAAATAAACAATGCAGATTTGGTTAGCTAAAAAAGTCAAATTCTGAATTAGTTTAGCAAGCTCCTCCCTGCAAAATCCCAAGTTATGAGGTAATCATAAAACAACTTGAATCAATGGACCTGCAACATAAGCACAATACCATTAAATCAAGTGCAAGACTCAAAGGAAATAATAGAGAAACTGCATCATATTGACCTTCGCCTATTGCAACCCATTTCATGGCATAAGACAATGGCTAGAAGTCACTAAAATGTAGAAATGATAAGACACTAAAAATGTTAGTTTTATGATTAGAAACCCTCCTTTTGATTTTGCTCACAAAAGTTTGCTACCCTCTCAAAATATGAAAAATGCTCTTTCTTATTGCTTTTCGAAATGTTACATCATTTATAGCCCCCCTTAAACAAGTAGGATAGCAAGGTATAAATAATGCTTAGAAGTCCTTTCGCTTCAACTTCTTTCACAATTAAAATAATAAATGGATATAAAATTAATCCATCATCATTTTTTGTGACTTAATACAATAAAATAACACTTCTAAAAATTATTTTAAACAATAATAAAACCAAAAACATAATCTTACGTAACTCCTTATGTCTCCCCTTTCTCTTATCACATAGGAATTCTACCCAAGAACACCCCTTTGCACCCATCAAAATGAATAATAAAACATTTAACTATACCTTATAACCCCTACAATTTTAGGCCTCCTTTAAAACATTGAATATAATCAAACAACATTCACAATAAACTAATGTCGACCAATCTCATTCAGTGAGATTTTCATTGTGCTGCTCGAAACCAAGGCCCGATGGTATCTCTTAAAAGCCATACCAAACGTGCCCAAGGATTGGTATGACATCCCCCATCCTAGGCACTTTGGTTTCCATATAACCCAGTAAGGCCATCATGCCATAGACTCAGCCATGGCATCGTCAACACTATGTCGTGGTTCTACGATTGACGTAGCCATGGCACTGTCAAAACAACGTCACCATGATGCTACGTTTGATCGCAGTCATGGCGTTGCAACACCACGTCATGGGGCTACCACCGATGCAGCCATGGCACTATCAACCCTTCACCATGGCTGTCGATCTCCTTGCTCTCGCACTCATGCTACACAATACCAACGAAAAACTTTCCATGCTCTCAAGGTAGACCTTTATCTCCATCGATTAGGGTTACGGGTTGCCCTAATAATGTTTCTTTGTTGGCTTATTTGACGGTATGCCTCTGGTTTCAACCGTTTCACTGTCAAATTTGACGCCTTATGTGTTGTCCTCCTAAAACCCTAACGCTATCTTTGGACCGTTTCCTCTTTTGCTAGCATTACGTAGCCTCGAACATTTTGGAATAGCCACCCTTGCCTTCGATCGTTTTGAATAGCCACCATCACCTTCTCCTGCAATCAAACGTAACATGGTCAAACATATTATTATCACATCCTTTGTAAAGTATATTATAATAATATTATTATAATAATAATATTTTAGAACATTATGATATAATCATAATAATATTATTATAATAACATTTTAGAACATCATAATAATATTACTATTATATACATAATGTAATTATATTAGGTAGATAATAGCATATTATTTTCTATCACAATTTCTTTGTACCTTTTGTATCCTCTTCTTGTTTTAGGTAACATTTTGGTCAGGCCTTGATTTATTAAACACATTCCATCACCTTCGATAGTATGAAGAACATTAAACTCTATTTATCAAAATAGATTTTAATTAATCTAAGCATTAATACCTAGATTAATTAATCATTAAATATCAAATAACTAAAGTAATTAAAATCATTAACATAAACGGTCAAACATCACTATTCTTACAAGCCAAAGAAAACCAAAATCCTTTAATACCAAAAAATGACAAGTAGGTCCCCAAGAAGCTTGGGGTGGTTGTGGAAAATCCATAAGAACTTGCAAGTCCGAAAAGACCACGATTAGTAGCTATCTTATTAGAAATGCTTATGCTAAAAATCAATAATTATTGTGTTCACTTAATCATAGCATTTAATCCCATGAACAAATCCATTTTATTAAGGTAAATTATGTGATTATAACATTAATAACCTCTTTATAAAACACGGGCCTTTATGATTTGATCCTATCTCTACACACTCACCATTCGATCAAATAGTGGTTGTGTGCGCTCATCTTATCTTTCATATATGTGCAAGGGCTAGCAAAATGAGAGGGGGAAGATTAGCAATGTGTTAAACCCTCGTAGTCTTGACTAAGCACTCTTTTAACCCTAACAATATATTTAATTAATTGTTCGACCAAAACTTCATGTGATTTACCTTCAATCATATTGATAAAAGTACCACCATCAAATTTGGGCGAGTTGGAGCACTACCGTTAGATCAAACAAAAATGCACACCGATAAACTTTGCGTCATTACTTATCAGTAATTTTGATGAAACGTTGTCGTTGGATCTGGGCAAAAATGTGCGCTATCTTTGGATCTTGATTTGACTATCACTCCATTGATGACCACTTTGTTAATTTCAATCACTTTTGAGGAAGCGCTATCATCAAATCTGAGCAGGATCAAGCAATACCGTCGAATCAACTAATGATGTGTACTTTATATCCTTTTGATCATCTTGATGAGTTGTAGTCATCGGATTTGGCAATTTGTATCCTCTATGTTTGACTTGTCAATGTTTGATTGTTTTAAAAAAGCACTACTGTTAGATCTGTTTTGGAACATGCACAGTCGTTGGATCCCATGAAGGTGCAGGCCTTTTTATATATCGCTTTGAGGATGCTTTTTAATTTTTGGTCGATTTCCTGCATGCATGGTCATTGGATCACCTTGGATTAAGTGCAACCGTTAGATCTGCTAAAGATGGAAAGTAGTTACCCTTTATTTGGATGAAAGGATTTTATCGATCGGTTGATCTGCTATGAGTTTTATCATTATATTAAATCATGGTTAAGCGCTGCCACCAATCTTATTTAACCTATAAGCTTAATAATCGATGAGGTGCATAACTTAAACCTTAAATCACTTTTGATTAAGTGGAAGGGGGAAAATTACTAATGTGTTAAGATCCTCATAAAACTTGATTAGTGGTTTAATTGTCTAGGCACCTAAACCTTTTGACTACGATGATTATTAATCTAAGTGGTATGCGGACGTTGGATGTCATCATAATTAGGTGCTACTGTCCAGATCTTGAGAGGTGCTCAATTTTTAATTGTCAAATTTTATAATCATGATTTAATTTTAATTAATCCTTTGATTAAGCTTCAATATAGCCCATAGTTAACCTTGATCACTTTTGATGAGCACACGTTCGTTGGATTGGGACAAAGCGAACGCTACCCTTGGATTTTTTTGAATTACTCGATATTTAATCAAATGAGTGCTTGACTTAGGTCTGATTGAATTAGACTTGTATTATGACCATTGTCTACTCTTTGGTTTTAATATTTTGACTTTTTGAAGAGTGTGCATCCATTGGATTGGCCATAGATCAAGCGCAGTCGTCTAGATCGATCAACCTGTTCGAAGTCTAACCAAAGGTGCGCATACCCTTACTTGGTTTTAAATCTAATAAATTGTTTAGACCTTAGGTTATACAATTTGGTCGTGGACCTTTTAGACTTATCTTTCAAGTTGTTTGTATGAGCTCATCCATCCAGATCTTGGGGAATGAGGCGCTATTGTCTAGATTTTTGAAATTGCTTGAATTTTAACATAAAGGGGTGCATAACCCTTATTTTGATTTGATCAATTTGACTTATTTTATACCTTATTTTATAACCCTTTTGACCATGGTATTATCTATCCTAGACCTTGATTTAACATTCAGGTTAATTGTGTAAGGGCATCTATTAAGATTTTGTGGGAATGTGTGAATCCGTCCAGATTGGAGGAGTTGCTCGATTATTACCACAAAGGGGGCGCTTACCCTCAACTTCACACGTGATTAAATTCAAAATTTAGGCTTATCAATTTTGACTTAGGTCTGAATATTTTTATCGATTTCATTATAAGGACCAAGGACTTTAAGGGGATTTTCATCGGATATTACATTTGATTTGTAAATTATAACATTTTTAAATAATCGGATAAGGCCAACGACTAATTCTATCAATAGTTAAATGCAACTAATTGACCGGCTAAGGTTATGGTTTTAATTTTTGATTAATATGAATGTTTTTAAAATGGCTAATTAGAGTCAAAAATTAAAAACCAATTCTACAAAAATGAAAGCAAAAAACCAACCAATTTAGACTGGCTTTTTTAAAAAAATTAAATTTGGGGGTATCTTATTTTGGAATCAAATTTGGCTCCAAAAATCCCTCACATGGGCACCCAACGGTCATTTGAGGCTACAATCACTAAATCCAATTTTCTAATAGGATCCAAACCTCCATTGTTAGAAAAGAGGATTCAAGCTACACCACTTGAATATTTCCCAAAGACTTCCCATCTTTGGGTCCACTTCAAAGATCCTTTATCAAAAGTGCCATTTTAAAAACCCTCATGTGTTGCTACACCATAACAACCTTAGGTTTGGATCCATCCTTTAGGTTCTTCTAGGTTTGGCTAACTAAGGATGTCCCCCATAGATACAAAAACCTAAACCCAAAGTGAAACATGAAACCATTCATTCCTTCTCTCTCTCTCATTCTCTCTCATTATAACATTTAGCATTCTTTCAATTTGCATGTATAAAATAAAGTATAACATCTACTCTTTCAAAAGATGTACATAAACTTTAAAACATACATTTCATAATGAGAGGAGACATTTTAATGCTAAAGCTTTAATCAATAAAAGCAAAATAAGAACTTTATTTTTAACCATTCTTGTCAACCATTCATTTTGCACAAGGAACTAGAATTATTATTTCAAATTGAATTGTAAACAAGTAATATTCAATTTACAAAGTCTATCTCCATATAGAAGTCATTTTCTAATACAAAGCTACTCATTTAAGCCTTTGCCAACAAATTCCTTTCTTTCTTTACAAAATAATCATAAATAGATTGCATCTCAAAGCCATAGAGGAAATCTCCTTGATCAAGCTCTCCTTGAGTTTTTTTGAGAAGTGGATAAGGGATCAAGACAACCCCTTTTGATGACAAATGCATACCTATATGCTCTTTTCTAAATGCATCCATAAAATTCACACATTCATCTAATTTTCATTAAGAAATTAGAAATGCAAGGAAATCCATAATTTCCTTCTGGAGATGGACTTTATGCCCATTCCAAAACATAAATGAAATATCCCATACTATTTCATTATTATTGGACTCCGCATCCAATAACCTTAATATTCAATTTAAATATCAAACATCATCTACCATTCCCATATATAAATAAAAAATAAAAATCTCTCTTTTCTTTTCAAAGCATAACAAGGAAACCCCATAATTTCCTTGATTAAATGGATTCCACATCCATTTAATATTCAATTATTTTCTATAAAACAACACAAGTAAGAAACACCCCATAATTTTCCTTCATTAATGAACTCCACGTTCATTTAATAAATTATAAAATATTAATATTAACATGTTCCTACTTCATGCTTTCAAAACTTTCACCAACATTTTTTAATAAATAATAGAATAAATCATTTCATCATTAAAAATTCATTATTCAATACAATCATACTTTATAATTACCAATAAAGCTTCATAGATTTTCTAAAGAATAATAAACAAATCTTTTCCTCATTAATAAAAAAAACATATTCTTCACACAAGAATTTAACAACCATTAATGTTATAAAGCATAAACACTTCTCTTTTTTAAACCCAGATTTAAATATTTAATAAAATAAATCACCAGGTATAAAAACCCAGATTTAAACATTTAATCAAAGAAATAACTATATTTAAAACCCATTTTTAACTATTTAATCAAATAAATAACCAGATTTAGAACCTAGTATTAAATATTTAATCAAAGAAATAACCATATTTAAAACCTAGTTTTAAATATTTAATCAAAAAATAACTAGATTTAAATATATATTCAAATAAATAACCAGATTTAAAACCCAAGTTTTCAATATTTAATCAAATAAATAAAACCTAGTCATTTCTTGTTACTCCTACTAAAAACTTTTTATTCGAACCAAGGTGCCCAGCATAACAATCGGGTTATTAAACCATATAACCAATTTTATTAAAAACTCAATATTAGGTTTATGACATTCTATATAAGCCAAACATTGAACCATATACTGAACATCATAACTTAATTATTAAGTCATATAATAAAATCCTACAGCTGTTTAATTTAATATAAATTAAAGGTCTTGGTTTTTGAGCTTATTCTAGGATGTACGTCTCTTTCGTCAATACCTTTAAACTACTATATGTAGTTTACAATGATTTTGCCCTACTTTTCAACAGTGGAGGAAAACGAAAGCTAATCTAGGTTGATTTATATAAAGGTTTTCAAATAATAAAAACTACTTTCATATTTTATGAAAAACAACATGCAGACACTTCACTCGGGAGGTTTTTTTTTCAGATTTCACATAGTTATTCTATGATTCTACTTCTACGTCACACATGCATACCATTTCAAACGGTATTTTTCTGAATGAAGCATTCATTCCAAACAATATTTATAAAAATGAATGCCCTTTTTAAAAAATAGTATCCATTCCAATCAACAGGGTAATATCACAAATACCTCTAAATTTTAAAGTTGTTGGATGATGCAATAACCTCTTGATCTTGCTCCTCACAATGTCTCCATATTCTCTATCTTTTATGTCCTCCAAATGAATCTCGTTCTTCTTCCTCTTATTTATCTTAATAAGGTTTTCATAAGGTTTCAAGAAATAGTCCGCTCATGCAATGAACTTTTCAACCACCCAAAAACAATTTGTTCTATTTTCTTTTTTAATCCATGCAAAGTCTTTTTATAATTTCCATTATATTTTATAATTAATATTTTGTTCAAGGAGATAGTCCGCCCATGCAACAATCTTTTCAACCACCCAAAAATAATTTGTTCTTTTTAATTAATCAATGCAAAGTCTTTTCATAATTGCCATTATCTTTAATGCTTTTGATTTTCTAATGTTTATAAAGTATATATGTAAATATTAATAAGTCCACCTTATTAATACATTATATAATTTTCACATTAGAAAATTTTTTTTTATAAAATATAATTATCAATATTAATAAGTTTGCCTTATTAAAATGCAAAATTAGGGGCAACCGGTAACCCATTAAAAAAATGCAACTCAACATTAGAAATACTAATTAATCATAAATATTAATAAGTCCACCTTATTAATATTAATACAACATTAAAAAATCTAATGCTCAAGGAAATATACCTTAATTATTAATAAGTCCATCTTATTAACACATCATTAGAAATCATGAAATACTTATAATCGATTTCCATTAATGGTATTTTCATCACACAAAGCAAACAACCACAAGTGCAGGGAAGGTAAACACACAAACCAAAACAATATGGAGTAATACACCACCATTCCTTACTGCTCCTATCTAGTACACAAAAGAGTTTATGATAACTTCTAGGTTATCAACTTTTGCAATGGATGAATTTTTAGGTGATGATGATTACCTTCAAACAAAACTATATGAATGCAAACTATATGCGGTAACCACTTGTTACCCTAGGTACATCTTACCCTAGAGTTATTTATCACATCATTTCCCTTTTTGGTATCTCATTCTCAATGGTTGACTTCCTTGCCCACCCATGAGAGCACCTGGTCCTGCATCCAAGCACAACATCAACAATACCATATCCACATATCATATAATCAAAACAACAAATGCATAAAATCATCCAAATGCATCAAAACTAAGTATTAAATCATCATTTATCAATACATAGTTTATCTCATAAAAGAGTCCTACCAAGGTGGGTCATTATAGCTTCACACTAGGTTCAAGGCTAATTGCATGGAGTTCTAAGAAGCAAATTTTTGTTGCACTCTCCTCAATAGAAGCTGAATATATTGCAACTACATCAACAAGTGCTCAAGCTCTTTGGCTTTGAAGCATCTTAGAAGAAATTGGGAAATATAAACTCAGCCAACAATAATCTTTTGTGATAACATGAGTACTATAAAGTTAGCCAAGAATTCAAATCACCATGTAAAATCAAAGCACTTTGATTTGAAATATCATTTCATAAATACGTGGTACAAAAAAAGAAGTTGAGTTAAAGTATTTAAATACTTATGACCAACCTGTTGTTATATTCACCAAAGGAGTAGCAAAGACTCAATTTATAAAGCTTTGTGATCAACTTGTTTTTTCACTTAGCATCAAGGGGAGAATGTTGGCATATGATATTGGCCATGTGTTGTCATCCACATATTTCAATAGTTATAACTATCTCCATCACTTTGTCGTTCTAGTTATTTGTTTTCATGAGGTATTTGGCTATAATTGCAAAACAAGAAATGAAGGAGAGCCTATTGTGATAGTGCATTGGCTGCATTTTTTAGCTACACTTTTGGCTGCACTTTTTGATTGCACTTTTGGCTGCATTATTTATCACATTTTTTTTGTACTTTAGCTACACTTTTTGGATGCACTTTGCCTGCACTTTGGCTACAATTTTTCATGGGATTTTGGCTATAATTTTATAGTAGGTTGGTTGTTTTTTTGTTGTTGTATGGTGTATTGATTGCATTTTGAATATTGAACAAGAAAATTTTATGATTGTAATTTATTTAAACTTGGAAAATAGAATTTCATCTTGACTTTAGAGAAAAGCAAGGCTGCTTTCTCTCATTTCGACAATCATTAGGAATGAAAGGATTTTATAGCAAGTGTCTCAAGGGGTCAATTTTAATGATAATCTAAGTTGTTTGATACAACACATAATGCCTTAACTTCTCACATGTAAAATAAATGGATAGGCAATATTTTTCCATGGGAGTGTACATAGTTTCTACCAAAGCATTGTTCAACTACTGCAGTACATGACATACTCCTTATTGTTATCATATTATTGAGTAAGGACAACTCCCAAGGAAACTTGAGTTGATGAAGTGTATAGTACAAACAACTTATCCAAGTTGGGTGGCTAAAGAGGTGGGGCCCATAAAAGATAAATTTTAAACTCTAAAAATACCTTGTTATAACTTTCATTCTACTTAAACTCAACATATTTCTTAAGTGATTCAACAAATAAGCTTTGAAAGTCAACTCAAGGTAAAACTACCTAATGGCACCAATCTTCCTAGATAAATTTTATAGTTTTAGGGAGAAGCATAACATCAATGGATTTAATCTTGTCTTGGTCAACATCTATGACCCTATGGAAAACCATAAATCCTATCTGCTTACCAATAATAACACCAAATTCACACTTCTTACAATTAAGCCTAACCTTATTGTGAAGTAACTGCTAAAATATGGTACAAAGGTTAGGCAGGTGGTCATCTTGCTTCTTAGACTTGCCCAAGAGGTCATCTATATAATATTCCATTATCTTCCCATTATGTCATAAAAAATAGTTGCCATAGCCCGTTGATAAGTAGCACCAATAATTTTTAACCCATAAGCAATGACAACATAATAAATGTTTCATAAGTTGTAGTAAAAGTTATTTTGGTTTGATCCTCTGGGGTAGTCTAGATTTGATTATATCCTAAATAGTCATCCATTAGGGATAATTTTCCATATCTTGTGGTAGAATCTACATTAACATCAATAGATGGAAAATAAAATTTATCCTTGGGATAAGCTAGATTTATAATAATCAACAAGTCTTATAAATTTGGCATCTAACAAATTTTTTATTTTAATTTTATGTAGGTCTTGAATGAGGGGAGAGAATCTCTTTTGCTTTTGATGGACATAAGCAAACTCCTCATAGTAACATTGTTTATAAGTAACATTGTTATAGACAACCAAATTCTCATCCATTTTAGGCATGTTAGAATATTCCCAAGCAAAGACATCCATATACTCCATAAGTAAGGTACTAAAGGTAGCTTTCTCTTTAGCAGACATGATTGTCCCTATTTTAATAATTCATGGTTGCTCCAAGGTGCCTATGTTAATATATATGGTTGGTTCAATATTCATTATATTACCTTCTTTAAAATAGTTTGGAGCAAGGAGAAGATTCTCTAATTCAAATTTAATCTCAGCCTAGAAAACATAATCAAACCACTTATGCCTTCCCCATTTATGATTAGGTTTTTGAAGCAACCCTCTCTTGTGATAATACTAGGGAAGCATTTCTTCTCTATGATATAGGAATTCTAATTTAACTTCATCATCGGTAAAGTATGAGAAAAAATAACATTATCAAGAATTTGAATTGTAGGTTCTTTCACATAGCCCCTTGACCTTAAGCCTAGAGAGGATGTGAGCATGATTTTAAGCATTAAGAAATATAGGAATTTGATTACCATGGCATGGTCTTATTTTCTTGTGAATATTCATTAAATACTTAATGACCACCCTATTTTTTATCTCTATAGAAATTTTAGCTATGATTAGTTCAATTTTAATGACCATATAAGTTTTCTCATACAACACATATTGCTTTAACTTCTCACATGCAAAATAAATGGCTAGGAAATATTTTTCCATGGGAGTGTACCAAGTTTCTGCCAAAAGTATTGTTCGACTAATGTAGTACATGACATACTCATTGTTATCATCTTATTGAGTAAGGGAAAATATCAAGGAAACTTGAGTTGATGAAGTGTATAGTACAAACAACTTATCCAAGTTGGGTGGGTAAAGAGTTGGGGCCATAAAATAAAAACTTTTAAACTCTAAAAATACCTTGTTATAACTTTCATTCCACTTAAAATCACAGTCTTTCTTAAGCAATTAATTCAACAAAGAAGGTTTGAAAGTCAACTCAAGAAAAAACTACCTAATGGATCCAATATTCCTAGATACCTTTAATAGTTTTAAGGGAGGCATAACATAAATGAATCTGATCTTATCTTTATCAACATCTATACCCCTATGGGAAACCATAAATCCTATCAGCTTACCACTAATAACACCAAATACACACTTCTTAGGATTCAACCTAACCTTATAGTGAAGTAACTGCTCAAATATGATACAAAGGTTAGGCAGGTGGTCGGCTTTCTTCTTATACTTACCCAAGAGGTCATCTATATATAATTATATTATATTTCCTATTATGTCATGAAAAATAGTTTTCATAGCCCGTTGATAAGTAACACCAACCATTTTTAACCCAAAAAGTATTACAACATAACAAATTTTCCCTAAGGTATAGTAAAAGATATTTTGGTTTGATCCTTTAGGGTAGTCTCGATTTGATTATATTCTAAATATTTATCCATTAGGGATAATTTTCTATATCTTATGGTAGAATCTACATTAACATCAATAGATGGCAAAGAAAAGTTATCCTTAGAACAAGCTGGATTGATGTTTCTAAAATCATAGAAAATCCAAATAACATTTTTTTCTTTATTTTTTGTAGGAACAATGCTAGACACCCATCCTAGATAATCACCAAGTCTTATAAATTTGGCATCTAAAAAAATTGGATTTTAATTTTACACAAGTCTAGAATGAGGGAGAGAATCTCCTTTGCTTTTGATAGATAGAAGCAGCCTCCTCATAAGTAACAATATTATAGAAAACCAAATTTTCATCCATTATAGGTATGTCTTAAAATTCCCAAGTAAAGACATTCTTATGCTCCTTACGTAAGGCACTAAAGGTAGCTTGTTATTCAATAGACATGATTGCCCATATTTTAACAATTCATAGTTGCTCTAAGGTGCCTATGTTTTTTTTTTAATTTACATGGTAGAATCGGTAGTCACCACGAATCCTGGAAGGTTGTCTATTTTTTATAGCTACCACAGTATTCTGCGTTATCTGTCCCAAAAGCTACCACACACATCTTCACACAGTCTACCCCTATAACCACCATGCCACTGTTAGGATGAGAAATAGATGAGATATATTATATATAAAATGAGTACAATATATAGGCATAAGCCTATATGAAAAACATGACACTTGTCAAGAGAAACTGACAAGTGTCAATATAGAAGGCATAGTGCACATTAATATTCTAACATTCCCCCTTAATGTGCACTATCCTAACTATAGAGAAAAAAACAAGTCAACATTAGGTAACATTCCCCCTTAATGTTGACTTCTCTAAAAGAACCCTATCATCCTCCTTTATTACATGATTTGGTCTAGGCTCATGCTCTTTGCACTTGGCTCTCCAACTTTGAATAATGCTAGATCAATGGTGTATACTTCTCGATCTGTTGCCACAAGTTCAACCACTTCCTTGGATTTTTTGCCACTAGGTCAACCGTCTAAGTGCCTTAGGGTCATCCTGGGTGCCTCAGGGTCAACCACTTCTAGGTCTGTTGCCTCTGCAGGTCATCCTCTAGGTATGTTGCCTCTCGTAGATCATTGACTAGATTCACCATGAATATAAAATTCCTCCTCATGGTGAACTCAATCTAGAATTTGTCGGTCTCTATCAGAAATGCACCTTAATACAAAATAAATACGAGCCATGAAATACAATAAAATGAGCCATAGAATCCAAATGTGAAGGAGAAGAAGAAATAAGAAGAGAATAGAATATTCTGAAGTGTCTTCATCTGTAGTCTTCAGAATTTGATCTAGAAAAGTCCTCAGATAGAGTCTAGGGTGTCTTTGTCTGTAGTCCCTAGAGTAGGTGTCCTTATGGTGACCTCCTCATCCCACCAGAATGCATGGGTAACCAACCCCTACATCCGCCAGGTGCTATAGAGAAGGTAACTAGATACTAGGATCACTTACAATTGCTTTGGGAGTGTCGGGTTTAACCGAGAGTGCACTCCATAATACAAAAATATTTAAGCTTTAAAAACTCTTAGTAAAATATCTCAAAACTAAAAATGAACCCCACCATTGGGTCTAGCTCGAAAAAATATTTCCAACAACTATAAACAAGGCTATAGTCGGATCTCAATAAATCCTTCATCCATGGAAAAAACAACAACATACCTCTCTAAGCAGCAAATAAACATCACACTGTGGTGGCATCGCACTATGGCAGAATAAAAAATAGTACTGTCAGCCATTCTTCCATAGGCAATCCACTATCAATGTGGAAAATTAAAAATATTCAAGCAATCTTTAAGGATTACACGGTGAAAAAACAATTCACATGGGCACTTCCTTATGGCCTTAAAATACCCCCTCACTAAAATATCAGTAGGTCCATACAAATGAAGAAAAGTGGACCCCTCCACTTTTAAAATAAATTTCTTCTTCAAAATAAAAAACCAAGATGCCCTACCAACTTTATAAAAGAAACCCCATGCACAATATTAAAATAAATAGCTCTTGTTTGAAATAAAATAAATCCGACCAATATAGCATAGCATCCACTATAACCTAGGGCAACCTCCAGTATCTTCCCCTGATTAACATTTCATCGTATCCATAGAAAATAAAAAAATTCGGCTTGCTTGAAACTACAACACATGTTGATTTTAGTACCCCCTAAAAAATTGTGACAATTTCTCCAATGAATGGCGAGCAAGAACTATTTAAATAGTCAAAAAAATAAATTTAACATTCAGATTTGACTGGTGAACAAGAACAAATTTAACATTCTATGATCTCGAATGTCATCATATCTTCATTCAAGTGTAATAAGGGTATAAAATCAATGCACGTGTTAGGTCCTCCATGCTAATGTCATCCACAACTACCAAAGCACCAATTAGCAGTTTCACTTTGTCAACATACTGACGAGCTTTGTAGCCAACAGTTTTGAACCATAGTGGCACTTTAGAAAGGTAGATCACATTTGGGGTGGGGAATGCTTCTCTGGAAAATAATTTGTGGCTTCTAGATATTTGAGTCTTGAACACCCATGGCACCGATCACCATTGTCCACTCATTTAAACCTCACCTCGTCACAAAACAAATTACCAATAAATATTTCAAGCCCCAAAAAAAAGACTATGAAAAAGTTGATCCCACCATTTAAAACAATATCTCTTTAAAAAACTTTCTTGGCAGCACAAAAAGACATTAGAAAACATAATATAAAGGTCAACATCCAATCTGAAATATTTGCATAGACGAGTGCACCACCAAACAGTCTCCAAAAAATAGGTTCTGATCCACCTTGCTATCCGTAGCTTTAGGAATCGATCGGGAACATGCGTTCAATATTTTTATGAAGAGCGATTATTGCCAATCATAAAAATGAATGTGGTAAAACTAGTTGCCATGTGCCAAGAGACGACAACATTACCCATGTTATTCGATTGTTAAAACTAAACACGTTCTCACAATGGCTAAAACTGATCACATTTTGGACTGTAAAATTGAAGTCAAATTTTTCGTCAACAGGGCATAGAACTGATTCGAAACAAGGGCATAGCTAATGTTTCAAATAAACCTCCACCTTGAACTTGACCCACTAGACTGATAAGCAATAAAAATCCTATGAATGATAATAGAGATCAGTCTCTGACCCAACATCAGCCATCCACTGCACGTGATCCGGTATGGACGTGCTCATGATATCGGTGTGGAGGAGCTATAGAAAAACTATTTTGGAGGAATTTTTGCAAGCTAGTTGATCTTTGTGTCTTCTCTTTGACTACCTCAAACATACCAAAAAATGAATAATCAAGGTGCATCAAAATAGCCAGATCCCCCAATGCTCCATCGCACTTCACTGCAGTCTACTGACTGCACACCATCTCCTCCACTACTCAACACTCCAGCGGCGTAGCAACTACACAGGCTCTTCTCTTCTTCGATCTCTCTATTGGAAATTGTCACCATCGACCACTCCTCGAACAGTAGATCCAGTACAAGCAACTACATTAAAGTCATTTTCCAGGGTTGTCACCTCCGATGGGCCAACCATCTGTGTCTCAACTTGAAGAAGGGTGCCTTCACACCTGATGAAAATACCAAGGTGGGCAACAAGTAGTTGAATCGAGTGAGAAATTTCTTCACACCAAAAAATCTGGTGAACGTGTGTGGTGTGGTTGCATCATCACGAACATACGCTCCATGAAATATGGCCTAAACATAAAAGACACATAAAACCATAGAACATGACTTTAACCATAAATTTTCATTAGCAACCATGAATGGTATCTCATTTTTCATTTCTCCATGGAGAAATTACTTCTACGAACGGATACATAGGGAAAAAAATGATAGCCATTAAATTTTCAAGCTTCTGGTTTCTGATCCATCTCATGTATGGAGAACATACTCCCTATCTTGAAGAAAATAATGGAGGAAGAAATGGAGGGGGGATTTCCATGAGGAAAATCCTCCCTTGAGTGTTAATACAGGCAGGAGATCGAACGTGCTCTGATACCAAATGTTAGGATGAAAAATAGATGAGATATATTATACATAAAATGAGTATAATATATAGGCATAAGCCTATATGAAAAACATGACACTTGTCAATAGAAACTGACAAGTGTCAATATAGAATGCATAGTGCACATTAATATTCTAACAACCACAATCATTTTAAACCTTTTACACCAATGAAAGCACCAAGAAATGGACAAGCGTTCGGTCTGATAAGGCCTGAGATTTGAACCTTGGACTTCCGCCCCAATTACAGGGTTTGGTCAAACCAATTGGTCTACACCTCAAACCTCTCTAAGGTGTCTATGTTAACACCTATGGTTGGTATGATATTCATGATATTGCCTTCTATAAAATAGTCTAGAGTAGGGAGAATATTCTCTAATTCAAAATTAATCTCAACCTATCAAGCATAATAAAATCATTTATGACTTCCCCATTTATGATTCTTGTGATATTACTAGGGAATCCTTTCTTCTCTACAATATAGGAATTCTAATATAACTTCATCATCAGGGAAGGATGAAAAAACATAACATTATCAGGAGTTTGAATTATAGGTTATTTTGCATACCCTCTTACCCCTAATCCTAAAGAGGATGTGAGCATGAGTTTAAGCATTGAGAAATATATGTATTCGATTACCATGGCATGGTTTATATTATTGTGAATGTTCATTAAATTCTTAATGACCACCCTATTTTTTATCTCTATACAAAAGTTAGCTTTGATTAGTTCAATTTTAATGACCATATAAGTTGTTTAATATAACACATATTGCCTTAACTTCTCACATGCAAAATAAAAGGCTAGCCAATATTTTTCCATGGAAGTGTACTAAGTTTTTACCAAAAGCATTGTTCGACTAATGTAGTACATGACATGCTCCTTATTGTTATCATCTTATTGAGGAAGGACAACTCATAAGGAAACTTGAGTTGATGAAGTTTACAATACAAACAACTTATCCAAGTTGGGTGGGTAAAGAGTTGGGGGCCATAAAATAAAATTCCTTAAACTCTAAAAAGACCTTTTTTATAACTTTCATTTAAACTCAACATCTTTCTTAAGTAAGTAATTCAGAAAATAAGCTTTGAAATTCAACTAAAAACAAAACTACCTAATGGCTCCAATATTCCCAGATACCTTTAATAGTTTTAGGGGGAGTCATATCATCAATGGATTTGATATTGTCTTGATTTAAATCCTATGGGAAACCATAAATCCTAGAAAATTACCACTGATAACACCAATAACACACTTCTTAGGATTAAGCCTAACCTTATAGTGAAGTAACTGCTCAAATATGGTACAAAGTTCAAGCAGGTGGTTAGCTTGCTTCTTAGACTTACCCAAGAGTTTATCTATATAAGATTCTATTATCTTTCCCATTATGTCATGAAAAATAGTTATCATAGCCCATTGATAAGTAGCACCAATAATTTTTAACCCAAAAGGCATGACAACATAACAAATGTTTCATAAGGTGTAGTAGTTGTTTTAGTTTGATCCTCTAGGGTAGTCTGGATGTGATTATATCCTAAATAGTTATCCATTAGGGATAACTTTCCATATCTTATGGTAGAATCTACATTAGCATTAATAGAGGGTAAAGAAAATTTATCCTTGGGACAAGCTAGATTGATGTTTCAAAAATCATAACAAATCCAAATAACATTATTTTCTTTATATTTCATAGGAACAATGTTAGACACTCATCCTAGATAATCAAAAAGTCTTATAAATTTGGCATCTAAAAAAAAATTGGATTTTAATATTACACAAGTCTTGAATGAAGGGGGATAATCTCCTTTACTTTTGATGGATAGAAGCAACCTCCTCATAAGTAACATTGTTATAGGCAACCAAATTCTCATCCATTCTAGGCATATCTAAATATTCCTAGGCAAAGACATCTTTATACTCCTTAAGTAAGGCACTAAAGGTAGCTTTCTCTTCAACAGACACGATTACCCCTATTTTAACAATTCATGGTTTCTCCAAGGTGCATGTGTTAACATCTATAGTTGGTTCAATATTGATGATATTACCTTCTTTAAAATAGTCTAGAGTAGGGAGAAGATTCTCTAATTCAAAATTAATCTCAATGTAGCAAACATAATCAAATCACTTATGCCTTCCCTATTTATGATTAGGTTTTTGAAGAAACCATCTCTTGTGATATTTCTAGGGAAGCCTTTCTTCTCTATGATATAGGAACTCTAATGTAACTTCATCATTGGGGAAGGATGAGAAAAAAATAATATTATCAAGAATTTGAATTGTAGGTTCTTTTGCATACCCCCTTGCCCATAAGCCTAAAAGTAATGTGAGCATGATTTTAAGCATTGATAAAGATAGGTATTTTATTACCATGGTATGGTCTTATTTGCTTGTGAATGTTCATTAAATCCTTAATGACCACCCTAGTTTTTATCTATATAGAAAAGTTATCTTTGATTAGCTCAATTTTAATGACCATATAAGTTGCCTAATACAACACATAATGCCTTAACTTCTCAGATGCAAAATAAATGGCTGGGAAATATTTTTCCATGGGAGTGTACTAAGTTTCTACCAAAAGCATTTTTCGATTAATCTAGTACATGATATACTTATTATTATCATCTTATTGAGTAAGGATAAATCTCAATGAAACTTGAGTTGATGAAGTGTATAGTACAAAAAACTTATCCAATTTGGGTGGGTAAAGAGTTGGGAGACATAAAATAAAAAATTTTAAACTATAAAAATACCTTGTTATAACTTTTATTTCTTAAACTCAACATCTTTCTTAAGTGATTCAACAAATTAGCTTTGAAATTCAACTCAAGGGAAAACTACCTAATGGATCCAATCTTCCCAGATACCTTTAATAGTTTTAGGGGGAGTCATAACATCAATGGCTTTGATATTTTCTTGATTGACATCTATGCCCCTATGGGAAATCATAAATCCTAGCAACTTACCACTAATAACATTAAATACACACTTCTTAGGATTAAGCCTAACATTATAGTGAATTAAATGCTCAAATATGGTACAAAGGTTAGGTAGGTGGTCAACTTGCTCCTTAGACTTACCCAAGAGGTCATCTATATAAGATTCCATTATCTTTTCCATTATGTCATGAAAAATAGTTGCAATAGCCCGTTGATAAGTAGCACCAATAATTTTTAACCGAAAAGGCATGACAACATAACAAATATTTCGTAAGGTATAGTAAAAGTCATTTTGGTTTGATCCTCTAGGTAGTTTGGGTTTGATTATATCCTAAATAGTCATTCATTAGGGATAAATTTACACATCTTATGGTAGAATCTACATTAGCATCAATAGAGGACAAAGAAAAGTTATCCTTGGGACAAGCTAGATTGATGTTTCTAAAATCATAGCAAATCCAAGTAACATCCTTTTCTTTTTTTATATAGGAACAATGTTAGACACCCATCCTAAATAATCAACAAGTCTTATAAAATTGGCTTCTAATAAATTTTGGGTTTTAATTTTACACAAGTCTTAAATGAGGGGATAGAATCTCCTTTGCTTTTGATGGACAAAAACAACCTCCTCATAAGTAACATTGTTATAGACAACCAAATTCTCATCCATTCCAAGTATGTCAAAAAAAATTCAAGCGAAGACATCCTTATACTCCTTAAGTAAGGTACTAAAGGTAGCTTTCTCTTTAGCAGACATGATTGCCCCTATTTTAATAATTCATGGTTGTTCTAGGGTGTCTATGTTAACATCTATGGTTGGTTCGTTATTCATGATATTGCCTTCTTTAAAATAGTCTAGAGTAGGAAGAATATTATCTAATTCAAAATTAATCTCAACCTAGGAAACATAGTCAAACCACTTATACCTTCCCCATTTATGATTAGGTTTTTGAAGCAACACTATCTTGTGATATTGCTAGGGAAAGGATGAGAAAAAAATAACATTATTAGAAATTTGAATTATAGGTTCTTTTGCATACCTTCTTGCCTCTAAGCCTAGAGAGGATATGAGCATGATTTTAAACATTGAGAAAGATAAGTATTTGATTACCATGGTATGGTCTTATTTGCTTGTGAATGCTCATTAAATCCTTAATAACCACCCTAGTTTTTATCTTTATATAAAATTCAGCTTCGATTAGTTCTTGTAGACATGAAAAATTGAACCACTTTAGTGGGAAATATTCCTTGAACCTTCTAAGAGGCCTTTAACACTTGTCCAATGCATGAGATAGGTCCTTTTTCCTTTGTTTATCCATTTTTCCTCCTCTATGCGAGATCACGCCCAGTTAATATGGGGTGCAACTTCACATAGGTGACATCACAGTCAGCCAATATGGGGCGCGACTTCACCTTTTTAAGGTTTCTCCCACAAAAATCCTAATTATTCTAGCTGGCATGTTTTGGCATCAACCTTCCTGGGCTTTTTTTCTCTCTTTTCATTGTCAAGCTTGCTATAAAAGGAGGGTTTAATCCCTCATTTAAGAGACACGACTTAATGATTTTTACATGCGATTATTCTAACACACTCGTAATTGTTTTTTATCTTCTTCCTGTTCTTCTGCAAGCAAGATAACACTTAAGTGCAAATTTTGTCTTCTACTATATTGATTTGATTTGTTATTTGCTCTGGTGGATTCGTGTTGTAGCCCGAAGGAGAGATTAACTACTCGAAGGTCTCGACCCTTCTGCCTGCTTCTACGTTATTCACCATGTGTTTTTATTTGGTTTAAGATGTTTGCATTGCATTTCACGTTTTGTTTCTATTTTTCTCGCATCTCAAGTGAAGTCATGCCAGGCATTAGTGGAGCGTGACCTCGCAAGCCTAAACTTAGGGCTTCTTTTTTGTAGAGGTAAAATCACACTCGGTCTATATGGGGTGTGACTTTGCCTTCTACATTGTCGTGTTAGCTCTTTGAGGAGTGCAACTTCACCAAAATAAATCTAGGGATAATTTGATATTATTGACTGCATGATAACATTTTAGACTACATTTTGATCATATTTGCATACTTTGTATTCTGTTTATATTCTACTACATTGTTGTTTTATGATTAATATCTAAAGGTCAATTTTTGCTTCTATTATTAAATTTCGTCTAAAATGACCTACAGGGCTTGATTGTTGTGCCTCCAAGCATTATTATACAGCGGCCTAAGAATGTCCCCTAACACTAATTCTATTTTCAAGTATTTTTTAAGTTATCTTGCAGGAACAGGAACTATTGATATCATTGGACAAGAGGACAGAAACTTGGATCAACCACCGGTTAAGATAAGTGTTCGCATTAAACTATAGGCTATTTTTTGAGTGCTCATAATTTTATTTGAAAACCCTAGATCTAATTTTATAAAAATATATTTAATCAAGTTCTAGGTATTAATATATAATAACATATAGTGTGCATCTAGGGTTAATTTTGTCTGTGCATTCTTCCTTGAGACTATGCTTAAAAATTGTTTATTTAAAACCCTAGGTTAGAAAGCATCCAAAGAAAGAATTATTCTAGGGTTAGCTCTTGTATTTATGCATTCTATATTTCTACATTGTCCTTTATCTTTCATAGCATAGATCTAGAAAGGCCAAATTTAGGTGATTGCTTTTAACTAAACACATCAAACATTCTTGAAAACTAGAGGACTTGGAGTGAGTTCTTAAACCGTTATTGGTGAATCCTTCCCCCATCCTTCACACCAAAGTGTAGAGAACAACATAGCCCTCACGATTCACCCCATAAGGCTTTCTCTCTTGCGGATCCAACCTTTTGGAAATTTTATGCGATAGGGTAGTTTTCCCCCTCTACATCTTTAGTGAACCTGACATGAACACCTTCTTTTTCTTTTAAAACATTAATTAATATCATTAATTTTGCTTGTGTGATTGAAAATATTTAAATAACATTATTAAAACCCCTAAGTTAGTGTTTTCCTCCATCCATATTCACTCCTAATGGCTTCTTTCCTTAGAAGTCAACGAAGACAATTGGAATCTAATTATGTTCCTCCGAAAGATGATTAGATTGATAGAGAAGACCCTAGTGTAGATCCAGAAGAGCAGAATGATATGGGTATGGAAACTGATAAAAATTTTGATCCTTATGAAGGACCCAATAGTGGGTTTGTCTTTTCATCATTTGATCATATTTAAGGTTTTATGAAATCTAATAAGGATAAGCTATTGGAATGTATAGAACGAAAATCTCGTCTTGAAAAATATAATGCTCTGCATTCCCCTCCTATTAGACCTCCTTTGCTTAATCAGGATAACCCTACATCTCAATCAATATATTTTGATAATTTGAAAAACCAAGTGACTAGTACCGTTACTACAACCACCAACATTGGAAGGAATTTACAAGTCCCTCTAATTAGTAATGGCACCCAGAATTATCTTCAATTTCCTTCTCAATCTCCAAAATGTTAACATTTTTGCTTTTGTCCCACCAAATGTTAGTCATCCATTTTCACAAAGCACCATAAATAATAAAAGTATCCAAACCCCCAACTTAAATCCTCAATATACATACATCCCTTCTTTAGGGAATATAAGGAACACACATAGCAGTAATCCAAAAGTGCAATGTTTGAAAAATATAGTAAAACAGTTGGCTTCAAATATGGAAATGATTCAGCCTTTAGGTTTCACTTACAGTTATAAAGAGATGTGTAATCGGTAAGTGGATCCCATTGTTGTTGCCATACCTTATCCTAAGTATTTTCCTATGCCTATGCTACCAAGTTACAAAGGGACAGAAGATCCAATAGAGCATTTAAGAAGGTTCTGAACAACTTGCAATGATATCATTTATGATGATATGTTATTATTAAAAAAAATTCCAAAGAGTCTTGTTGGCACAACATTAGAATGGTACTATTAGTTGCCTAATTATTCTTTGAACAATTTTGGAAAGACTGCAAAATTATTTGTTCATCAGTTTAGTGCATATATTGAAAAATAAGTATCAATGAAAGATCTTTATAACTTAAAGTAGAATAAAGAAGAGAGTTTTTTAGAATGTTTAGCTCGTTGGAGAAGTTTAGTGGGTCGATTAAAATATATTGTACCTTATAAAGATATGCTCGACATATTTATTGGAAATCTGCAAGAACAATTATCGTATGCACTAGAGACTACTACTGTCACATATTTTGATCAAGCAATTGAATTATCTAGAAAAGTGGAATAGGCCCTTATTAAAAGAGGCCAACTTAAGGTTAAAGAGTATAAGCCCACTAAATCTTAGCATACGAATAAACATAGAGGAGGTGATAGTGATAGTAGGCATGTTACAATGTCACTAATAGTTTACAACAAAAGATAATACCTCAAAAACCTTCTCAAAAGAATTTCACAAGGCTTACCATATCTATGGAAGTAGTTTTGAAGCAACTTTTAGAAGCCAAGGCAGTTGAGTTGCCTCCCGTAAGATAACAAAATACTACAAATCACTGGTATAAAGTAGATCAATATTATGCATATCACATAGTAGAAGGACATTGGATGAATTCATGTAAGAAATTGAAGCATGTGGTTCAAGATTTGATTTATGTAGGGCGTATTGATTTAAGAAATGCTCAAACGATTAACAATTAGATTCCCACTCAACAAGCTCCAACTACTAATCATACATGGGAATACTCAAATATCCACTGCCAAAACATGACCAATAAATGATGAACCAGGTGGCTCATCACAATGAGCCCCCATGCCATAATAATGTGGTCGGCATGGTTGGGATAACCATAAGGAAACAAGCTGAGAATCAACAGAATTAGCAAGGATCAAGTTTAGTATCGCATCCCAACTCAATTTTAAAGGAAAATCAGAAAAATAATTCAGCTACGAGGATTCCACCATTAGTGTTGAAACCATAACCCAAGATTTCATTTGAAATTCAGAAACAGTTAGCTAAAACTCCAGCAAATATATCAGTTTTAGAACTTTTTCAGATCTCTCCTGATCATAGAAATGCTTTGATGGAATTTTTAAAGCAGCAATAAATTCCTCCAAATATTTCCCTCGATGCCATAGTTGATGTCATAGGTTCTATTGGGATACATCATGTTTCATTCTCAAATGATGATAAACCTTCCTCAAACTTACATGGAGATTCTTCACTTTACATCATTGAACTTGTTCAGGATACCCTTATCAAATGAGTCTTGATTGATAATGGATCTTCCCTCAATTTGTGTACATATCAATTCTTTCAAAATTTTGGTTTAAAAGAGGAAGATTTAACAAAAATTGATATTATCATAAAAGCTTTCAACAATGAGTCCCAAGAGGCATGTGGTGTCATTTATATTTCCCTCGGAGTTGGACCTAAAATATTGGATAGTTTATTCTATGTGGTATATTGTCCTACATCTTTTAATCTTCTTCTTAGGCATCCTTGGATTCATGCAATGAAGGTCATCCCTTCTACTCTTCATCAATGTCTCAAATTTGAAAATGGTAAACAAGTTGTCACCATTCCGGATGATCCTTAACCATTTGAATTTTGTTCAAATATAGAGTTATCCCAATTTGAAGTCAATTCATGTCCTATTTCTTTAGTAATTTCACCATGTTCCTCATCTCAAATCTCAGAATATTTTCAAAGTCTAAAAGTGAGTGAGGAATATACCTCCAATTGGTCATCTATGGATCATGATAATCAGTTTCTTCAAGAACCTCTTATGGATCTGGCCAAGCTACCACCTTCACCAAGAACCATGGGCTTACCCCATAAGAAAGGTGACACTTTGGCATGTGTACCTTTATCTTCGAAGGGACTGCCTTTGAAGAAATGATTCGTGGTAGTTTTGGGCACTAAATTGCATCAAGTTTTACTCAATACTGCGGCTGTCTATCTTTCTACTTTCTGTCCAGGCTTGCACCCCATAGCTACAACTCAGCACTCAAAATTGGATGGACCAAAACAATTTTTCTGATCCAACCTCCAGAGTAGGTTGGTTCCTTGTCAACTTAAACAAGATGTTGACACAATTATGCTCACTTAGGGTTTGAAGATTAGGGTAATAAAAGGTTAGGGTTAGATAAATGTGAATAATAGTGGACTGATAGGCTAACAACATTGCACCACAATAAAAAGATCCAAAAAACTAACCCAAAGAAATATAACTCACACCAACATTATCTCAAATTGGATGATTCTCCATTCATTAATGCACAGTAGAGAAATATTGCAGACAATGATTTCAATATCCAAACAATGATAATCCATTTAACAGAATTCACCAATATCTAGATTTTACAGAAATACACTTTCTAACAATAAAGATCAATCTCATAAGCATATTTCAATTACTTTAACAACTAGTAATTCATTATTTGACACAAACTAACCACTTAAGAATTCACAAAAATGCAGCTAAAGAATTTGAACCTCTTATATCAAGCATGAAGATACAAATTTTGAGGTGAAGATCAATGTAATGCTCCTTCCATTAGCTTTTGGGAATATTTACAGTAGCACAGGCAAACACGCTAGAGCCGACCCTTAAAAATGAGGGTTCGACCTCTACTTATAGTTTTGCAAAATTAAAAATACCAATAACATTACAAAGATCAATTTTTGAGAACGCAGTAGAGAGTTCTTGCTGCATTTTCTTACTGGTACATCCTCCAAGAAATCTATTGTAAGTGGACCACCATGGTAGCTCGTGGCCTCTGCAACTTGTTGGTTGCTTGGCAAAAATTAGAGTTCAATTCGTTGAATATTATGCATCACCATTGTGAAAGCATGAGGATACGAAAACAAAAAGGAAATGCCAAGATGCGATGTAAACGAAACTAAACTTAACGCTAAATCCTACGAACTAAAATGCATGAAAGGAGAGAAACATAAACGCATTGAAACAAGGTATAAAAATGAATATGGAGTACAGACCTTTTTATTAATATGCTTTAGAACCCGGTTACAATCCGTCTCCTCCCTTTTCAGGGGCTAGGAGCGTTAAATATGTTCTTGTCACATCAACAGATGGTATTCCTTCTTTCGCGTGCCCACATGTAGAATGGGCGGACCAAACATCGCTGCCGCTTGCATTGATGAGTCTTGAATCCTTGCTACTCCTCTAATGTCGAGATCCTACATTCAAGGAAATAGAAAATAGTCAGTAGCACCTGTAGATAAAATGAAACATGCAATCCCCAAGCCTACGATTAGTGCATGCAAAAAATAAATAAAACGATAACTAAATAGCATCAGAATGATCTAAAAAATTAACAGAAGCATGAGGACATTACCAGGAGGGCACTGCAAATGGAATAGTCGAAAAATTCACCACGGATTTCTAATCACTCTGGGGTGGGATGATTAGACCTGCAACAAAGTGTCAGAAAGCATTGTCCCAAATGTCACATCCGAGAAGCTCCAAATCACCTGCAAATTTGGGGTTAGGTAAAATGGGGCATTTTGGGATGACCCAAATGGTTGGATTTTTCCAATTTGGCCTCTATCGCCAAGAATTTGATGATGCTACCTGCATGTTAGCAAAAGCGGGAAATGACAAAAACATGATCAAAATAGCTCAAAATGATGTGAAATTTGAATGACAACCTATCTAAGCAACATAGAATCAGATGCAAAAATAATAGAAAGTAAATCTGCTATAGATTTCTAATCGCTCCGGGGTGGGGCGATTAGGACTACAACAGTGCGGGGGCGCCTAGGGGTAGGACGCCCACCGTTTGGGGCCCGGTTTCGGCACCAATCCACTTGGGATGGGTCCAAAACCTCTTGTGGGGTGTTTTCGAAAAATTTGGTAGGATGTTATGGCCAAATGTCGGGTTTTGGTTTCGTATTTGTGCTTCCAATAATCACCCAATGACCTCCCTTTACAAAGAGATCAAGGATGTGAAAGGCACAAATCAAAAGGTGTGAGGATGTAAAACGGTAGCACTTCGTTGCTCAAAATGCTCCTTCTCTATCTATTTTTGGGGTGAGAAGACTCACCATTTTATAGACCTGACGGTCTCTTTGGATGAGCATGTAGAGGCACCACTTGGCAATCATGCCTTCTCGGGGGGAGAAGATTCCTCCCTGATTAGGGGCTCCATGATTGCCCCTGTAACTACCTCTAGTGCTCAAAAATGCTCACTCACACTCCCATGCAATGAAGGAAGAGTTAAGTGGCGGATCTGAGCTGCCATTTGTCAAGATTTGACTTTTTGCCCATCAAACTTGCTATTCTCCCCACCCTGGAGCGAATACTGCTAATCATCCATGGGTGGAACGAATACCAGTTTGTAATCATCCCTGGGTGGAACGAGTAGAGAGCAGAGTGCCTGAAAGGTGCCAAATTGACCTCCGACCTTCCAAAACTATTGTGTGAGTGGTTAGGACCACTTGTTTAACCTCTAGGGGCTGCCCCAGGGGGCTGTGTATGTCAATGCAATCAGTTTTTGTAGTCACATAATCGGATTGGTGTTGTTTTGGTGTCTATAGTGCTGAGCAAAAATAGATAACCAAAGCACTAATGATTAGGGTTTCTCAGTAACCTAACCAACTTTTGATGCCCCAAGTATGGAAAAGGGGATGCATTCTTAAATCCTTGCTTCTGACAAGCGAAGGAACTTAATTCAAGTGTTAACCTTTTTCGGTGAGGTGTTACTTGAGCTTGGACATTGATCGGTCATGAATAGGCAAAGGGCGCAACCTTTTGTCTATGGGAACCTAGAGTTCATGATTCATGAATGCCAAGTGTTTGATCAGCTTGTGATTATTGCTTGTTTACTACCCCAAGCAGGAGCGTGATTTTCTTTGTCAATGATTCTTTGAATGCATGCCATTTCCTTAATTGGGTGTGTATTTGTTGATTGGTGACTAAGTGTGACTACCCCCTCAAGCGACGAATCGATGAGGGAATGACCGACATGAGAAAAGCGACGAGTCGCTTGACCCAAGATGACTTGTGTAAGGGTGCCTTTCAGTTGTTTATCTTTGAATGTGTGTGCAGTTTCCCAACATTTAGACCTATTTTTGGTTGGGTGTTAACCCTTTTAGTGACGCATTTTGGAGCTAAAATTATCAAAAATTCGTCTTCCCGTGGAGCGGTCCGGCTATGGTAGCCTTCTTAGGGAGTAGGATAGTGACAATTTGTGACCCCAATGTCTGTTTTGAATGCCAAGAATGTCAGGCGCAAAGGCGCCTTCGTTTGGCAATGTTATTGCTATTTTTGGGTGGGTTTGGACCCTTTTTGGGACGTCGTTTGGGGATGAAATTCTTGGCAATCCGTCCTCTCGTGGAGCGGTCCAGCTATGGTAGCCTTCTTAGGGAATAGGATAGTGAGGATTTGTGACCTCGAAGTCTATTTTGCATGCCCGAAATGTCAAGTGCAAAAGCACTCTTATTGGACAATTTTATTGCTTGTTTTTGTGCATTTTGGTGCATTTTTTTGCTATTTTTGAAATTTTTGCTCTGTAATCGTCCCTAGGTGGGACGAATACCAGTTTTGTAATCGTCCCAAGGTGGGACGAGTGCTAACTAGAGTGCTCATCCCAGGGTGGAATGATTACAGGCCTAAAAGCCTATTTAAGGGCCAAAACTAGGGTTTGGGCTCATTTGTATTCGATTTTTCTGGCGATTTGGAGCTCTAAGGAGGAGGAGGTCGAGTCTGTGAAGTGAAGCACTGCCGAATTTTTCTCGACGCCATGAGTTCACGAACCGGATCGAGCGGCGGAGCCGAAGTGAGACCGATAAGTGCTCCTTCTCGTTTAGTTAGCTTGTGTTTTATTTTACAGTTTTAAAATCGCAATTTATTTTGAATGTATTTTTCTGTTTAAACTAAGGTAAAACCCTAGGCTAAAAAGAAATGTTGTTTATTTTTTGTTTGTAATTTTTTTAAGGTTACAAGAAACCCTAGGTTTAAATGCGATGTTTTTATTGTTTTAAAACTAAAACCCTAGGGTAAACTGAGAGCAAAACCCTAGCGTAGAAAAAATTGTTTTAATTTAAATTTTTGTATTTTCGTTTTAAAAACCCTAGATTTAAATGTGTTGTTTTGTTTTTAAACTAAAACCCTAGGTTAAACTTAGAGAAAAACCCTAGCTTTAGAAAAATTGTTTTTATTCTAATTTTTGTATTTTCGTTAACTTCAGTTATAAACCCGAGGTTAACGAAAAATTGTTATTTTGATTTTGATTTTTTTGTTTTTATTTATCAGTTTAAACGTAGAGTTTAAAAACCCTAGGTACTGACAAACTATTTTTGAATTTATTTGTTTTGTTTTTATTTATCAGTTTAAACGTAGAGTTAAAAAACCCTAGGTACTGACAAACTGTTTTTGAATTTATTTTGGTTTTTGTTTATCAGTTGAACTTTAGAGTTAAAAACCCTAGGACTGAAAAATGTTTTTTTTATTTTTTTGTTTTGTTTTTATTTATCAGTTGAACTTTAGAGTTAAAAACCCTAGGACTGATAAATGTTTTTTGAATTTCTTATTGCTTATGATTTATCTGTTTTTAGCTGTACATTTTTTTTTATGCATTGTTGTATATTCATGTTATTGTTGTATAGTTTATCATGTTTTTAATGTTTTTTTTGTTGTTTTGTTTTGCAGGTGGTTAAGATCCGGTACCGTCAGACAACGATGTTCTTTGACGCCCGGGGGGCATTGACTTTGGTGGATTGGGAATGGATTGACGCCCTTGGGCTCAAGCATGTGATGCGACTAGAGCCGATGGTGGGGGATCGGGCATACATGATCGTGTTGATCAACCTATGAGAACCTCGCACCAATACCTTCCATCTCCCAACAAGGGAGATGGCAGTGACTCTGGAGGACGTCTATCAGATTCTACAAATTTTGATTGACGAGCTATCGATTAGGACGATGTCGCATGATCAGCGGAAAACTATACTAATGCGATGCTTTGGGCCTGGGGAGGAGTTGGGTGTGGACAACCTAGTGGAGAGAGCAAAGGGCATTTCCAGATTGGTTGTATTTTGGTACGATGGTGGCTAGAGAGGGGTGTGTTGGGAGTGAGGCACGCATTACTGATGAGCCTCATTTCCAACATGTTGTTGCCCAACTCTTCGGGAGTGAGGTTCCCGTGGAACCTGCTAGAGGTGATCTTCGGGTTGGAGTGTCTGACCACAAAGCCCCTGATTATGAGATGGGGTCAGACACTGCTGGCACAGCTCTACGATGAGCTGTACGAGGTCTGTTGTTAGAGACAGAAGGGTATTGGATGCAGTTACCTATTGTAGTGTTGGGCTTGGAAGCACATAGTTGTGGAGAGGTCGATGGGGTTGTCATGGACGACTCAGGCGGAGATGTTAGATAGAGAGATTGGGTATGGTGCACTGTGGAACTGATCAGAGGAGCGGGGGCATAGTCAACGATTGGCAGGTGTCGTGGGACACTACGTTGATGCCTTCTCATGACTTGCGCCTGGGGAGGTAGTCTGGCGGCCATACCTATATTGTCTAGCTTGGCCTGAGGCTGGGGAGTGGCTCTGATGGGTTTGCAAGGGAAGGTGGTTGATCAGGCGGTACGAGATTGAGCAGGAGTTCTTCTCGTACGGTCGGGTGACGCGATAGTTTGGGGTGCGCCAGGGATTGCCTAGGGAGCCCTTGATCTATCGACGTCAGGGCAACAAGAGGACACTGGACTGGCCGATCATTGCATCGTTGGGTGAGGATTCAGATATAGTAATTGACATCCCGAATGTGGACGACTTCAAGGTTACTGCTGAGTATGAGCAGTGGTGGATGTTGCGATGATGGCAAGGTTAGGGGCCTCTGGGGGGTCTAGAGGTGGCAGCAACAGGTGGCGAGGGTGCAGAGGCACCAAGAGAGGGTTGTGGGGCTCCGCTGGATGATGCAAACGCAACTGGTAGAGATGGAGAATGCATTGGCGTAGTGCAATGAGAACTTGGCGACAGTTCGTTAGCAGGATATTGACTTGATTCGACATCGATTTGAGCTGGAGGTGGAGATTATCCTCCTCGGTGAGCAAAAACCTACGATTAGTGGAGGCAGATCATCGCATCGCATGAGAGGGAGCGATACTAAGCAGTCAGTATCCTCTCAAAGCAGGCGACTGGATGAGGGAGGCGCTAGTAGGCATGATGTGGGGGCTAGCAGCAGTCGCCCTGAGGGGTCCCATAGGACCCACACCACGAGGGGTAGTTCTTGTCGCATCGATCCTACGTGATCATGGTGGCCGATGCCCTAGGCTTGGGGGTTTTTGAGCTTTTGGCTTTTTGCGAGGTCAGAGGACCGGTTTATTGTAGCCTGTGGGCATTTTTGATGATATATATATATATATATATATATACAGATGACTTTATTTTGTTTATACACGTGTTGTGATTTGATTTTATGCACAGTGATTGATGTTTGATGGATGCATTTTAATTTATATTATGTATGGATATGTTGCGATGAATGCTAATGTTTCTAATTTATATGATATGCAAATGGAATGGATGAATTGAATTTGTGATTTTTGGCGATGGCACCATAGACTATTTAGATGACTTTTCATGTATACATGTTGCTTTTTGTAATTTTTGATGGCGATGCAAGGATGAAAGATATCACAGTTGGTGTAGAATGTAGTTAAGGTTTTCTGAGACTCAGATGTTTTAACTAACTAGCCAAGACTGTACTTTTATCTTACAAGACTTTTGAACAAGGTATGAATCCAAATTGTCTTTGACCAAGTTATTTCACATCCTTGTGTGTGCAATTGAGTTTATTTATGTGGTATTTATCAGGATATCACCAGTGTCAGATAGGCTGTCAACCAAACCTATATTGAGGATCACCTAATTAGCTCCACTACCTCCTTTGTTGTATTTAGTCAGATTAATCTATGGTGCTATCTAGGATACCATAAGCTAGCTCATCCACATGCAAACATTGATCTGCACACAAGTTAATGTGATAGATATATCATCATGCGGGAGGTTTGCCACCAATGACCGATAGGTTATCCACCAAATCGATACTGAGGTTTACCTCATGACCTTTTGAATGTTGAGAGTTCCAAGGATTCAAGTTCAACTCCCTTCTTTTCTTCAATTGTATTGGGATACTTGCTCTTCTATAGTGATAAAAATCATTGTTTATTTTTGTTTTTTCTTTTGAGCAAGGGATTTGAATTTTGAGTGAGTAGAATCACTATTGCCTATGTTATTTTATGTCTACACTTTGGTTGTGATGTCAAATTTTGGAGTTTTGACTTTTGCAAAAAAAAATTTGATGTTTGCAACGTTTTTGAGAACTTGTGATTCTTGGGGAATTGGGTAGGGAAGATGCTTGTCCTTTTGCCAACTCTTAGCATTCTTGGGGTCATTCGCACAGGGGGATGAGCAAGGTAACCTTTTCACTAGATGGTATCCTGGATTGCTTTGCTAGTTTCATCTTTCGTTCACACAACTTGGGACTTTTTATGTGTTTTAACTTGTGTTGGGATGCTACGTAACAAGGTGTGATCCAAGTAGAACTCTACCTTTGTAAAATATGTCTGACTTTGTATAGTATTTGGCTAGAAAGCTAATGACAGCTGAATGACGAAAACTCTTGATACATTTAGAAGACAACTGACTATGATAGGGTGAAAAGATGTGAATGGCGTTTATTTTTGATGGACTATTTATAGAGTGGAGAAATGTGGAAAATGATGTATTTGTCGAGTAATTACAGTCTATGGTGCCTTTGACCTGTATGACCAAAAAATATGCAATGTATGGATGTGATGCTTAATGCAACTATTATTTTTGTGTTTTCGATTGATTGATTTTTTTGTGAGTATGAAAATGAGATGCAAAAGAGTTCTTTATTGTTGTGATGATTTTGAGTATGCATGGAAATGAGATGCAAATTTTTATTATTTTTGATGATTTTATTGTTTTTGAATTTTCTTATTTTTGACCAAGCAATTGTGGGAACCCTTGGAGCTTTTGGTTTGACCAAAGGGATGATGGGTACCTTTGGGGCATTTGGTTTGACCAAAGGGTTTGTGGGCACCTTTGGGGTGTTTTTGGGTGACCAAGCGATTGTGAGAATCCTTGGAGCTTTTGGTTTGACCAAAGGGATTATGGGTACCTTTGGGGCGTTTAGGGGTTGACCAAGCGACTATGGGAATCCTTGGAGCATTTTTGGTTGACCAAGCGATTATGAGAATATTTGGAGCTTTTGGTTTGACCAAAGGGTTTATGGACACCTTTGGGGCATTTTTTGGGTTGACCAAGTGATTATGGGAATCCTTGGAGCATTTTGGGGTTGACCAAGCGATTATGGGAATCCTTGGAGCTTTTGGTTTGGGCTATGGCTCTTTTAAATATGGAATGGCCGCAAATGACTGATGTTCAAGGGTTCTAGTTCCTTGATTCCATCAAGAGAGGCTATCCGGTATGTTCTAGGTCCTATTTTACTATCAATCACATAAGGGCCTAACCAATTTTCCGTGAACTTGTCCCTTAGATGGGGCGGCAAGTTAGAGTTATGTTGGTTCTCTTTTAAGACCAAGTCACCAACCTAAAAGTCCCTCAGGTGAACCTTCATATTGTATGCTTTCTTAAGTCGCTCTTGATAGATACGCAAATGCTCGAGAGCATTGATGCGTCATTCATTGAACAATGTAAGTTGGTCTAATTGAGCCTACAATGTAGTGTCATCATCGATGAACTCTTGCATTGATATGCATAGGGAAGGTATTTCTAACTCTAGAGGCATGATTGCCTCAGAGCCATACACCAACGAAAATGGAGTTGCCCCAATGGGCATCCGAATGCTAGTGCGATAAGCCCATAGAGCAAGTGGGATTTGAATGTGCCAATCCTTATGACTATCTACGACTATCTTTTTGAGGATGGCGACTAGCATTTTGTTTGACGCCTCTGCTTGCCCATTTGCCTGCAGATAATAGGGTGTCAAAAAACTATGCTAAATTTTGTACTTTGTGGTCAAAGCATGCACGTCTTTGTTCTTGAATGACGTCCCATTATCCGATATGATCTTGGATGGAATACCAAAATGACATATGATGTTATGTAAAATGAACTCCGAAATGCGGGTTCCAGTCGTAGAGGTAAGCAAAATTGCTTCCACCCACTTGGTGAAGTACTATGTGGTCATTATGATGAACATGTGATGACCTGACGATGCAAGGGAGATCTTTTCAATTAGATCTAAGCCCCACTGTGAGAACGGACAAGTCGACTGGATTGGCTGCAAGGCCTGAGAAGGTACGTGTGTCAAATTGGCATGGTTTTGACACTTCATGCACTTCCTTACATATGCACAACAATCTCACTCTAAAGATGGCCAATAATAGCCCATGCGAAGAATGCGCTTTGTGATGGCCATACCACTGAAGTGGCCACCACATGTACCATCGTGCGCTTGGGTGATCGCCCAAGTGGACTCCTACTAGTCCAAGCAACGAAGGAGGATCCCTTCATAGCTTCGACGGTATAAAATGTCTCCTAACAAGACATGTTTAGCCACTTTCTATTTGAATGATCGTTTTGCAGCATACGTCAATCCAAGTGGGAGGTTACCTAGCTTGAGGTAATCTCGTATGGGTGTATACCAATCTTGTTGATCGAAAACCTCGATAGTATGAACAACCAATCCCTCATAAAGTTCATCCCTAGAAAAAGTTGAGCGGGAAAGAACTTGTAAGAATAGCATTGTGTTGCTATTAAGGGGAGTAGGGGAGAACAAGGACCCCTAGTTGGGATGATTCAGACAATCGTGGATTTGAGAGAACTTGTTCGAGGACGGTTCAATCTGGATCAGGTGGATTCCTGGCATTAAGTCAGAGCTTGCATGCTCCATCACGGATTGTGATAGTGTTTTGACTTGAATGGTTGTCATATCACCAAAAATGTCTTGCGGGATTAGTGACCCCAAGGAGGCCATAGTGTCTACAAAATGATTCGATGACCGAGGGAGTGCCTCGATGTCGTACCATTCAAGATTTTCCAGGAATTTGTCCACAAGGGCTTTGTAGGCCTGCAGAACTGGGCATTTATATTGGAATACCCCTTTGACTTGGTTGACAATTAACATCGAATCACCAAAGATGTTCAATCATTTGATGTTCATGGTGATTGTTGTCTAAAGACCTATGAGCAAGGCTTCGTATTTGGCATTGTTGTTGGTGCACGGGAAATCTAATTTAAATGATAGAGGCATTGGAGCCCCTTACGGTGTGAAGAATACAATTCCCATGCCACCTCCTTGCTCACATTTAGAACCATCAAAAAATAGGGTTATGTCGGCTTGTGACTCAGGCTCATCAAAATCTGGTGATTCTGAGACATGGAAGACCCCATCATCGGGTAGTTCTATGGTCAGAGGCTGATCATCTTCGAGAGGAGCCTCTGCTAGTTGATCGGCTATGACTTGACATTTGATGGATTTTTGTCCAATGAACTCAATGTCAAACTCCATCAACAACATGATCCATTTCGCAGTGTGGCTACTATGATAAGTATGACTCATCATGTATCGCAATGGATTCTCCTTAGACACAACATACATCATGTTGCTCAACATGTAATGGCATAGATTTTTGGTAGCAAACACCACTACCAAGCAGAGCTTCTCAATGTATGCATAGTTAAGTTCATAACTGACCAGGGTGCGGCTAAGATAGTAAGTAGCCTATTATTTGTGTAGTTCATTTTTCTAGGCTAGCATGGCACCCAGTGCCACCTTAGTAGCCGAGATGTATAAGTAGAATGGCACTCCTGGTCTAGGTGGTGCCAATACTAGCGATGAAGCCAAGTATTGTTTAATATCGTCAAAGGCTGACTGGCACTCGTCATCCTAGTGAAATGCTACCCCTTTGTGCAATAATTTATTCATGGGTCGGCACTTGTCAGATAGTTGCGCTATGAAGCACTTGATTGATGTGACCTTTCCCTGTAGGCTTCTAAGCTGCTTGATGGTAGTTGGGGGAAGCATTTCAAGGATTGCCTTGACTTTGTTTGGGTCCACCTCGATGCCTCACTTTGAGACTATGAAACCCAAGAGCTTTCTAGATGTGACACCAAATACGCACTTCTTTGGGGTTCAGTCTGACTTTGTGTTTGATGAGGCGATCGAGGATCTTGCTTAAGTCATCGAGGTGATATGGGCGCAAAAGAGATTTGGCCAACAAATCATCCATGTAATCTTCCAAAGTTTTATGCATGTGATCATGGAAGATGTATGTCATGGCACGTTGGTAGGTGGTGCCAGCATTTTTAAGGCCAAAGGGCATGACCTTATAACAAAATGTCCCCCAAGGCATTGTGAACGCCATTTTTAGTTGGTCCTCGGGATTGATACGAATTTGATTGTATCTCGAGAAACCATCCATGAGGGAAAGCATTTCATGGCCCGTTGTAGCATCTACCAATGCATCGATGCTTGGCAAGGGGAAATCATCCTTAGGACTCACTTTGTTTAGATCTCAAAAATCGGTGCATATGCGAATCCTCCCATCAGGCTTTTTGAAGGGCACCATGTTGGACAGCCATGGTGGGTAATCCATGCAGATGACAAACTGTGCATCCAACAACTTTTGTAATTCATCTTTGACCATTAATGCCACTGTTGGGTGCATCTTACATAGTTTTTGCTTAACTGGCTTGACTGTCGGATCAAGCGTTAGGTTATGCGTGACTAGCTACGGATCTAGCCTCGGCATGTCTTTGTAGGACCATGCAAAAACCTCCTTCTTCTCTTTGAGAAGGGTAATGTAGTTGGCTTGCTCTTAGGGGGATAGGCTTAACCCCATCTTGATTATCTATGGATTCATTGGATCAGAGCCGATGTCTACGTCAGTCGTCTCCTCGACTGACATGTGGGATCCATCCTCCAACTGGTGTGGAGTTGGGATCAAGTGGATATCATTTGTTGAATTTAGATCTACATTTGGAACCTCGGGTTCCTCTTCAACATGGAAGATATCCTGAGTTGGTCCTGGGGTGAAATGGAACATCCCATCACAAGGCCAGTATTCTAATGGGGATGGTGGTGAATTGATGTGATCCCAGTCTATGGCATCTATGTCTAGATACAATGACTGTGCTGGATCGGCCAGATTGTGGATGGGGGTGGTTAAGTCAATGGAGATCATGTTGATGAAATGATTTTTGTCTCCATTACCATGAGTGTGGTGACTCGAACATCCTTGATGATTTTTGTGCTCCAGATCGGGCTCTGGAGGTATTGGCACGAATGGATCGGCCCTATGTGCGGAGAGGATGACAGGGTCTACCCTCGGCACTGATCTCACTATAGGGTCTCTAGGCGGAAGGTGCTCTCTGTATGCCCAAAGTGGTGGATGCAACACTTGGTCCAATTGTGTTGGGTTTAGGTGCCACCTATGCCTTGGCCCTATGTTTAGTTGTTCAAACATGTCGTCAATATCTAGGGGGTATTGTTGCTGCATCTATCGCATGTGATTGAGATATGCCATCTCATTTTCATCTTCATAATCACTATCAGAGATCCAAAGGCCTTCGTTGGTTCCAATAACTGTTTGCGACACATGAGGCTCATCTTTCTTGAGCAAATTGATATGGCCCCATCGGGGTTGTTCTGCTCTCTGTGGGGGGACTTGATTTTCTTGGTGTGGCGCTTGCTTGATTGGAGCATCCAAAGGGAACATTGCCAAGAGGCTTTCTTGATAATCATCTATGGGGGTCACTTGTGAGTGATTGATATACGATTCGAAGGGGTCCCATGGTGCTACCTCATATTCTGACTCGTCTTCTAAAGATCCTTCCTGACCTTGTCTATATCCCCCTTATCGGTGAGCTCTCGAGCTTTCTCCTTTCTCGATCAAAGGGAAGGGGTTGTGAAGGTCCACAAGGTTGGTTGTCGACAATGGGAGATAATCCCCCAATGTATATGTTGTGTTAGGATTGACATACGGATTTAATGCCAACCCATCCTTGTTGCCTATCCCTAGGCCTTGCATGTTCTCTACCAAGATGTCCAAGGGAAAGGGGTGGTTGAACCCTACTCCTGACTTGTCGTATGGCATATGATATCTTGGTTTGCAAAGAACGTGCACTCTTGCTCATATCTGCCTAACCCATATCCATGCCAATTGCATTGGCCAAGATATCTCAAAGCAAAATCTGGGTTGGACAAATAGTTGATGTCTTCAACAAAAGGCTCTTCATCTTCTTCTTCTTGCATGTAAGGTTCAATGCCATTATCAAGGCCCCCATACACAAAGTTTGTCTGATTCGGCGGGTAGCCTAGAGGAACAATAGTACCGATGGGGAGGTGAGGTCTCCCCATGTCCTGCATGGACTCTAGTGCGGATGTTGCTATAATATTCCGCACCAGATACTCCCCCAGGCCCGTATTGGCCATTTCAACGATGATTGTTGGCGATTGAGGGGGAGGGAACGAAAGTTCTTCCTGAGTCCACTCCATGTTGGGTGAACTAGGAGCCTCGACTTCCATTCTGCTAGGCATCTCCTTAGTAGAGATGGTTGAGACTGATGGCGGTGCCTCTTCCAAGGGTTTCTTCCCTTTGTCCTTCGGTGTGGCCATCGTAGGTGGCGTTGTTGGTGAAGGACCAAATGATGATGGACCCGATTGGGGATTTGATGGACTTGTCAATGGGGATGCCTGTGGAATCAAACCCTGTTTGGATGGATTCAATTGAAAATACAAATGTGTTGATGGAAGGGTCGATTGTGGCATTAGCTGCACCGTATTACAATACTTGAAGGGCTCCAAGTCTACCGAGACTACATGCACATGTCCTTCAAATGTATACTTTAAGCATTGGTGGGCTATTGAAGGGACACACTTCATGTCCCTGATCCATGGCCAGCCCAGCAAGATGTTATAGGCCATCTCACCCTCCAAGATGTGGCACAATGTAGGTTTAGTCTTTTGTCCCACTTGGATGGGTAGGACAATTGTGCCAATTATCAAGCATATTGCATCATTGTATGCTTGTAGTGTATAAGTGGAGGCCACTATGTGAGATGCAGGTAACTTTAGGTGCTTCAATGTTGCTATTGTAATGATATTACTGGACAAGCTAGTGTCCACCAACACCCTCTTATATGAAATCCTATTGACCTATGTAATAACGTGCAGGGATGGATCCGCCATGTCACCAGTCACTGATTTCAATTCATCCTCTCGAAAGGTGATGACTGGCTCGGTGCATCATTTGACATGTCCCACAAAGTTGTTGAAGGATTTTGCTTCATGGGGCTACAACTCGATGGCTTTTAGTATCTCCATTAGAGCCTCCCGATGGGGTGATGATTGTTGTATTAGCTCGTAGATGGAGAGCCTAGCTAAAGTGGTCCTCAAACTCTGGGTGAGTTTGATCTAAATTATGGCCATTGGTCTAGGCATAGTAGGTTGCGTAAGGTGTTGTTGCGGTTGTGATGTTGTTGGCACCTCTCCTGTAGCTGCCGCGAGGGTAGCTGTGCTCGGGTACCTCTTGTTTTGAGTCACTATACTGATCATCCCTACATACCCCTGCATGGGTCAGTTCTGTGTTACCTCATTGACTTGTAGGGTCTTTGCCTACGCATCATGGCATGCAAGGGGTCCTTAAAGACCTCCATTTTTTGGTTGCTTGGTGCCACAAGATTATCTACCGCTAATGTCTTGTTATCTATTAGGTCTTGCACCAAGCCTTTAAACTTCCAACATGTATTAATGTCATGTCCCTTCCGTCTATGGAACCTACAGTACAATTCTTCCCTATAGACCTTAGGTTTTGGTGCATTGGGGTCTATGGGTTGACTCTCAGGCAGGTTGATCAAGCTTGCCACTGATAAGCAGTCAAACAGGGAGTCTTTGGACTCTATGTAAGGTGTGAATTATTGCCTAGGGTGACGCTGCTGATTTTGGTCTTGCTTCTAATTTTCTCTGTCATAATTTTTAAGAGGCACCACCTGATAGTTAGCCTTTTGGGGTTGTGTTGCTTGTGCAGGCTTAGGGACATTTATAGCAACCTGATTAACCACAACGGGTTTCTGTTGCATGGTCCCTGTTTTGGTGTTCTTAGACCAATCTTTCTTCTTTGGCTTGGCTATCTTGCCATACTAAATCTTGATCTCCTCAATGATTCTGGCTTGCGCAAGAGCTTCCTCTAAAGTGGCATATTGTTGTAGCTGCAATAGCATGGATATCGATCTCAAATAGCTCTTTGAGAACATTTGGGTGAGGTCGAACATAGGAGGGAGGTAGGGCAGCTTTGAAAGCGAAGTCCTCCACCGATTCCCATAGGCCGCCATGGTTTCTTCCTCATGTTGCATGAGGTTGGCTAGGTCGCTTAGTGATGCCTTCTTCTTGGTGTTGAAGGTGAAGCATTCGAGGAACGCATCCACTAGCTAGTCTAAGTTACTAATGTTGTGCTTTGGCAATTGAGTGAACCAATCCGAGGCAGGGCCTACAAACATGGTGATGAATGTTCTTAACAACAAAGCATCATTATCTTGAATGCCAAAGCATTGTCTCAGGAATCTAGTCATGTGCTCTTGGAAATCCTCCTCACCTCTAAAGATTGCCAACTGGGGCAGCTTAAAGTGGTCAGGGTATGGGGGTGCTAGCACTAACGGATGCACTGGGTGACTGCGGAGTTGGCGTAAAGTGGGATTTTAGGGCCCAAAAGTCTTGGTCTCCATAGACTTTAAGCACTCTAACAATGCTTTATATGCATTAGAAGATTTGATATCTTCCTCCTTGGTTAATTCATGTTGCAGGTTACGGGGAACTTGAGGCCTATAGAGGGGTGGCCAAATAGCGCCCCCTCTACCTTGGTAGGGCATTTTCACATGCTCTTCTTCTTTCTCATACTCCTCATAAGCTTCTTGAGGAGTTCTTGAGCAAGACCCATGACCATGGGTGGGCACCCGCGGAGGGTACCCATCATTGTTCCTGGGAGTGGCCTCCCACTCAGGTCTAGGGGGTCTCGGAGGCAGCACTTGATAAGGTCTTGGAGACCTATCTTGCACCAAGGGGTTATGCCTCTCGTACCTTTTTGCCCTCTATGTTTGAGGGGTTGGAACCCTCCCAGGCATAATTTTGTGAAGTAGATCATCTGTTTGGCATCGAATGCGCTCTTTGCTAAGGCGATATAGATGCTCTAGCTGTTGTTGGTCTTGCTCAAGCTGCATGATCTGCGCTTGGCGGGTGGTATGTCTGGAAAATTCTAGGCCGATATGCTCTACTGTCTTGAGTCTAGGAGGCCTAGATGCCTCTCCTACACATTTGTCTCGATCATGGTGATCCGAGATTTCTATAGGTCGCTTCCCTCTGTCAAGGTTAGCGGCATTCACCTGAGGTTCTGGCCTCAGTGGGTGACCCTAATAAATAGCAGGTGCGGAGGCGCATTGCTCCCGTGTTGTATATTGCTCTTGAGGAATGTAGTGGTCTTCCTCATTTTCCCTTTCATAAATGTGAAAGGGGCGGGCAGATTTTGCTCGCCCTACCAGAAGAGCCTTGTGATCTGGATTTTTCTTATTGTTTTCAACAATAAGAGGGGGTAAAGGAGATGATGTAATCATGTGGCCTCTCCTCATGGACCCTATGTTGTTCTAGCGCTTCATTGCACGATGGCCACTCATACCGAGCGTCTAAGGGAGCCTTCCCGTTTATATTGAGCGCCACGTGTAGGGACTCCTCCTGAAAGGGTCTGTGCTGGGTGGGTGTGCCCCTCGAAGGTGTGCCTTTATAGTCCCATCCCATCAAGGTACAATGTGGACTATCTTGTGGGTCAGGCAGCCAAGGTGGAATGACCAAGTCCTTGGAGCTGTAGCGGAGGTGACTTGTGCCCCCTTATACACTCTTCGCAGCTTTCGCCCTTGATTGGGCTTGGCTACGGGTGTACACCATGGTGGTGTCTCCCTACAAGATGCATAGATTTTTATTTATTTTTATGATTTTTATGCTATACTAAATAGAGGGAACCACACAATCAAAGCAGTGATTATATCATTTATATATTAAAGGTGTGCCCTAAATCTGGTTTAGTGTGTTTTGATTTTTGTTTTGATAGTTTTGTAAAGAACATTTTGTAGCAAATGCAATATGATGGCTCTTATGACTCCCAAAAATGTTCACCCCTTCGATATACCATTGCCAGGCTGTTATACCAAAACTCTCTATATACCCACCCTTACTTGAGGGAAACTATTGGTACGTGAGAGTAGAATGGTATGTGGAACATAGGCGGTATGGAAGGGGGATCACCCTATTTTTGACACCTACCATAGAATACTTATCCTCATGCACTGGGAATCACCCCAGCTACACTTGGTTAGCTTTCATCAGGATTTACATCTAGCAATAGTAGCGATCGGGGTTATGGATGCAAAAATTCAAGCCAAGGTGGTGATGAAATCCACCGTTGATCTTGATCAAGGGTTGGGGTTTTACGACCAACTCTTTGCAGTTTAAATTGCCATGTGATGTTAGGGGTTCTTTTTATTTTTCACAAAAGAAAGTAAACATGCAGTAAAAACTTTCCCTAAGCAAGCAAATAACCAAAAAACAGAAAACAAAAAGCAAAAAATGACAGAAGGTGTTTAGGACCCCTACCTCTTCTCTGCCCAAATCAGATGGTTCTGATTTTCTGCCTTGAAATTGCATAGGGAGCTATTCGTCCCTAGGTGGGATGAATAATAGAGCTGTATTCATCACAGGGTGGGATGAATTCCCATTCGCCCTAGGGTGGCACAAATTTTAGCTCTGTACTCGTCACAGACTGGAACGAACAACAGTCCAACATTTGAAAACTTGGTACCTGCAAGAAAAAATAAACAAGTTTTGATCAGATTTCTGATCTCAAAATAGAGGACAAGGTCCCATCGTGATCGATACTGAAAGCACGAGGATACGAAAACAAAAAAGAAATGCCAAGATGCGATGTAAACGAAACTAAACTTAACGCTAAATCCTACGAACTGAAATGCATGAAAGGAGAGAAACATAAACGCATTGAAACAAGGTATAAAAGCGAATATGGAGCACAACACTTTTTATTAATATGCTTTAGAACCCAGTTACAATTCGTCTCCTCCATTTTTAGGGGCTAGGAGCATTAAATATGTTCTTGTCACATCAACAGATGGTATTCCTTCTTCCGTGTGCCCACATGTAGAATAGGCAGACCAAACATCATCGTCGCTTGCATTTATGAGTCTTGACTTCTTGTTGATCCTCTAATGTTGAGATCCTACATTTAAGGAAATAGAAAATAGTCAGTAGCACCTGTAGATAAAATGAAACATTCAATCCCCAAGCCTACGATTAGTGCATGTGAAAAATAAATAAAACGATAACTAAATAGCATCAGAATGATCTAAAAATTTAACATAAGCATGAGGACATTACCAAGAGGGCACTACAAATGGAATAGTCAAAAAATTTGCCACAAATTTCTAATCGCTCCAGGGTTGGACGATTAGACCTACAACAAAGCGTCAGAAAGCATTGTCCCAAATGTCACATCCGAGAAGCTCCAAATCACCTGCAAATTTGGGGTTAGGTAAAACGGGATATTTTGGGATGACCCAGATGGTTGGATTTTTCCAATTCAGCCTCTATCACCGATAATTTTATGATGCTACTTGCATGTTAGCAAAAGCGAGAAATGACAAAAACATGATCAAAATAGCTCAAAATTATGTGAAATTTGAATGAAAACCTATCTAAGCAACATAGAATTAGATGCAAAAATAATAGAAAGGAAATCTACTATAGATTTCTAATTGCTCTAGGGTGGGGCGATTAGGACTACAGTAGTGTGGGGGGCACCCGGGGGCAGGATGCCCGTCGTTTTGGGCCCAGTTTCGGCACCAATCCACTTGGGATGGGTCCAAAACCTCTTGTGGGGTGTTGTCGGAAAATTTGGTAGGATTTTATGGCCAAATGTCAGGTGTTGGTTCCAAATTTGTGCTTCCAATAATCACCCAATGACCTCCCTTCCAAAAGAGATCAAGGATGTGAAAGGCACAAATCAAAAGGTGTGAGGATGTAAAATTGCAGCACTTCATTGCTCAAAATGCTCCTTCTCTATCTATTTTTGGGGTGAGAAGACTCATCATTTTATAGACCTGACGGTCTCTTTGGATGAGCATGCAGAGGCGTCACTTGGCAATCATACCTTCTTAGGGGGGTGAATATTCCTCCCTGATTAGGGGCTCCATGACTACCCTTGTAACTGCCTCTAGCACTCAAAAATGCTCACTCACACTCCCATGCAATGAAGGAAGAGTTAAGTGGTGGATCTGAGTTGCCATTTGTCAAGATTTGACTTTTTGCCCATCAAACCTGCTATTCGCCCCACCCTGGAGCGAATACTGCTAATCTTCCCTAGGTGGAACGAATACCAATTTGTAATTGTCCCTGGGTGGAACGAGTAGAGAGCAGAGTGCCTGAAAGGTGCCAAATTGACCTCTAACCTTCCAAAACTATTGTGTGAGTGGTTAAGACCACTGTTTAACCTCTGGGGGCTGCCCTGGGGATTGTGTGTGTCAATGTGATCAGTGTTTGCAGTCACATAATCGGATTGGTGCTATTTTGGTGTCTACACATTGATCCTTATTGGAAACCATAAACCATCATCAATTTGTAACCACCAATGGTTCTATCTTATTAAAAACCCTCGATGCTTTGGCTTCCTCTCCAACTAACTATTACAACTCTGGTGAAGAAATACCTTTAAATACTTCAGATTCTTTGACACAACCTTCACTGTTGGCTATGTTTTATCTAGATATAATTTTATTATAATGGTGGGGAGAACACAGTGCCATTTCACTTTAAAACATTGGTGATGTCATCCTTCTGTCATAGAAACTACAGAACACCAATCCAGCTTTCAAATGACTTGAAGGCAAAGCGAAATTGAAACTGCTCTTTGTTCTTTAATTTTCTTTATTGTCCACAAAGTATTCACCAATCTGCATAAAAATATTGATGATGTCATCTCTTCTTAAAAACTTTTTCGGATTCCATTCTGGGATAAGCAAGTGCATTGGTATATGATCATAAATCCAGACCCATCACAATGTAAAGTGACTCTTTCTCCATTCCGCACTATCTTCAGAATAAAACATTCCTCGCCACTAGTTCGTAAAGGAATCAGTCAAAACCATCTCTTATCACAAATACGCATCTACTACGTTTAAAAAATTCCACCTTATCACCGTTCTGGGCTAAAATATTCTACGTATTCTCCGAAATCATGTGCTCCAAAACTTAGCCACTCATGAGATATTCAAAATATCAAACGGTCTCCAATCCATACTTTTTCTTGTTAACGTCATCCTTTATCAAAATATTTTGTGGATTCGGGATGCATCGCTAGTCCGAAGACAAAACAAAATATTTCTTCCAAAATTCCTCCAAACGTGAAGATTTGCTAAGTGTTAGGTGGGCTCGTACCTCCTATCACGGATCTGCTCCAAAATGCATTATAAGATGTGCAGAACGAGGACTTTATGACTTAGGCAAAATTTGCAAAATCTAAGTATGTGGCCATTTTGGGCCTAGATTATGGCTCCTCCCAAGTGGATTTACTTGCAAAGCCAACGAACTCAGAGCCTTATCCATTGGGCCTTAGGATTCAAACATACCCATCTTCAAAAATCATATTTTATAGAATAACTTCCATATAAACACTACTCTTTGAAAATTTTAATAGTTTGCCTAGAGAGTAAGGTTTATATGGAAGTGATGTCAAAAAACATATAGAACTCATTCGCTCATACAAATATTGTGTCAAAAATACAGGTTTTGCCATTGTCTTCAAAAACTATACACAACTCTACTCCTTTTATAAGGCTTTATTTCAAGAAATGCCTTCACACAAAATCTGCTGCTCTGTAGGCTTCATGCCTTTATTGTTTATTTCTGACAATTTGTCAGGGTAAAAAGCAAAAATGCAAAACTTGTGTATATGTACAAAACAAAAAACAAGCTAAGTGTGGGCCCCTTTTGGGATTGTAATTGTTTCGTCTTGCTCTTCTTCATGGGCCTCTTCATCGACCTCTTCTTCATCTTCTTCTTCTGGAGTAGGTGTTTTATGACTCCTTCCTCCAAAAGTATCACCAAACAACTGAACCATCAATTTTAAATATTGTAGATCCTGTTTCTAGGCTACTTTAGAGGGACTTGATGTTTCTTTGAGCTGCTTATAAACATATTGTAGCTCTCCAATGTCCTCATAGTTAGCAACATTCCCTCTATTTACCATATCTTCCATGATATCTCTCAACAGAGTAAAATCAATAATCAATTGGATAACTTGCTCTTGGGGTAGTGGCTCTTCCAGAGAATTTATTCAAGATTCATCCTGCAATTTCTCATTAATGATTTTTTGGATCTCTTCCACAGATAACAAGCTGTGGTCCTCCGTCCATAGGCCCTTAAAGCCAACTTGAATCATTTCTTTATTCAATTCAACAACATCCTCAATCACCCATTCAATCCTTTCAACCAACAACCAGACTTTCTAAAGTACCCTGTGCTTTTTAATCACTATCTTGGCAACAACTCTAGCGAGATTCCATTCTTTATTAGGAATAGGTTTAGCAGAATCACTGAGTCTGCTATCAACCAACCTGTACATTTTCTTTGTCAAAATCACCATAGGCTGCAACTCTCTAGTGATCTGACCTAGCTCTTTCTGAATATTGGAGAGTAGGTGACTGGCATCATCAAGATAATCAATAACAAGTTGAAGCCCTAAACATTTATTCTGGACCTCAAAAAGCAACTCTTTTCTAATATTTTTCAACTCGTTCTTAGAAAAACCTAAAGACTTAGCTTTCTCGACTTGAAGCTGATGCTTTAAATTCTGAATTTCTTTCGCTTGATCTTGATTTAGCTTTTTTTTCTTTTCTAATTGGTTCTTTAGTTTATTGACTTCTTGAAAATTCTCTTGCCAACCCTTAGCCTGTTTTATTAAAGCCTTTTCCACTTCCTTTTGATTACTCAGACTATTCTTGAGTTTTTCAACATGTTTCTCCAATTTGTCCACCTTCTCTCTGACTATATCATTTTTCACATAGAAGGTATCCAAGTGGGCTTTGGCTATAATCAGCTCATATTCCTCAGGAAGCTTGTCAATATCTTCTGTGACCTCCTCCAGTCGATAATCTTGAATAGTCATCTCAGTTTCAGGTTTGCTCACCAGTGGACTCATAGATCTTGATACTCTCTGTCTAGAAATAGGATCAACATACATGCTTCTTCTTTTGACAGCCATCCTGCTGGAAGTCTTAGCAAGCTTCTCTGCCCAATAATCATTTATACTTTGAGTGGTTGCTTGCTATTTTGATATAGTAACAAGTCTTGAGAAATTAGCAACCAAGAAATATGAAGATACCAGAAATGAAAGGGTGGACTGAACTGTTGATGATGGGGTGTGGAGATAGTTACAGTAGCTTTTGTGACAACAGTGGACTCTGTAACTATTGTTGTTGTTGTTATTGTTAGACTCATAGGAACCGATGCAAGACTAAAAATTGGATGGATGGTGGTACTTGGAACAACATGTCCCATAGATGGTGATGATAGCAATGGTGAATATGGAATGATAGGAGATGATGAAGTGGGAACCTCAAATGCTAAAAATGGAATTTGAGGTGTCTATGATGAAATAGAATTGACTTGTACCTCAATGGCTACCGATGACACATGTGGTGGACTGCGAGAAGGAGGAGGTACTCTTGTCATATCTTCTTGGTAAAAAAGGGAGGGAGATTTCTTTGGGTATTCATGAGGATGTAGAGGACAAGAGGGATTAGAAATGATACCTTCACCTACAGTTGTAGGGTGTTCTTGCTCTATCTCTATTTCTTGTTGTTGCTCCTGATGAATCAATTCTTCTGTAGCAAAATCAGCTACCTCTTTTGCAATCTCCTCCATATCCATTTTTTTTCTTTGAAATTTCTCTTTCCTCTCTTTCTGGAACTTTTTTAGTCCTTCTATGAACCAATTGGAAGGAAGTCATCTCACTCTCAGATTCCTCTTCTGATTCATTTCCTTGCACAACTCCAGAAATTAGAACTTGCTCAGAAACATAATGCATTTGTACTGACGCTATAGGGGTAAAAGATAGGGGGTGAACTTGAAACTTTCATCTTTCTTCTTTCAGTCAATATCTATGTCTGGAGGCTAACCTCCCAGAGCTAAGAGTTTAGGCCTAAATACTGTTTCAATAACTGGAGTATTGACAATATTTTCTCTAGAATATTACATTTTGCTCATCAGTTGAGCCCCCTTAGGAAACTTCTCCACTTGCTCAGTGGTAGGATGAAAAGTTTTCAATACTTGGGTTGTTGTCAAAGGAGTTTTTGGCTCTTCTACTTGAGCTTCATTATCTATAGGTGGAGGGAGGGATTCAGAGCCATTTTGGGGTTTTTCAACCATCAATACTATGTTTTTGACATCCTTCTATCTCCAGGTTCCAATGTTTTCATTATATCTCTTTTAAAATTCTTTATCAATCTTCATTTCCAACCTGGACTTATTTTTTCCAATTTCAATCCTCATTCTCCACCAATCTGATATTTTTGCTACATTCCATTGTCCTTCTTCCTCGGCTTCTTCAGCAGTTTCCCCCTTAGGATGAGGATCCTTTTTCTTTGAAGTCTCTCCTTCAATATTACTAATTGTAGCATCTGTAATCCGATGACTTGGCTTCTTGTTAGGATCAAAATCAACAATTTGCTCGTAAAAATCCAACCATGGAGGCAACTAACCCATATTTGAGATATTCCACTCTAAAAGAGAAGTCTCATCATTGTTTTTGCCCCATTCAAAATGATCTTTGGGCCTCTTTTCAAACTTATAGGTCTTTTCTCCATTTAGGGCTATATTCCTTGCAATAAAAATATCATCGGGGTCATAGCTCCATATTTTGGGAATATAAAACAGACCTAACCTATCAAGGTATTGGTCAATTAGTTGGCTATGCCCCTTCTTGGTGATGGTAATGTCCTCCATAGTGCGGTGGGTACAAAAATACTTTCTCTTTCTCCCAGAACCATAGTTCGCATCGATGTACTTCGCATGCCTCAGATATTCTAGGGCAAAAAACCTCTTCATGACAAAGTGGGGTAGGAGAAAAGGTTTACCCATGAAACTATATAATCTGATAACTATGCCCTTGGTCAAAAAATACCAGTCTCGTTTCGCACCCTTTGTTCTAAAAATCTGCTTAGCCAAGGGTGGCAATCTAGGGCACTTTCCATACATTATCCTTAGGGCAGATCCAAGAAATTCTAAATTGAATCTATAATAAGACTCACTACTTCTCAAATGACTTGTCTAGTAATAAACCAGTAAGGGTTCTCCATCATTGGTTTTATCCTTAATCGGAATCCAAGGCATTCTGTCTTTAGTGGAAGCATAGAACATCCACACCAGACTTGAGCAATGTCTAAAAATAGGAGCATCAGAGCCCCTTTTGATACTTACTAGCCACTCATGTATCCTCTGTGCGAGAACAGCTGGCCAGTAAAAATAAATCACCCTAGTCCCCTTTTCTCTTGCATCTTTCTCATACATTCTTTTGTTAGAAATACAATAAGCTACGACAATTTTCCAGCCATATACCATTCTATCAGAGTCTAAACCCTCCATACAAGCCAACATAGAAAATAGGACAGGGTTTGCAAACTTGTCAATAGAGATAGGGACCTCAGGTAATTTTTTCTTGGGCTTAGTATCAAGCTACTTATAAACCCATATTTTAAATGACTCACCGTCATTAGCTCACTTCTCCAAAGAGTAAAACCCAGCCTGCTCAGTGACCCTAAATGGTTTTGGTATTACTGGTGGTTTAAACCCTATGGCAAAGAGTTTATGACAAAAGGAGGTGGTGATATTGAAAAGGGTTTCACCCTCAAAGGTCTTAATTGCTTTGGCCAATGGGTCATAGTATTTAACTATGGTAGCTATTAATTCTGGACAGGGATGAACCAAATCATAGATATAAAAATAGATATAAGAAAGGATAGCACATCTACCTTCCACACTCTCTTCTTGTATCTATCGTTCATGTTCCTTATTAGCTTTGTTCTTTCTGTGAGGACCATTTTCGTGTTTGCCACCGCTTCAGCTTTATCGAGGTACGGTGCCACCACCTTTTTCTTTGAAGCTTCGAACTCTTGAACATCTTTCGAAGCCATTCTGATAGTGATAAATATTGTTCTCTGCAATTTGCAGCAAATTATTCAGAGTATCACTTCTCCTTCTTACCGCTTTGTGGATGCAAATAGCTGCTAAATGAGCCTCGTGTATGTTTTTTTATCACTTTTATTTTTTGGAGCATTCGTATCTTCCACCATTAATGCAGCTACTGCATGATCTCCCTGTTGGCACACTTTCCAACTTCTAATCATTCTCTTCGATGGCTCACCGATGGCATTCTACCTTTTCATTGGCCAAAAATTCAAACTACGCTGCCACCTGACTACACCTCTTCGACTACTCTTTGGTAATGGCACAAGTTCGTTAGCATTGAATGCGAGATTGTTCTTTGATTTCCACATGGGATGGTCACAAAATCATTGCTTAGCTCCTCTTTGATTTTGAAACTGGTGAATTAAGTCCCTTTTGATTCCGCTGACACTTCATAAATTCCATGTGCGAGTTTTCGTCTTGATTTTGCTCCACCTTGCATTAGCTTAGAAAGGTTCCTAGATTGAAAATGCCTTTGCTCTCTTTTGACCATCAACTCTCTTTTCGTGTGGGACAAAAACCTTTACACTATTCTGCGGGGAACTTTAATCTGAAATCACCTTAAGCCTATGGCTTTCAAAGGATCTTAAACTTTTAGATTTAATAATTAATGGAAAATGAACAAGAAAAAACCAGAAATCTACATCAACTATCTAACATGCATACATGTCCATTCATTCTACCGGATCTAACAATAGGGATGAAAATAACACAAGCATTCAAACAATTAACACAGTGATTTATAGAGGTTCCTCTCAATGTGAGAGTACATCCTCTGAAATAGCAGCCATCAAATCTATTGATTACCATGCAAAAATATAACATCCAGGAGGAATTCCACTACAGTGTCCCCAACACAGGAATAAATCCTTAGATCAGTAAATTACTACAACCCTCAACAGTTTAGGTCTGCACTAGAATGGATGTTGCCTACGCAAAACTCTCTCTCCAGTATTTTCCTCTTCTCCTTCAGAAATCTCCCATACCAAAATCTCCTTGTATCCAAAAATCCTCTCATGCCCATAACAGAAACTCTCGATCTCTTTTAACAGATGAATCTTGTTGTAACTGACTCTAAGCTGGCTGACTTGTAACTACCCTAGGTACGTTTCTGGTAACTGCCCAAAAAAATCCAAATAGTCCAACACATCTCTTGACTTTTTAGCTTCAAACGGAAGTCAAACAGTCCCACGTGGTTGGCTGGTCAAGTCTCGGATCAACTCAGGTCCTGGGTTAAGTCCCACATCAGGTCTCGTGTCCATTTGGTCCACCAAATTCCTTCAGCATGGACTTAAAACTACTTCAGAGCAATTTACGTCACTTCAGAGCACCCCTGCGGTGAAGTTACTTCAAAGCACTATTTTTTAGACTTCTACAGAGCACTATTTTCTTCAGAGTAGAACTTCTTCAGCACCATTGTAGAGATCTGAGAGGTCTTTTCAGAGGTCTAACATCCATACAACTAGTTGCATTAAGTTCATTGGATCAAGCTCATTGATTGAAGTTCCTAGTCACAAACAACATCAAGGCCTGATCTCCGGATCACACCTCCCTAATGGGAAGTGCATTTTGCCCACAAAATGCTCAAGCGAAGGCAAGGTGAGGAAATAGGTCCTCAACCTTACTCTTGTCATACCACTTTGTTGTTTTAGGTAGCTTCCCCTTCAAACCAATAAGCCAAAGTTCTTGTTCACCTCTCCTTGTGTGCCTTATCTTCTTTTGCAAGACTGAGTCTTCCTTCAGTTCATCCATTGTGCTTGGTGCAAGATCCTCAATGGATGGTAGTATTGTTCCTGTCTCCACTTCTTCTTCAGCTATCATGGAAGGTTCAAACAACTTGAGATGCTCAACATTGACAACTGAATAAATATGCATGTAGGCAGGTAACTTAAGTCTGAAGGCATTATCACTCACTTGTTCAATGATTTTAAAAGGCCCATACCTGATTGGTTTCAACTTTTTGGAAGGTCCCTCCAACCTTTCCTTACTAAGGTGAAGCCATACCTGATCACCAACTTGGAATTTATGATCAGTCCTATGCTTGTCATGTCTCAGTTTGTATTTGGCTTGGCTAACCTGAAGTTGCTCTTGCACCTTGAGATGAACAAGTTTGATTTTTTCAATGAATTTCTCAGCTTGTTGCTCCTCCTTCTCTAAGGTTGTTACAGCATCAGCTTGCTACCCAAAATGATAGTCAAATGGTGATAATGGAAGGTACCCCAAGCATGTTTCAAAATGTGTCTTACTAGTGGAAGTGTGGACTGCTCTGTTGTAGGAATGTTGAATGTATACAAGATGCTCATCCCATGACTTTGGATGTTTGCCACAGTACCCCCTAAGTAATTGAACAACCGTCCTATTCACCACCTCTATTTGTCCATCAGTTTGAGGATGAAAGGTTGTGCTCCTCTTCAACTTGGTGTCCATATTTTTCCACAAGACTATCTAAAATTTTCCCAAGAATCTACTATCTCTATAAAAAACAATAGAACTAGGCAGTCCAAAATGAACCCATACATGAGAAAAGAACAGGTCTGCTACAATTTGTCCGATTATGGTCTTCTTACAGGGTATTAAAACACACATTTTGCTGAACCTATCAACAACCACAAACAAGTAATCATGTCCCCTCTTTGTCATAGGTAAACCACCCACAAAATCCATGGATATGCTCTCCCAAGGTCTGCTAGGAACTGGTAATGGCTGATATAAGCCCAACTTTCTGTTGCTAGGCTTGCTTGTACAACATAAAACACACCCCCTAATGTATCTTGCAACTTGTTCTTGCATTTTGGGCCAGTACACATACCTTTGCAAGTTTGCTATAGTCTTTGCCACACCAAAATGTCTAGAAATATGAGAAGTATGTGCTTATCTAATGAGCTACACTCTCTCTCCTTGAGGCACACACAAGACATTGCATTTATACAACAATCCTTCTTTCACAAAAAAATCAGGCTCCTCTTCACATATACTATTTTGAGTTAACTTCATATAAACTTCTTTGAAATCAGAATCATTAATGTACTATTCTGTGTATGATTCATGCACAAAGGGACAGAGTTTGAAAATAGAACTCAGACCTGAAATAGTGGTTTGGATTGGTGGCCTTGACAACATGTCTGCAATTTTGTTTGTACTCCCCTTCTTGTACTTGATTATGAGGTGATACTGCTGCAAGAAACCCATCCACTGAAAATGTCTTGCTTGCTGGAATTTTGATTGTGTTTGTAGGTATTGCAATGGTTGGTGGTCAGTATGTATGATGGTCTCCCTACCAGCCAAGTAGTGTTTCCATTTTTTAACAGCTTGGACAAGAGCAAACAGTTCCTTATCATACACAGGATAGTTTAACACCGCTCCACTAAGCTTCTCAGAATGATAACACACAGGTTTCCTTCCTTGCATCAACACTGCTCCAATTGCATACTCACTTGCATCTGATTCTATCTCAAATGGTTGCTGCAAATTGGGCAATGCCAAGACAGGTGCATTGACAATTTTCTCTTTCAAGGTGTCAAATGCACTTTGTTGCTTCTTTCCCCATTGAAAAACAACCTTCTTTCCTGTTACATCATGCAATGGAGATGCAATAAGTGAAAAATTAGCAATGAACTTATGAAGATACTGAGTTGCTCCCAAGAAGCTCCTTGTCTCTGTGACATTGGTAGGTCTTGGCCAATCAACAATAGCCTTCACCTTCTCAGGATCAATCTTCAGTTGTCCATCACCTACAATATGCCCAAGGTACACCAAAATCTATTTGCCAAACTCACACTTGCTCTGTTTTAGTAGTAGCTTGTTCGTTTGGAGAGTTTGCAAAACTTGTTTAAGGTGCACAATATGGTCCTCCCAAGTTTGACTATAAATGAGTATATCATCCAAGTAAACTACAACAAAATCAACAAGAAAGGGTCTCAGTACCTCATTCATCACTCTCATGAAAGTGGTTGGTGCATTGCACAGTCCAAAAGGCAGTACAAGCCATTCAAATAGCCCCTCTCTGGTTTTGAATGCAGTCTTCCATGTGTCCTCCTCCTTGATTCAAACTTGGTGATAACCACTTCTTAAGTCCAGCTTGGTGAAAAACTTACCCTTCTGCAACTGATCTAACAGATCATCAATCACTGGAAATGGGTATCTTTTCTTGATGGTATTCTTATTCAATGCTCTGTAGTCAATATACATCCTCCATGATCCATCCTTCTTTTGCACAAGAATAACAGGTGCACCACATGGTGATGTGTTGGTTCTGATCACTCCTTGATCAAGTAATTCATAGATCTACCTCTTGACCTCCTCCCTCTCAATCACATATTGCCTATACAATCCAATATTAGGAAGAGTAGCATCTGGCATCAACTGGATTTCATGTTGGATGGCTCTACTAGGTGGCAGTCCTTTGGGTTCTTTAAACAACACACTAAACTCCTCTAGCAAGACTTGAATTTGCTTGTCCTTCTCACTCAATGATGAGGTAGCACCCAACACTGCAGTTAGTCCTACAGAGTTCAGAAACTTATTTGGACGGATCATAGCAATCATGAACCTCTTACTAGCACTGATAAGTCTTTTGGCCTGACTTGTTGTCACCAGTTCCAGCTTATGCTTACTTCTATGAGCATTAACATTATAAATCTTACCATCTTTTACTAGCCTATACTGGTTCAATTTCCTGTAGTAAATAACATCTCGGTCCCATAGATATGGATTACCAAACACCACACCACAGATGTCAAGAGGAACTACATCAACCACCACTTCATCAATGAAGTTCTTGCTAATGGAAAAATGTAACTTAAATTGTCTGGTAACATTTATCTTTGTTTCATTGTTCAGCCATCCCAATGGATATGGGTGAGGGTGAGTGAAAGTCTGCAATTGCAACTTGCTTACCCAACTCTTAGCAATGAGATTGGCTTGTGAACCTGGATCAAATATTGAGTCTATTCGGGTCTGCTTCACTTGGATCTTAATATGGAACAGTTGCACTTTCTGCTACTCTTCACTTGCACTTTCTTGCCGTTGAGCAGTAGCACAAGTGAGCTCTTGATCCACATCATAACTATCATTTACTGCTTCACCTTTTGTAGCCATTGCAGCCTTCTTTGCCTTTCTCTTTGCCTTCTTTGCTGCCAATGCTTGCTCCTTCTTCTCTGGATGAAGATCCCAACAGCCATCAACAACATGTCCACTTTTATCACAATGAGAACAATGCTTACCAGATTTTGTGGCAGTGGTAGTATTATTTCTTTCTTGTTGCAGTTTTGCTTTTCCTTTGTCTTGGGTTTTTCCTTTCTCTTGCTATCCACTTTGGCTAAAAGTCTTGGAGTTCTCAAATTGCCTTTTCTGTTTCCCATATTCCTCAAGATATTGTGCTTGCATAGAAACTTTATCAAGGTCAGTAGGATCAAACAACATAATAGTCTTTTGCAAATGAGAATGCAAACCTCCAATATACTTCATCAACACACTTGGATCTTTCAGAGAAATCCCCAACACAATAGCTTGCTTTCGAAACTCAGTGGTGTATTCTTGGACTGATTGACCTCGCTATTGTCTCAGGAATTGCCATTTCATCATTTGTTTCTTGTGATGTCCCAAGGGATAAAATTGCTCTCTCAATAGACTCTTGAAGTCATCCCATGAAGAAACAGGTGGAAGGTTCTCATGCCTCAATGAATCACTATGGGCTTCCCACCACATCAAAGCATGACCACCCATATTTAATCTAGCAAAAGAGATTCTTGTTGGGTTATCAACCACACCTTGGACTTGGAAGTACACCTCTAACTGCTTCAACCAGTTATTCAACTTTTTTGCATCCACCTCTCCTCCAAAAGTTGGTATCTCCACTTTGGCCTCAATTTTGAAAGGTATGGGATTTGGTGATGTAGTTGATGTAGATGGTTGCTCAGTATCTGGGCCTCTTCTCTCACCACTAGGTTGACTACTGGACTACTGTCTCATCATCATGTCCATCAACCTCAACATATTATTCTCCAGTGTTGCAAATTTTCTATGGAACTCTTCCTTAGATGGTATTTCTGGTTTTCCTTCTTCTCTGTTCTGAGCCATTAGATCTACCCTTCTTCTCCTTCTACCAATCTCAGGGTCTTCAGGAATCAGGTCTGGATTTTGAGATCTTGTCCCTCGCATCCACAGTATCAAACTTGTTGAACATTGCTCTGATACCACGTGATCTGAAATCACCTTAAGCCTATGGCTTTCAAAGGATCTTAAACTTTTAGATTTAATGATTAATGGAAAATGAACAGGAAAAAACTAGAAATCTGCATCAACTATCTAACATGCATACATGTCCATTCATTCTACTAGATCTAACAACAGGGATGAAAATAACACAAGCATTCAGACAATTAACACAATGATTTATAGAGGTTCCTCTCAATGTGAGAGTACATCCTCTGAAAGAGCAGCCATCAAATCTATTGATTACCATGCAACAATATAACAGCTAGGAGGAATTCCACTACAGTGTCCCCAACATAGGAATAAATCCTTAGATCAGTAAATTACTACAACCCTCAACAGTTTAGGTCTGCACTAGAATGGATGTTGCCTACGCAAAACTCTCTCTCCAATATTTTCCTCTTCTCCTTCAGAAATCTCCCATACCGAAATCTCTTTGTCTCCAAAAATCCTCTCATGCCCATAACAGAAACTCCCGATCTCTTTTAACAGATGAATCTTGTTGTAACTGACTCTGAGCTGGCTGACTTGTAACTACCCTAGGTACATTTCTGGTAACTACCTAAAAAAATCCAAATAGTCCAACACATCTCTTGACTTTTCAGCTTCAAACGGAAGTCAAACAGTCCCACGTGGTTGGCTGGTCAAGTCTCGGATCAACTCAGGTCCCGGGTTAAGTCCCACGTCAGGTCCCGTGTCCATTTGGTCCACCAAATTCCTTCAGCATGGACTTAAAACTACTTCAGAGCAATTTACGTCACTTCAAAGCACCCCTACGATGAAGTTACTTCAGAGCACTATTTTTTAGACTTCTATAGAGCACTGTTTTCTTTAGAGCATAACTTCTTCAGCACCATTGTAGAGATCTGAGAGGTCTTTTCAAAGGTCTAGTATCCATACAACCAGTTGCATTAAGTTCATTGGGTCAAGCTCATTGATTGAAGTTTCTTGTCACAGACAACATCAAGGCTTGATCTTCGGATCAAACTTAGTGTATTTTGATGTGGATTCAAGAATGTTCGCCATTCCAAAAAACTTTACATAGATTCGAGTGTGTAATGGAACGTTGTTGGATACTCTATCAACACTTAGTCATTTCTTTGTAAAATTTGTAAAAAAAATTCTCTTTTTCAAAGAAGACTGATTACAAAGTACAGAAAGAAATTAAAGTATGAAGTGCAGAAAGGAAGATAAATGATTATACAGTGTATATATATATGTTATAGTGATCTCACTCCTTACACATAGTAGATCTTGAGATGAAAACCATTCACTGGAATCAGTTGTATGTTTTCCTCCAGATCTTCTAGCTGAAAGACATTGGACTCCTTGGCTTCTACTATTCTGAAAGGACCATACCAAAAAGAATCAAACTTTTCATGCTTGTCTAGATTTGCTTTATCAATATTCCATTTGAGAACTGAGTCTCCAACTTGGAATTTTTTGAATCTGGTTTTCTTATCGAACCATGCTTTGATATTTTATGAATGTTTTTGAAAGTTTTTATATGCCTGAGCTCTATTCTCTTCCAATTATAGTAAATATGTCAACTTGGTTCTCACTTGATCTTCCCCTGACTCTTCCTCTGTATTGACAAGCTTAAGTGTTGGGATCTCCAAATGGATTGGTAACACTGCCTCTTTTCCATATACCAGTGCATAAGGGGAAGTCTTAATGGACTTTTTGATAGTGATCCTGTCTACCCACAGAGCTTGGTCTAGAAATAGGTGCCAACTTCTTTTGTTACCTTCAAGTGATTTCCTCAAAATCCTTAATAGGTTTTTATTGGTAGATTCTGCAAGTCCATTACCTTGTGGATAATAATTTGAAGTATTTTTAAGAGTAATGCCATACTTGATGACAAACTCAATATACTTGGCTCCTATGAAAGTTGGGTCGTTGTCACTCACCAAGGCTTCTGGGACTCCAAACCTTGAAATCAAATTTTCCATAAAATTGATCACAACATCTTGGTCTAATTTCTTGGTAGGAATAGCCTCTACCCATCTGGTGAGATAATATGTGGTAGTTAAGATAAACTTATGCTCTGCTAAGGAATTAGGATTGATAACCCCTATGAAATCTAGCCCCCATTGTTGAAAAGGCTCTTCAACTTGTATGGGCTTGAGGGGGAATGAAGCATTCCTTGTCCTTCCAACATACCTATGACATTTGTCACAAGCCCGGGTGACTTTAAAAGCATCAGTGAATACAGTGGGCCAATAATAGCCTGCTCTTATGATTTTTAAAGTTGTAACCCTGCTTGAGCTATGTCCACCAGCTGATCCTCCATGGAACTCCTCCATGACCCTCTTTTGTTGATCATCCTTTAAGCATTTTAGAAGAATTCCATCCAAGTTTCTTTTGTATAAGCCTTCTGGTAGTAATACATATTTCAAAGCATGAAGCCTGTATCTCCTCCTTTGGGAAGCATTTATATTGGGGGGACATACTCCAATTTGGAAATACCTGATCATCTGGTCAATCCAATCAGAGTCTATAGTTTGTACTATTTCCACCTGATTTTCTTCTATTGTCTGGCAAGCTGTTACTTTTGCCAATGTTGCGACTTCTATTAACCCTTGGCACAAGGCTCTACCTCTCACTAGCTTGGTGGGGTGTATTTCTACATCATATTCTTAGATTTTGGTAATCCATCCAACTCTTTTATCTCCTAGATCACCCTGTAGGATAAAACTTCTTACATCCGGATGAACCACATATACCAGGGTCTTGCTTTGTACCAAATACTGCCTAAACTTCTTTAGTGACTTCATCACAACAAATACTTGTCTTTCAATAAAGTTGTATTTGACTTGATAATCATGGAGTGTCTGGCTCCAAAAGAACACAGGATGTTCTTCCCCTTGATCATCTTTCTGGGTGAGTAATGAGGCATAACTTTCTTCAGCTCCATATGCATAAAGAATAAAATATTTACTAAAATTTGGGTTTACCAGTACTGGGGCTATTGCAATGGATTGCTTGATAATCTCAAAAGCTTGTTTCCTGACTTCAGTCCACTTGAACTCGGCATTTTTCTTGAGTAGCTCAGATATAGGCCTTACTTTCTGTGCAAAATCAGAAATGAATTTCTTGACAAAATTGATTTGGCCTAGGAAAGACTACAAGGTCTTCTTATTTGTAGGCAAAGGAAGAGCAAGAATTGATCTGATTCTATCTGGGTCTATGGCCATGCCTTATTTTGAGACCACATGACCTAGTAGCTTTCCTTCATGGACTGCAAAGAATGACTTCTTAGGATTGAGCGAAATACCAAATTCTCTGCACTTTTGAAAAACTTGCTCCAAGTGTGACAGGTGGTCCTTTTTATCATGGGAAAACATAGTCATGTCATCTAGATAAATCAGAATAACCTTGTTGATCAGTGCTCCAAAGGCATAGTCCATGGCTCTCTAAAATGTGGCTCCCACATTGGACAGCCCAAAAGGCATCCTTTGGTAGGCAAATGTACCCCATTTTGTGGTGAATGTTGTTTTATATTGGTCTTCATCTTTCACCCAAATTTGGTTGTATCCAGAGTAACCATCCAGTAGTGAGAACCTCTCTGCTCCTGCCACTACCTACAATATCTGATCAATCTGAGGGAGGGGGTAGTGATCCTTAAGGGATGCTTGGTTTAGATTTCTAAAGTCCACACACAAGCGTATATCCCCATTCTTTTTTCTTACGGGTACCAAATTGGCTACCCAAGTAGAATGTTTTATTGGGTATATGATCTTAGCCTTTAATAACTTTAAGAGATCCTCTCTCATAATGGCCTCGATCCTCGGATTGACTGGCCTCTACTTCTGCCTAAATGGTTTTGCATCAGGCTCTAGCTCAATAGTATGTTGGATAACCTTTTTATCATACACCTTGAGGTCTTCATATGACCAAGCCACAATGTCTTGGTATCTTAAGCATAAAGCTTTGATATCTTCTACTTCCTATGGTGAACATCGGACTCCAACATTGAGCTTCTTTTCTATACCGACTTCAACTTCTTTATAGATTTTTTGCTGACCTTCATGGCTCTGGTCTTCTTTTTGTCCTCATTATCAAACAAACTCTCAAGGGTGACCAACCCTCTTGGGATATGATTGTTTCTTAGTTGGATAATGTCTTGCTGATCAATTTCTTCTAAATTCTCTTCTTGGATAGTGGAGAGACATGCTTCTCTCACCAAAAATTCAACTATTTGTTCATCACTTTCAAAAACCTGCCAAAAAATCTGCTTGTCTGGTACTGCAGGTCTGAAAATCATTTTAATTCCCTTGGCCTTCTTGATTCCAAAGTCTACAGAAGGGTTGAAGTTAGCTCCCTTTGTTGCTAATGAATCAGCTAGAGTATTCTTTTCTCTGGGAACAAAATTTAAATTCAGGGCATCAAAAGATTCCATTAAATCCCATACCCTATTTCTGTAAGATTTTAAGTAATGGTGCTTACTATTGCACCTATTTCTTACTTGATGGACTATCAACTCAAAATCACCATATATGTTCAAAATATTAATGCCCATGCTTTCTTCTTGTATCAATCCGAGACACAGGGCCTCATATTCTATAACATTGTTAGTACATGACCATGTCAATCTGTAAGCAAAATTCTTTGTCCCTTCTGATTGGGATTGTAGGACCACACCAGCTCTTGCACCATTTCTGCATTTAGCACCATCAAAGTGCATGACCCATGTTTCTTTCTCTCTCAGATATTGGTTGGATATAGCAAGGATTTTCCTCTCTGATTCAGTTGAGATGCTATATGTTCCCATACCAGTTCCAAACTGACTATAATCTTCTCTGAAAGGCAACTCATCCTCAATGTCCAGCTCTTCAATGTTTTCCACTAGCTCAAATTCTTCCAAGGGATTAAGATTGCACATATCCTCTTCAATATTTTCAATGTGATAAGCTACTGGTTTTTCAGGTGTTATCCTTATTCTCTTTCCTTTGAAAGGAATTACCATGCTAGAATAATCCATGTACATACATCCCCCTAGTTTTGCAGTAAACTCTCTTGAAAGACATAATCCAAAATAGGGTTCTAAGTCAACCACAACTATTTCTTGCACTATTGTCACCTCAAGGGCTCTGTGCAACCTCATTAGTACATCCTTAATGACTCCAACTATCTTGACAGGTGTCCCATCTAGTTGTAACACTCCAGGACAAGATCGGGTATACTCCATACCCATATCCTCACAGACTGCTTTAGGCATGACTGTAGTTGATGCTCCTGAGTCAATCATACAATTTTGGACTACCCAACCTTCCATTCTTAGGGATATATAGAAAGGAGGAGGCTTATTATTTAGAACAGTAGGTGTCATTTCTTTCTTTTCTGATGGCATACTAAGGATTGTAGTGGCCAACCTATTCTATGGATTTTTATTGAGGGAAGCTTTAAGAAGGTCAATCTAACTAGGAATGAACAGAGTGTCATACAGGCTAGCTTTTGATAGAATCTTTTTCATCTCTTCAACAATGTTGTATTCAGACTTAGTCAAGGAGAGTTTTTCTAGCCTTCTCTCTTGCTCACCATATCTTCTTTTATATTGTTGGGTGGCCTCTAATATTTGTCTTTTAGTAATAGAGGGGAACCTAAGCCTTTCTTGATCTTCATCTTTAGATCTCATTCGGTCTCCTTCTGTTTCCTTTTCTAGTCTCTTAGGAAGACTATCTGTCTTCTCTTTTCCCTTAGCTTGAGGAATAGGGAAAGTGTCACTACTTTGAGGGAGGGGATCAACTCTCTTTTGGGAAGGGACTTGGAATTGCCCCATTTTTTGGGGATCTACTTGCAAAGCTTTCTTCCCAGACCTTGTCATAACGGCAATTGGGCTTTCCTCATCCAGCTCTTTCCCAACCATGATTTGATCAGGGTACCATAACATATTAACTCTCCCCTTTTGATTCCTTTCAGCTTGATCCATAGCTTGTTGAACATGGTGTTGGTACATCACACAAGACTGTGAGTCATGGGGGTCATTGCATACTAAACACCAAATATTTGCAAGAGTAGTATCTGAAGAACATTTTGGCTCCTCATATACTGCATTCACCCTAACCCCAGTACTATTACTAGGACCAGGTCTCTGATATTTGTTTACATATGGGAATATCCTCTATTGTGACCTTTCTTGGTCTCTCTTTTCCATTGAATTCATTCTATTACTCAGAGTTTTTAGAGTATTTTGTATATCCAGGATAGCAAAAAACTCCTGAGATGATTGAGAAGGAAGGGGAGGAAAAGGGGCTGTAGAGGATATAGGCTTTGGTTGAGGGATTGCATTCATTTGTGGAGATGGAGATGATAAAGAAAGGGGGTCCATGTAAGAGGGGTTTGTGGATTGAATTTGGCTACTAGTGGTTTATGAGTTGTAAGGTAGCACAATTTTGGGGGGAAGTCTTTTGACATTAATTAGGATATTTTCAGCATGAACTGCTGCATTATAAACTTGGGGGAAGGTTTCTACTCCTGATTGTTGTGTCTGTAGCCCTAAATCTGATCCAAGAGCTTGGATATAATACATATAAGCCAAACATATAGCTGGTCTAGCAGTGGGGAGAATTCTTTTCCATGTTCTGCTAAATCTCAAATTGAAATCTGAGACAGTTTCTTGCTAGGTTTTTTGCATGGATGTAAATTGGTTAAGCAGAGAAAAGGGATCAGTAGATTCATTGAATTCCTCTATGAATGGCTCAGCTAACGCTTGCCATGAAGTGATAGTATTATCTTCCAGAGTTCTAAACCAATGTAATATCTTTCCTCTGAAGGATAGGGCTAGAATCCTTACAATAATATCTTCTTCTTTTATGTTGTGGATTGCTTCTAGGTTCAAGATATCCTGATAGTGCTCATAAGTTATTTTCCCAGATCCATCATAAGTGGGGATAGCTTTAGATACAACTTGGGGGATGGCATTCATTTGGGCTAATCTAAGGGGACCAGCTGTGTTCCAGCTGGGGTACTTCTGTAATGGCTGATTAGGAGCCGCATTTTGTGCCATATTTTTGGTTGTAGGTCTTATTGGGGGGACTATTGGATGGACTGTAGGATTTTCTTCCAGAAGCTCTTCCTCTGTGAGGAAATATTGATCTAAACTTTTGGCAATAGTAGCCCCTCTATAAGGTAACTCACAGTAAAAATAGGAGTTAGGGTTATTCCTTTTGAAAGACCTGGTATACATGAAAGGACACTGGTCTACAGGGATAATTATTTTTTTGAGTCTAAGGACCAGGGAGTCGCCAGGTGAACTTGCTCTTCTCCGCTTACAAGGTCAAGATAATTCACCAAATCTTGATTCCTTCGGGTTGAGATAATAATAACTCATTTGATGGGTTTCGTGTTCCTTGTGAACTGGTCCCACCGAGCATGCCAAAAACTATTGGGCACTGAATTGCATCAAGTTTTACTCAATACTGTGGTTGTCTATCTTCCTACTTTCTATCCAGGCTTGCACCCGATAGCTACAACTCAGCACTCAACATTGGATGGACCAAAACAGAGTTTTTGATCCAACCTCCAGAGTAGGTTGGTTCCTTGTCAACTTAAACAAGATGTTGACACAATTATGCTCACTTAGGGTTTGAAGATTAGGGTAAGAAAAGGTTAGGGTTAGAGAAATGTGAACAATAGTGGATGGATAGGCTAACAACATTGCACCACAATAAAAAGCTCTAAAAAACTAACCCAAAGACACATAACTCAGACCAACATTATCTCAAATTGGATGATTCTTCATTCATTAATGCACAATAGAGAAATATTGTAGACAACGATTTCAATATCCAGACAATGATAATCCAAATAACAGAATTCACCAATATCTAGATTCTATAGAAATGCACTTCCTAACAATAAATATCAATCTCAGAAGCAGATTTCAATTACTTTAACAACTAGTAATCCATTAATTTGGCACAAACTAACCACTTAAGTATTCACAGAAATGCAGCTAAAGAATTCGAACCTCTGATATCAAGCATGAAGATACAAATTTTGAGGCGAAGATCAATGTAATGCTCCTTCCATTAGCTCTTGGGAATATTTATAGTAGCACAGGCAAACACACTAGAGCCGACCCTTAAAAATGAGGGTTCGACCTCTACTTATAGTTTTGCAAAAATTAAAATTATCAAGAACATTACAAAGATCAAATTTTGACAACGCAGCAGAGAGTTCTTGCTGGCATTTTCTTACTGGTACACCCTCCAGGAAATCTGCTATAAGTGGACCACCATGGTAGCTCGGGGTCTCTACAACTTGTTGGTCGTTTGGTGCAAACTGGAGTTCAGGCCATTGGAGATTATGCATCATCATTGATCCTTCTTGGAAGCCATCTAGTCGATCGTTGATCTGTAACCACCTCTGGTTTTGTCTTCTTGAAAACCCTTGATGCTTTGGCTTCCTCTCCAACTGACTGTTACAACTTTGGTGAAGAAATATCTTTAAATACCTCATATTCTTTGACACAATCTCCACCATTGATCTCCCCCATCGTATGGCTATGATTCATTCTTGATATAAGCTTATTATAATGGTGGGGAGAACACAACGCCATTCCACTTTAAAATATTGGTGACGTCATCCTTTATATCTTAGAAACTATGGAACGCCAATCCGAATTTCAAATGACTTGAAGGCTAAGCGGGATCGAATCCGCTCTTTATTCTTCAAGTTTCTTCATTATCCGCAAAGTATTCACCAATCCGCACAAAAATATTGATGACATCATCTCTTCTTAAAAACTTTTGTGGATTCCATTTCGGGCTGAGCAAGTGCATTGGCATATGATCATCAATCCGGACCCATCACAATGTAAAGTGACTCTTTCTCCATTCTGCACTGTCTTTAGAATAAAACATTCCTTATCACCATTTCGAAAAGGAATTAGTCAAAACCATCTCTTGTCACGAATCCGCATCTACTACATTCACAACATTCCACCTTGTCACCATTCTGGGCAAAAATATTCTATGTGTTCTCTAAAATCGTGTGCTCCAACACTTAGCCACTCGTGAGATATTCAAAATATCAAGCGGTCGCCAATCCACACTTTTTTCCTACTGACGTCATCCTTTATCAAAATATTTTATTGGATTCGGGACATGTCACTAGTCCGGAGCCAAAACAAAAGAAATCTTTCGAAAATTGCTCCAAGCATGAAAATTTGCTAAGTGTTAGGCGGGCTCATGCCTCCTATCGTGGATCCACTCCAAAATACACTGTGAGATGTGCGGAATGAGGACTTTATGACTTAGGCAAAATTTGCAAAATTTTCCTAAGTATGTGGCCATTTTGGGCCTACGGTAGCAATCCCTCTCCTAGTGAGCGTTATTTTGCTCAATGTTACCTTCGCTAATTATTACCCTCTTCCTAAGTAGATCCTATCTAGTATGGGATATGTAGGTAAATGTTTGGGTCCATAAACATAAGGACATTCAAGAACCCTTGGATGTCAATATTTGGCCTAGGATATGTGGCATAAGTATTATACCTAATAAAAACCAACCTTTACCATTTGAGGATGATGACCATCTTATAACTTATGCAGAATATATGGATTATCATAATTTAGCAAAGCATAAAAATAAGATTAAAAATCATGATTTTCCTTTAAAAATATTGTTTTGTAATATGGTTGGTTCTATTCATTCTAACAATAGACCTGCTATTGTAAAAGAAAATTATGATTTGTTATATGGTGTTTCTTATGTTAAAAGAACAATTTTTTTTTTAAAATGTAATGATTACCATACCATGAATATCAAAAGAGAAGCCTTAGAGGAATTCCTCTGTAGTTTACATTACCAAAAGGATATCCTGTTTGGGGATCTCCTTAATTTGATAGATCATGGCACGCTTAATCATTATAATAAGATAAATGGTGCATTTAGATTTTACATTGAGTATAATTTTGATCACTTAGAATAATAAAAAAAATCATCATATTAGCTGCATTTGCATCCACCTACTTGCTCATATTGCATTGTTGTCTGTCATACTTGCATGATCGCTTGACATCTAAAATAACTTACATGATTGAGTATCATAAAATTGCATGGTTAATTTTTCATGAATTGCTAATCATGTAGACTCCCGAGGATCTGGTGACAATGGCACATGATGATACCTACTTAGGTCATAGCTCACATGCATTGCACTATCACTAGTACTCTGAAGCCTAGCTAGATCCCCACCTAGGGATTCTTATTTTGTCTTCTTTTTTACGCTACTTCTTTCTCCTTATTTTCTTCTTGCTCTTGAAAAACATAACTTTATTTTATTCTTCTCTTCAACCTCTTTTTCACATTAGTACACACTCATAGTGTCCTCTATATTCTCAAAACCCCTATCTGGGATAGCACTTGCAAAAGTTTCATATTACACCCCACATGGGATTTTTGTACATCCTAGTGGGTATCACATTGTCTATGATCTTCTATCGGGGCATACTCTCTTTTGAATTAGTAAGCTCAACACCCCATTAAATGATAAGCTCCTTGGTTGGTATCAGTAGACCTAGATATACATCCTAGCGGGTAATTGCCTCATAACAATCAATAAGGGAGAAGCCACCTATAGTGGGTCAGACTCTAAAATTTTTGCACTTCATGCAAGTGCTAGGCCCATAGCTGGTTTAGCCCTTCTGTTATGGTATGATCCATAGTATTTAACTACACTGGTTCCTTGCAACCTATGCTAGTTTTATATTGTGAATCACTCATCCTTCTCTATTTCAGATGGTTGACCTTTGGATATTCTTCTTCTTCTTCTTTTTCTTCTTTCTTCTTTTGCTTCCTTCTTCTTTCTTCTTCATATTTCTTCTTCTTTCCCTTTCATCCATGCATTTCATGTAGTTTTGCATTAGGATAGTTTTTGCATAGATAAAACATGAAACATAGAGTGATGAATAAAATAAATTAAATCATCACACATGAAGTAAAAGAAAGGAGCATCTCTTTATTACTCAAGATAAAAAAAGATAAAGCTTAGTGTTTGGTTGGTGTACCACAATCCAGACTCGGTACACTTAGCCTAAGGATGCACACCATAATCTAAAATTGGTGTGCCATCCCGATCCCTAGCCTTAGCTTTGGGAGCCTACTCCCTCTGATCCACCCTAAGGAGGAGGCATCGTAGGTTGTTGCATGCCCACGGACTATGTAGCTAATACTATATGAGATCAAGATCATGACCTGCTAGCCGAATAGAGGGATGAAGAGAGTGGCATCCTCTGCTCTACTAGGACCGTCGCATAGTATACTATCTCAAAATGTAGTCCACTAAATAGCTACCTCTAGCCTCTCTCCTATCCTCTATAGCTCCTCCTATAGGATTTGGGCCATGTTGCCTACTTAGCTACTCTTGATGATAGCAATATCTTCATCCTTGGCCCTCTAACACTCCCCATCTAGATGAGTCACCTACCCTTGGAGTCGGTTGGCCTCCACCCAAGTTGCACCCCTCTCTACCTTTGTGGCACTCAATGAGATTCGCAATCCCTCTAGCCTCCTGGTCCTGTCCTCTTGGATCTAGACCATTTGCCCCTATAGAGTCACTACCTATGCTCGTAGATCCTTTATATCTCCTCATCCCTGGTCTTGGCCAACCACTACTATAGATGTTGAGACCTCTCTAGGATCTCCATCCTATAGCCTCCTGGTCTCTATGGAGGAACCTCTCACTATTCTTGCCTCCTCAGCTCTTATAGAGTTGGTGGTCTCCACCACCAACATAATTTGGGTATGTGTCTGCCTCTACCTCAGGTATGTAGGACCCTACTATACCCTCTTAGTGGTCCGATGAGCAACATCTCAAAAATCTTGTTGCATGCCCAGGTTCATGACATAGCACCTTTGTATTGAGATAGGCAGGGAGATACTCTAGGGTACAACTCCTCTATATCATTATTTGTACTTGACAACCACTCCTATGTTATCTACCCTTGAGTCAATGTAATGAGGGTCATCCAAGTCCTCCTTGACCCATCTAGTGAGGTTTGGCTCACATCTAATCCCTTCTAGGTCTTAGTATACCCTTTAGTACTAGTAGTCCTCCAGGTTTGGGACTCCCTACAAAATCCTAACCTGCCTTAGGAATCTATCAAATCAAAATACCTCTAGCTCCCCCTTATCTATCGTCAGCCATCTCTTCCTCCTCACCCTGGCTAGCTCTATCCTATCCTCAGTCCATATAGGGTGAAGGTGCCACGGTCGCTAGATGATATTCACCTCTTGAAGCTCATCAATCACTCGTCTAACTAGTGGTAGGTTATCGACATAGGCCCTTGTGGATATTTTAAGGGACCTCATCCACCTGTATGTTGTTAACTACTCTAGGCTAGGTAGTGGACCTGGTAGTGCATACAGCCTTCGAACTACTATGTGCTCCCAACACCATACCTAGAGCAAAGTCATATAGACTAACCCTATACACCATTTGTACATGATGTTATACAAATGGACCAACATATATGGACCCCATGCAAACCTCACTCCCTGGTATCACATATCTACCACTACTCCCACCATGGCCCATGTGAGATGTCACCTACTAGTATGGCACATCAGTAGCCCCATCACCACCCTATAGAGCATGGTCATCAGTGGGTTTGCCTCATATCTGACCACAAAATCATCGAATGCAATGGTGCTCTCTCGCACCTGGTAGGCCCAACCTCCTAAAAATTATTAAAGAGTGGTTGTTCATCCTCGTGCCCTATAAAATGATGCCCTTGATAGGAATGCATAAAATGTGCCACACATCCTCCAGTGTGATAATCATCTCCCCTATCAGTAGCTAGAAGGTGGATGACTCTGGGTACCATCACTCTACCAGGGCTGTCAGTAAAGCCCTATCTATCTTAGTACGAGGCATTCTCACTAGGTGGCCTAGCCCCATCGCCTCTAGTCAAGCCATCTCCATTAGCCCTAGTGCATCTAGCTCTACCTCTAGTGAGCCTACTCGCCACTTCTGGATCTCAAGTAAACCAAGTTGCATCCACAAAAGAAATAAAATTTATCGATGTCATCAATTTAATAAAATTGCAATAAAAATAATAGCCAATTAAAATTAAGTATTCTATTAGCTTGCTTGCTTTTACCTCGTCTTCTTCTTTGTTTTCTTTTTTCATTTTTTTTATTCTTTTCTTTCTCTTTCTTTCCCTTCCTTCTCTTTGGTGAAATCGCACCCCATTTTTTAGGTGCACATTTCACCAGAGTGAAATCATACCTCTCATTTAGGAGAAGCGATTTTGCAAAATCGTGCTCAATTTTCGTTGAGTGCAATTTTACCATGCGTCAACTAGGGCAAAATCACGATTTCACAAAATTGCACCCGATTTTCATCGAGCGTGATTTTGCCATGCATCAGCCAGGGTAAAATCACATCCAAGCCATGAGGTCGCACCCTGGTCGAGCATGAAAATCATTGCCCTTAATGGTGATGTATTTTCTAAAAACCCCTAAAATCTAGAAAACATGCAAATTTAAACAAAAAATTGCATAAAAGTGATGGTTTTTGGGTCTACCTATGCTTAGTCCACCTATGTGCTAGCCTCACCTCTTGCAATCGCTGAATGGTGCATCGGTAGTGTCATCACCATTTTTTCCCAGAGCTCTCGTTTCCTCCTTCGCATGGTGAAAATGAATTAGGGTTTTACCCTTTTTCACTTTTAACCATGTTTCTTTTTACCCTCTTTTTCTTCGTTTTTTATTTTTTCTCTCTCTTCTTTTGTGTCTGCATTTTTGAGTTGATATGAGGAATTTTTTACTCATAAAACTCGAGGGGCACCCTGGCCTATAGAGGCATTCAATTTCTAATGCCTCAGTTTGCATGCAAAACAGGAAAGTGTCCAAAATGATACCATTTTCTCACCATTTCTTTCTTCTAAACCAGCTACCTCATTTTCGCTTGTTTCTAGTTTGAGTGTGTGATTACATCTCTTCTTTGACACATTTATTAAGACATAAATGCATCAAAGAGGGGGCAAAATGTAGACACAAAAAATTGACCCACTTTAGTGGGTAATCTTCCTTGAACCTTCTAAAAGACCTCTAACACTTGTCCAAGGCATGGGATAGACCCATTTCCCTTTGTTTCTTCCTTTTTCCTCTATGTGATATCATGCCTAGTTAATATAGGGCGCGACTTCACATAGGAAAAGTCACGGTTGGCCAAGATAGGGGGCACAACTTCACCTTTTTAGGGTTTCTCCCACAAAAATCCTAATAATTCTAGCTGGCATGTTTTGGCATTGACCTTCCTGGGTTTTTCTCGCTCTTTTCGTCATCAAGCTCACTATAAAAGGAGGATTTTATCCCTCATTTAAGAGACATGACTTAATGATTTTTACATATGATTATTCTAACATGCTCGCTATTTTTTTTCTATTTGATTATTGTTCTTCTGCAAGCAAGCTAACACTTAAGTGCAAATTTTATCTTCTACTGCATTGATTTGGTTTATTATTCGCTTTGGTGGATTTGTGTTGTAGCCCGAAGGAGAGATTAACTACTCGAAGGTCTCAACCCTTTTGCTTGCTTCTGCGTCATTCACCAGGTGTTTCTATTTTTTTAAGATGTCTACATTGTATTTCATATTCTTTTTCTATTTTTCTCGCATCTCAAGCGAAGTTACACCAAGTATTAGTGGGGTGTGACCTCGCAAGCCTAAACTTAGGGGTTCTTTTCTGTAAAGGTAAAATCATGCTCGGTCTAAACGGGGCACGACTTTGCCTTCTACATTGTCGCACCAGCTCTCTGAGGAGCGTAACTTTGCCTAGAATAAATTTGGGGGTAATTTGATATTTTTGACTGCATGATAACATTTTAGACTATGTTTTGATCATATCTACATAGTTTGTATTCTATTTATATTTTGTTGCATTTTTGTTTTATGATTAATATCTAAGGGTCAATTTTTGCTTCTGTTCTTAAAGGTTATCTAAAAGGACCTAGGAGGCTTGACTGTTGAACCTCCAAGCATGATTGTACAACGGCCTAAGCAGGCCCCATAACGCTAATTTCATTTTCAAGTGTTTCTTAAGTTTTCTTGTAGGAACAGACACTGTTGATATCATTGGACAAGAGGACAAAAGCTTGGATCAACCACCGATTAAGATAAATGTTCCCATTAAACTATAGGTTGTTTGCTGAGTGATCATAATTTTATTTCAAAACCCTAGATCTAATTTTATAGAAATATATTTAATCAAGTTCTAGGCATTAAAAGATAACAACATATAGTGTGCATCTATGGTTAATTATGTTTGTGCATTCTTCCTTGATCCCTTGCTTAGAGATTGTTTATTTAAAACCCTAGGTTAGAAAGCATCCAAAGAAAGAATCATTCTAGGATTAGCTCTTGTATTTATGCATTCTATATTTTTGTATTGTTATTTATCTTTCATAGCATAGATATAGAAAGATCAAATTCAAGTGATTGATTTTAATTGAACACATCAAACATTATTGAAAACTAGAGGATTTGGAGTGAGTCCTTAAACCATTTTTGGTGAATCATTCCCCCATCCTTCACACCCAATTGTAGAGAACGACACAACCCCTACGATTCATCCCATAAGGCTTTCTCTCTTTCATATCCAGCCTTTTGGAAATTGTACGTGGTAGGGTGGTTTTCCCCCTCTACATTTCCTTGCTAGATAAGAGGGTAATCAATCAAATCATCATGCCACTTGTAAAATAGTTTATCTAAACATGAACATGTTTCCATATCTAGAAATAGTCTAGTAGGGATATTGGTGAATGTCTAGACATTCTCTATTTTACTAAAAATTATAGGAACTAACATCATCATGTTTTGTGATGGTTTTGGTTTCCAAGAAATATCCTCTAAAATTTCAAAGATTCTAGGTATAATTAGGGTTCCATAGGTTAAATAGTCATCATAGGACTAGGAAATCAGTATGAACATACCCAAAAACAATAAGAAAGTTGGTACTGATTAGGATCACCACTTTTAGAGGTATTCTTACCATTGTTGATTTTTTTTTAACAAATAGAAGCCAATAATGGATTTTGGCTTAGGATAAATTAGGACTATGCTAGAATTAGTCTTTCTAGAAAGAGAGAAGTGAACATGATAGTTTTGAAACTGATAAATTTTAGCCTTTGTTAAATGCCTAGGCAAGGAAATAATTCCTATTTCACTTATCCTATGTAAAGGTTTTGATATAGAGATAACAAAAATATCAATTATTTTATGCATATTGATCCTAGTTTTATATTTACGACATTTAAAAAATTTCATACAATAGGCAAATATAATATTGCTAACAATTACAAAAGAAACTTATTTCTAGTTGATCATCATCCTCATTTAGAACATAACTTCCATTAAACCTACTTGATAATGCCCCACACCTACCTCAAAAATAGTAGTAGAAGGAGCATTCTTAGTGTCAATGTTAAAGGCTTGATTAAAGTCATTATTTGTATCACTATAAGTTTCCTCCCCATGTTGTCATTACCTATACAAAATGTTACTTGTTTCAATTTGGTAGCATCCACATGAGCTATATGCAATTTAGCCAACCATTGATATAACAAAATAGTATCTTCTTCATGTTTAGGTTTTAATAATGATGATAATCTATCTACTACCTCTTAAGGTAGGAAAATAATGGCATCCATATCATGTTGATCATCTTTAGATTCATACCTATCATGGGATTATTTTAAGTGAAATTTGGAATATCCCTTGTATAACTTCCTTCTAGAGCTCCACTGGGGCTCGTGTTCATAAATGAGAACATTTTATGTTTTATACATGTTGGTACAAAATTTGCCTCTGGATGTGTATGCACCCAAGACCTTGCCAACATTGAATGAATGGGTGAAAGGAATAACTACCTAGTTCAATCTCCAGAGAAGGTTGGTTACTTTCTTGATTCATGCAAAAGGGAGGATAAGAACAAAGTTCTTAAAGAGAGGGAAATATAATTGTTGCTAGAACTTTTACGGGGTACAGATTATACATCAAAGAGGTAAACAAACTTAAGAATAAATCATTTATAGAAACATCAAAACAGGACAACTAGTTCTTTATGTTAAACTTTGAATCGTTCATTAGGAAGCAGAAATTGAGAGATAGAATTATCAATTCTATCGTTTAATGAAATTAGGAAGCAAAAATTGAGAGATAGAATTAATGCAATACACATTCCATGAAACTTCAAATATAAATATCAATCTATACATATTAATAACATTGTTGAACTAGAAGCCAAAGTGATGAGTCTATCTTTATTGTTGTGTAGAACTTGTATACATCATCTTGTAAACGCCTAAGAGTCGACCATTTCAAGGGTGCGCTCATGCTATATATACAATTTCTTAATAATAAATATTAAAATCTATTACAACACTAAGCCAGTTGGCTAATTTTGGTAAGAGGCTTAGTGGAACCTCAAACAACATTCAGTTGAGATTTAATCCTACGGTTATCTCAGCTCGTGTTGATCTTCTTTGAGACATAATCGCCCAACTGCATCCCATTCTTCTATTAGATTTTTTTGAACCTTGAAAATAAGACCAGTCATGAAATCATGACCAATTCTCTCTTTGGATTCTTTTGGACTATTCGATCATGAAATAGCGATCATTTCATAACTTAGCCCCTCCTGCGCTATTTGGTCATGAAATATCGACCATTTTCATTACTTGGCCTCTCCTAGACCATTTGGTCATGAAATCTCAACCATTTTCATCACTTGGCCCCTCTTGGGCCATTTGGTCATGAAATCTCAATATTTTTTATCACTTGGCCCCACCTGGACCATTTGGTTGTGAAATATTGACCATTTTTATCACTTGGCCCCTCTTGGGCCATTTGGTCATGATATCGCAACCATCTTCGTCACTTAGCCCCTTTTGGGTCATTCTATTGTGAAATTGTGACTATTTTCATCACTTGGCCCCTCCTAGGTCATTCAGTCATGAAATCATGACCATTTTCATCACTTGGCCTCTCTTGGGCAATTTGGTCATGAAATCACATCCATTTTCATCACTTGGCCCCTCATGGGCCATTCGATCACAAAATAATGACCATTTTCATCATGTGGTCACTCCTGGGCCATTCAGTCGTAAAATCATGATCATTTTCATCACTTGGTCCCTCCTAGACCATTTGGTCATGAAATATTGACCATTTTTGTCACTTGGTCCCTACTCAGCTATTCGATCATGAAATCGTGACCAAATTCTATACTTCAAAATTTTGAGGGTTGGGATCCTTTTATTCTTTCTCTTCGATGTAGTCAATTTTGACTAACATTATTGGTGCCTCCCGAGGAATTCTGCTTATAGAATGTGATAATCCAACCTTCATCCATTGGGTATCAGAGTAAAAAGAATAAAAAGAGAGAGAAATAAGGATATGAAAAGGGAACAAAATTTTTATGCAAAATTGAATTTCACGTAGGTGCCTTCCCCTGGCTATCAGGGTTTTGCACTTTCCTTTATATTTGGCTACTCATAGTTGTCTCTGAGTGTTCTCATGTTTTAGCTTGCTTTTCCTATTTTATCCTTTCAATATTCTTGACCACTTCATTGTAGGTGTTGCAAACCTGATTCCAAGTTTCATCATCAGAATCCGAGGTCTCCAAAAATTTTTGGTGCAGATATTCTAATTCTTCTATCTTATTATAAGATAGGACTTTCGACGTTAAAAATAGCTCATTTACACAAGAATTAACCTGTGAGATCTTGAGCCATTTTAAGAAAATTGGTCCTCCTAGATGGGTTCTTCCCAACTATCAATATTTGACTCATCTTCCATGAAATATTTCTAGGAGGCCTAAAGTACATCTTCACTTAGAATATTATTATCTTCATCCTGAAGGTGGGTAGCCCGTAATTTCCTGCTAGAGTTATATGTTTTAGTATACCTTTTGATTTTGCTTTAAGCTCTTGGATCAAATTGGCACTTTGAGCTACCAGTTGGTACCTTCTAAAGAAGCTCTAGGCTGCTATCTTTGCTCGAGACCAGGCTTCATCATGAGTTACACTCAAGACTTTCTCTTGTGTACTTTTAGCCAAGACCTTTATCTTTGTGGCATAGATTAATATTGACTACAAGAAGGAAATAGATGCAACGAATCCATCTTCTACGTGGCTCAAAGCTTCCTTTACTTTAGCCAAGTAGATCAATGTAGTCCTTGCTCTTTGTCCCATCTTCAAATTACTTTAAAACATATCTCTTCAAACTGCCTTGGCCTTATTCCTAGATTGGCCTATGGTTTTCCCTGTCGATCTTGGAGCTGTTGCTGAAGATATTCTACCTGCAGAGCCTTAATTTGTTCAACAACTTTCTTAGCTTCTTCTTTGTATTGAGTTGCTTCAGTGAAATTTTCCTCCCATTTCTTAACCTCGAGTTTCAAAGCCTTATAAATAGTTTTTTGCTCTTAAAGAGTTGACTCTAATTTCTTTCGGGCTTTTTCAACTCATATAATTTTATTTATAATACTCTGCATTCAAAAAAATTATCCCCATATGGGCCTATGCCTTCCTCCATTCATCTACCTTTGGAATTTGGGTGATGTCTTCTATGACCACCTCAGCCTAATAATCATCAATAGTCATTTATGTATGAGGCTTGCTCACCAGTGGCATCAATTTTACCTTTGATCATTGCATAGTGGTGGGGTTCAAAGCTATCATCTCTTGGTTTCAGACCAATATTTTAGAAGCTTGGGTGGTATGAGACTTCCACCAATCCAAAGCATTTTTATTGATTTTTTTCAAATTTTTAAGCATTGACACAGTATGACTTTCAGTAGAAGCTGAAGTAGATTGCAGTTGTGGAAAATTGATAGTGGGAAGAAAATTAAGGATGACCATCGTAGAATCCATATTTGGTGGGGCTGATATAGGGAGTGTAGAGATGGTTGAAGAGGTTATAGGATCAGATGGTGCTTAGGATATAGGAGGAAGTTATGGAGGTATCAATAATTATGAAGGTGGGGATTGTTGATTTAAATGATATGTTCTATCATCTTCAGGAATATAATGAGAGCGAGATTTTCCTTGGGACTTGGAAGCGTAGAGATTTGAATCGTACCTTATCTTGCAGACGAATTCTTTTGACCTTTGATTGTAGCAAGAGATGCCTCTTCAGTAGGCTTTGGTCCTTTGAGAGGAACCCCCTGCTGCTTAGTGGTGATTTTCTTACCCTTATCTTGATGTGTTAATATTTTATTTTGGACTACTTTCTTCTTTCCTGGGCTTGAATTTCCCTCTTCTGTGCTCACCTTAGCCTTCTCTTGACTATCCTTTACCTATTCCTAGCTTGATTTTCCATTTTCCTGGGCTATTTTCCCTTTATCTGGGCTGTCAAGGAAGCTAGGAGCAACCTTGTATACAAATATCTCTGACCATGTGGCATGATATTGATCATAACGAAGCTCAAATTCTTGGTCATTCTTTATTCTCTATTTTGAAGTGTGCATTTTAACGTGAATTCTCATCATCCACCAGGCTAGAACTTTTGCCTCCATCCAGCTTGTTCCTTTCTTACATATTTTTTTAGGAGTTTGTCTATCAAAACATGATTGGTGTTATTTTTAGGCTTGTAATCTTCGAGGTGGTCATAGAAATCATGCCACGGGGGTAAAGCCTGCATCTAATCAACATGTCATTCTAGCGGCTCATCCTCCCCATTGTTCTTGTATGTCTCAATGACCACTCGGTTGGACAAGTGCCATCTCTTGTAATCCAGTTTGTTCAAAGAAGCATACCACTTGGCAAACACGTTGATGGGGTCATACTTCCATCGCTAGGATACTTGTACTAGTTTTAGGTCCCGTAGAAACTGAGCAATATGCTCATGTTGTCCCTTCTTGGACACTACCATGCCTTCATAGTGGAAAGGTAGTGGACATGTTCCAACTCTACCTATCACTTTTCCATGCTTTAAGTTTATGTATTTAGTTTACCTGACATATTCCAAGGCAAACAAGCAGTCAATGACGTAATGAGGGAGCAAGAAGGGTTTCTCAAAGAACCCATAGAGTCTTATGACTACTTCCTGGCTGAGAATCCACCAATCATCTTCTTCCACGTGCTTCTTCTACAACTTCTTCTGTAGCTTTGGGGATAGTCAGTCCATTCTTCTATAGATAAGTCACAAAGCTGGCCCCAAAAAATTTCTATTGAAATCATAGTAGGACTCGATCTTTGAAAGCACTGTCGTCACTCATATACTGGCAACTTGTTCCCCTTATCATCTTTTTCCATTATTGATATAAAATGGATGTTCTTGGATGTAAAAAATAAGAAAACTCATACTAGGTACGATGAATACCAGAAAGACATTTGAGTACCCTTCTACAATTTAATCAATCCTTCATGAATTTGTTGAGATAGGTATGAAGGCCAGTCAAAGAAAATTGGTGTCGTATTGGCATCCATTAAAGAGGTATCATAAAATTTAGGGTTGGCGATGCATTGAGCTACCGTAATCTACCACCCATATACCTATGAATCAGTCTTTAGTCCTACCACCATTTCCATCATGGAAAACAACTCCCTATCTTTGAAATTGGATAGGGAAATAGGAGCTTGTGATAAAATTCCCCCAGCAAGTGGGTCTATTAACTGTGATTGTAGAAAATTTTTGATGCTATTGGTGGGAGTGAAGAATTTAGCCTGTTCAATTGGGTCAAATGGTCTAGGTTTCACAATTGGCCTCCTAATGCAAGAGAAGGTGACTGAGAAGGCACCCGAATATAAATTGGTGATCACATCACCCTAAGAATTTGTGATACTCTATTGCTTGCTTGGGATCATAGAACTCAGTTATAGCTCTGACGAGTTTAGGGTAGGGGTGGACTGGAGTGCAAGCGTACCATGATAGCATGGAGTGGAAAGGGTAAGTTATTCGGGAATACAGAGATATACCTTTGGCAACTTTCATCATTACACTCTTTCGAATTTCCTCTTAGCTTTGCCAGGTGAAAATTGGGTCTGAAATATTTGCGTCTTTGTTTGTAAATCATACTTCCCTTTCTTCTTTTTTGGGAGCTGCTATAATGGCTTAGGATGAGGTAGCCATGGTGATGCTTGACAATGATGCTTTAGTTGGTGGAAACTACTTCAAAGTGCTTTGTGCAATGCTTGAGGTTTGAAAGTCATCGAGGGTATGGTTGCAGAGAACACTTCTTTCTTTCTGAGAAGCAAAGTGCAAGAATGGAAGCTCCTCATGACGTAAATAGGGTTGTGCACATGAATTAGGATATTTTTTTATTAATTACAGTAGGTTTCAACTATCCTAGAGTAATTTTGAAATTTACATTAACTTTGTTTAGTGTGCCATAATTGCGAAATTATTCATTCGAGTTCGTTTCCTTCTTAGCCAATAAATTTGCGTCACATTTCTGCTAAACCAATAAATCTGCATGGATGCATTTCGATGGGAGTAGATTTTAAAAAATTTAAATTTTTTTTCCACCAATGGTGGAAAAAATCCTTGTTAGCTTTCAACCTGCGAAAACAATTCCGATTGTGAAATCACGATATTTTTTCAATTTCCAACCCTTACTAGATTTTGGCTCATGAAAACAAGGTTGGTCATGAAATCACGATACTTTCACAACTTCCTTTTATATATACATAAAATACATAAAGCACATAAGATACAGGGAAGGGGAAGAGAATTCCCAACCTCATAAAAAAAGGTTAGATGGAAGCCGTTGATAGGGATAGGTTGGGTCTGTACCTATTCATCTTTCAGTTGGAAGGAATTATGTTGCTTTTCAACAATGATTTCAAAGGATACCTCCCAAAAATCATACAAAATTTGATGTTTTCTAGGTTTGACCTTATTCTCATTCCACCTTAGTACCGAATCACCAATTTTGAAATTCCTGAGGGTTGCTTTCTTATCAAACCAGCATTTAGCTTTCCCCATATGTCCTTGATAGTGATTGTAGGCTTGTTCCTTGTGGTCTTCTAGTTGCAAAAGTTATATCAACCTATTTTCCATGGGCTTTGCTTCTTCAGTACCAGTTTGATTGAGAAGTTTCAAAGCCGATATTTTATATGCACAAGGAGGACTACTTCTTTACCGTAGACCAATGAGTAAGGATATGTGTTAATGGACTTATTTATAATAATTATATCATTCCACAATACCTGATTTATTAGTAAGTGCCAACTCCTTTTGTTGTCCTTTAGGGTTTGCTTCAAGATCTTGAGTAGGTTTTTATTTGTAGATTCTACCAAACCATTTCCTTGTGGATGGTAATTTGAAGAAGTTTTCAAATATATTCTATATTTTTTGGTAAAATCAATCATATTAGCACCCAAAAAGGATGAATTGTTGTTAGTCATCAATGCATCAGATATGCCGAATCAAGATATCAAACTTTCAATGAAGTTGATCACAACCTCTTGATCTGCTTTCTTGGTGGGCATCGCTTCAGACCATTTGGTAAAGTAGTCAATAGCGGTCAATATGTACTTGTGTCTGGCTGATGAGTTGGGTTCTATGATCCCAATGAAGTCCAAACCCCATTGCTAGAAAGGTTCCTCCACCTGGATAGGTCTTAAAGGCATAGAGGTATTCCTATTTCTCCCAACATATCTTTGGCATTCCTCACAATTTTGAGTTATCTTGAATGTGTCTAAGAATATAGAAGGTTAGTAGTAGCCAGTATTGATGATATTTAAGGTATTAGTTCTCCCTAAATAATGCCCTCCTGATAAGCCTCCATGGAACTCTTCTAGAATCTTCTATTTTTGGTCATCTTTGATGCATTTTAGCGATACACCATCTAAATTTTTCTTGTAGAGTCCTTATGGTAATAAGGTATATTTCAAGGCTTGGATCCTATATCTTCTTCTTTAGGAAGCATTCAGACTTGTTGGTCACCTTCTAGTTTGAAAATACCTTACTAGTTCATCAACCTAATCCATGTTTTTCAAGAGTTGATCATCTTTTGAAATTTCTTCTTGCGCTTGGCAAGCTACATATTCTGTTTGGGCTTGATTTGCAAGTTCAAGGCACAAAGCTCTTCCTCTTACCAACTTGGTTGGATGTATTTCGATGTCATACTCCTATATCTTTGAAACCCAACCAACCCTTTTTTCGTCGAGCTCCCCTTGCATGACGAAGTTCTTGACATCAAGATGGACCGCATACATAGTGGTTTTGCTTTGTGAAAGGAAATGCCTAAAAAAATTTAAAGACTTCATGATGGCATATACCTACTTTTTTATGAAGTTGTACTTTTCTTCATGCTCTTGCAATGTTTGGCTCAGGAAGGTGATAGGTCTTTCTTCCTCATTTTTTCCCATCTAAGTCAGGATTGCTGCATAGCTTTCCTATTTTCCTACAACATAGAGAATGAAATCCCTGAAAATTCTAGGTTGGTTAGGATGGGTGCTTGATAAATTTGCTCCTTTATCGCTCGAAAATCCTTCTTTCTTGGATCTATCCACATGAATTTGACATTCTTTTTTTAACAATTTTGTCATAGGTTTCACAATTTGTGCAAAGTCTGCTATAAACTTGTGTACGAATTTGATCTGCCAAAAGAAGGATTGAAGGCTTCTTGTTTAGGGGTAAAGGAAGTGCTAGTAGTACTTTCACTCTATATGGGTCTATAGCCAGGCCCTTTTCTAAAACTACATGCCCTAGTAGGATTCCTTCATGCACAACAAAGATGGAATTTTTTGGCTTCGATAAAATGCCAAAATCCCTACATTTGTCGAAGACTTTCCTAAGATGTTCCATGTGGTCTTCCTTGTGGTGAGAAAATACCATTATATCATCCAAGTAGATGACTATGATCTTATTCACCAACTCCCCGAATGCTACGTCCATTACCCTTTGAAAAGTTACTCTTGCGTTCGATAGACCAAAAAGGCATCCTTTGGTATGCAAATGTCTCTCATTTTATGGTGAACGCTATTTTATATTGATCATCATCTTTGACCCATACTTGGTTGTAGCTAGAGAAACCATCCTACAATGAGAACCTCTCTATCCCTGTAACGGTGTGTAAAATCTGGTCAATTTGTGGAGTGGGTAATGGTCCTTTAGCGAAGCCTTGTTCAGGTTTCTAAAGTTGACGCACAGTCAGATGTCACCATTCTTATTCCTGACTAACACTAGATTTGCTACCCAAGTAGAATACTTAATGGGGTAGATGATCTTGGCTTTAAGGAGTTTGATCAACTCTTGTTTCATCAGAGATTCAATTTTTGGGTTAATCGGTCTTTGCTATTGCTTGAAGGGCTTGGCATATTTCCCGAGCTCAATCGTGTGTTGCATTGTTTCTCTTCCTGTAAACTTTGAGATCACTGTAAACCCAGGCTATTATGTCTGGGAACTCTTTACAAAGTTCACGGATCTGATTGAGCTCCTTTTCAGTGCAATTGATCCTAAATTTTATCATCTTGCTTGGTTCTAGCTCAACCTCTTTATACTTACACTTGTCAACTTTTATTTTGTGGTTGATGGACCTATCATTACTGTTAAACAAAATTTCTAAAGTAATCAATCATTTCGGGATGTGGTTGTTCTTTAGTTGAATCATACCTTCATCTTCCTCATCATCTAATATTTTGTTGCTTTATAATCAATTTCTATATAAGCATCCATCTTTCATTTTTCATATATGAATAAGGATTAGCATCATACAAGAAACGTTGAACATGTTTTTTATATGCCTTCAAATTTATTATGCTCCGAATAGCAGAGGAGGAAAAACGCCCATGTTAGATCCCACTACTTGAAAAGAACGTTTAGAAGAGGGGAAGCAATTCCTAATGATACATAGTATTTATCATCATGACATAGAATAGGTTTTTAATGTTAACGTGGATAGAAACTTTGAATCATGATTAGTAATCTTAAAATTTAATTTAATTATTTTTTAATTTTGGTTTTTTATTATTGATTTTGATGATAAATTATTATTATTTATATAATTAAAAAAATATTAATAAAAAATTAATATATTTAATTGGAATATTATTATATGTTTTATTTTTTTAATGATTTATTTTAAATTTAAGTTATTGTATATTGACGTCCGAGGTGTAGATCAATTGTTTCGATCAAACCTCGTAAAGGGGTGGAGGTCTAAAGTTCAAATTTCAGGCCTCATCGGACTGAACACTTGTTCCTTTCTTGGTGCTTTCAGTGGCGTAAATTGAGGTATGAGGTGTAGACCAATTAGTTCAACCAAATCTCGTAAAGGGGCAGAGGTCCAAAGTTCAAATCTCAGGTCTTGTTGGACTGAACACTTGTCCCTTTCCTGGTGCTTTCAGCGACGTAAACCGAGGTCCGAGGTGTAGACCAATTGGTTCGACCAAACTCCGTAAAGGGGTGGAAGTCTAAAATTCAAATCTCAAGCCTCGTTGGACTGAACACTTGTCCCTTTCTGTCCCTGTGTAGACCAATTGGTTCGACCAAACTTTGTAAAGGGGTGGAAGTCTAAAGTTCAAATCTCGGGCCTCGTCGAACTGAATACTTGTCCCTTTTTGACCCTTTCAAAGGCATAAAAAGTTTAAAATGATTGTGACATGATGGTTATAGGGACGAAATGCATCAAAAACTGTATAACAATTTCTAGGACGGACAACGTAAAATACTTAAAAACTGTGTAGAGATTTCTGGAACGAACAACGCAAAATACTGTGACGGCCATAAAAGCCGAATAGTCTACCCGAATTTGTGGCGGCTACCCATTCTACCATATAAATTCAAAAAAGAAAAAAATTTATTATATATTGGTTCTTCCTTAAACCATAAACATCTTTGCTTTTTTTCTCTTCAATTGATGTTTGTCTTTATATTAGTTTTTAGGTATTAAAAATTATATCTAAGTTTAAATTTAACAAGATAATGTTTTCATTTATTTATTTATTAAATTTTTTAACAAATATTTAAAATATTTACTCTAATTTGTTTAGATAATTTTATTTTTTTATAATATTTTTATTAATAAAAATTAGTAAAACTAACTGAAATATCATTATTTGCTTTACATTCCTTTCAGCTGCCTATTTTAGATCTAATTTGTAGACTGGTTCTCAATTGTGATTGGCTTTTTATTTAAAATTAAATTTAACAAGATATTTTTTTCCTAACTGTTTTTTCAATATAATTATTAAACTTTTTTAATAAACATTTTAAAATCATTTTTTAACAAATACTAATATTTCATTTCTTTGCTGTAAAAAATATTTATACCATTAAATTTTTTATAAAATTATAATACTTTTTAATTTTTTTAATATTTTAAATTTTGTAACCAAAGATTTATAATTCCATTTTATTTACCTTCATTTTAAAATATAAATATAGTGTTATTAGTATAATCTAATTATCCTCTGTCTTCGAATGTATTCTAATTAAACTTATTATTGAATTCTATCTCAGAAGATATTTGTACTTTCAAAGATCGTTAAAAAGTCCTAACAGCCTTTAAAAAGGAAACAAAATATATTAAAGGGATCTCATTCTTGAACTATTTTGTGCTGCTATGTGTCTGTACGGCTAGAAAAGGTCAAAATAGGAAAGCAAGTACGATATTGGGTCAATTGGGTCAATTGGGTCAATGTAAACGAGACGCAATAGGGTTATAGGGGACAGCCTACTTGATAGTAGAAACGAGAAGTAGTAGGGTTATAGGGGACAGCCTACTTGATAGTAGAAACGAGATGCGGCAAGGTTATAGGGAATAAAAAGTGACTGTAAATATAACCAATTCTTCTGTGTTAACCAAAAAAAATAAAAAAATAAAAATAAAAAATGAATGAGGAAGCAAGCGTCCTTTTACAGAATGAGAACATCATACCATCTATAAGGACGCCTTGCTTGACTAGAATGTATCCAATTTCCAGCTGCATGGACTAACATCTTGTACCCGGTTAGCTCGTCATGTACCGTGAGTTGTTTTGAACCACATGGTTTCGTTCCTTTTATTAATCTTCTGCCCCTTGTGTGTCTTTCCATATGCTTCATTCTGTCCAGTCCTCATAAACATTTTTTTTTTTAAAACTCTCTAATAATCTTCTGCCCCTTGTTTGTCTTTCCTCTAATTTGAAGACCTAATTCGTTGCAGAGTCCCCAATCCAGATGAATAAAAGACTTGCGACAGTTGTGAGTTGGGGTCCATATGCTTCATTCTGTCCAATCCTCATGAACAACTTTGTTTTGAATGCGAGTTGTCAATTCTTATTTAGGTTAAAGAGTCAAATCTAGTATAGTGTTTTTTAAAAATCTAGTGGGCTGTCTTCAACCATGCCAAACATGATGCATTTATTTTATCTTATAATATTCCCATGGAGTGGAAAAGACTAGTACACAAAGGAAAAAGAACCCGGGTCCCGCTGACCCTGTACTCTCTTTGTAACATGCAATATGGCATAAGGTAAAATTGTTGTGTCAGATTCTTTGGAGAAGAAGTAGCAGACCAATAGAATCTGTGTCTTTGCTTTCCTCTTTTGTTCTTGCACAATATAAAAAGCAAAAGATAAAGGCGCAAGATTAGTTTATGATACTGTATTCTTTCCAACCTAGAAATCCCAATCCCAATCCCACTTTTCTCTTTCTCAAAAATGCAGAAGATACCCAGGTGCCCAAAGTTGAGATGGGGGGCAAAACTAGTCTTTCCCCTTGCCCTGATTCATTTATCATAGTCTGTGTATGTGGATGAAACCATTTGTCATAATTATTTCAATTCCTGGAGTATGGAGAAAGGGTCCCAATTCAGCGACAGGATGTCTCAGATTGTTGTTGTGTGTACCCTTGTTTCAGTGTTGTTGATTGAAGCCGCAGCTCAATCCAGCCTCTGCAGAACAAGCTGTGCTGGTTTATCCATCCAATACCCATTTGGTATCGATGATGGGTGTGGGAGTGTGGATTACAGATCCTTACTAGTGTGCACGAATGACGCCCAACTTGAATTGAGGACCCCCACAGGAAGATATCCTGTGAAGAATATCAGCTATGACGAGCCACACATCATTATATCAGATCCTTCCATGTGGAGCTGCAAGGCAGGGAATAAGCTTCCCCAAAGCCAAAGTTTTAGTCTCGACGTCAGTAGGAAATTTTCTCTTTCAAATCTGAACACTTTTCTGTATTTCAAATGCAATGTGTCCTCCGTTCTGGTTCAGCCACAGCTTAGTTACTGTGAGTCACAGCCCAGAAGATGCCAGACTCTCTGTGATACTAACAATTACCTATGCAGTAATTTGCCTGGCTGCCCAAAAGCTCTTTCTGGGGCATCTTGCTGCTCCTATTACCCAAGGACCTCAGATTCCTTGAGATTGATGCTTGAAAACTGTGAATCTTATACCAGTATATATTGGGAAATCAGCAACGTTTCTGGTGCTTATACCCAAACCCCTGCCTATGGGATTCGCTTGAACTACGAGATTCCCATCACTACTCATTGCCTGAATTGCCAGGATGATGGCCGTGGAGGAGGGACCTGTGGCTATGACACCCAATTTGGCAATTTCACGTGTCTTTGCAGAGACAAGAATGTCACAACTTATTGCCCAGGTATGTCAGACTAAGATCCCGTCCTACTCTTTAAACTCTTGCTACACACTCAATCTTGTATTCATTAAAATTTCATTCATTCGAGTTCAGGAGAAAGAGAAGCAGCCGGTTCAAGATTATAGAACCCTTTGTTAATTTTATCTTATGCTTTGCTATTGTCTGCAGTAGGTACAATAACTGAGTTTGAAAGAAATCAGTATAGCGTATTTCATGTTTGCATACTCTTACGCCATCATTTAGGTTCACAAATCTTGTGTGAGTCGCTCTGTTATTTCTAAAGAAGAAATACTGCATCTGAGAAGATAAAGATGTAAATGTTAAATCTGGAACCACAAGATTAACGTAACAGGCAAGAAGAAGCTACAAACCATTTTCTTTTACAATAGAAGGCAAACCTTTTTTGAATTTCAAGTAGGTACAGAACTCCTTTCAACAACATTTCTTCACATTTTAAGCATGATTGATGTCTAGGGTCACAACCACTAGAACTACTACTGTTTATTAAAACCCTAGTTGCAAAAAATGCCGAGTCATGAGCCTGTTTTTAAGTTTTTCACATGAAAAAACGGCTACGCGACGGAAATCTGCTTTGAGGACGGATTTTTATATGGAAAACTGCGTCACATTTTCTGCGATGTCTAGCTGAATCTGATCGTGCTGCCGCCGTCCGTGCAGAGAAGCGTTGGAAAAGTGTCGAAACCCTCGAAGAGGCAGAGGCTGAGAATAAGCCGCATTCTGCGCTGTATTTCTGGCATATCGGCCAGGGTGTGATCTGTCAGAAGCCGGAATCCACCGGATGCGTCGCGCAGGGTCACTGAAATCGGCCATTAAAGTCTGGATGTTTCGCACGGGGTCTTGGAGAACCTTAAACGACACCGGCATGACGTCATTCCCCATCGTAAAGAAGTCTATTCGTTTCTCCCAGCCCCGAGGCAGCAGATAAAAATTTTCAATGTTTCCGGCTCCCCGTTCATCAGAAAAGCCAGTACCGTCGGCACAAACTCCCTCACAAAAACCTGCAAATTAAAACAACAAAAGTAAATATGTCAGCATAGTAAAGCAAATGCTACAGAATTTGACACATTCAATCATTCTCATTTATCTAGTTAAATATTACCTAGATTTTCAGCTAATGCTACATGAAGTATGGAAATCTCCTCATTTCTTGTCAAGACTATGATTAAAACCTATTGTGGATTTGATAGTCCCGTTACAGCGAAATTTTGTTCGAATATTTGTTTCAAATCTAGATTCGCTATTACGAAATAAATCAGTTTCCAAACAATTATAGCCCTTGATCGGAATTCTTTCATAAATTGAGATATGCAGGAGAATCATTTCCCAAATGAGTAGTACTAAATAAAGCACATTCCTGGCTTTCTAATTAGATGTGTGTGATTACAGAGCATGGGCGGCTTCAGCACCTCAGCCGAGGCCGTGTGATTGCAGGTAAAACATGGCACACATTATTTCTGGAATTTATGATCATTAACTGTTATGTTTGCATACTCAAATTGAATGGGTGATGTTTTGGATGACAGGGACTGTGGTAGGGGTTGCTGTTGGTGGGATGATCGCTGCAGGTGTCATCATTTGGTACTCGAGAAAGATCAGACCAAATAGACCTCTCAGATTAGGTGTGGTCAACAGCAGAAATGCCATGTCCTGAGGATTCTCGATTACTTTTCCTCTTTTTACCTCAAAGTTACGAGGGTTTAGACTACAGAATGTTGCTTGCAGTCGAGAGATACATCTGAGACCTTTTATATTTCAAACAGAACTATTTTTCTGCAGAGCTGATATTTACAGCAATCATCGAAATGGCGGAGAGTTTGCATATCGTCTAAGATTAGTGTAGAATTGTGTGCAAGGTTTCCTTATTTGTTTTTACAAAAAATTGAAGATGCATATAATCAGAAGTGTTTTTAAGAAATAGAAAAGTTCTGCTTGTAGTTTCCATGTTGATTATCTGCAACTTTTTTGGCCTTTTTTTGCTTAATGGTGAACCTACAAGCTGCGAATGCCTAGGTCATTGAATTGAATCCAGGGAATGGTTGCAATTACACAATGTGTAATTTTTGTTCAACTACACATTGTGTAATCATGGGCAACCAGATGCCCTTGGATTACTAAACAAATGTGATAGATACAGTCAGTCATATGCCTGTCCAACATTCATTTTTTGCATACTACTTCAACCGAAGAAAACATGGCAAAATGGGACATCACCTATGAGGTTGCATACTACTTCAACTGAAGAAAACAGGGCAAAATGGGACATTACCTCTGAGGTGTATTCGTAAAACTACACTTTCGCGTAAGTTTACAAAGGGACACTGCGAGGAAAAGTGATCCAAGGAAGATCAAGAAAGAGTGCAATTTAGAAATAACAGAGTATAACAAACCAGAACACAAGAATATATAAGCAAAATAGCAGAATGATTTTATTGCTCAAAAAACAGAGTACAATGCAAGCAATCTCTGAGAAGAGATGTGAGGCTATAACATTGCATCCATTACTCATGCTTTTTACAGTCAGAGATGCATCTTCTTAAAAAATGTGAAGTTTAGTTAGAGGTGCATCTCTCTTTATACAAGAATTTGGTGTGTTGGAAATCCACCATATTGAATATGGAAGGTCACCCATATGGAAATGTGGTGGTTCACCTTCCATGAGTTAGAAGGTCACCCATATGAAAATGTGGTGATTCACCTTCCATGAGTTACAAAGTGCATATTAAATGAAAATTACATACATATGACTTGTCCTTTTGTGTTTTGTCTTCTACTAATGTGTCAACATAGCTAGAGATGCATTTTGGCTACAAAAATCTAAAAATAGAAAATTACTATTTTTAGTAAGTATTTTGTTTTGCATTTTTTAGGGCCTCTAAAGTATTTTTTCCACATTAAGTTGTCTAGGATAGACATGGATTTAGTACTGAAAGTTGTTGTTCTCCCTCTAATCTTTCCAACACTTCTTGAATGGATCAAAATAGAGTCCCAAGCACAAAGTTATGCCCCTAACAATGTGGTTAGGATTAAAAAATAGATTTTCAGGCATTTTTGAGCATAAAGCCATGCTGCAAAAAGGTCACATGCCTAGATCATTCTCCCCCTTGAAAAGCAATGGTCCCCATTGCATCAACTTTTGACATCAGGTGCAGAAATTGTTTCTTTATCTGATTTTTTGTGAGCCATTCCCCTTGGTGACCAAGTTGTCCTGCCTTGACCACTTTGTACATCTGAGTGGACTGCCTTCTAGTGGTCTTAGTCCATGTGTCAACAATCTGATCCTCCTCCACTAGTGCTAAATTATCTGGATTGAGTTCTTCAATGTCCAATTATTCTGCTACTATGGAAGTGTCCAACAGAGGTGGATGATAGGGCCTAAGAAGTTCAACATTGAAGATTGGATGCAAACCAAGATAAGATGGAAGATTCAATTCAAAGGCATTTTCTCCCACCTTCTTGGTGATGGTGTATGGTCCATAGCGAAGAGGTCTGATCTTCCTATGGGGTCCTACAAGTCTCTCTTTCTGAAGACGTAACCATACCTTATCTCCAACCTTGAATTGATGTGGGACCCGATGTTGGTCATGGCGTTGCTTGTATTTCTGATTTGTCTTTTCCAAGAGGTCATGGACCTATTGTTGGATGTGTTGAATCTGTTCCACAAACTATGTTGCCTTTTCTGCTTCTTTTTGTCCATGAGGTGAGTACTCCATGGGTTGCATAGGGAGAGCTACATCAGTGGGTGCCAAGGGTTGGAACCCAAAACAGACATGAAATGGGTTGTGTTTGGTAGAGCTATGCAGAGCTCGATTGTACCCATGTTGAATGTAGGGGAGGCTCTCATCCCATGTGCGTGGATGCTTGGAATTGTACATTCAAAGAAGATGTACAATCAATCGATTCACAACTTCTATCTAGCCATCAATCTAAGGATGGAAGGTTGTGGACATGGTCAACTTGGTGTCCATCATGCTCCATAGGGTGGACCAAAAAATGCTCAAAAATCTGCTATCCCTATCAGATACAATGGACTTTGGCAAGCCAAAGTTGAGCCACACATGACTAAAATAAAGCTTAGCAATCTCCTCAACTGAAATGGATTTCTTACAAGGAATCATGATAGCCATTTTTGAAAAATGATCAACTACTACAAAAACACAATCATTACCATGCTTAGATGTGGGCAAACCTGAGAGGAAATCCATGGAGATAGATTCCCAAGGCTTGGATGGCACTGGCAATGGTGTATACAGTCCCTGCTTCTTGTTGGTTGGTTTGGCAACATAGCAGAGGGTACATGACTTGATGTACCTCTCGACATCATTCCTCATCTTGGGCCAATAGAAGTACTTTTGAAGTACTGCCAATGTTTTTTCCACCCCAAAGTGACCTGCTACTTTGCTGAAGTGTGCTTCCCAAATCATCTTTGAGCGCTCACTAGCTGGTACACAAATATGTCCCATGTGACAGAGGAGGTTATCTTGCAAATAAAAATCAAAAACATGCTTACCCACACGAAGAGCTTGGTATGTATTTGCAAAATCAGAATCTACTTCATACAAGGTGGACCAATTGGAAGTATCATGCCCACAAGAATCAAGAATGGTGGTGAGTGCTATGATTGGAGGTCGGCTCAAACAATCTGTTGCTGAATTGGCACTCCCTTTCTTATGCTTGATGATCAAATGAAACTGTTGTAGATATGTGGCCCACTTTTGATGTCTTTCATTCCTTAGCTTACTCTACGTCTGAATGAACTCCAGAGGTCTGTGATCTATGTGGATGATGGTTTCCTTGCCCAAGATGTAGTGCTTCCACTGTTTACATGCTTGGACAATGGCATAGAGCTCTTTGTCATATGTGGGGTATTTTCGAACTGCTTCATTGAATGTTTCACTATGATAGGCAATTGGATGCCCATGTTGTGTGAGAACAACTCCCAATGCGTACTCTGATGCATCAGTCATTACCTCAAAAGGTTGATGCAGATCAGGTAGGGAAAGTGTAGGAGCTGAACACAATTGGTCCTTCAACCTCTCAAATGCCCTTTGTTGTGTATCTCCCCAATGGAACTTGGATTTGGCACCTCCTTTGGTCACTTGGTGTAGTGGCCAAGCAATGTGTGAGAACCCCAATACAAATCTTTGATAGAAATTGGCAAGACCCAAAAAGCTGCGAAGCTCTGTTAGAGTCTTTGGGGTAGGCCAATCTCTAATTACCTAAATCTTCTTAGGATCAACATGGACTCTCTCTTTGTCAACAATATACCCAAGGTACTGAATCTTCGTCATGCCAAATGAGCACTTCTCCAAATTAGCATATAGCTTGTGTCTTCGAAGAATCTAAAGTACCTGTCAAACATGTTGCAGATGTTCCTCCCATGTCTTACTATAGATGAGAATGTCATCTAAGTAGACTACCACAAATGAGTTGGTGTAGGGATGCAAGATGTCATCCATCATCCTCATGAATGTGGTAGGTGCATTGGTCAAGCCAAAAGGCATAACCAACCACTCAAATAAACCCTCCTTGGATTTGAATGCAATCTTCCATACATCAGTGGGCTCTATGGGTATTTGATGATAGCCAGATTTGAGATCAATTTTGGTGAAGAACTTTGCACAACAAAGTTGGTCCAACAAGTCATCTATCTGAGGGAGTGGATAGTAGTTCTTCATAGTGATTTTATTCAAAGCTTTGTAGACAATGATGATGACACTTCGAGGCCTAGACTCATATACACCATGCCTCTTCCACATAAACAAAGCCCAAAATTACATTACAATCATTCAATGATAAAACATTACACAAAACTTCGTCTTTGAAGGGCTTGATGGCATAAAAGAAGAGACATTGTTGAGTGACACGAATGTCTCTCCTTTGTAACCACAAAATATTAAATGGTTGTGGGTGTGGTGCAATAAGTAGATTCAAATCCTTCATCATCTAAATAGAAATTAGATTCTTTTGACTCCCACTATCAACAATGAAATATAATGGCTTACCCTTAACCCACATTTTTGAGTAAAATAGACATTCCTCCTCTGGTAACTCCTTTGGTGTAGCATGTGTGGTGGAAATGTTCACATTTGGTTCGGCTTCTATGATTCACTTCCCTCTATACTCAGCCCGTGAATGTGGAGGTGATGGTGCAGTGGATGTAGAGGGTTATGACTCAATAAACAATGACTGGATTGCTCACCACATCTCCCTTGAATGTCGATTGCTCTTGTGATAATCACACCATTTGCCACTCTTGGTATTCGAAAGATTATTTTCTTGGGAGTCATTTTTTGCTTCCTATTTTGATTTTGGGGCTAACCTCCTTTATCCTAATTATTTGGAAAGTCACTCTTGCCTTTCTTTGGTCGGTACCAAGTGTTTTAGTTTTTGTTATTTGCTCCTTTTTTATTTTTGTTTTTGTGTTTCTTATCAAATTTGACAAGTTTATATGCCTCTCCCAATATCTTGAATTTGAAGAGGTCCATATCCTCTTGAATGTACCATTATAGCCCACTATGATACTTGAGGATTCAATGCCTTTTAGTATCTTGATTACGTAGCTTTGTGGCCATGCAGTGAAAAACATTAGTTTAATCTTGGACAAATTGCTCTTTACCTTGACACAATTGTTGCTATTACATGTATTGGTCTTCATAGGCTCCCACAAGATAATATTCTTCCTTGATTGCCTCCATGAAATTATCCCATGTGAACACTACTTCATCTTCATTCTCTTTTGTAACCCTGTTACAATATGTTTCCCACCAATTTCAAATATGAAATGAACCTTTCAAGAGTGCAAAAGTGATTTTCTCATTGTTGATAAATTTATTTATGATGAAAATTAAAATCTTAATTTTATTGTTGCACAATGTAATAATTACCTAACATCCAAATATTGTAATAATTAAAACCTTAATTTTATTGTTGTCATAAACTTCAAATATATATATGTGTGTGTGTGTGTGTGTGTAATGAGATGTCTCTTGGTTGTTTTAAGAAACTATTGGTACTTTATATTCTCTTCAAATCTCCCTTGAGTACATAATGTAATAATTTATAGACAAGTATGTAGATAATTGACCCAACCAACTTTTTAGGGCATCAACATTAATTTTTCCTTCAAATGTAGGAATATCAAAATTCACTCGAATCTTAATAAGTGTGGGATCATTGAATGGTGCTAGGACAATGAGAGGTTGTAGAACTTGTAGCAAGGAGTCATTAAAGAATTTGAGCAAATTGGTCCATCATATCATTCCTCTATTTCACAAGGGCTTTGTTCAACATCTTCTTGAAAGGATCGACTATCTTTATGTTTTCCATTCTACTTCTTGCTTGAGATCATCTGGAATGGTAAGGGAGGTAATTAGAGGGATCTCATATTTGATATCCAAACTTTCAATATCTTGATCTTGTGTTTATGAACATACACTCAAAAGATAGACAACTCTAATACCACTTATCAAGTATCATGTATGTTAGAGTGCAAGTGTGTAATGAGATAAAGTACTCAAGTGTCATGTATGTAAGTGTACAAATATGTAATATTAGGATGTGCATAAGTGTCATGTAGAAGTGTGCGAGTGTCATAGAGTTAAGTGTGCATGTATGTAGAGAATAAATAGTCTTGTATACAAGTGGTAAGATGAGAAGCCAAAGGATATGAGAGTCTTGTCTTATGTAAAGAATATGAAAGGTTGCAACTCCCAGATATGTGAGGAGTGCAATAGTCAAGTATTGAAGAGTCACATTTCTATGTCTATATTATGGAGACAAAGCTCTATACAATGTATTGGGAAAATGATTTGTAAACAATCATCATAGCAAGCATTTATAATATTGAAGCTTGTATACATATTATTGAGTAATATTATTGTAAGTATTTTTTATGCTTGTACATGAATAATTTTGGCCATTTACATTCATATTTTATATTATAGTGAATGTTATTATAATTTATATTGGCCAATATATACTTTGATTGCTCTTATATTTAATTCTACTCTTGATTATTTATATTAAGATCTGAGATACTGTTATTTAATTATATTGGGAACTAAGATAGTTTGGCTTAAAACCCAATAAAATACATTATGATAAACTCTCTTAGAATTATTAGATGCAAGCACTACTAAGGCCTCAACAAATTTTTCTTGACTGGACCTCATAAGGGCTACTAAACTTAATGGTTTATTCTCCCATACTTGTAGTTGCCATGAAAGTGTTACCCATGTTTGACAGTTTTGGGAATGAGGCTACCATGGACCATTTGAATGATTTGTCTACTTTAAAATAACTGCATAAAATCTAAGAGGATAATATGGTCTGATTATTAATTTATTCATTAAGGAAAAAATATACCACATTGTTCCAAAGCCTTCTAAATAATTTTATTAACTAGAATTATTTAGTTTAACCTTTTATGAGGAGATTTGACAAATCAGGAAATAAATATTCCATCATCTTCTAGCTAAATTCCATGTAAATGCATTGCAAGAGATTATCCATGACTATAACGCTAAATTTATGAGGACTTTAAACTTTATTCCTCCAAGTATCAGACCCTCAAATGAACAATTCTTACCCTACTATATCAAGGGATTGCAATCTAACTTGGTTCTAATGGTTTATAATGCTAACTTGTATACCTTATCTAGAGCATTTGAAGAGGTCACATAAGCAAAATATGTGCTAATGAGAGTGGGTAAATTACCACTCACTCCACCTATGGCTTATGCTATGTATGTGAACCCAATATTGATTCCTCAAGTACTTAGAGAACTGAAGAACACAAGCTTATACTGAGATGGGGGGTGAACAGTATAAGACCACTTTTTAATTTATTTCCAAACCAATATCAATTAATATCTTTAATTGCAATAATCAAATATAGCAGTGTGCATTAATAACTCAGATAGCAATAGTAAGCAAGAGCACAAGTCACCATACACAATTGAGACAATATTTTGTTGAGCAAGGTGCAACAACAGTATTGTCATTTTTGTCAACACAGTCAGATAGATCTGTTGATGTAGTGGAAAGGAAGTTCAAAAGCTATTCAGATGTAGAAGACAGGAGTTCAAAGGTTATTCAGAGTATGTACAATGATTTTCCAAGAAGACCGAAGTGGCCCATATGCAAAAGATCAAAGAAAAAAGACAAGTAAGAAAAGTGTCGCGATATCGTGACATATACAGCAGGCAAGAAAAACTGTCGCGATTTCGCGACATGTTGGAAGAGAGAGAAAAAGCAGGAAAAACTGTCGCGATTTCGCGACATGTTGGAAGAGAGAAAAAGCAGGAAAAACTGTCATGATTTCGCGACATGTTGGAAGAGAGAGAAAAAGCAGGAAAAATTGTCGCGATTTCGCGACATGTTGGAAGAGAAAAAGGCAAGTGGAAAAACTATCGCGATTTCGCGACATGTTGGAAGAGAAAGAGAAAGCAGGAAAAAGTGTCACGATTTCGCGACAAGTTCGAAGAAAGAGAACAAGTAAGAAAAGTGTCGCGATTTCGTGACATGTCGCATTTTCGCGACTAAAATAGGAGAGAGAAAGTAAGTTTGAAAAGTGTCGCGATATCGTGACATGTCGCATTTTCACGACAAAAGAAAGAGAGGAAGCGTACGGAAGTAGAACTATCGCGATTTCGTGACAAAAGCAGAAAGCAAGACTTCGAAAGCAGAAGTGTCGCGATTTTGTGACAAAAGCAAAGAAGTAAAGTATGGAAGTAGAAGTGTCACGATTTCATGACAAAAGTAGAGAAGAAGACTTCGAAGGCAGAAGTGTCATGATTTCGTGACAAAAGCAAAGAAGTAAAGTACGAAAGTAGAAGTGTCATGATTTCGTGACAAAAGTAGAGAAGAAGACTTCGAAGGCAAAAGTGTCATGATTTCACGACAAAAGCAAAGAAGCTAAGTACGAAAGCAGAAGTGTCATGATTTCACGACAAAAGCTAAGTTGAAGACTATGGAGGCAGAAGTGTCACGATATCATGACAAAAGCAAAGTCGAAGTCTATGGAAGCAGAAGTGTCGTGATATCGTGACAAAAGCAAAGACGAAGTATATGGAGGTGAAAATGTCACGATATCGCGACAAAAGAAAAGACGAAGTCCACGAGGAAATGTCCAGATATCAGACAAAAGAATAGAGAAAGCGTACGAAGGTGAAAGTGTCACGATATCATGACATGTATTTTTGCAGCAATAGCAACAAAAGAAGCTACAGAGGCAGAAATGTCATGATTTCACGACAGGTCATAAATGCGCAAGTCAAGAAGGAGAACCCGACTGAAATGAGAAGTATGACAATGGACCGACATCACTACGACATTTACAAGGGCGACAGAGTGATTTCATACAAAATACGAAGAGTGATCAAAAGTCAGTATGGCGGTTATAGGGTCTGTCCAAAATGAAATCATCAAGCGATGGATAAACCGAACATCTTCTTGAGTTGAAGCCGACGAAGACCGATGACAACCGACTAAAATTAGGGTTTATAGTTGTTATGAAAGCCGACTAAGATTAGGATTTACAGTCGACTAAGATTAGGGTTTTCATCATAAAAAATATTGTTATAAAAGGAGGGCTATTTGGAGAATTGAGAAGATGGTGGAATGTGTGTGAAATACGGTCGTTGTGCGCAGAGAGCAAGTCGTGTCGAATCGTGCTAAGTGCAAAATTTGCAAAGAGAGCAGAGTGCGCAAAAGGGAGAAGACGATCATGAAGTTCGACTGTAATGAAGCAGAGTGTGCGAAGTGATTACGCAGAGAGAGCAGAGTGCGTAGAGAACGCAAAGGTGAAGAAGACCAATCAGGGTCTTGCAAAAGCAAAGGTATCTTACTATCAAACTTATAGATTCAAATTGAAGTCCAGGTTGCAGCTTGGCATCAAGGGTTGGTGCTCCTTTCTGTTGGTGCAGATAAATAAGGGGTTGGTGCTCCTTTCTATTGGTGCAAATAAATAAGGGGTTGGTGCTCCTTTCTGTTGGTGCAGATAAATAAGGGGTTGGTGCTCCTTACAATGGGTGTTGGTAAATTGATTGTAAAGTTGGTGCTTTGCAAAGGCTGGATTTGGATGGTAGTCCAAGCAATCAATTTTTGAGGAGTAGCCACATTGGTGAACCTCATTAAATCTTGTGTTGTGTGATGCTCTTTTGTTATACTTGTTGTATCTAGTAATAAGTTTTAATTGCTGCGGTATTAAGAGCTATAAATTTAAGTTTAAAGAGCTACACTGATTCACCCCCCTCTTAGTGTCATTGTAAGACTAACAATTGGTATCAGAGCTAAGTTCCTGTACAAGCTTAACCGGCTAGGGTGATCTTGGAAGTAACACAATGGTAGGTGGTGAAGGCTTCTCATCAAACAAAGCACCATTGTTTGACGGATCTAATTACGCATTCTGGAGAATCAAGATGCAGACATATCTTTGTGCTTTGGGATACGACATCTGGGATTCAATAGTTAGTGGATACACAATACCCATCACTCCTCCAAAAGAGGTTGACGAAAAGAAACTGTTTGAAAATAACTCAAAAGCAAAGAATGCTATCATGTGCGGATTAGCAGACAATGAACTAGTAAAGATCATGAGCTGTAAAACGACAAAAGAAATATGGGACAAACTGAGGAGTATTCATGAAGGAGACGATAAGATCAAGGAGGCCAAGTTACAGACACATCGAGCTCAGTTCGAAGCATTAAATATGAATGACGATGAAAACATTGAGGCATATATGCTGAGAGTTAATGGAATCATTAATGCGATCAGAGGACTCGACGAGGATATCGAAGACTCTACCATCATGAAAAAGGTATTAAGATCTCTTCCTCAAAGGTTTGATTCTAAAGTCTCAATGATAGAAGAAGCTAAAAATCTAAATTATTTTAGTATAGATGAGATGTATGGTTCTTTGACTGCATATGAGATGAGGATAGGAAGATCTAAACCCACAGATAGAGAAGCGGCTTTTAAAGCCCTTAAAAATAAAAATGCAAAACAAGAGTCCGAGGAAGAAGAGACATCAGATGAAATGGAAGCAAAATTTGTTAGAAAACTAAAAAGGGGAAAAGGAAAATATAGAGGAAAGCTACCGTTTAAATGTTTCAACTGTGGAGGCATTGGGCATTTTGCGACTAAATGTCCACTTAATGAGAAGAACAAAAATGATGAAGGATCGCACCAAGAAAGAAGTGACTGGAAGAAGAAAATGAATTTCAGAAAAGGCAACTTCAAGAAGAAAAGTTTCATCTCCAGGAATGCCAGTTCATCAGAAGACAGCTCCGGTGAGGATTCTGAAGAGGAAACAGGTGAAGCTCTTTTCATGGCATTTGAAGAAGTAAAATCAGAAAAGGAAGGAGTGAACTCTGAAGTATGTGGTGAAAACCCTGAGGCTGAAGTAGATCTAGAAGGTGAGTTGATCTCTGCACTTGAAGAGTGGAAAATAGAGAGGAAAAAGAATAAGAAAATTTCAAAAAAGCTTGAGGATGCAAACGAAATCATAACCAGTCTGAAAGTATAGACAGAAGAATACAAGAAAATATCTGAAGATCTCGAAGTACAAATTACCATGAAAATAGATTATTGCTGCAAACTAGAAGAAGAGAATGTTGGTTTACGGATGCAGATAGAAGAGATGAATCACAAAATTAGTTGCTATCACAAACGTGAAGAAAGTTCTATGAAGATGGATAAGATTATAAATGACCAAAGGCCTGCAGGCATCAAATTTGGTTTGGGTTTCATCGAAGGAGAATCATCAAATGGATCAAAGGCCAGAAATGTAGAATCCATAAAGAATGAAGATAAGAAACAAGTTGATCAAGGAAAAACGTCTCATGCAAAAGAAAGCAATAATGCCAGGCACGAAAGGAGAATTGACAATGATGGATTCACCAATGTCACACATCAAAGAAGAAGAAGACCTATGGCTCCTACGACAACATGGCAAAGACCATCACCCAGGTTCAATTATCCCTTTTCTGGTTTCTGTTTTAAATGCAATGGCTATGGACATAAAATCTCAAACTGCAAATATAATGTAAGACCAAGGAATTTCACCTAGTAGAAATGCTTTTTCTCCTCTGATGAATTATACAATAGAATGTTATAACTATCATAATTTTGGGCACATTGCAAGAAACTATAGAAGTACATTTGCATCAAATCAGTTTCGGGGAAGAAAATTTCAACCAAATAGGATAAGACAAAATAGAAAACTTCTCGAAAAACATGCACAAGCTATTGATAAGGGAAAGGCAAAACAAGAGCCCAAAACTACTATCAAAACGGAGTGGAAAGAAAAAGAGCGACTTAAGGAAGAAAAGGAATCCTTAATCGTACAAACAACATTTCCATGCAAAAGAACAACTAGAGCACATTCAAAACAAAGAGTACTACACAAGCAAACCTTGGAACTAATACACACATTTATGTGGACCCATGAGAACACAAAGCATAAATGGTGACAAATATTTGATGTTGTGCATTGATGACTATTCAGAATGACATGGACATTTTCTTGAAGATAAACAAAGCTTTGAAATGTCAAGACTTCAAAAACCAATTGAGAATGAAACAGGAAAGAGGATCAAAGTTTAAGATCGGATAGAGGAGGAGAATCATTTAAGAGGAGTTTATAGAGTACATGAAAAATACGATATTAGGAGATAGTTTTCAGCAACCAGGACACCTCAAAGAATGGAGTGGTAGAAAGAAAGAACAGACAAGGCAGAAAATGGCACGGACTATGTTGGTTGAAAGTAGAGTAGTAGATAGATTTTGGAAAGAAGCAGTCCATACTGCGGTGTATATCCAAAATAGGTACATGCTGAGAACACATGAAAGCAAAACTCCTTATGAGTTGTGGTTCGGTAAAAGGGCAACAACAAAATACCTCAAAGTTTTTGGCAGCAAGTGCTACATCAAAAGAACTCGAAGATAATCTTGGTAAGTTTGAAGATAGAGCGGATGAAGGTATTTTTGTTGGTTATTCATCAAAAAGCAAAGCTTACAAATGCTACAACAAGAGGCTAAAGAAAATTGTGGATAGTGCCGATGTTAAATTTGATGAAGGTAGAGAACGAGTAATTAGCTATGAAAAGAACTACCCAATTTATGAAGAGGTTATTGAAGGAGATGAGGAAAACGAAACGAAAAAGATACAAAAAATTGACTCAGATGATTTAAGTTGTGATTCAGAAGTGGAAGAAAATAAGAAATTCAAAACAGGCAATTGGCAAAAAAATCATCCTAGAGAGCAAATAATTGGAGACCCCAAAGTTGGTGTTCAGACAAGAAGAAGAGTAGTAAGTAACTACTCTCTATTATCCAACATTGAGCCCAAAAATGTTGTTGACGCAAGCAAAGATGAAAGTTGGATGAAGGCAATAAATGAAGAATTAGATCAGATCGAGAAAAACAAAACTTGGGAGTTAGTACCTAGACCTGCAAATAAAAATATAATCGAGACTAAATGGATTTTTTGAAACAAATTGAATGAAGACGGATAGGTAGTCAAAAATAAAGCAAGATTGGTATGTAAGGGTTATGCACAAGTTGAAGGCATTGACTTTGAGGAAACTTTTGCACCAATAGCTAGACTAGAGGCAATTAGAATGTTTCTGGCTTTAGCAAGTCTACAAGAATTTCAAAGTTTATCAAATGGATGTGAAATCAGCGTTTTTGAATGGGAAACTTGAAGAAGAGGTTTATATTGAGCAACCAGATGGTTTCCAACTTGGTGATGATCCCAACTTGGTTTGCAAGTTGAAGAAAGCATTATATGGCTTAAAACAGGCACCCCGAGCATGGTATGCAAGGCTAGACAACTATCTCACTCAACAAGGGTTTAAGAAAGGTATGGTGGATAGTAATTTGTATGTCAAAACAGAAAATGGGCATCTTATTGTTCTTGTTGTATACGTAGATGATATCATATTTGGCAGCAACAAAGATGAGTCGTGTAAATATTTAGCAAATAAGATGCAGAAAGAATTTGAAATGTCAATGATTGGTGAACTTTCGTATTTCCTCGGGTTGCAAGTTAATCAAAATAAGAAGGGCATATTTATTTCTCAAGTTAAATATGTGAAAGAGATGTTAAAAAAGTTCACAATGGAGGATTGTAAGCCAGCTAGCACTCCCATGATGACAAGGTTGCAAGTTGAGCAAGGATGACAAATCTCCACCTGTTGATCAAACCATGTACAGATCTATGATTGGGAGCTTACTGTACTTGACAACTACCAGACTAGATATTTTGCAGGAAGTATGCATGGTAGCATGATTTCAGGCTAATCCCAAGGAGACTCATGTGACAACAGTGAAGAGGATTCTTCGGTACCTCAAGGGTACTATGGAGTATGGGTTATGGTATCCAAAAGGTAAAGACTTCACCCTTATTTCGTATTCAGATGCAGATTGGGCAGGATGTGTCGATGACAGAAAGAGTACCAGTGGAGGTGCATTCTATCTTGGAGATAGATTGGTCGCATGGCACAAGTAAGAAACAAGAGTCAGTTTCTTTATCGACAACAGAGGCAGAATATATTGCAGTGACAACATGTTGTACGTAGGTATTGTGGATGAAACAAACCCTGAAAGATCTTGGTATTAGCTTCAATGAGCCAATATCAGTTAAGTGTGATAACACCAGTGCCATTAACATCTCCAAGAATCCGATTATGCATTCACGCACAAAACACATTGCTATCAGGTATCACTTTTTGAAGGAGAAAGTTGCGGAAGGTGAGGTTAAGTTGGATTTTGTTCCAACTACAGAGCAAGTAGCAGATATCTTCACAAAACCATTGCCCAAGGAATTTTTTGAGTACCTTCGCAATAAATTGGGAGTGGTCACACTTCCCAAGAATTGACTAGCTACAGGGATCACATTCTCAGGGGGAGCATTTAAGTATTTGATTATCTTTTTGCTCATGTTCATGATTTTTGCTAAGTGTAATAAATTTTGCCCGAGAATGTTGTGCATGGACTCAAGGGGAGTCTGCAGTAGCCCTTTGGTATTATTGTCAAAGGGGGAGAAGAGTTACAGGAAATTGCACATGTGTTGCCAAAAATTCCAAAGGGGGAGATTGTTGAGCAAGGTGCAGCAACAATATTGTCATTGTTGTCAACACAGATCAGATAGATCTGTTGATGCAAGTGGACAGGAAGTTCAAAAGCTATTCAGATGCAGAAGACAAGAGTTCAAAGGTTATTCAGAGTATGTACAGTGATTTTCCAAGAAGACCGAAGTGGCCCATATGCAAAAGATCAAAGAAAAAAGACAAGTAAGAAAAGTGTCGCGATATCGCGACATATACAGTAGGCAAGAAAAATTGTCACGATTTCACGACATGTTGGAAGAGAGAAAAAGCAAGAAAAACTGTCATGATTTCGTGACATGTTGGAAGAGAGAAAAAGTAGGAAAACTGTCATGATTTCGTGACATGTTGGAAGAGAGAGAAAAAGTAGGAAAAACTGTCATGATTTCGCGACATGTTGGAAGAGAAAAAGGCAAGTGGAAAACTGTCATGATTTCGTGACATGTTGGAAGAGAAAGAGAAAGCAGGAAAAGTGTCGTGATTTCATGACAAGTTCGAAGAAAGAGAACAAGTAAGAAAAGTGTCACGATTTCATGACATGTCGCATTTTCATGACTAAAATAGGAGAGAGAAAGTAAGTTGGAAAAGTGTCACGATATCACGACATGTCGCATTTTCATGACAAAAGAAAGAGAGGAAGCGTACAGAAGAAGTGTCATGATTTCATGACAAAAGCAAAAGCAAGACTTCGAAAGCAGAAGTGTCACGATTTCATGACAAAAGCAAAGAAGTAAAGTACGAAAGTAGAAGTGTCACGATTTCATGACAAAAGCAGAGAAGAAGACTTCAAAGGTAGAAGTGTCACGATTTCATGACAAAAGCAAAGAAGTAAAGTATGAAAGTAGAAGTGTCATGATTTCATGACAAACAGAGAAGAAGACTTGAAGGCAGAAGTGTCACGATTTCACGACAAAAGCAAAGAAGCTAAGTACGAAAGCAAAAGTGTCATGATTTCACGACAAAAGCTAAGTTGAAGACTACGGAGGCAGAAGTGTCACGATATCACGACAAAAGCAAAGTCAAAGTCTATGGAAGCAGAAGTGTCACGATATCGCGACAAAAGCAAAGACGAAGTATACGAAGGCAAAAATGTCGTGATATCGCGACAAAAGAAAAGACGAAGTCTGCGAAGGCAAAAATGTCACGATATCACGACAAAAGAATAGAGAAAGCGTACGAAGGCGAAAGTGTCGTGATATCGTGACATGTATTTTCATGGCAACAACAACAAAAGAAGCTACAAAGGTAGAAATGTCACGATTTCGTGACAGGTCATAAATGCGCAAGTCAAGAAGGAGAACCCGACTGAAATGAGAAGTATGATAGTGGACCAACATCACTATGACATTTAAGGTATAGAGTGATCAAAAATACGAAGAGTGATCAAAAGTCAGTATGGCGGTTACAAGGTATGTCTAGATTGAAATCATCAAGCAATGGATAAACCAAACATCTTCTTGAGTTGAAGCCGACGAAGACCGATGACAACCGACTAAAATTAGGGTTTACAGTTGTTATGAAAGCCGACTAAGATTAGGATTTACAACCGACTAAGATTAGGGTTTTCATCATAAAAAATATTGTTATAAAAGGAGGGCTGTTTGGAGAATTGAGAAGATGGTGGAATGTGTGTGAAATACGGTCATTGTGCGTAGAGAGCAAGTCGTGTCGAATCGTGCTAAGTGCAAAATTCGCAAAGAGAGTAGAGTGCGCAAAAGGGAGAAGACGATCGTGAAGTTCGACTATAACGAAGCAGAGTGTGCGAAGTGATTGCGCAGAGAGAGCAGAGTGCACAGAGAACGCAAAGGTGAAGAAGACCAGTCAGGGTCTTGCAAAAGCAAAGGTATCTTACTGTCAAACTTATAGATTCAAATTGAAGTCCAAGTTGCAGCTTGGCATCAGGGGTTGGTGCTCCTTTCTGTTGGTGCAGATAAATAAGGGGTTGGTGCTCCTTTCTGTTGGTGTAGATAAATAAGGGGTTGGTGCTCCTTTCTGTTGGTGCAGATAAATAAGGGGTTGGTGCTCCTTACAATGGGTGCTAGTAAATTGATTGTAAAGTTGGTGCTTTGCAAAGGCTAGATTTGGATGGTAGTCCAAGCAATCAATTTTTGAGGAGTAGCCACATTGGTGAACCTCGTTAAATCTTGTGTTGTGTGATGCTCTTTTGTTATACTTGTTGTATCTAGTAATAAGTTTTAATTGATGCGGTATTAAGAGCTATAAATTTAAGTTTAAAGAGCTACACTGATTCACCCCCCTCTCAGTGTCATTGTAAGACTAACATATTTAACGTGGTTCCCCCAATGTGGGGTACTCCACAAGATAATCTTATAATATTTCACACAGAAATAAGGATCCTTATCCAATACAATGATTTCTTTGATCTGATCAAAGCTAGGCAATAACAAGCTCACATAGAACTTGTCCAAAACTACTCAAAAAGCTCACACAGAACTTGTCCAAATTTATTTGATCTGCTCAAAGCTAGGCAATAACAATCTTACACAAAACTTGTCCAAACATGCATAACAAGCTCACACAGAACTTGTCCAAAACTGCTCAACAAGCTCACATAGAACTTATCCAAATCTGCTCAACAAGCTCACACAGAACTTGCTCAAATCTGCTCCAACAAGCTCACTAAGAACTTGTCCAAATCTGCTCTAACAAGCTCACCAAGAACTTGCTCAAATCTGCTCTAGCAAGCTCACCAAGAACTTGCTCAAATCTGCTCCAACAAGCTCACTAAGAACTTGTCCAAATTTTCTCTAGCAAGATCACCAAGAACTTGCTCAAATTTGCTCCAACAAGCTCACAAAGAACTTGTTCAAATCTGCTCTAGCAAGCTCACCAAGAACTTGCTCAAATATGCTCCAACAAGCTCACTAAGAACTTGTCCAAAACTGCTCTAGCAAGCTCACCAAGAACTTGCTCAACTCTGCTCAATAGGCTCACTCAGAACCTCATCAAAATTTGTCCCAAATTTGTCCACAAATCTGTTTAAAATTGTCCACAAATTTGTCCCAAAAACTGTCCACAAAGCCTTCTCAAAGGCTTAATCAATCATACAAAAACTGCCACAAATATGTCCAAAAATCTATTCCAAAGGCCTTCTCAAAGGCTCAATCAATCATGCTCAAGTAGTACTCAAATCTCATCCACAAATCTATGAAGGCAAGGCTCAAATATGAACTCAACAATGAATGACAATGCACTCTACAATGGATGACAACAATGATCCACAATGATCTCAACTCAAATCAATCTCAACTCAAGTCAAATCATTGAAGCATAAATAGAATTTTTAGAGACTCAATATGTTCTAAGCTCAATCTCAACTCAAATCAAAATTATAGAATAGTTTGTTTCATGGGACTTGAACAATCACCTCACACAATCACTTGACTAGGCTCAATCAAACTCAACTCAACCAATCACCACAAGGGACAACTCTTTCTCACAAAACCCTAGTCCAAGCATGTATCAACCAACTCAAATGTTTCCAACAATGCTTAACCACAAATCTCACATAACAATGATACTCATGTTCTTTTCAAGTTCTTTACATAACCAATGGGCTTCAACAACTATGCTTATAAAACAAGGTTTAAACACAACTCTCAAACCAGAAAACCTTGAAGCATTCAACCAACCACTTTCGAAAAGGAAACCACAATCAATCCTTTTCACTCCAATGATATTTCAGAATCAACCACCATAAACAATCAATAGGAGAATGTGCCCATACCTTTTTGATGCCAAGAAGTTATCCACAAAATCTGCCACACTAAACACAACTTTCCTTTCCAATTCCAATAAGGGATAATGGACTTTAAATAATAATCACAAGATAAAACATAACTCAATTTACACCTTTTTACTCCAACTTAATAAACATATCCACCAAAGTCCTTTTAATAAAAACCCTTATTAAAAAATAATAATCAATAAACCTCTCAAAAATTATTTTATAACAACTCCTTATTTCTCCTAAATCTTAATTTTCAATTTCATGAACATCAAATTAAATCAACAACTTATCCACCTTTGAAATAATAATCACAACTCTTATAAAAACAAAGTTTAATTACAAACTTTAATTATTCCTAACCACCTTATAACTCCAAATTAGGGCTTAACAGAATTAATTAGAGCAAAAACATATTTACCTCCTCAAGGGGATTCGAACCCCCGACTTGCCCACACCATGAGTGCCTTAGCCGTGGCTAAGGTTGCCACACGAGCTAGCCACTCGTTCGAAAGGGAAAGGCACAACGTGCCTTAAAACCTTTCCTCCCTTTTCGCAAATCAAAAGCGCTTTGAGCACTTTTCTTCCAACGCCTTCCGAATGCAGTCAAGGGGATTCGAAACCTTGACGTTTGTGCTACCATACGCTTTATCCAAAAGCCAATTTCCAATGCGCCACTCTGCCCACGATGACTTTGGACTTCGATCAACCTTCGTTTATTCATTGCTTCTACTTTTTAAAATATTTTTGCACGAGCTCAATTCGGATGCTTAGCCAACGATTATTAACCACCAGCAAGAATCAGTTTATGAACCTTAGGTATCCACTTTATATATCCTCCTTATTATTTTCAATGACGTTGGCAGAAATCTTGCATATTTAATTTTAAATTTAAATTTTAAATAATTAAAATTTAAACTAAATATTAAAAATTAAATATCTTCATCACCGGGGCACATTTTTCGATGAAACGAAAGGCCAACTTGGGTTTTAAGAAAAACCCAATTCAAATATGCCATCTATGGTTTAAAAAAAAACATTTTATTTTTCCTACCTTGGTTTTCACAAAAAACCTTGTATTTATCCATGCTTTCCAAAATATCATTTCGCCACCAAAACTCAATGTGATCCATGTGACATCAATGATCCATGTGACATCAATGAAAACATAAAATAACTCAAATTGCCAACAATAACCCTTACTATGACTCATGTTCCTAATGTTTAAACCCTATCCACTCTAGTACATTCTAGCACACCTAGTTATCCCTAAACCAACACTCCTTACATGGTGATTTCTATAGGCTAGACCATGCCTATACTAGAGTTGTTTTAGCCCTAGTTACTAGGTCTACCTACTCTATCTCATAAATCTAATCCCATTGTCACTTCCATGTCTTAAAACTTTTATTATGAAAGTCATTCCCAAGTGAATGAACTTAGAGAAGTGATAACATTTTTGTAAAATCAAATCAACTTGGAAAAGAGGTATAACTAGGGTATGCAAGAAGGTGATAGATAGTAGAGAAGGACCCCTTATCTCATAAAATATCATATACCCTAACAACGTACTAATCTACTATGGAATTAAGTTCATAATAACATGGTGAACACTAATACAAAAATGAATATTATTTAGTGCCTCACATGTGATGCTAGTCACAATCCTATAGAATGCACTATTGAAATAATAAATGCTTAAAATGCAATATATAATTAGTAATATTAGGCACAACAAGATAAAATGATGGGCCAAATATGTAATAACCCAAAACTACCAACCCAATTTTTTTTGAAGAGCACTTATAAACAAAGGCTCTCAAGGGAGACACCCTTACTATAATAATTTTAGCATACAAGGATTCACCAAATTTGAGTTCCAACACTGTAGATGACACTCATTGGGCAAGAGAGGCCAACTCCTATAAATTTTGGGGTTCACCTTCCTAAACCTGTACATTTAGAAGGATGTCATAAGTGGTCCCCCCACCTTTCCTACACCCTACTTAGTATAGGACCATGTGACCACGACATAGGGATTACCCTCTAAGGTCCATAACACTTAAAGGGGAATGCCAATTCCCTAACCTGTCTCTAGCTCCTCCTAGATAGGTTATTCAACATAGAGCCTTAGTGCTTAGTTACCATGCCTCCATGGGCTAACTAAAGTTATTTCCACTTCTATGGCAACTAACATGATATCTGGATCCTATACGATCAAGGAGTCACCACTGTTATCTTGTGAATAGGTTTTCTCATACACTTGATCCCACTCGATCAAGGTGCAACTATTCACAAGCACAAAAAGCTATTGTATACATGCAACTCCTTCTAGGTTCATGAGATCCTAGATATTGCATTCATGCAACTCCTTCTAAGGCTCTCAACTACTTGGCTATTGCATTCACACAACTCCTTCTAAGATTTGGATTTCATGGTTCACAAGAGGAAATTCTACCCACCCAAAGGATAGATAACAACAATTACCAAAAATCTAAACCAAAGCATTAAGCATAATAGCACATTGCAATATTCATCTCAAATGAAATGCACAAAGATTGAATTCCTCTTAACCATAAACCCAACTATGCTCTTATCAAAACTTAAATTACAAAAGCTTTCCATCAACATTTATGCATTAGCAAGATAACCAAAATCTCTAACATAAGCATGCATTTCAAATAGTTAATGGAGTACATTAATAACCATCTCAAGAGATTACTTAGGAGTGCAACTCCAAGTTAACATTAAACAACATAATATTTTAGTTGTACAATAAATCAACATCTAAAGGTTAACTTAATCAATTACAAGGCCTCAAATTTTCCACATTTAAAGTAACACCATTCAACAAGATTAAAACAATGCTTTATTGCATAAAGAAGCTTCATAAACTATCTTTGGAAATAAGAGTCATGATTACAATTCTTTTCAAGCAAAACAATCCTTGCTTATTTACAACAATATCATTTTGAAGAGCTTAAGATCTTCTTCCAAAGTCTTTTGCCATCTAAGTCTACAAGCTTCTTTGATGGAAAACCACCCACCATTTATGAAGTTTACTTAGGGATCAAAACAACTCTAAATGCAATGCAAATTAGCTCATGCCTTACTCTATTATGCAAACAACCAAGCACATAAAGCAAGATATAAGAAGAGAATCATTTTTCATATTTCCTAAAAAACAAATCATCCTCTTAATCAACTGAGAATTAAACCATTCAATATTAATCTAGGAGAAGTCCATACTTCTCTTTATAATGATCCCTTAATCCACATAAATCTCAGGAATCATTATAAATAATTGAATTTCAAACATTCCAAAATAATTATAAGAGGGTCCCATACTTCTCTCTATAATGATCCCTTAATCCACTTAGATCTCAAGAATCATTACAATAATTATCTCTCAAACCAATTCAAAACATTCCAATAAAATCCAAGAGAATTCCATACTTCTCTTGATAATGATTCCTTAATCCACATAAATTAGGAATCATTATAAATAATTGACTTTCAAAACATTCCAAAAGAATCTAAAAATCAAACCATTCCATAACCATCTAGGAGAAGCCCATACTTCTATTTTATAATGATCCCTTAATCCACATAGATCTCAGAAATCATTATAAATAGGTTTTATTTTCTTTCCAATAATCTATAATAAACATTTCAAAAGCATTTAAAACACTTTTTTTTTAACCCAAAGCATTTAATCATCAACCACTTTATTTAAATAAAATAAAGTATTCCAATTTAATTTAAACACTGCACCATGCTAAGAAAATATAGTACAAGTACCCATTCATTAAGGCATTATAGCAACCTAAACTATAATCCAATTATTCCTCAATAGGATGCTTTAAAATGATTGATAATCAAAGCACATTGTAATCTAAATACTTAAGTTTAAAAAAGAGAGATATAAACGAAGCATTCTTCCAACAAAATAAAGATATAGATTACGTTTACTAAAAGCAAAGAGAGAAGGAAAAAATACAAGCTACTCTCTCTCAAACCCAAAGAAGGTTAAAGGTAATGTAAGGATCCACTCTCCAAAGCAACACTCAAAGGAACCAAACATCACTCAACAACACACAAAATAATAAAACCCTAAAAGACACTCCCAAAGAGCTTAGTTGGTTGAGAGTACACAGAGGACAACCAACGACCAATAAATTTGCAAGGACTAATCCAAACATGTAGAAAATATAGAGTGGTGCTTGAAACGTTACTCGGCTTTAATGCCCATGCTAGAGAGAAAAGAGCAGAGAACATAAAGGCTCATGCAATTGGCCTAAAATTACATTGCATAAGAAGCAACACCTTAAACTAAAAGACATAAGAAAACATAGCAAAAGAAAAACTAGGGCAACAAACAAGACCATGCTCCATGGCATCCAAGATAAGCAAAGTAAAGCTACTCAGTAGAGATAAACTAGAGCACAAGGTAAAAGAAGGAATTTGTAAACATAGCTACACCAAGCATTGCACGTAGTAAAGAGAAGGGTGGAAACACCTATTCAACTCCATGCCTTCCAACATCTCCACCAAGTACCACGATCAATACATTGCTTCCTCCAAGACATCCTAGTTTTCCTCCATCATCCTAGCCCACCCTTCAGGCTTAAAACAACCAAGAGGGAGAGCAAACATTGACATTCATGAAGGTGGACATCCTTGAAATGTTAAAAAAAGTTATTCACTAAATCTGTCTGCCACCCTAGACAATACTACAATATAAGAATCATAAATGCCCTTAAACTAATGTTGCCCCAACAAGAATTAACAAAGCATTAATTGTTTTATTTTAATTAACAAAACAATCATTTACCTTCACAATTAACTTCTTTAAATATTAATACTTTACTTCTCTAAAGTATTTATTTAAATATTAATATCTTACTTCTCTAAGGTATTTTATTTTCTTAAAGCTTAAATATTAATACTTTACTTCTCTAAAGTATTTATTAAATATTAATATCTTACTTCTCTAAGATATTTTATTTTCTTAAAGCATAAATATTAATACTTTACTTCTCTAAAGCATTAATCAATTAATCAAGCAAAAAATATAATAAATCTATTGCACATATTGATGCTTCATACCTTTGTTTTATCCTTAAATGGATAACCTCTTTTAAGATAGACCAATGCTATCATCGACCAATTTTAAGGAGGCTCATTGTAAGCAACTTCCCGGCCCAACAATGTGAATCAAGAGAACAAACAAAATACAATGCATCTATATGAAGGGTAGTTTTTCTTGTTACCCTAAGTTGTCATAAACAATGCATCATCATCATTTTTCTAGGTATCCCTCATGGTATATGGTTTACCCATAGCCTCAACCAATGAAAAGGTATTTGATCCTGCATCCACAATTACATCAGCAGTACCATGTTCCATGCTTAAAGAAAGCAATCATTCCATTACTCAATCATGAAAGAAACTATGTCATTACAAAATCACATCAAAATAAAGTTCATTGCATATAAAATTCTTGTCAAGCAGGGGTGTTACAAAATGTAATTTTCCAAATACCTATTATTAAACAAGCTACCATGCAACGACCTAACTGAGTAATCCCGTCAATAATAGTTGATCAATGGATTAAAAATTTATGAAATCTAGGGAATATTATTTTAGCAAACTTTGGTGACTCCTCTAGGAAGGGGATCTTATTTTTAAATATCAAGATATCAGTGAAAATCAACAATAGGATGTCATACCTAGAGCAAAAGGAAGACAAATGATGATTAGACTAGGCCATTAGATGTTCTATGAACTTTCCAAACCACATAATCCTTATATAAGAACTATTTTTCTTAGGATAGGATGACATCTATTGCACATCAAGGATAAGGTTACAATAGCAACAAACAAGGAGACAATGCCTAGGAAAGAACAAAAGGAGGGAATTCCATAGGCCTTACAAGAAAATACCCAAAAACTAAATGCTCCTATGGTTGAAAGAGGGTAATACTACTAGAGAATGAAGTGAATAAGAAAGACTTGAAAATGACACTAACAAAAATTTGACTTATCCCTCAATGAAAAGTGAGCTTAGGGCAGTACACATAATACAATTTCAAAAATTTATACCCATCAATGAAGGTGATCTATCTAACACTAGGTTTAATATTGTTGAGGAGTTCAGAAAAGCACCAGCTAGAATAAGCATGTTAGAAGCATTGGCTTTGCTTGGAGAAAGGGACTTACTACAAGAATGCTTGAGGAAGCATGAACAAAAAATTTCCAAAGCAAAAATGGCTCTAACCCGTCACATCTAAGTATAGAATATTATAGCACAAGATCTATATACTATTCAAGTAAATTTTATTGGAGTTTATTACATTATTTGGTACCTTGCAAGTACCTTGAAAATATTTTGTAAATACTTTGTAAAACGTTTGGTGTGGAGTCTTGTAAATATTTTTCATTTAGTAATTATTAGATATTTGTCATTATTAGGGAGTCAATAAATATATCTCTTATGAGAAATATGAAGAGTCATATATCCCATGAGTTTGAGGAGATGAAGAGAGAGTTGAAGTTGAAATGTCAAGTCTCTTTGTAAAGGCTCTTAATAAGGATAGCATGTGAGAATGTATTGTGATGTGAATTGCAATACATTATTTCGTACTATAAAATATTGTATTTATCCCATCCACATGAATATATTTTGTGTTTATTTTATGAGTTGAATATATGCGATTCATTTTGGTATATTATGAGAGTACTTTGAATCTTATATTCATCTTTGAGTATTAAATTCAATGCATTTGCTAATAGTGGTATCAAAGCCACCATTGTGCGAACCAGGTGATAGGAAAGTGTCCATAAGTTGTAAAAAATTACCTAAGTTATGAAAGTTTCTAATCAATATTAATGAGTCTTAAATGCTTATGTGATGTTTAACCTACAACCCTCAAAGATATTATAGTCATTTATATCCAACAAATCCATTCATTCATTAGGAGAGCCTAAGTACAATCAAATTTTAGTTTGTCCATTTAGCCATGAGAGTGCCCTGGTTAAGTCAAAATTTAGTGAGTCCATTTAACCATGAGAGTGCCCAAGTTAAGACAAATTTTGTGAGTCTACTCAACTATGAGAGACACCCAAATTGTAATAGACATTGGAGGAGGAGATTTTAATTCAAATAAAAGAGAAGGTCAATCTAATTCTATGCCTATGAGGGTATTAAAATACTTCTTGTTACCAAGATTAGAGATTGCTTTTTAAATAGAGGAATCTTGTGATGGAAATGAGAGAGGCCTATCCCTACATGTGTTTGTACTAATAAAAATAATAAAGAATGAAATAAGAGAATCCAAAAGAGTGAAATAAAGGGAGTCAAAAGAGCAAAAGAAGGGAACTAGAAGAGCGAAATAAGAAAGGCTAACAAATAGTATACTGGAAGCCTATATAATAGAGGAGGAATAATGCTGATTTAGGGAAGATAACCTATGTAACAAAATAAACATTAGATCTAGGAGATATGGGTGAATAGAATAGTAACATTTGGTGGTCAGGAATTTAGAACATGACTCATCAAAATAACATTGAAGGAAAAACTGCATAGGTTGGTGCAATAGTTGGGCAAAGGTAAATCAAATTTTGGAACCTTAGATTTTTTAAAGTGATAAATTGGAAGGAATTTTATTAAAGAGTAGAATTAATAAAATTCTACTCTTTAATAATGCACAAGACAAAGAGCAAGTCGTATATTACATTAGTCTCACCTTGGTGAGTTACGATCTAGGGTATGCAAATGTTGAAAATTTGTGTTTAGCCGTAGTCTTTGTGACTTGAAAGTTGCAACACTATAGTTTGGGCTATACGACCTACATTATATCAAAACAAAACCCTTTACAGTACATGATGAACAAGACTTACCACAACACGCATACTGTAAAGTGGATCATGCTATTTATAGAATTTTATCTAGATTTCATAAGCCAAAATTCTATCAAGGGACAAGTCATAGTTGATAAGCTAGTAGAGGCACCTCTTCAGGATAACAAGCCTCTCACCATAGAATTTCCTGACAATGAAGTTTTTGCATTATCAGATCTACCATAGCACAAAGATCCTAAGAAATGAATATACATGTCATTGTTCTTTGATGGTTCAAAGTGTGAACAAGGGGGTAGAGCAAGGATTGTATTTATCACATCACAGGGTGCATCATTGCCCTTGTAATTCAAACGAGACTTTCCTTGCATAAAAAACAACACAGAGTATGAGGCTTTGATCTTGAGGATAGAATTTTAGAGATCTTGGGATTCACAAGGACTTCTCTCCTAGTGGTATACTTGGAGGTCCCTTTCCATTTTTAAAAACTAAAAATAGATATCTAGAGGAATATTTTAGATTGTATCAAGGAAAGAATCAATCATTGGTCTCACAAATGGTTAAGCTATAAGGTTAGATTAATATTTTTACAACCAGTCATTCAAGCTATGCCAATTTATAATTTTTCTATCCTTGCTATCCCACATACCATGTGGAAAGAGTTGGACAATATGGGTAGAACATTTCTATGGGGAGGAGTAAAAGGAGAGAGGAAATTGGTATTAATAGGTTGAGAGAAAATAAGCCAACCCAAGGTAAAAGGATATTTGGTACTGAGGATATCAAAGTTAAATAATAAATCTTTGGATAGAAAGCTTTAATGGAGGTGGATTTTCCAATCAACTTTATTCAGTAGAGTTTTAACTAGTAAATATTTGGGATAGATAAACCCAAATGAGGTGGGTCGTTTTACTTTTGATGGTAATGGATCCTTACTATGGTAGGCTCTAAAGTTAGGATATCAAGTAGTGAAAGATGGATTGTTTTGGAAAGTGGGGATAGGGGAGAAGGCATGATTTTGGATAAATTCTGAAGAACACAAGCTTATACTGAGAGGGGGGGTGAACAGTATAAGACCTCTTTTTACTTTTTCCTTTATACTTCAAAATAGTAAAGCAATATACCCAAAGCAATATCAAAGCAATGCACAATATCATCCACAAAGTGACACCAATTTTAATGTGGTTCACCCGGAATGGTCAGGCTACGTCCACAAAACTTTTCTCTAAAAGTTATCTCAAAGTTCTTTGGGAATCCTTCCCAATTACAATGTTTATGAGCCTCGGCCCAAAGGAGATACCTTCCCCCAATCAAAATTTATGAGCCTCTCGCTCAAAGGAGATACCTTCCCCCAATCAAAATTTATGAGCCTCTCGCTCAAAGGAGATACCTTCCCCTCTCGCTCCGGAAATGATCCCTCAGAAGATCAACCGCCTCTACCTCTTGCCGAACGTGGAACTCCTTTCCACCGAAGACCTCCTGTCCTCAATGCTTAGCCTAAGAGACCTCTCGCCTTCTATGATCACGTCCACAATAGCTCAAGCAACCTGTACCAAACATAGTCAATCGGTCTAGTACAAGTCTTCCTCTGTCTATCAGATCTGTCCAACTCTTGAACAAATCAATCCTCTGCATACAAGCCTTCTCAAAGACTTGCCAAATCTGTCCTCGGGTTCTTCTCATAGAACCAATGCACCTCTATCCTCAAGTTCTCTGATAGAACTATCAAACTCAGCTCACAAGTCCTCTCGCTAGGACCTGTCCAAATCTGCTCACAAGTCCCCACCGAAACCTGTCCAAAACTGCTCACAAGTCCCCACCGGAACCTCGTCCAAAATCGCTCACAAGTCCCCACCGGAACCTGTCCAAAACTGCTCACAAGTCCCCACCGAAACCTGTCCAAAACTCAACAAGCTCACCAAGAAAAACTTTCTTAGTAGGAAATCACAAAGTGAATTGTTAGAGACCCAATGTGATTTGTCAAACTCATAGAAGCATAAAGAGAATTGTTAGAGACTCAATATGTTCTATACTCAAATCCCAATCTCAAAACTCAACTCAAATCAACTCAACTCAATCTCAATCTCAAATCTGAAAACTCAACTCAATATCTGAAATGGATAGGATAGAATGTTTTCTTTCAAGAACATGAAACCCCAACAATTGCCAACTATGCAAAGAATCACATAACAATGATACTCATGTTCTTTTCACCATCAATTAGGGTTTCAACAACAATGCTCATCAAACAAGGTTTAGTCAACCAACACCATTCAACTCAACATCAACCTTGAAGCATTCAACCAATCATCACAAGAAAAGGAAACAAGTAGAAATCCTTTTCCCTCCAAAGATATTTGAACAAAACAGCCACCAACACAATATCACCAAATGCAAAGAATAACTTGCTCAAATCAACTCAATGGAGTAAGCCCAATATCATGAATCAAGTAAAGCAATAACTTGATCAAACAACCTCTATGGAAGCAACTCAACCATCAAACTCAAAACAGCCAACCAAGGGTTCCACCAACTCAATGCAAGTAGCTAGACTCACAAATATAAACCCTAGTGCACAAAGCTTCCACTATCTCAAACCAAAAATTATGCATTCACCAAAAACTCTCCTTAAGGATAACAATGCATAAGTAGTCTTCAACAAACCAGAAAATAGGATTTACACCTAGCCAAAGGATACCTAGTAGAATACCTTTTCACTCCAACCTTATTTTAGAAAACATACACCAATCATACTCATAAGAAGAATGTGCCCATACCTTATTGGAGTAGAAGATAATTGAACCTTCAAGCTGTCACCACACACAACTCTCAAACTTCCAACCAAGTTAGGGTTAGAATAAAAAGAAATGAGCAATAATATAAACTTCCTTTATTACACCTTTTAGCTCCACTTCTTTAAACACAACCACCATAACATGCCAATAAATCAACAATCACAGACTCACACCTTATACCTCCATTTTTAATTTTAGCATAGCAAAGAATAATCTTAAAAATACATCCAAAGAAATATGCCCTTATTTCTCCTAAGCTTTTATTCAATGCTAATCACAAAAGCCAAAACTCATAAAATTTAATCACACCTTATAAATCGCTGTCCAAGAAACTCCGAATTTCGTGGCATAAAGATGTTTTAATAAAAACGTGTGTTACTCTAGCAAAGCACCCCCGCGAGACTCGAAACGGTGACCTCCGCCAATGCAGTGCCCAACAGCAGCCTTCGCTGCCACTAGCCCACGCGGGCTACGAAGTTCACAAGTGAACTTCCCTCCACTTCACCCTAAAAAAAACTCCCGAAGACTTTTCAACCGCACGTGCTTCTAAGTCTTCCTTCGATCGCAGCGAATACAGAGCACAAACACCGCAAATTGCATTCGAGGAATTTCGAATTCATTAGCCTTCCAACCTTAGGAGTTGGAGAATAAATAGTCTCTTCGAAGACACCTTGACGTCGGCGAAAATAAAGACCATTTCGAAATTAATCAAAAGTCTTTTCAAAAAGGGTTTAAAAACCCTTAAATAATTTTAATAAATTAAGAATAAAAAAAGGTTTAAAAACCTTTAAGTATTTTTAATAAATTAAAAATAATTTCTCCCTTAATTAATTAAATAATTAATTAATTAAAACCTTGAAGGGTTTTAAATAATAATTAAATAAATAATAAAGAGAACCTCCATTGGTTTTAATAAAAACCATTTAACTTGGTTTTAATAAAAACCCTATCCAACTTGGTTTTAATAAAAACCGGTTTGGTTTTAATGAAAAACCCTTGCCAATGGAATCTCTCCGGATTCTCTTAAAAATATTCTCTTGGAATCTTCCACCTTTGAAGCCAACACATCCTCTTAACATTAATGCCATTTCCTTTTGACATCAATGACAACTCATAGACAAGAAGCTAGGATCTCAAACCCAAAATTGCCAACAATCTCCCCCTTTGTCATTGATGGCAAACCATGCTTCTCAACAACACAGAAACTCAACATAAACAACTCCCCCTGTCTTGAGGCTCTCCCCCTTACTCATATCTCTCCCCCTTTGTCATCAATGGCAAAGGGTCACCTTTGGGGCTCGGGACTAAGAATGAGCCTCTTAGCTTAGTCCCTCCCCCACCTCCTGATGAGGTGATTAATTCTTGGGTGGGAGTAAAACTCCCATTAGGCACTGATCATCATCAGCGTATATAACTTCCTTGTCGGGCCTTCTCTTGAACTCTTTGTCCATATTCCTATTCTTGTTCTTGTTCTCATCCTTGTTCTTGTCCATGCCTTGATCCTTGGACCTGATCATGCCACTGTTCCTCGTTCTTGTATTCTAGAATTTTAGCTCTACACTGTCCGATTGTGTGACCTTCATTGTTGCACTTGAAACACTTGACGATGTTGTTTCTCTGAGGTAAACCTGATCTTTGAATCCACCGTTCTGACCAAACCCCACCACCTATTCACCAAACTTGTTCCTCGTTATTTGCCTTGCAATAAACCGCCTTGTGCCCAAACTGTTGACAAGAGTAGCAATACCCTTGAAAGTAACTAGCACTTCTGAAACCGTCATTTACCTCCTTCACTTGAGCCATGCAATGTGAAGCCATGTGACCAAACCTGTGACAAGCAAAACATCTGCCTTGAAAATTTCCTTTAATTGACCTCTTAGGACCATGTTCAGGAATAGTGTACTCATCTTCAATAACTTCCCAAACCTTATTCCCAAGTGCCATTAGATGAACCTTCATCCTTGCACTCCAAAGACCAAAATCTAACCCATCAAGAATAGGTGCTACATTGCCACTTGAATGATCCATTGTGTTCTTTACTAGCTTTTCCTTCAAGTTGTTAAAACTTTTGAAGGCACCGCTCTGATACCAACTGAAGAACACAAGCTTATACCGAGAGGGGGGTGAACAGTATAAGACCTCTTTTTACTTTTTCCTTTATACTTCAAAATAGTAAAGCAATATACCCAAAGCAATATCAAAGCAATGCACAATATCATCCACAAAGTGACACCAATTTTAACGTGGTTCACCCTGAATGGCTAAGCTACGTCCACAAAACTTTTCTCTAAAAGTTATCTCAAAGTTCTTTGGGAATCCTTCCCAATTACAATGTTTATGAGCCTCGGCCCAAAGGAGATACCTTCCCCCAATCAGAATTTATGAGCCTCTGCTCAAAGGAGATACCTTCCCCCAATCAAAATTTATGAGCCTCTCGCTCAAAGGAGATACCTTCCCCTCTCGCTCCGGAAATGATCCCTCGAAGATCAACTCGCCTCTACCTCTTGCCAGCACATGGAACTCCTTTCCACCAAAGACCTCCTATCCTCAATGCTTAGCCTAAGAGACCTTTGACTTCTATGATCATGTCCACAGTAGATCAGCAACCTGTACCAAACACAGTCAATCGATCTAGTACAAGTCTTCCTCTGTCTGTCAGATCTGTCCAACTCTTGAACAAATCAATCCTCTGCATACAAGCCTTCTCAAAGACTTGCCAAATCTGTCCTCAGGTTCTTCTCATAGAACCAATGCACCTCTATCCTCAAGTTCTCTGATAGAACTATCAAACTCAGCTCACAAGTCCTCTGCTAGGACCTGTCCAAATCTGCTCACAAGTCCCCACCGAAACCTATCCAAAACTGCTCACAAGTCCCCACCGAAACCTGTCCAAAACTACTCACAAGTCCCCACCAAACCTATCCAAAACTGCTCACAAGTCCCCACCGAAACCTATCCAAAAACTCACAAGCTCACCAAGAAAAACTTTCTTAGTAGGAAATCACAAAGTGAATTGTTAGAGACCCAATGTGATTTGTCAAACTCATAGAAGCATAAAGAGAATTGTTAGAGACTCAATATGTTCTATACTCAAATCCCAATCTCAAAACTCAACTCAAATCAACTCAACTCAATCTCAATCTCAAATCTGAAAACTCAACTCAATATCCGAAATGGATAGGATAGAATGTTTTCTTTCAAGAACATGAAACCCCAACAATTGCCAACTATGCAAAGAATCACATAACAATGATACTCATGTTCTTTTCACCATCAATTAGGGTTTCAACAACAATGCTCATCAAACAAGGTTTAGTCAACCAACACCATTCAACTCAACATCAACCTTGAAGCATTCAACCAATCATCACAAGAAAAGGAAACAAGTAGAAATCCTTTTCCCTCCAAAGATATTTGAACAAAATAGCCACCAACACAATATCACCAAATGCAAAGAATAACTTGCTCAAATCAACTCAATGGAGTAAGCCCAATATCATGAATCAAGTAAAGCAATAACTTGATCAAACAACCTCTATGGAAGCAACTCAACCATCAAACTCAAAACAGCCAACCAAGGGTTCCACCAACTCAATGCAAGTAGCTAGACTCACAAATATAAACCCTAGTGCACAAAGCTTCCACTATCTCAAACCAAAAATTATGCATTCACCAAAAACTCTCCTTAAGGATAACAATGCATAAGTAGTCTTCAACAAACCAGAAAATAGGATTTACACCTAGCCAAAGGATACCTAGTAGAATACCTTTTCACTCCAACCTTATTTCAGAAAACATACACCAATCATACTCATAAGAAGAATGTGCCCATACCTTATTGGAGTAGAAGATAATTGAACCTTCAAGCTGTCACCACACACAACTCTCAAACTTCCAACCAAGTTAGGGTTAGAATAAAAAGAAATGAGCAATAATATAAACTTCCTTTATTACACCTTTTAGCTCCACTTCTTTAAACACAACCACCATAACATGCCAATAAATCAACAATCACAGACTCACACCTTATACCTCCATTTTTAATTTTAGCATAGCAAAGAATAATCTTAAAAATACATCCAAAGAAATATGCCCTTATTTCTCCTAAGCTTTTATTCAATGCTAATCACAAAAGCCAAAACTCATAAAATTTAATCACACCTTATAAATCGCTGTCCAAGAAACTCCGAATTTCATGGCATAAAGACGTTTTAATAAAAACGTGTGTTACTCTAGCAAAGCACCCCCGCGAGACTCGAAACGGTGACCTCCGCCAATGCAACGCCCAACAATAGCCTTCACTGCCACTAGCCCACGTGGGCTACGAAGTTCACAAGTGAACTTCCCTCCACTTCACCCTCAAAAAACTCCCGAAGACTTTTCAACCGCACGTGCTTCTAAGTCTTCCTTCGATCGCAGCGAATACAGAGCACAAACACCGCAAATTGCATTCGAGGAATTTCGAATTAATTAGCCTTCCAACCTTAGGAGTTGGAGAATAAATAGTCTCTTCGAAGACACCTTGACGTCGACGAAAATAAAGACCATTTCGAAATTAATCAAAAGTCTTTTCAAAAAGGGTTTAAAAACCCTTAAATAATTTTAATAAATTAAGAATAAAAAAAGGTTTAAAAACCTTTAAGTATTTTTAATAAATTAAAAATAATTTCTCCCTTAATTAATTAAATAATTAATTAATTAAAACCTTGAAGGGTTTTAAATAATAATTAAATAAATAATAAAGAGAACCTCCATTGGTTTTAATAAAAACCATTTAACTTGGTTTTAATAAAAACCCTATCCAACTTGGTTTTAATAAAAACCGGTTTGGTTTTAATGAAAAACCCTTGCCAATGGAATCTCTCCGGATTCTCTTAAAAATATTCTCTTGGAATCTTCCACCTTTGAAGCCAACACATCCTCTTAACATTAATGCCATTTCCTTTTGACATCAATGACAACTCATAGACAAGAAGCTAGGATCTCAAACCCAAAATTGCCAACAATCTCCCCTTTGTCATTGATGGCAAACCATGCTTCTCAACAACACAAAACTCAACATAAACAACTCCCCCTGTCTTGAGGCTCTCCCCTTACTCAAATCTCTCCCCCTTTGTCATCAATGGCAAAGGGTCACCTTTGGGGCTCGGGACTAAGAATGAGCCTCTTAGCTTAGTCCCTCCCCCACCTCCTGATGAGGTGATTAATTCTTGGGTGGGAGTAAAACTCCCATTAGGCACTGATCATCATCAGCATCTATAACTTCCTTGTCAGGCCTTCTCTTGAACTCTTTGTCCATATTCCTATTCCTGTCACTGTTCTTGTTCTTGTTCTCATCCCTGTTCTTGTCCATGCCTTGATCCTTGGACCTGATCATGCCACTGTTCCTGTTCCTGTATTCTAGAATTTCAGCTCTACACTGTCTGATTGTGTGACCTTCATTGTTGCACTTGAAACACTTGACGATGTTGTTTCTCCGAGGTAAACCTGATCTTTGAATCCACCAGTTCTGACCAAACCTGTTTTGACCAAACCTGTTTTGACCAAACCTGTTTTGACCAAACCTGTTCCGCCAAACCCCTTTCGACCAAACCTGTTCCTCGTTATTTGCCTTGCAATAAACCGCCTTGTGCCCAAACTGTTGACAAGAGTAGCAATACCCTTGAAAGTAACTAGCACTTCTGAAACTGTCATTTACCTCCTTCACTTGAGCCATGCAATGTGAAGCCATGTGACCAAACCTGTGACAAGCAAAACATCTGCCTTGAAACTTTCCTTTAATTGACCTCTTAGGTTCTGAAAACTTCTTCTTCTCATTCTGAATTCTATTTTCTATTTCTGTGCATCTATCATTCAAGGACTCCTTTTCTGAAATACTTTCCTCATCAGAACTCTCTTCCTTTTGGAGTCTCTTACTAGACTCTCCAACTTGTTCCTTGTGTGGCTTAACAAAACCAAGGCCTATTTTATCTCGTTGTCTTTCTTTGACCTTTGATGAGTGACTTAACCTTTTTGGAGCTATCTTGAAACCTGTAAAGCTTATCCTTGTACTCTTTAGTTTCCTCTTTCAAAGAAGCCATTTTCTGTTCTAACTCACTATACTCAAGAACCTTAGACTCTAACTCATCCTTGAGTTCTTGTGTCTTAGCCATAGAGAAGTCAAGACTTTCTATAAGATCATCTCTCTCCATACAACATTCATCTAACTTATCCTTGAGTCTAGCATTCTTCTTTCTTTCCTTTTTCAAAGCACTAAGAGCACTAATAAGTTCACCTTCAAGATCTACTTCACCTTCCTCTATATCTTCCTCTATTTGTTTGCTTTTTGAATCATCAAAGCCTTTTTCAGATTTCTTATCACTAGAGGTGCTACCCTTTTCAAAAACCATACATGCATCTTCCTTATAGTTTTCTGAAGCATCCTCATACATACTAGAAACCAAATCATTATTTGTGCAATCATCCTCAAGGTGACCAAAATTTCCACATCTAAGACATTTCATGATAATGAATCTATGTTTCGGTTCTTCCTCTTTTTCGATATGAACAACATCTCATTTTCATTATCACTTGAAGAACTTTCACTATCACTACTAGAACACTTACTTGCTTTGTCTAGGTAGAAACTCTTCTTGTGCTTGTGAGAATACCTCTTTCCTTGATTGTTGTGCTCATCTTTGTTTTTCCTGTGATGCTTGTGCTTTTCATAATCCTTGCTCTTAGAATCTTGTTTATCTTCATCACTTTCATTCTTGGGAATAGTACAATTAGTAGCATAATGACCAAACTTTCCACAATTGAAACATCTTATATTTTTCATACTTTTGTGCTTTCTAGAGAACTTGCCTTTCTTGTTGTAATATGCCTCTTCATCACTAGAAGACTCATCACTATCTTGAAGTCGTTTACCCTTGGAATTCTTGGTAGCCTTGAAAGTCGCCTCTTTCTTGACATCAACCTTCACTTGAGTTCTCAACTCAAATGCTGCAAGTATACTATGGAGCTCATCCTTTTTCAACTTATCCAAATCTTTAGCTTCCTCAATAGCAGAAATATTTTCACTAAATCTATTAGGAAGAGATCTTAAAATCTTATCACAAACATCATTTTCAGCAAGCTCAAGACCTAAGTCTTTCATGGAGTTAACAACCTCATCCATACGAAGCATGTAGTCACTAATATTTTCATCATCATTCATCTTGAGTTGTTCAAACATACCTTTGAAGTGTCTCAACTTGGCCTTTCTGACATTTGTATCACCTGTATGAACCACCTTCAACTGTTTCCACATTTCACTAGTTGTCTTGTAGTGAATCACTTTGGTGAGATCTGCTTTCTGTAAGCCTTTCAGGATTGCATTCATTGCTTTTGAATTGCTGTGATGTAGGAGCCTTTCTTCTTTAGTATTAGGACCATGTTCAAGAATAGTGTACTCATCTTCAATCACTTCCCAAACCTCATTCCCAAGTGCCATTAGATGAACCTTCATCCTTGCACTCCAAAGACCAAAATCTGACCCATCAAGAATAGGTGCTGCATTGCCACTTGAATGATCCATTGTGTTCTTTACTAGCTTTTCCTTCAAGTCGTTAAACTTTTCGAAGGCACCCGCTCCGATACCAATTGAAGAACACAAGCTTATACCGAGAGGGGGGTGAACAAGTATAAGACCTCTTTTTACTTTTTCCTTTATACTTCAAAATAGTAAAGCAATATACCCAAAGCAATATCAAAGCAATGCACAATATCATCCACAAAGTGACACCAATTTTAACGTGGTTCACCTGAATGGTCAGGCTACGTCCACAAAACTTTTCTCTAAAAGTTATCTCAAAGTTCTTTGGGAATCCTTCCCAATTACAATGTTTATGAGCCTCGGCCCAAAGGAGATACCTTCCCCCAATCAGAATTTATGAGCCTCTGCTCAAAGGAGATACCTTCCCCCAATCAAAATTTATGAGCCTCTCTCAAAGGAGATACCTTCCCCTCTACTCTAGAAATGACCCCTCCGAAGATCAACTGCCTCTACCTCTTGCCAAAGCACGTGGAACTCCTTTCCACCGAAGACCTCCTATCCTCAATGCTTAGCCTAAGAGACCTCTCGCCTTCTATGATCACGTCCACAGCAGCTCAGCAACCTGTACCAAACATAGTCAATCGGTCTAGTACAAGTCTTCCTCTATCTGTCAGATCTGTCCAACTCTTGAACAAATCAATCCTCTGCATACAAGCCTTCTCAAAGACTTGCCAATTGTCCTCAGGTTCTTCTCATAGAACCAATGCACCTCTGTCCTCAAGTTCTCTGATAGAACTATCAAACTCAGCTCACAAGTCCTCTGCTAGGACCTGTCCAAATCTGCTCACAAGTCCCCACCGAAACCTATCCAAAACTGCTCACAAGTCCCCACCGAAACCTGTCCAAAACTGCTCACAAGTCCCCACCAAAACCTGTCCAAAACTGCTCACAAGTCCCCACCGAAACCTGTCCAAAAACTCAGCAAGCTCACCAAGAAAAACTTTCTTAGTAGGAAATCACAAAGTGAATTGTTAGAGACCCAATGTGATTTGTCAAACTCATAGAAGCATAAAGAGAATTGTTAGAGACTCAATATGTTCTATACTCAAATCCCAATCTCAAAACTCAACTCAAATCAACTCAGCTCAATCTCAATCTCAAATCTGAAAACTCAACTCAATATCTGAAATGGATAGGATAGAATGTTTTCTTTCAAGAACATGAAACCCCAACAATTGCCAACTATGCAAAGAATCACATAACAATGATACTCATGTTCTTTTCACCATCAATTAGGGTTTCAACAACAATGCTCATCAAACAAGGTTTAGTCAACCAACACCATTCAACTCAACATCAACCTTGAAGCATTCAACCAATCATCACAAGAAAAGGAAACAAGTAGAAATCCTTTTCCCTCCAAAGATATTTGAACAAAACAGCCACCAACACAATATCACCAAATGCAAAGAATAACTTGCTCAAATCAACTCAATGGAGTAAGCCCAATATCATGAATCAAGTAAAGCAATAACTTGATCAAACAACCTCTATGGAAGCAACTCAACCATCAAACTCAAAACAGCCAACCAAGGGTTCCACCAACTCAATGCAAGTAGCTAGACTCACAAATATAAACCCTAGTGCACAAAGCTTCCACTATCTCAAACCAAAAATTATGCATTCACCAAAAACTCTCCTTAAGGATAACAATGCATAAGTAGTCTTCAACAAACCAGAAAATAGGATTTACACCTAGCCAAAGGATACCTAGTAGAATACCTTTTCACTCCAACCTTATTTCAGAAAACATACACCAATCATACTCATAAGAAGAATGTGCCCATACCTTATTGGAGTAGAAGATAATTGAACCTTCAAGCTGTCACCACACACAACTCTCAAACTTCCAACCAAGTTAGGGTTAGAATAAAAAGAAATGAGCAATAATATAAACTTCCTTTATTACACCTTTTAGCTCCACTTCTTTAAACACAACCACCATAACATGCCAATAAATCAACAATCACAGACTCACACCTTATACCTCCATTTTTAATTTTAGCATAGCAAAGAATAATCTTAAAAATACATCCAAAGAAATATGCCCTTATTTCTCCTAAGCTTTTATTCAATGCTAATCACAAAAGCCAAAACTCATAAAATTTAATCACACCTTATAAATCGCTGTCCAAGAAACTCCGAATTTCGTGGCATAAAGACGTTTTAATAAAAACGTGTGTTACTCTAGCAAAGCACCCCCGCGAGACTCGAAACGGTGACCTCCGCCAATGCAACGCCCAACAGCAGCCTTCGCTGCCACTAGCCCACGCGGGCTACGAAGTTCACAAGTGAACTTCCCTCCACTTCACCCTCGAAAAAACTCCCGAAGACTTTTCAACCGCACGTGCTTCTAAGTCTTCCTTCGATCGCAGCGAATACAGAGCACAAACACCGCAAATTGCATTCGGGGAATTTCGAATTAATTAGCCTTCCAACCTTAGGAGTTGGAGAATAAATAGTCTCTTCGAAGACACCTTGACGTCGGCGAAAATAAAGACCATTTCGAAATTAATCAAAAGTCTTTTCAAAAAGGGTTTAAAAACCCTTAAATAATTTTAATAAATTAAGAATAAAAAAGGTTTAAAAACCTTTAAGTATTTTTAATAAATTAAAAATAATTTCTCCCTTAATTAATTAAATAATTAATTAATTAAAACCTTGAAGGGTTTTAAATAATAATTAAATAAATAATAAAGAGAACCTCCATTGGTTTTAATAAAAACCATTTAACTTGGTTTTAATAAAAACCCTATCCAACTTGGTTTTAATAAAAACCGGTTTGGTTTTAATGAAAAACCCTTGCCAATGGAATCTCTCCGGATTCTCTTAAAAATATTCTCTTGGAATCTTCCACCTTTGAAGCCAACACATCCTCTTAACATTAATGCCATTTCCTTTTGACATCAATGACAACTCATAGACAAGAAGCTAGTAAATATTTGGGATAGATAAACCCAAATGAGGTGGGTCGTTTTCCTTTTGATGGTAATGGATCCTTACTATGGTAGGCTCTAAAGTTAGGATATCAAGTAGTGAAATATGGATTATTTTGGAAAGTGGGGAGAGGGGAGAAGGCATGATTTTGGATAGATTCATGGGATCAATACCCACCTATCATTGTTGAATTCTTATAACTGCAACAAATAAAAACAACCATGGAAACTAGGGATTGGGTCAAAATTTAAAGTTATTTCAATACTAGTTAGGTGGGAGATTATCATTTTAAGCAATTTAAGAAGTTGGATGAGTAGTCAATTTAAATCCATTTGGAATTGACACCCATCATGACTAGAATTTTGGTAGAAATATTTCTCACAGGTAGAGATGAGGAGGATGAATTAGCTTGGGGATACATAATTCTTGGTGTCTACACATTAAAGTATGGATATGATAAGATCCTTACAGAGCCTCCTCCTCATGCATATCAGGATGAGGATTGGAGAAATTTTTGGTAGTCCAAGGGTTGGTCGAAAGTAAACTTTTTTTCCTAGTAGTTCATGCATAATGGAACTATTACTTTTGATAATATCAAACATAGAGGAATCATTGGTCCATATCAATATGTTTTATGCTAAAAGAGTGAGGAAACATCTGACCACTTGATGTTTGAGTGCCCATTCACACACCGGATCTAGGAGATAGGCTTTTTATCTTATAAAATTTGAGTTAATGGTGATTTGACCTAGACTAATATTTGGGAAATATGAAAGGGATAGATTTAAATCTAAATCTCTTTGAATCGGTTGGGAGCTTGGATTAAACATCATTTGGTGGTAAGTGTAGTTGGAGAGAAATGTCATTAATTGTTAGAGAAAAATTTTCATCTTTATATGGATTTTGATAGGTCATTTGGAGCAAAGTCACAGAAACTATGGTAGTGCATGCTAAAGAGGAAACTCAGGTTGTTATAGGGAAAATGAAGAAGGAAGTTGAAGTTCAATAGGGACAGGATAGAGCTAGTTGGAAACCACCCCCAAAAGGTTGAATTAAAATTAATGTTAATGTTGGATTAAAATTAATACTTATCCGTCAATTGCTCCAGGTATAATTTTCTCCTCTAATTTTTACATCCATTAACATGTTGGAGTTCGTAAAGTCATTGAACTCCATTATGGAAGATTTCACTCAAATTGCCTAAGTACTCCCACAATAGAGCTCTCCCTTGAATTGAAGTCGGGGCATAAATATTTGAAAGGATCCACGACCTATTGTTGTTTATTTCCTTAAATAAAACACTAAGAACCCTGTCATATTTCTGAATAAGGGTGCCTTCTACTATCTGGGGATCCCATAAAGTCATAAGGCCTCCAGATGCTTCTCTGGCTAATTTGCAAACCATCTCCCCTTGATTCTAGATTTTTTTTGCTAATTTTTTTGACTAAATCTCATTAGTTTTTGTTTCTTGCAACATGATAATAGTTGGATTCACTTGATTTCTTATTGCACTGACTTCCCTGTGTTTGGACAGGCCATTGATGCCTCTCACATTCTATGAGAGGAACTTCATTTATATTTTTTGGGATTTATTCCTCTCCCCCTCCCTTGAGGGGGTTTTCCTAATTTGTTGTCTTCAGAACCCATAATAACTTGTTGAAACAAGGTTCTCTATTTTCCATTGGCAATGTCATTATCAGTTTTAATTTTTTGATGCTCAACATTTGATATTCTCCCTCTTCTTCTTTCATCGCCAAAATCTATAGGAGACTTCACAGTGCTCCTGGTTTATTTAGGACTAAACTGGGGGGAGGCAATTTTTTGCAGAACCAAACTGCCATATTCCTCAGTCTAAAGAGTTTCACATATCTCCATCCCTACATCCAACTCTTCTCCTTTTTTCCTATATTCCCCTGGTCTGCGGGATGGCCCCTCAATAGGATTCACCTGGATCCTAGTGATGATGTTAGGGAGATGAGATTTTTTATTTTCCAATACCTTAACTTTATTTCTAAGTTATTCAGCATTAGGGTTTGGTTTTGGGATACCCACTAGGCTTGAATTATTTTTAGTATTGGGGTTTAAGGATCCCAAATTGGATGGGGATTCTAGAGATCGGGCATTAGGGTTTGGCTTTGTGATGCCCACGGGGCTTACAATAATTTTAGCATTAGGGTTTGAGGATCTTGACTTGGATGGGGATTCTAGAGAGTCAGAAAGGTTAGCCTAAAGGTTCTGGGCTTCCATGTCTTCCGATAATCCTCCTACTCCCATATTGGATAGAATTGAAAATTTATTTGAAACTAGAGGATTGGTACTAAATTGAACAAAATTAAAGGATTTTAATTTTGAATCAATATTGTATTGAAAGAATATAAAAGAAGGTTTGATATATGATTTAATATTTATAGAATAAGGTTTGAAAAGAAAAGTGATAATATTATTTTAAGGGAACATTATTCACAAATAGAAAGGAAAAGAAACATTAAAAAAATATTTTCAAAGCTCACTTGGTTCATTTTTCAAAGGACATACTTTTAAGGAAACATTTGAAAGAAATTAGGAATCCAAATTATGTCTTCATCAAAAATCCCTCTCTCAAAGTCTCATTTTATGAAGAACAAAGTTTTATTAGAAGAGGAACTCAAAAACATAGAAAATTTTGTCTCAAAGAAGAACATGGTCAAATGGGTCAAACCACCACATTCTTTCAATAAAAAAATGAAAAATCAAATTTAGAACAAAATTTTGAAATGGCACATGACATAAGAAAATTAGAGGATAATTAATGGTACATTGATTCAAGGGTAAGCAATAACATGACTGGTAATATACATTGGTTTTATTCTATCCAAGTAAAACAATGCATACTTATTAAAATTATAGATTACAAAATCTACGAGGTTCAAGGAGTAGGCAATGTTTCACTCAAACTTCCTTTTTTTTTAATTGATGAGGAATCATATTAAAAAAAATCTTAGAATATACAAATAATATATGATATTATGGAGACTCACCAAGACCTCCTGGTTTCTCACCAGCTTCCACATTTAGCATGATTTCCTTTCCCTTTTTGTATGCATTGGAGTCCAATGTTTCTATGGTAGGAGGAATGATGAGGAAAAATCTTAGAATATACAAATAATATATGATATTATGGAGACTCACCGAGACCTCCTGGGTTCTCACCAACTTCCACATTTAGCATGATCTCCTTTCCCTTTTTGTATGCATTGGAGTCCAATGCTTCTATGGTGGGGAGGAATGATGAGGAATCATATTAAAAATATTAGAATATACAAATAATATATGATATTAAATAATGTTTTAGAAAATCATAGAAAAACTTAGAATACAACTTCTAGAATTACCATGGGTAGAAAATGTTAGGTTGTCATTTAATATGTTAGGTTGGCCAATCATGGTTTTGTTCGATGGTTTTACCCAAACTGATGGATTGTAATAGACTCATAATGCCTATAAATACATGTTTTTGATCAATGCAAACCATTCAAGGATTTTGGGTTCCTTTCAATGTCTAAATCCATATTACGAATGCACATTAGAAAATGTATTGTATGTTCCTAGATTAGTTGACAACTTGATATCAATGTCACAATTATTGGATAGAGGTAAAATAGTTTAATTCAAGGTGGTCAATGGAAATAAAAAATATCTCATTAAAATGCAAAGAGAGATTGAATCCATTGGTTCTATAAAAAATGGCATACTTACCCTAGATATGGAATCACTTTCTCATAAACACTTGAATCAACTACTACCATAAAAAAATATCAATCAAAAATGTAATATCAAAGAAGTATAAATCGTCAAAGAGATAACATAGTACACATGGATTTCATGATGGAAGAAATGAATCAAGAGGAGAATTGTCAAACAATGCTTTAATTTTAGCAAAAAGATCACCAAGTAACATAGGAAATTATTTTACCTTATAGAATGAGTCAAAATGGATAAGAACTTTTATTATAGTAAAATAAATGCAAAAACAAGATGAAATATAAATAATACATCCAAAAAATAAATAAATAAATAGATGAAAATTGTAATATGAGCGTTATATCAATAGATACATGGTGTGAAACCAAGGATCCTATAGCAAGGATAGCTCAAAATAATGTGAAACATATCCCAAATGGATCTTGATGACCTACAAATAACAATGTCAAGAACAAAAAGAAGTTCCAAAGAAATTGAAAAATATACCCAAGATGAAATATGTGAGTTGTGCACTACTAACCTTCATCAAAAGAAAAAAGTGACTTATAATAAATGTGATTTGAAACTCATAAAGGTAGACACTTGTTGTGATACAATAAATGTATATCCCATGAAGGCCCATGTGAATTATGGTACTTATTATTTAAGACCTATGACAATAGATGCATGTTGTGACCTTATTCAAGGAAGGAATATAGCATTTGATACCAGGGATTTAAGCATTGAAAAAAAATGTACAAAAAGTATATGTGCTATTTACTTTTGTGTTGGAGATACTAATTATGATACATGTGATGATCCTCCATAGAAAATAGACACAAATGGTTTGAGTGATACTCTTGAAAATGTTGATACAATAAATGGTTGTGAATCGAAGATTTTTTATCATGTAGAAAATGTTTGCATGATAGTCAATACTTGTGATGGTCATGATGAAAAATATTTCTAGAGTTGATGATAGTGATAATTCATGTTTTGTTAATGAACATTCAAATATTATTGATTGTATACGAAATACTTGTGATGGTTATGAAATAGGAAATGTTGATAGCACTAGATGGATATCTTTGGAGAAAAGTGTTTTGAGGTTTTCTAAGTGTGATAGTGATAGTTTCAGATGTGTTCATGAGAATTATTGTACAAAAAATGTTTTCTTAGATTGTGTCTAGTGTTGGTCAAAATGTGGTCAAAATTATCAGTGTTGATGGACAATATATTGATAATGTTTTGAAGTCTCCAAATAGTGATAAGGACTATGATAGTATATCATATAGGATTTGTTAGTAATGGTATAAATTTTGATATATACTATTGTGATTACTTGTTACCTTCGTAAGACTATAGAAATTAGGATAATGATAAATTTGAAAGGCAAAAAAAAGTGGTTAGTATTAAACAAGGATATGATGAAACAAGACAAGGAATAAAAAGATCTATTATATCTAAATATAAAGGCTTCAGATCTACAGGACAAGCTGATGAAAATAATTTTGTGATAAGGAACACTAATATCAATTTTAGAATAGGGAATGTTGTGATAGATAAAAAAATAAGCTAAAGTTATGACAGGTATCAATTGTAGATATTGTGACAAATTGACACACATGAAAGATAAATGTTTGAAAGAACCAAAAATAGAAAGCAAGATCTAAAATCAATGTCAGAACTAGAGCTTGAAATTCAAAATTAAATTGAGAGAATGACATTATACCGAATAATATAATATAGGGGGTTTTGGAGCTTATTACATTATTTGGTACCTTGCAAGTAACTTATGAATATTTTGTAAATACTTTCTAAATAGTTTGGTCTAAAGGAGTCTTGTAAATATTTGTAATTTAGTAATCATTAGATGTTTTTCATTATTAGGTAGTCAATAAATATATTTATCCTTTGAGAAATATGAAGAGTCATATCTCCCATGCTATTTGAGGATATGAAGAATGAGTTGAAGTTGAAATTTCAAGAGTATCTTTGTGAAGACCATTAGTAAGTACAACATGTGAGGATGTATTATGATGTGAGTTGCAATACATTATTTTATACTATAAAGTATTGTATTTATCCCATCCATGTGAGTATATTGCGTGTTCATTTTTATGAGTTGAATATGTGATGGATTTTGGTTTGCTAACAAATGTTACTAGCATGCTTAATGCTCCTAGTAAAAAATGATGAAGCCAACTCCTCTCTATATAGTTCTAAATATTGAAAGTTATCTTTTAAGGATTTACATTATTAATTCAAGTGTAGTTGTAATAGTGATGCACAAGGTGATTTATGAAGAAATAAAGTTACCATATTCTAAAATAGGTAGCATATCCATTTAGATGGATGGAATCTAGGTCAATGTAGTCAACATACTAAAGGATTTGGTGATGACCATAGCCAAAAATCTAGAGCTAGTGGTAGTCTAAGAAGTAATAATAGTTTATTTATTGCTCTATTATGGGATGTTGTTGTCTAGAGAATGGACTAGAAAATAATTAGGGGATGTTATCTAACAATTGGTTACACACATATGAAGGTATCCCAAGATGTAAAAATGACCAAGATAGACAATGAACATCCATGTAACTATTTGTTATAAAAATTAGGCAATTATGGAGCAATCAACTAGAATGAACTCCTATAATTTATGGATGATGATTAAATTGATGATGAGATCATCTCAAAGCTATATATGATCATCAAGGTAATTTAATAGGAATATAGCCATAAATTATATGGGTAATATGAAGAAACTAATTTTGTAAACTACTTAGTGTTTGATAAACCAACCAAATCCCTTGCTTTAACAAGCAAACAAGCTCAAAAATTGAATCCTATTTAGAGTATATACATTGATGGTGCAAGAAAATTTAATAAGAAATGTAATAACATATGGGTCCTCAATACCCAAGGAAAAAATATGAATTGTTCCTATCAATTTTTATTTAATTAAATTGACAATATAGTTGAATATAAATATCTATACACTGGGTTGAGAAAACATGAGATATTTGGGACTAAAATTTGAATTTTTTAGTGATATAGCATTAATAGTGAACAAGGTAAACTTAGTATGCATTGAGTTGGGGATCTTCTATAGAGATTTAATACCTTTTTTTCCTCTAAAATAGAGCTTTAATACCTATGATATGGCTACAATACCAAGTGAAGTGAAGGCAAAAGCAAATGAACTAGCTACTTTAGTTGCTATATTCGATCCTTCAATGGTTATGTGGAAAAAAAATGATCTAAAAGTGGTATTAAACCATGTATTCTATACAATCCTAACCACTAGCATGTGTTTAATAATGACAAGTAAATTATTGAGTTCTTGGTCAAGGAGGTAGAGTATGTCAAGATCCAAAATGAATATGGTGATGACATCAAAGATGATGTAATTTAGATAAAAATTAATTAGTTGTATTAGGAACTCATTACTTTGAAAAAATTGTTTAATCTAGATGAAAGTGTCCAAAAACCTAAAATTATAGTGAAGCCATCTTCTTATTGGCCTATCTAAATAGCTAAAGGGAATAATCCTTTAATAGAAATAGTGTGTAGTAAAGAAGAGGTTTATCTATTTAAGGAGTTGTGTGGATGGTATAATGGCATGATTTATTGGAGTTGTAAGGACCTAAAAGTTTGTGATAGGATATTCATTGAGCATTTGATCTATTTAGATCCCAAAGAAAGGAAATTTCACTAGAAATAAAGGCTAATGAATCCAAAAAAGTGATGAAGAAAGAATTCTTTAACTTGTTACAAGCTTAAATTATTTTTCCCATAAAGTATTCCATGTGGATGGCTAAACTAGTCCCTATTAAAAAAAATATAATGGATACATTTGACTCTGCATTGAATTTATAAACTTGAACAAGGCCTCCTTGAAAGACCACTATCCACTTATGTCTATGGATCAAATTCTACAAAAGGTTGCAAGATTACAAATGTTGTATTTATTTTATTGTTTTCAAAGGTATAATAAGGTTTGGATAAAATGTCATGATCGACACAAGACTACATTTACAACCAAATAGAGTGTAGGCTTACTACTTGCAAATTTAATTCAACACAGATCGAATGGAGTAAATCAAATAATTCTTACCACTTAAGGAGGGCTAAGTCCTTTGCCACTTAGAGAGGGCTAAGTCTCTTGCGAATACACAAATGGATTATAATTGATGATTGATGATTAATTATAAATCAACCTACAACTATATATAAGAGTAAATCAATAAATTGATGATCACTTGGAAATATAGCCGACTAGCTATATTGGTGTTGTAACATGGCTCCCCTCCTCGGAAAGCTTTGTCCTCAAAGCTGGAAATGACTCAAAAATACTTTTGTTTCCCATGTAGCATCTTCTACTGGTAGGTCCTACCATTTGATTAGAAATTATTTAATGTGGCGAGATCGAAGATGACGTGATCTGCTTTGCAATATTGCTTCTGGTTGAAGATTTATACGTCCTTCTTCATCAAGTACTGGAAGCTCTATCTGGAAGTGTACTTTTTGGCCAATCACCTTTTTGAGATAGGAAACATGAAAAACTGGATGTATACGGGAAGGAGGAAGCTCCAATTGATATGCTACTTCACCTATGCAATGAACTATCTTGTAAGGACCATAAAATCTTGGAGCCAACTTTTGACTAGTCTTGATCTTCAATGATAGTTGCTTGTAAGGTTGCAGTTGTAAGAAAACCATATCTCCTATATTGAATTATCGTTCTGAGTGGTGTGAGTCTTGTTGTTGCTTCATACGATTTTGTGCCTGGATCAAATTATCTTTAAGAATGTTGAGCATTGACTGACGATGTTGGAACCAATCATCTATTTGAGCTACTTTGGAAGATCCTAGAACATAATCTGTTATTGTTGGTGGTTTTAACCCATACAATGCTTCAAATGGAGACATCTTGAGGGAAGAATGGTAAGAAGTGTTATACCACCATTTTGCTAATGAAATCCAGTGACTCCATTGATATTGCTTATCTTGAGCAAAGCAACATAGATAGGTACCCAAATATTTGTTAACAATTTTAGTTTGACCATCGGTTTGGGGATGGTATGCAGATGACATATTTAATTTGGTACCACTGAGACGGAATAATTCTCTCCAAAAATTGCTAGTAAATATGGGATCATGATCACTTACAATAGTTTTGGGTATTCCATGTAACTTGAAAATGGAGTCAATAAATACCTTGGCCACTTTGCTTGCTGAATATGGGTGTTGTAGAGCACTGAAGTGAGCATACTTGGAAAGACGATCCACTACTACAAAAATCACTATTTTACCTTCTAACTTGGGAAGACCTTCAATAAAATCCATTGATATGTGTTCCCACTGGCGGTCAGGAATTGGTAAGGGTTGAAGAAGTCTTGGAGATTTGACTGTTTCACCCTTATTGCATTGGCATACTTCGCATTCGACAACAAATGTCTTGACATCAGATTTTAATCCTTTCCAATAAAAGGATTGTTTCACCCACTGATATGTTTTCAAGAATCCTGAGTGCCCTGCTGATGGAGAAGCATGTGATTCTTCAAGGATCATGGATTTAATAGTGGAATTTTACGAAATGTAAATGTGATATTTCTTTCGTAACACCTTGTCAATATATGAAAAATAAGGATGCTTTGATGATCCTTTATTCATATCTTGAATAATTTGAGTAGTTTCGGTGTCAACCAACCATTCTTCTTGGAGTTGAGAAACCCATTGAGAACAAGGACCCAAAATGGCATTGATGGAAACTTCATCTTCATATTTATGGGATAATGCATCTGCTACTACATTTTCTTTGCCCTTCTTATACTCAATGATGAAATCATATCCCAATAACTTTGTCATCCACTTGTTTTGTTTTGGATAGGAGAAACGTTGTTCTAGAAAGTGCTTAAGACTACTATGATCCATTTTTATGATGAAGTGATTGTTGAGTAAGTAATGCCTCCATTTCTCGATGGCATGTAGAATAGCCAATATTTCTTTCTCATATGTGGACCTCCCCAAATTTTTACCTGAAATTTGCTTGCTTTCGAATGCCAATGGATGACCATCTTGCATTAATACTGCTCCAATACCTGTACCCGAAGCATCACATTCAATAATGAATGGTTTGTGAAAATCTAGAGTTGCCAAAACTGGGGTAGAGCACATAGCATATTTGAGTGCTTGGAATGCTTGAGATGCAGCCTCATTCCAAATAAAAAAAATCCTTTTTGGTAAGAGCTATGAGAGGAGCTACAATTTTACCATAATTGCGAATAAATTTTTGATAATAACCTGTAAGACCTAGGAATCCCCTAAGTTTTTTAAGGGTTTTAGGAAGTGGCCAATCTTGAATGGATTTGATTTTTTTTGGATCCACTTTAAATCCTTCATGAGAAACAATATGACCCAAATATTTGACCTCTTGAACACCAAAGGAACACTTGGAGCATTTGAAAAAAAGTTTCTCCTTATGTAATACATGAAGAAATTTCTCCACATGCATTAAATGATCCTTCCAAGATTTGCTATATATCAAAATATCATCAAAGAAAACCAAGACAAACTTGCGAAGAAATGGACGAAAAACATGGTTCATGAGACTTTGAAAAGTGGAAGGGGCATTAGTAAGACCAAAGGGCATGACCAAGAACTCATAATGACCTTCATGTGTATGAAAAGTAATTTTGGGAATGTCCTCATCTCTTACTCAGATTTGATGAAAACCCAAACGTAAATCCAATTTTGTGAAATATTTAGTACCATGCAATTCATCTAATAAATCATCTATGATAGGGATAGGAAACTTATCTTTGATCGTGATTTTATTGAGAGGTCAAAAATCAGGACACATGCGCCAAGAATTATCCTTACGATGAGCCAAAACCACTGGTGATGAATAAGGACTAATGCTATGATGAATGATGCCATGTTCTAATAATTCTTGGATATTATTTTCAATTTCTATATTTTGAGGTTGAGGATATCGATAAGGATGAACATTAGGAGGAAGACTTCTAGGGACAAGATGTATGGCATGGTCATGAGATCACTTGGGAGGTAGCCCTTTTGGTTTGTTGAAGACTTCATCATAGTTAGCCACAATATCTTGAAGATATTTTGAGGGAATTATAGGGGTATCCAGTGCTTGAACTTCCATGCAATTGATTTGAGCTATGAATCCATAACCTCCTTTCTTGAATATATTTTCCATGCAGTGTGAACTCACCACCTTGGATGGTGGAGATTGAATTCCTTGGAGATGAATAGTCTTCCTGTTCTCTTTCCATTCAACATATAATTTTTGAAAATTAAAACTAACAACTTCTAGCTTTTCTAACCATTCGACACCCAGAATAACATCTGAACTTCCCAAGTTCATAATGAAGAGAGTTCCTCGCCAAGTGTAATTTCCCATTTGGATTGAAACTGGAGATGTTCTACCAACACATTGAGTGTTTCCTCCATTTGCAATTAAAACTTGAAACTTATCTTGATTGGTAGTATTAATGTACAAGTTCAATGCTTTAGCAGTCTTGATGTCAATAAAGTTATGTGTACTACTTGAATCAATCAACACATTAATACATTTGTGCCTAATAAATCCTGGTACCTTAATTGTATGATGAGTTGTTATCCCCATAAGAGCATGTACTGAAATAGCCATAGTGTCATCTTCTGGTGTTGCTTCACTATTATCTACTGAGATTTATTCTGTATATGTGGGTGACTCTTGTTGAGTGATATCTTCTGCTACTTCTTCTTCGTCCTTATTTTTGTATTCTATTTGAAAGGTTTGATGTGGTACACATGCTTGATCTCTGGGATGATAATTGCGACACTTAAAGTAGAAATATCTTGATGATTGTTCATTTTTGTGAAAAGAGTTGTTGCGATACTGAGGATGAGCATTAGAGTCTCATCGAGAAGATGTCCAATTTTGAAACTTCCATTCAGCAATCTTAGCAATCTGCATGGTAGCATCCAAAGTGCAGGGATCATGTAGGTCCACTTTGAGTTGAATATTTTCCTTCAAACCATGACGAAAAGCAAGAAACCACCACAAAAGCTTTTACATATTTCGTGTATGCGAGAAGACTTGTGAATTCTGAAATATAATCTTGGACAGAACCAGTTTGTTTGAGCTCCAATAGGCGAACGATGTAAGAAGAAGAAACACCTTCATCAAATATCTTGAGGAAAATATCTTTAAATTCTAGCCATAATATGGGATGTTTATGTTGACGTTGCTGCCAAATAAACCACTGGTAAGCTTTTGTACCCAATTTGGAAGAGGCATAAGAAACTTTTTTGACTTCAAGAACATGATATAAGTGGAGCATACCATCCATTTTAGCTAACCAACCATGTGGATCCCCACCCTCAAATATGGGCATATCAGTACGTGGAACGGTAACACCTGGAGGCCATTTCAAAAATTGAGCAACTTCACCCATATCCGAGTTAAGATCATTGTGACCTAGGGGAGGATCCTGATCCATAGTATCATTTTGTCTATGGGAATTAGTTGGAGAAGGAGGAGGTTCAAGGTTTTGATTTTGTACTAGTTGTTGGAGAACTTCCAACATTTTGTTCATATTATTAGTCATTTTAGACAGACAATCTTGTAATTCTTGGGAGCAAGAAGAAGGGATTACGACTTCATCATGTTGGATATTCTCTTGGGATGAGTTGGAAGGAGCCATGGAGTTAAGAGCAGGGTGGTTGGGGTTAAAACTGTTAATGCGTAAAGGAGAATTATGTTGCGTACCTTTATTTCGTGGATGTCTTCTTGATGAATTTAATGATCCTTCATTTGGATTATCTGCACTATGTAATCTTCTGTTTGGTCCTCTATTCCACTTGTCACTCATGCACTTGATTTACCTCCCAATAATGTGCAAAAGGAAAATATTTTGATAATTTTTTTTTTAATTTCTGCAAACAGTATTTGGCTAAAACAATTTTGTTGATTATCTCACTCCAACTGTGAAATTTTTTGCTCCAACTACGAAATTCAAATTTTAATTTATTTTAAATGAATAGAATTTACTTTCAATGACTAGAACTATTATCTTTCAATGGTCATGGTGATTAAAAGTGGTTAAATCCCAATGGTCGGATGTGAAGAACGGGCTACAACATGACCAACAAAGCGATAGAGGACTAGAAAATACACAATACACGATAAGGGCTATATGATATACAACAAGGGCTAGATAATACACTACACAAAATATGATACATAGACAACAAGAACATGTTCAAACAAGGCAAAGGAGGATGAAAGAAATATGAAGCACAATAAACCAGTGAGTGATGACACGTGCATGGAGACTTACGATGGGTAAGTGGGATCGCAAGTGGTGCAACAATAGAAGGATAACCACGAGTGGTCAATACATTAGGAATGTGATTTTTATTATAAGGATTGTGGTATCTACTTGTGTAGAGTATGTGGGACAAATAGTCCCAAAACTAATACATGCCTGTTGTAAACCTGGAATGACCAAATAAAAAAATCCTTGAATGGTTGCCTTCCTTCTACTGCTAGGTGTCCACTTGTAACTGGTTATCCATGAATAGTGTCCACTTGTGAATGGTTATTTCACTTGCCCCACAATTAAATTTGATTTATGTTCTTGAAATGCTTGTATGCTTCTTTGAATCGTGGGAAACGTCCTCAGACAACTTCAACACACAAAGGGAATAAAAGGTTGTAATTTCAACTTAAGTGACAGGATTTTTAAATATTATCTGCACTTTGTAAAGCATCTGTATTCCACTTACTTTATTTGCTAAAACTTTAGGCAATAAATTTTAATTTTATCTTCACTCTGTGAAACCTAATTGCTGATGTCCAAAAAAACTATTGTCCAACGAAGTCAAAGAGCACATAAAAATTCTAGAATGGTATGCACCCAATCGTGAGGTGGAAGTATCTTATTGGGATTTGAATTAGGGTAATATACTTTAACTTTGAAAAATTAATACACCAGTTTAATACATACTTTTGTTCCTTGATGTGAACATTTTTGGTGAATCTACTTAATATTATTGTGAAATGCAACTGCTGGCGAGTGAAATCATCAACCACGAAATTGGATCTAATGCTCCACTACACCATTCAATTAATCTTTAACCTAAAATTTATAATTACCACAAGACGAGTTCAAAATTATCCTTTCTAATCAAGTTGTGTGTCTCACGTTCGATGAAGAGATCTGCGTTGATATAATTCTACTGTATCGTCAAAAAAGAAGCAACTATTTGCTAAACTCCTAGAAGCATCTGGTTGGAAGGAGTTAGCCCAAAAATTTTCACTTTTCCCAATTCTAGCTCTGATACCACTTGTAGGCTTACTACTTGCAAATTTAATTCAACACAGATTGAATGGAGTAAAAAAAAAAAATCTTGTCACTTAAGGAGGGCTAAAGTCCTTTACCACTTAGAGAGGGCTAAGTCTCTTGTGGATACACAAATGGATTAAATTGATGATTGATGATTAATTGTAACTCAACCTACAACTATATAAGAGTAAATCAATAAATTGATGATCACTTGGAAATATAGCCGACTAGCTATATTGGTGTTGTAACATAGAGCAAGTTTGCTTATCAAAGAATTCATTTGTAATATCAAACATAGGTGCAATATTATAGTGGACAATGGATATTTCTTTTATAGGACTAATTAATGATGTTATTCTAATTTACCTAGGTTATTTGACTATATTTTCCAAAGATAGGTTCAAACATGTTGAACATCTAGAGGTAGTCTATAAGAGGTGTAGGGAGTTTATGATATCTTTGAACCCTAGGATGTATATCTTCTTCATGCAACAAGGAAAATTTTTAGAGCATATGGTGTCTAAATATGGCATTGGTATTAACTTAGATCATGTAAAATCTATTCAAGTGTTGTGTTTAGCATCCTCAATCAGAGGTATAAGGTATTTATTGAGTCAAATTCAGTTTGTATCTAAATTCATCACTAACTTTATTCAATTGACGAATCCTATAACCAAGATTTTAAAGAATGATTCTATATTTGATTAGACTAAGGGAACAAATCACTCTAGGAGATTAAATAAGCTATTACTAAGGCTCTAGATCTCATGAATCTCAATTTATCAAAATACTTTAGATTATATGTACTCAACACTAACAAGAGAGTAGTTTTTATACTAACTCATAAATATTACAAATACAAATAAAATCATATATAATTCATGGGTCAAGTGCTCTACAACTACAAAGAATGATATACTTTCATATAGAAATAGGTTTTTTCCATGATAAAAACTTTGAGGAAGTTTAGGTACTACCTATATTTGAGCAAGACCATCATATTTGTAGTACATCCTAATGTTAGATTTGTAATGTTGCATGATAAATTGGATAAGAAGTAAATTGGGTGAATAAACAAAATACATGAGTTTGAAATTGAAATTAAACCCACAAAACTAGTGAAAGGAAGAGCTATTTGTGAAAAGTTGGCTATCATCTACTCAAATGAACAATTTCATTGGTGGAAGAAATTTATTTATAGATATTGACTAGATAGATGGGTAACATAAAGCAATACATGCTTATTGGAGATGTCCCTATATGCCTAACAATTAAATAAAGAGATAGATTCAAAAGAAAGGCTATGAATTATACTTGGCTCAATGATACCATTTTTTGAAAAGGATATGATGGGATATTACAATTTTGTGTTGAACAAGAAATAATAGAAGGCTTATTGATAGAATACCATGATCAATACAACCATAATTTAGCTCAAAAAACCATTCATAAAATCTTAAGAGGTATCAATAGCCTACCATATTCATCAACTGCTTCTAGTGGGTGAAGAATGGCAAAGCATTCCATATATACATAGGCAATAGGAGGAGAGAACATATACCCTTAAATACTATATTAATAATAGATCCTATACAATAGTAGGGATTGGATTTTATTAGAAATATCAACATAATATTTTCTAGACATGATTGGGTATTGACAACTACATAGTACTTTACTAGGTGGGTCGAAGCTATTCCAATCAAAGTAATGAAACAAGAGGTAGTTATCCAACAATTAGAAGACATAATAACTAGATCTAGGACACATTAAATAGGAATAATAAACAATGTTACAATATTTTTAGGGATAAATTTGTTTCAATTTGTAGTGGAATATGGGTTCATTATGAAAATATCATCAAATTATTTCCCACAAGGTAATGGCTTTTCAAAGCCAAAAAATAAGAACATGATCAAAATTATAAATAGGACAGTAATTAAGTCTAAGACAGGCTGGCATGTAAAAATAAAAAACTAATTATGTTCGGGCAAGGTCACTCCAAAGGTTTTAATTAGTACTTCCCCTTAGAATACACCTACCAAACCAAGGCCAAGGGACCAACCAGACTAATGAATCCACACCTTGCATAGAGAAAAACAAAATAAAGCTCCATAGATGGGGTACTACCTATGAGGTGACCTCTAGGGTTTTAAACTGAGGCTAGCTCCTCGTTAGATCTAAATCCTTGACATTTAGTGACCTCCATGAGCTAAGGTTGGGGAAAGAATTACAATAAAAATAAAAAATTAGAAATTAATTTTTTTGCAAGAAAGTAGAATCCTAAGGTATGGGGGTGATATGCCAAATAATTAGGGTCCCTAATTTTTTACTACAACAAGTGGCAGTTAAACACAAAAAATATCACCTATGACTAGTGAACACAACCAAACAAAACATATTACTAGGAATTGAGATAAGTCAAGAGGAGGACATAGCAAAATTAGTCATGGCTTCCATTAACACGCTTAAAGTGATTACAATACAATGAGACCTAGAGATTTCAATGCTCCCTAGGCATGAGAAAAGGTTTTATCTTCCATTGTTATAGTAGGAAATAATGGTGAAAGAAATATCTTGCAAGGCCAAGTACTAGGTACAAGCAAACAACTTCCAATGTCTTTTATAGTAAAATTGGGTCTATTTATGAGCCAAGAGGAGGGTGCCTTCCCTCCAAAGTTTTGTTTAGAAGACATACAAATATATTATATTCCTATAGCTAAGAAATACTTCTACAACTTGCACAACACTAGATTCAAGGTCTCTAGATCCAAGGCCATAAATATTGAAAGGTTTTAGGCCTTTGGATGATCAAGTGTGGTTGAATCGGCTCTCTAATGTTGTGTTAGAATTGCTACACCATTAATTTTTTGACACATTTCTCCTAGGGTGCATCACTTTACTGACACAATGAACATGGCATCCTAGACTAGTGTGGGTGGATAGGGTAGACTCACATGTATAATGGGTGGTGGTTGTGGTTGATGCATGATTAGCTCTGATAGGCTTGGACATCAAATTCAAGCTTTGCAAACACTAGAAGATATTATCCTAAATGCTCCTTCACCTATTTTTGTCTTCTCATGCATGATAACCATGTATTATTGGATGAGGTTGAACCTCCTTTGGCCAATGGTGGGATTTCTTCATTGAGCATTGATGCTTTCCTTTCTTGGTCTCCCAACTGGTCACCACATGTATTTATTTAGCTTCAGTTAGAGCCTTCCCTTTTCGTTTTTGCTTTCCTTCATTGGAAGGACCATGTGAGTTGTTGGATTGAAAATAAACAATCCATGGGACTTCATGCCCTTGCTATGGTTGGATTTTGGTGAAAGTGAATCTTCATCTATACACAAAATATCTAACCATCAATACAAACTCTAAAATTGTCCACCTTTCTTTGGAGCTTTCTTTTTTTGACTAAAAGTGGGAAGCATCTTCTAATTTTGTTGTTTTTGTCCATCCTACTTCAGATTGGGCTTACTTGGAGTGAAGTGGGGTTATAGGAAAATATTCCCTATAGATTTGGTAGCTCCCAATGCTCCTCATCGCACTAAAAGAGTGAACCCTGACTTTATTTCCTTATCTATTGGGTGCAGATTTAAAACTTGGAAGCTATCATTACAAACATAAAAATAAAAACAAAATAAAGCAATAATAAAAGTGAAATAATAAGGAACAAAAATTTTCAAGGACTGTGGCAAGGTTTAGTTAGATGGAAGCTTACTCATCTAAGCTCTTACTTCCTCCCACTCTTATTTAGAGAATGCATAGAATTATTGAAAGTTATGGTGACTACTCTAGAGATCAACTTGATCTAGACTTGAGAAACTTGTTGCTCCATGTGCAACTTCTGGTACTTGCACTTTAAGCTCTACCATAGGTTCGATAGATTTCATGACATTTTTAGTTGTTAGGACCTCTAGCTAATTTTAAAAATATATTCTTATTTATTTTTTTCTTTCAATTGAATGGTCATTTAGGTGCAAAGATCGACTTATTTTTATTAGGTTGTTGGTTGGGATCATTGAATATTTTTACTTCTACAAAATTTTCAATCCCTTTTGTATGTAAAGGTCTTCTTGATTGAAAGTTGCTCTCTTTTTTAACCATGTATAATGTTTATATTAAATACAAATTTAAAATACCTATTGATAGTTCACCCTACACTATCTAGCTTGAATGCTTCTTCGGGATCTGATATCCATGTCTTGGATGCCCACTACTCTAGGTAGTCATCAGGAGTATATGGATACATCCTATCAATGAAGTAGTCAAAGTCGAACAACTTTTCTTCCACCAAGTAGGTCTACTTCTTACCACATTTTTTGAAATGGATTTCCTCTTCGTGGTATGTGTGGAGGTTTTTCAATAGAATATTAAACTTGATCTCCTATCTAATTTAGAGCAACATGTGGGTCTAGTACAATTTAGGGGTAGCTCTTATCACTGTCAAGACTTCTCAATCCTTATTCATGTGTGTAGATTATGCTAGAGGGATCCTCTAATTATCTACTTCTCTCCTCTAAGTTCTAGACTTAATTGGGCTAGGTGTTCCCTAATATTCAATGGCCTTTCTTTTGGCCCATGTATTATAATTCAATTGAGCTTACAACTTCCTGCTAGAAGGGCTTGCTTTGTCCAACACAACATATAATTATTCTTTATCCCAAGTAACAAAGGTCCTCTCTAAGCTTGACAAGCTAGAAATTTATGGCATGGTCAGAGATTGAGTATTTGGTTATTGACTTGGCATTGGGAATTTTGACTAAGAAGGATGAGTATCATTATGGTTAGAAGAGGAAGTCTCAATAGCCTAAGATTTGTGTTTTGAGGGAGGATATTCATGACTGAGGTAGTACCATCCACTATGATCCTTGGCATAGTTGTAATGGGTGATTAATAGGTCCCTATCTAATCTTGTAGGCACTTGGTAGGATGGGATCTAATTGTGTGCTATCTGCTAAGACAAGGACTAGGGATGACCAAGATTCTTATTGGTCAAAATGGAGGCTTATGATATCTAATTGAAGGCGATCAAAAGCTTGTATTTTCTTGTTGGAAAGAAGATTTTAGATAGCTTTGGTAGGAAAACCTTTGGATGTTAGACTACCTTTTGAGGAGTGTGACATCATTAATGAGGGTCCTCATAGTTTTATTCATTTTAGCTTCTATAGGGGAGGAAGCTTGATTTTGCTCTTGGCATGTAGGAGTATGAATCAAATTGGTGGTGGGTTGCATGGTCAAATAATGATGGTAGGGATTTCGAATGGAGGTAAACAATGGTGTAGGTTGTCTAGGATCTAGTCATCCTATTTGGATTAGACTTAGCTTGGATGGCTATCTTATAGGTCTAGGATAGTGAATTAACATCCTTATATTTGACCATCATGGTAATATCAAAATTAAAATATTTTATATAATGAATGGATTCCATACTTATAGGTGATTGGATTTCATTTAGTGAAATAGAGGATCCTACTAGAATCTCAAATTGTCTTTTCAATCTAAGTCATCAAGTGTAGTCACTAGGTGAATTGTCTAGGTGCTTCTCTTCAAGTAGAGATACTATGATATTCATCAAATTCATAGTTGAGCCTCTTCAATATTCATGGGGTGAACTATAAAATATCATCCCATCAAGTATGCTAAACACAATATTGTCATCTTAGAATGCACCCACCAAAACTAGGTGAAGGAGCTCGATTAGATGAATGCACCCATGCCTCACATATATCAAAATAAAAATTTCCATGGATGGGGGACCATATATGGGGTAACCTCTTAGGTTTTAATCAATGTTGGCTCCTTTTCAAATCTAAATCTTTGATGCATAGTGACCTTCATGAGCTAAGGTTGGGGAATTAATTGCACTAAAAGAAAAATAGGAAATTAAATGCTTTACAAGAGAGTAAAATCTTAAGATATAGGGGCAATGCACAAAATAATTTGGGCTCCTAATTTTTTACTATAAAAAGTGGTAATTTAACACAAAAATATCACCTATGTCTATTGAACACAATCAAGCAAAAAATACCACCAAGAATTGATACAAGTTAAGAGGAGGATAGAGTGAAATTAGTCACAACTTCCACTAATATGCTTAAAGTAATTACAAGACAATAAGGCCCAAATGGTTTGATGCTCCCTAGGCATGAGAAAATTTTTGGAATCCCCTTGTTATAGTAATAAATAATGATGAAAGGAATATTCTACAAGGCTAGGTACCAGGCATGAGCAAAACATTTCCAATACCTTTAGCAATAAAATTGGGCATATTTATAATCCAAGAGGAGGGTACCTTCCCTCAAAAGTTTTGTTTATAAGGCCTACAAATATATTCCATTCATGTAGTTGATAAATATTTCTATAAATTGTACAATAGTAGCTTTGAGGTATCTATACCTAGGGCCATAAATGTTGAAAGCTTTTGGGTCTTTGAATGATCAAGTATGGCTAATTCGTATCTCTACTACTACGTCAGGGTGGCTACAACATTACTTTTTTGTTGCATTTATCTTTGGGTGCATCACTTTTTTGACATAGTGGCATAGTCTCCCTAATTGTTGTAGGTGGAAAAGTTAGGCTCATGTGTATGGTGGGTGGTGTCCATGATTGATGCATGATTGGCTTTGATAGTCTTGGCCATGAAAGTCAAGCTTTGTGGTCATTGGTGGATGTCCTCTTTAATGATCATTTTCTTTTTTCATCTTTGTGTGCATGGAAGACACATGTTCTTGGATGAGGTGGAACCTCCTTCAGCCAATGGTGGGCCTTCTCCATTAAGCGTTGGTGTTTTCCTTTCTTGGGATTCTGATTGGTCACCATGTGTACCACTTTGGATTTGTTTAGAAGGACCACACAGGTCATTGGATTGAAAATCAATGGTCCACAGGCCTTGGTTCCCTTGATATGGTTGGATATGGATGGAAGTAAAGCATCGACTATAGATGGAAGATCTAATGATAAACATAGCCTCTACGGTCATCTTCATTTTTTTAGAGTTTTCTTCTTCTAACTTAAAGTAGGAAGCATATTTCAATTGTGTTGCTCTAGACTATCCTAATTTCATCTAGTCTTGCTTTGAGTGAATCGATATTATAGGAAAAAGTTCCTTATAATTACCAATCAATATAAAACTCCCTTTACTCCAAATTTTCTAATATTTAGGATTAGATAACATTAATATCACATCCATGTAGGCACATTTGAATGTTATTCTACAACTATAAGAATATAGGGATAAGGCCTTTCAAAGATTTATGCATTATCAAAAGATTACTAAAGTGGTTTGATAAATGATATATTGATGTTTAGTTCAAGGAAGGAGACTTGGTGATGAAATAGGATAAATATAGGATAGAACCTAGACAACAATAAAAGTCTGATACCTTTTGGAATGGGCCATATCATATTCCTAAGTTACAAGCCCTAATTGCAAATAGGATGGTCATAATAGAAGTAATGGTGTTTCCTATTTTAGTCAATAGGCAATACTTACATCACCTTGAAATCTAAGGAATAATTTTCTTGTATATATATACATAGTGTTTTCCATTTTTTTATGTTTTCCTTTTTATTTTGCTATTTCCCTTTCTTTGCTCAAAAAATACCTTTCATCTAAATTAACATTTTGAAGGATATTCTTAGTTCCCCTCTTCTTTCTTTCTTTTTTTATAGATACCAACTTGGTTAGCAACAAAAATATAAGAAAATAGAAAAGGGGTGCAATATTTTCACTAAGGCAATAATCCACCAATTCATAGGATTTTATATTGGATAGGGGATGACATCATCTCCTATCAATAGGAAAACTTATCAAAAAAAATTCCAAGAGCTAAAACCTATTATTTACCAACTTTCCACCAAATCATTGGAATCGCCCCTCAAGTGTAAATTTTTTGACTAATAATGGGAGTCATTAGCATATGCCAAAAGAGAAAATTTTATGAAGTCATATAGATGTAGGCTCAAACCCTAATACTTAGGAGAGAGATGTTAAGTAACACTAATATAATGAAGGAATGATCCATCTATGTAGCAATTTGAAAAAAAATATGGTGGTCTTAGCAATGAAAATTTATTTCTTTGTTGACTTGGAGAGATAGAGGGTGAAAGAAAAATGATGATGTCATACTAGATACTGCCAATTCATTAACCTAAATTGCATGTGTTGTGAATTTATTATGCATGTAGTGCATTAATTTCACATGCATAGGAGTTGGTCTATGAGGGTTATAAATCCAAAGGGGGAGGTAAATTCTCATATCCTATATTTGAGCACTCAAAACCCTTTATAACCACTTGCATCCTATAACTAGAGATTGTGCTTATGCACAAAGAACTCACCCATACCTATTAAAAGTAATTTTGAGCACATAAAATCCTTGCTATCTATACAACAAGTGGAAGAATTGTTAGACTTGGTATAACCTTCATAGAAAACCATAGTAGATTAAAATTAGGTCTATGTTAGTGCCTTTTCCCTTCTCAAAAAACCCTTTATTGATTTTATTACTACCCACATCATAAAACTTTAACTTTAAGGCTTGTGTTGCTTTCCCTCTCATTGAACTAGTGTCTTTCATGTGCCAATTATAATAGAAAGTGGCTATGGCCTATGAACCTATCTATTTCCCATATCCTCTTAATCCAAAAATATTGGGGATTGGTAATTCAATAAAATATCCTTTTCATTTCTTCCACCTTTCATAATTTTATTAAGTGACCAAAACTCCTATGGATCATTGACATTTCTAGTGGTTCATTAGCATTCAAAATCCAAAATAATGATAGGAAGGTTACCAAAGTTTAAAAATAATTTCAAGTCAAGAATTCACTAATATCAACTATTAATCTATCAATTGATTGGGTTCATTGTAAAGAAGGGGATTTAAGGAATAGAATCCAATAGTTCATAGAAAACTAGTGATTTGCTCATCGAAGACAAAGAGAAAGAGGGGTAGAGGAAAAATGACACCCTAACCAATAATTCACCAAGCATCCTATGATTCAAAGGTACTCAAACTTAATAAAATATCTTGATCTCGTATAGAGTGGCCTATCATAAAATCTAACCATGGACCTAGTTGGTGCTAGCGCAAACCCAAATAAGGAGGTGGTAGATATTACATTAGAGGAAGTGGAATATTCTTCTTCTATAAAGATCATTATGTTAGGTGTCCTTGAGTATCCTTCTTCTTCTAAGAGGGTGAAAATAAAAGAATCATTCAAGAAGGATGGGAAGAGGACTATTACACCCCAACATCTCAAGCAAGAAAAGAATAATAATGGGGTTATAAATATTGTGTGATAATTTGGATTATTCAAGATGGGGACATAAGGTTTCCCATTGACGTGTCTAGGAGAGAGACCTTCAAAAGATATAACATCAATCTAAGTGACTCATGGATCATAGATAGATTGTGAACTTCAAGAGTTGGGCAATTTTTAGTACCATAGGTTTCAAAGTGGTCAAAGTTAGTCCACATATATGCCACCTGATATGATAAAAGAACCAAGTCATAGTACCCATGTAATAATATGCATTCCAATTTATGATCACTCTAGAATCCATTGAATGCTTAATTAATATCAAATATGAATCAATTGGGTGAATCTCTTGATCTGCTAAGGTGTAAGTGGGACCAATTTTTAGATCATTTGGAGCAACACAGATCCTAGCGCATCCCTATGTGTGAACGAGATTTTTGGCAAGCGACTATGCGAGGGTTTCATCTGGGTTAAGTGCAAGCAGCTCCAGAGGTTGGTTTTCGGGGCCTTCGGGCCCTAGCAACCAATATTTTTGTGGTTTTTGCTCAATATTTTAGTAGGAAATGTTGTAGGGGATCCAATATGGGTTAGAAATCTATCTTTCAATAGATCTTCATGCTATGAACTTGAGTGACAATGACTTCCAATTTGTTGCACAAAAGAAAAGTGAAAATCATACCTTTCCACGACATCTAGGGCATGGATTAAAGAGATCATAAAACAAGTTTCAAGAAGCTGATCAAAAAATGGCTCAGATCTCAAGTGAATCTGGTGCTAAGGTGCACCCACAAAATAAATCTACTATGGAAACCCCTATCAAGGGTAAGAATTTCGAAGAATCAACCCCAAAAATGAATTTTAGGGATGCCCTCCATGGTGGACAGCCTCAGCCTAATGCTAATATTAATCTTAGGGCTTCTCGTAAACCTCTAAGAATGCCTAAGATTGATCCTAGGAAAATGGAGTCAGGATGTCTTAAAGCAGTTGATGGAACTCCTATTGTTAAGCTTGATATGGGCAACATTCAGACTGGCATTGAAGATCTGGAAAAAAGAGGACTAATTTGTCATTTCGTGGGTTTTCATTCGAGCCTATCTGCTTTCAAAGTTCTGGGCTGCAAAAAGCTAGAAAACTAAAGGTGAGTTACAAATCTCTATTTATCCAAATGGTTATTTTCTTGTTTTATTTGCTAATAATGAAGATAGAGAGAAAACTTTTCAAGGGGGTCCCTGGTTCTTTGGAAGGGTAGGGCTTTTCATGAAGCCCTAGCATACTAAATTTAAAGTCGAAGAAGAGATGCCTTCTACAGGTCCTGTGTGGGTTAGACTCTTTGGCCTCCCAATTGAATTCTGGAATCTGACTATTTTTTCTTCAATTGGAAACTCTTTAGGAACATTTATGATGATTGTTGATTGTACTCAAAAATTTGAACATATTATTTATGCTCGGATTTGTGTTTTAATGGATTTTGACAAACCCCTACCTAAAAATATCACTTTACAATTTGGGGAGGACACTTGGGAGCAAGTAGTGGACTATGAGAACATTCCTTTTCGTTGTAGAATTTGCCATGAATATGGTCATTTGGCTAGTGTTTGCCCAAATAAAATTCTAGATCAAAAGAAAGAAGATATAAATTCAACAGGTTTCCAAATGCCTAAGAAGAAGAACACTCAAAAAAAACTAGTTATGAAGGATCAATCAAAGTTATCTGCTAATATGTTTGAAATTATTTCCACAAATGAGGTCCCAAGTGAGGAAGAGGAAATAATGGAAACAAAAATCTTAGAAACACAATTTAAATATAAAGGGAAGAACTCAGAGACAAACCAACAAATCAAAGGTTTTCAATAGAAAAAAGGGAGAAAATATTCACAAGAAAAACAATCTTTTAAATGTTAAAACTTCAAATAATACAGGTCCCAATATAGACTCTGTTGAACCTTATGGTAACATTTTGACTATGTACAAGCATTCTTCAAGGCTAGAAGCCATCTCAGATTCAATTGGAGTAAGTCAAGAAACAGGGAAAAAAATTGAAGATGGATTCTAATCAAAAGGTAGGTCGCAAGACTAATCAATATCATATGGTAAAAGAAGGTGAAAAGCTTGTAGAGGAAGGTAAGATTAATGCCCTTCCCAAATTTTTTAGCCCTGGTATTAATGAAGATCATCACTTGGAATATTAGAGGACTCAAAGGGAGTCTTTCAAAACAAAATGAAATTAGAAGAATGATTCAGATAAATCATCCACATCTTGTTTTCCTTCAAGAAACGAAGATGTCAATAGAGGATATGGAATCAATTGCTAGTAAAATTTGGCCAGCTAGAAAAGTGGTTTCCCTTAGTTCCTAGGGGACTTCTGGTGGCATTGCTTGCCTTTGGGACCCAAAAGAGGTAGTTATTCACCATATGGTTGGCAGTTGGGGTCTTTTGGCTATAGCTATTCAAAGCAGACATTCCAACCAAATTATGCTCTGCATTACTGTTTATGCTCCGACTAATTTGGAGGAAAAAAGAAGACAGTGGAAGAATATTACTTATATTATCTCTCATTTTCCTGAAGCTTGGATCTTGATCGGAGGAGATTTCAATACCATCCTCTCTCTAGATGAGAAAATGGGGGGAAATAGAAATTTGGATAGGAGCACTGACCTCATGAGCGAATATATTACAAACCTCCATCTTGTGGACATCCAACCAGATAATGGCCTTATGACTTGGTCTAACAGAAGGCAAGGCTTAGCTTGTATAATGGAGAGATTGGATAGGTTCTTGCTCTCTGACAATTTCTTAATCCATGGTCACATTCCTAAAGTGAAGACTCTTAACAATGTTGGTTCGGATCACTGGCCTGTCATGGTGGAAATGTGGAAAACCAATGTGAGTTTCTCTCCTTTTCAATTTCAGTTAATGTGGCTTAGAGATAGTTCCTTTAAACCTCGAGTGCAACAATGGTGGAAGGAAGGTAAACCTAGGTATGGGACTAAGATGTTCTATTTTGCCAAAATATTGCAATACATTAAATCCAAAATCAAGACTTGGAACTGGAAGGAGTTTGGGGATGTTCATAAAAAAATATGAAGTTATTGCTCAGCTTGAAAATTTGAATAAGAAAATCTATTTAGATGGCCTCACAGAGAGTACAAGTGTAGATGAAATTAAACTCACAACTCAGTTAGAGGAATGGGAAAAAAGAAGAACTCTTATGGAAGCAAAAATCTAGAATTCAATGGCTCAAAGAAGGTGATCGAAACACAAATTTCTTCCACAAATATCTTCTAGCTCGAAGATCTCACAACTTTATTTCTTCCCTGAAATCAGATTTTGGAGATGTTGTCTACACTTGGGATGGCATGAACTCTATTGTTGTCAATTACTTTTCCAATATTTTTATTGCTACTCCTCTTGACTCGGCTTCTCAACAAAATGTTCTTCAAGCAATCCCTTCTCTTATCACTTCTGAGGAGAACTCTATTTTGACTGCTCCTATTACTATCAATGAGCTTCAACAGGTAGTTTTTAAAATGCAAAAAGGGAAAACCCTAGGTCCTGATGGTTTTCCCATTGAGTTCTACCAAGAGTTTTGGGATATCCTTCATGCTGATTTATTAGAGGTGGTGGAAGAAGCCAGGAAAGCCAAAGAAATTTTGAAGGTTATCAATAAAACTTATATTACTCTTGTTCCAAAAGCTCAAGAGGTTGAACATATCTCAACTTTTAGACCTATTGCTTTATGTAATGTTCTTCTCAAAATCATTACTAAGATCATGGTAGAAAGGTTGAAGCCTCTTTTGCATAAGATTATTTCCCCTGAACAAGGGGGTTATGTGGAAGGGCATCAAATAGTTGATGAGATAGTTCTTGCTCAGGAAGCCATCCATTCCATGGATATGCAAAAATCTCCTTCCATGTTCATTCGGTTAGACTTATCCAAAGCTTATGATAGAGTGGATTGGCACTTCCTTATCAAAGTTTTGAGGCAATTTGGTTTCTCTCAGGATTGGATGGATTGGATTATGGGATGTATCTCTTCAATTTCCTACTTAGTTCTTATCAATGGTAGGCCTTCTCAGTTGTTCCCAGCTTCCAGAGGTATTAGGCAAGGTGACCCCCTATCCCCTTATTTATTCATCATTATTGTTGAATGCTTAGGTAGGGCTATAACCAAAAAGAGAGAAGACAAAACCCTTGAGGGAGTTACCATTGCTCATGGAGCTAGACCTATCTCTCATCTTCAATTTTTTGATGACTCTACTCTTTTAGGTAAAGCTACAGTTAAGGAAGCTTCTACTATTAAGCAAATCATTAGCTATTTTTCTAAGGCTACCAAGCAATTGATCAATGAAGACAAATCTAAAGTCATTTTCTTTCACTACTCTACCAGACAGGAATCCATGGTCTTGGATAAATTAAGATATAAGAAGACCTCCCTTCCAATCACTTATTTAGGTATTCCCATCAATATTCGAAGATAAAAAAAAATATTGGAATTGGTTGTTGGACAAAGTCAAGAAGAAAATTGGAAAGTGGACCAATAGGTGGCTTTCTTCTAGGGGTAGAATCACCTTGGTAAAATCAGTCCTTCAAGATATTCCTATTTATGTTTCTACCATGTTGAATATCCCAAAGGTTGTTCTTCAAGAACTAGATCAAATCAATCATCGGTTCCTCTGGAGTGGTACTAAGGAGAAAAGAAAATGGGCCTTGGTGAAATGGGACACTTTATGTCTTCCTAAGAATGAAGGGGGTTAGGATTCCGGTCTGCTATTAATAACAACAAAGCTTTAGCTGCTAAATTATATTGGAGGATTTTGCATAACCCCAATGCTCTTTGGGCCAAGAATCTTCATGCTAAATATGTTGAGAACAAAAGTCCTGAAGACCTTGTTCGCTATCAATTGCCTTCCAAAGGTTCTCCCATTTTAGCAGTTCTTAAGACTGGTGAGGATTTGATAAAGAAAAAATTATTTTGGATCATTCATAATGGTCAACAGGAAAATTTTTGGATAGATTCTTGGGATGGTCACAAGCCTTTGATAACTCAGTTTCCCGATTGGAGGCCTTGGATGGAGGAGCTTCACCGAGCTAACTGGATAAAGGTGGCTAATTATTATCGGTACCATACTGGTAATTCAAAGGTTGGTAGATATTGGATCCCTATTGAGGACTAGCCTATTCAAATCCCAGAAAGGCAAAGACAAGATATCCAATGCATCCTTCATATGAGATCTCTCTCTTGGTCCCATGATAAAGATTGTTTTGGATGGAACAACACTACTAAGGGTGAGTATTCAGTTGCTCAAGGTTATTTGGCCTTATGCCATAATAATCCCAACCAATCATCTGACATATTTTCTCAATTGTGGGCTCAAAAGCTCTAGCCTAAGGTGAGGTTCTTTACTTGGCTTTTATTGCATCACAAGGTGCTTACTAGGGAGCATCTTATGAAGCATGGTTTTCATGGCCCTTTTAGATGTGAAATGTGTGAAGAGAATGTGGAAACTCTCAACCATATTTTTATTGAGTGTACTTTAGCCTCTGAGATTTGGAGGAGAATGGCCACTTTACTTGGCTTACAATGGTCCAATTTTTTTACTTTTGAACAACTTTGGAGGGATTGGCCTAATCAAGAGGGTGTTGATCATTTTATTAGGCAGTTAGTTTGGATGGGTTCTACCATTCTTCTTTGGAATATATGGAATGAAAGGAACAACCAGATTTTTAATCAAGAAAGGAAGGATATTCACTATATCTAGAAAAATACCATTGCCAACTTAGTTGAATCAGTCCATCAACTCCTTAATCACCCCCAAAACTCCCACCAAATATGGGATCAAGTGATGCAAATATTGAATATTAACTCTTCTAAGAGAAACCAACTTAAAGGGAATGTGAGTAATTGCAAGATGGATAGAACAAGGAATTGGCAACCTCCTCCTAAGGATTTTGGAAAAGTCAATACTGATGGAGCCTCTAGAGGGAACCCTGGAAAAGCTAGTGTGGGAGGAATTGGTAGACTTTCAGATGGCTCCCTGGTTTTTACTTTTGCTTGAGAATTTGGGTATTCTATCCAATAACCTTGTTGAGGGGTATGGTATCCTTAGAGGCCTTCAAGAGGCTACTAAGGTTGGATGGGAAAAGGTACTAGTTGAGTCTGACTCTCAACTCATGATTAATATTTTGAAGACTCCTTCTAAGAATCATAAGGTTGATTGGAGAATAAAAATAATTATTGAGAAGATTCAGTTAATCCAGATGGGATTTTTGAAAGTTGATTACAATCATGTGGTCAGAGATCAGAACAAGAGTGTTGATGCTTTAGCTAATTGGGCTTTGGACAAAGGTGATCTTACTTGCTATGACCACCCTCCTAGATGGTGGGCTTCACAAATAAGGGAAGCTCTTCTTTCTATCATTTCTTTGGATGGCTCCAGTTCTGAAGGTACCTAGTTTCTTCTTGCTTTATTTTTGCTTCTCTTTAGTTCAATTAGGGTATTTTAGTTCCCTAGCTCAAACTAATATTTCTTTTGTTTCCTCTGTTGATTCTTGCCTTAATAGTCTTTTGGTCTAGAAAGGTCATTGTTGTGTTCTATTTTTTTCTTTTTTCTTTTCTATTTATGTGTGTGTTTTTTGTGTTGTTTTGTTTTTGTGTTTTTTGTGTTGTTTTTTGTTGTTCTTGTGTTTTTGTTGTTTTGTTTTTTTTTGTTGTTCTTGTGTTTTTGATGTTCTTGTGCTTGTGTTTATGTATGTTTGTGTTAATTGGTGTTTTTGTGTTTTGGTGTGTGAGTGTTTTCTATGTTTTTATTTTTCTTTATTGTCTATTGTTGGTTGTTTTTGTTTTTCATGTTTTTGTTGGTTGTGTCTTTGTAGCATTCTATTATTTTTTGTTATGTTGTTCTTGTGTTTTTCTGTGTGGTTCATGTTGTGTTTTTTTATCTTATTGTGTGTGTGTTTGGTTGTGCTTTATATTTTTGACACACTCAAGGAGCATGTTTTTTTTTTTTAATATTTTTGTGTGTTTGTGTTTGTGTGTTCTTGTTTTTTGTTGTTTCAGGTTTTCTCCTTGAGTATGTCAAAGGTGGTAGGCCAGGTGCGAGCCCTGGGTGATTTTGGTGGAAGAGATACCCCTGCCTCCTTGGGTCTTACCCGAAAGTGGCATCCCTTTGAGGATGTTTTCCACAAAAAAAGGTGTAAGTGGATTCCAATGACCAAAATAACAAGAGTAAGTGAGGAAAGTTCCTAGCCATCTAAATGAATAACTTTATATAATCTTGGAGATCTATCCTACCTCTAAGGATAGATATGTAAAAATAAGATAGAGGACATTGTCAGTTATTATTTGTCATAGGTAGTGGATCAAGTTTAACTATGAAAAAAGAACACCTAGGGATGTTTTATGCAATATTCCATAAATTTTAGACTACGTGAATGATATATTTATAGATATAAACCCATATTTGGAGCACTTTGAAAGTACAAGGATATTCACATTCTTTTCACCTATGGTGTGGCTAATTATGCCCTAAAAGAGGGGCTAGTTATTTCATATTAAATGTTGGATTTTAAGCGTTACTACCACAAAATATCATAGGTCCCAATATAAAGAAGCCATAATATTAAAGGTATAAATATTTTTTAATAATTTTACATAGGTTTTTATGAGGGGTCCTGGTCCCCTCATACTAAGTGGGGTTTGAACCTTGGACCTCTCAAAGAGAGGCCAAATCCCTTACCACTGTAGTAAGCTTGAAACTTATTAAAGGTCTAAATATTAATAATGAAGAGTAGAATAATATAAATGAGCAATAAAATGTATATCTAGGCCAATATAATAATGAAATAACATTCACTTATAATATTAAATATGAATGTAAATGGCCAAAATCATTCATGTACTATGCATGAAGAAAACTTACAATATTAATTGCTCAAAATCTGTATACAATATTTATTCACTTTTTTATATCTTTCTTTTACAATTGGATATAAAATCATATTTATTTTTCATGGAGCTTTGCATCCATAATATAGACATAGTAATGTGGCTCTCTTCAAGTACTTGACTATTGCTCTCCATATGACAACTCCCATAAGCTTTTGCTTATCATCTTGCCACTTGCATACTAGATTCTTCACTTTCTTCTTACATGCACACTTAACTCTATGATACTTGCACACTTCTATATGACTCTTACTATCCTATAGGCACTCCTAATATAAGACACTTGTCCACATCCTCACTTTACATCTTTGTAGACTTACATATATGATACTTGTGCATATTCTCTCAATACACTCTTGCACTCTAACTTACATGACACTTGTGCATTTCCTGTACATTGACACTTACATGAAAGAGTAAATATAAATCACTCATATAAACTATAGACTCAACCCTAATCTATTAAATATTTACATTTGTACCATGAAGGTACCATGGGGGTACATTTGCATGTACCAAATAATGTAATATTCCTCAACACCCCTCTATATTACATTATTTGGTTATTGAAGACTTTAGTCTTCAATATTGGTCTTTGATCTTCAATATTCATGTGACCTTGCATTGATCATGATATTTTGCTTGAGATCCATCTTCAATTTCATTATTGAGCTCTACTTTATCTTCATTCTTTGGTTATTTAGATTTTGTATTATCCGGTTCATCAACTGCTAGAGTTTCTTCTTTGATCTCTGATTTATATGCTCCCAATTCTTATTCATGAGTAGCTTGAAATTTTTCTTTATATTCAACCTTTTTATCATGTGCTTATTTCCTATAATATTGATACTGTCTTGTAACTTCAAAATATTCACTTAGAGCATCATAATAATTTCTTTAATTAGATGAACTTGGAATGTCAATATTGTAAGAAGAATGAAATACTATTTTTAGATATGATTCATTTGATTCACTTGTATCAATCTCTACTTTCCTTTTTAGAGTTTCAATCAACTCTTTTTGTTTCATATTTTCATCTTTATGAAGTTCAAGTGAGAGCAATGCCATATACATTATGCTACCTATATCAAGAGGTATCATAATATCATCCTTTGAATTATCAATTGCTTCAACAAGTTTTGAATGTAAATAGTATTCAAATATCTCAAAACTTTCATCCATGGCTTCTCTATAGATAAATTGTATTGCCATATCTAGTTTTCTTTAGATTTTTCAATCAATTTCCCAATGCCATATTTTATAACTTCTAACCTTTTCTTTCTAATTATGGACTCCATATTTCTTTTCATAATGATCAAGGTTTGTAATTTAATTCCTTTGAAGTAGTAAACCTTATATCTCCCAAGTTAATAATAACTTAAATAAGAAATTTTCAAATTTTTAAGTTTCTAAAATTTTGATGTGGAAATCCTTTTAACTCCCTAATTTACATTTGCAAAATTTCTAATTTCAATTTTTTTCTCAAATTCAAATAACTTCAAAAACTTCAAATTTTCAAAAATTTCATATTTTCAAGTAACTTCAAACTTTAGACTTTAGAAAATCAAAATCAAATAATCATATTTGAAGTAGAAAACCTTATCACTCCAAACTTTAATAAATATTATAATTTTGAAATATTTTTTTTGAATCTATGTTCAAATCTTGGCCTTCTTATAAAATGATAATACTCTTTATCTTAACAGCTAATATTTCAAAAATAAATATTCCAATTCCATCAGTTTGACTAGACTCCTCCTTACACGATAGCATTTGCAGCACTAGCAATCCTAGGCCATAAATCAACACACTCTTTACCAATAGGCCCTGTAATGGTGGATCCTTTCATTTCTCCCTTAGGATTCATAATAACATAAGAATTGTCTTTGAAATACATGTAGATGCCAACCTTTCTCCTCCAGGGCTTTCGCTAGTAGACAATGATGGTGGGCGTTACCTTCTTCCTTAAATCAGGTTTGCCCTTCTTGATGATGGCCATCACCATATCTTCGATGCATGTCATCGGTAGAATGTTCAAATGGCCCATGATTCCTTTCATGCTGATGATATATAATTTATTGACAGTTGTATTGTCTGCACAGTTCATGGTTACTACCACTGGAAGACCCGGTGATATCCTGAACTTATTTCTAGTGATTCCTCCATGCCCTCTCTTCAACATGGCTGCTACCTCGTACACCTCGCTCCACCTACTTAAAAATTTGAAATATTAAATTTTAAAAACTTTAAACTTTAGTAGAAAACCTTATATCTCCCACCTAATAATTAAATGCTTAAAAAAATAACTCCAAAATAATCAAAGTACCTAAGTTATTAATCTTAGGTCTTTAATATAATTAGGTTAAGGTAATTGTGCTTACCTTTTATTCCATCTTGCTTGTGTAAAATATATGAAGATTGCATCTATTCTTAAACCTTTTGATACCTCATAATAGCATTCAAAATTTTCATGGAATTTGAATTAGACGTTAGGAAATATTAGCCATTTATTATACCTCATAATCAAGCATTATTTTACATGTAACACTTAAATAACATTTGCTGCTTTGTATGACTTAGCTTCCCAAATGTTTCTGCTATAATTTCCTCAATATTATCACTCTTGAAGATGCTATAGTAGAATCTATTTGGTGCAATTAGGGCTCTAGATTATTTACTACTTTCAACACTACACGTTGTTTAAGTACCTGTTGGATGTTTAAGCACTACTCTCTCTGATGGTTGTCTACTATTTTATCTTATCTATGTGTGTTGTTTCATCTAATGGATGTTTTTCATTTCCTCTTATGGATTTTCATTGGCTATTTTATTACTTGAGTGCTACTTAGACTAAGCACACCTTCGTTATCTTATCTACTATGTGAGCATTTTTAGGGCACTTCACTCTTCTCATATTGTTTTTCTATGTGAGTTCTAGTTGGTTGCTTCACTCTTTTGGTGTTTTCTCTGCTATGTGAGCATTTCTAGGGTACTTCACTTCTTTGCAATTAAATTTTTATTTGAGGAATTCACCTTAGTGCCTAAAATCATTTACCAAATTTCTTCTCACATGTTTCTATCCATAGACTAATATCCTTCACTTCAAGCACTATTAAAACACATCTAATATTCTTAGCTTAAGATCCTTGAGCACTATTCTATTTCCAATGTTCTTTTATTGTATATCAAGCCACTTCTCTTATGCTTGAATATTTCCTTAACTTGACAACTCTTTTTTTCTAGGTTGGAATGCTTCTTCTTTAAGATTCTTCTATTATGCTTATTTTTGTCCAAGCTCTAGTACTTCTTCACTAAGCTACTTTTATTATGCTTGGTCTCTTCCAAGCTCTGGTTCTTCTTCTCTAAACTACTTCTCTTATGCTTGGTATCCTCCAAGATTTGATACTTCTTATTTGAGTTAGAACTTTATCAAGCTCAAACAATAATGCTCTTATTCTTGATCTTTATCAAGCTTAAGTGATTCTTCTCTACTATTGGATTGCTATCAGGCTCAAATAATTATTCCTATGCTTGGGTACTACTAGGGCCCTTTCTACTTTTCTCTTCACTTTAATCTTTACTACAACTTGAATGTTTTTCCTGCTTTGTGCTCTTAGCTAAAAAATAGTCTTCAATATTACTAGAAAGTAACTATTTTTGTTCTTTATAAGGTTTAATTTTTGTTCTTTATAAGGTTTACAAATATTTAATTAACCTCTTATTATTTGTACCAGGTTATAAAAATTGTAAAGTGCAAAGGATTAGGGTTTTTTCTTGAAAAATATCGCATCTTTTAGGAGCCATATCTTCACGAACAGTTATCTGATTCAAATGATTCTTGAACCAACTTGTGCAGAATTTGAATAGCTTTAAAATGATTGGTCATATGCAAAAATCTAAGAAATATTGAGGGATATATGACCCTATGAAGTCAACCATTTGAAACAAGGGTAGTGATAATTTTTCAAGTCATGAAAAACAAAATTGTAAAGTGCAAAGGATTAGGGTTTTTTCCTGAAAAAAAAATCTCATATTTTAGGAGCTATATCTTCGTGAAGATTTATTTGATTCAGATAATTATTGGACCAACTTGTGCAGAATTTGAATAGATTTAAAATGAGTGGTCACATGCAAAAATCTAAGCAATATTGAAGGATATATGATCCTATGAAGTCAACCATTAGGAACAAGGGTAGTGATGATTTTTCAAGTCACGAAAAATGAAATTGCTAATATTTGCAAACTAGGGTTCAAACAATGGGAAGAGCAATGAAGGGCTAGGACTTCAGCGAGGATATATATTCTATTTGTACAATAAAAAAATTAGCTAAGTTTTTTTTCCCTTTCTTTATCTTATAAATTGTGCATGAAAATTTTATAATTTTTTTTTTATCAAATATTATATTTGCTATGGGATTTTTAGATAAATGTCATTATATTTTGAGTTTTAGTTTCCTTTACATAGATTGATTTACATTTAAATCCTCAAAATCATCCTTAGTGGTAGATGTTAGTGAGCGCACCTTAGAGAGATCCTCATTGCTCCAAGATAGGGCAGTTTTTGGTAAATTTAATGGGTATTGGCAAGGGGCTTCAGCCTTGAGAAAATGGATTTATAGGAGTTGGAAGTCTCTAGGAGTGATTCTATCATTTCTTCCCAAAGGTTTCTTCCTAGACATTTTTTGTTCTAGGGAAGAAATAGAAAGAATCCTAAAAGAGGGTCCTTGGTTTATGGGAAGAGCGGGGCTCTTCCTTACCCATCGGTATGAAGGCTTTTCACCTAAAAATGTAAATCTATCCCTAGTACCAGTCTATGTTAGGATTTTTGGGTTACCCATTGAATTTTAGGAAATAGACACCTTCAAGGTAATAGGCAACACTCTAGGAAAATTCCTTAAGATTTCAGATACAACTAAAGATGGATTTTTAGCTATTTATGCTCGAATGTTGATCATGATTGATATAAGTAAAGCTTTACCAAAATCAATCATTCTTAAGTATGGGGATAATATGTGGACACAAACTATAGATGATGAAAAAATATCTTTTAGATCTAGAATATGTCATGAGGTGGGGCCTATTGAGAGATCATGCCCTAAGAAGAGCCCAGCAAAATCATTTGTTGAAAATCATAAGAGAAATTTACAAATGGTTATGGATAAAGATGGTTTTCAAATTCCAAAAAATAGATCTAGAAAAATAAAATAAAATGAACAACGGAGACCAATAAAGAAGGATACTGGAAGAAATTCCAATTCTTTTGAGGCTTTAGCCTATGAAGAAAAAGTAGATCAAAACTTAGAGGACACAATACAACAAATTCAACATATTAGCAAGGAATCATCTATTCAGTATGATCCTAATTTAAGGAAGAACATTATTAATGAACCTAAGGAATGTTTCTCATAAGATTTTGAAGACTCTCTTGAAGAACCATGCATCATTCAGGAGAAAATAATTGGTAAATAAAATGTAATTTTAGAAGTTAATACCTCTACCATTAATAAGGAAATACCAGAAAATGAGTAGGATAAGTCAAAAGCTTCTATAATAGAGCTAGGAGAGGATAAATATGTTAAAAAAAAATTGTGAAAGAATATTAAGGAATAGAATAGTAAGACCTACTCCTGATATGGGTAAGGAAAAAAGAGGAAAACCCTCAAATTATTAAGCAGGATCCAAGGAAGCAAGAGCTAACATAGAGAAAAGAACACAAACTAAGTTGGTTGAACTTCTCTTTACCAAAAAATAAAATGATATTGGTAATACACAAGATGGGCCAAAAGCCTCTAATGAGACATTATTATCATATCATGGAATATAAGGGGTGTTAATGCCCCCTCAAAGCATAGGTGTATTAGGGACCTACGTTTAAGTAATAAACATGATATTCTCTATATCCAGGAAACTAAAATTGTTAGAAATAGAGTATATTACATCATTTGGGTCATGTAAATGTATCTTCCAAGGTACATACTTAGGACATTAGATTACTTTAGGGGGAAGTTATCTAGTTACTTCATGCAATGTAATAAATGCACAAGTGTCAATGTGCAAGTTGTATATGTGCAAGTTGTCCCTTGCACAACTAGGTAGAGTGTTGGCCAAGGAACCTATTTTCCTATATAAGAAAGTCCTCATTGTAATACAGATATAGAGTCGGGGGACATAGTCAGATAGTGTAGCTTAGAGTATAGTACAGTTCTATGTAGATCACCATCCATTGGTGATGGGTGCAATGTAGTTCAGTAGCTTTATTAATGGAGTGTTCATTTCCTCCATAGCTACATTGTATTCTTTTATGTCATTTCTATTTACAACATATTTTAGTCATCTAGATGATTTACTTTCTTTCATATTATTTTGCATCTTGTGATTGCTATCTCCTAGTGCTCATTACATCAAAAGCTAATAGTGGTATCAGAGCCACGATAGATCTAGCTATGTGTAGGTCAATAGGAAAACCACCATTATTATTGAGCCTAAGTTTTTTGTCAACTTGACGCATTGCTAGACCAACCACTATCAAAAACTCTCAAAAGAGTCTAGGTGGTAGAATTAGGGAGAGCCCAAGTGAGGACTGAAAGAAATCTCAGTTCCAAAAATACTGAGATTACATTTGACTAGAGTCTTTTCCATAGAGTTGCAAGAAAAACTCGTGAAGACTAGGACTCAACATTCAATCCACTAGATTGACAAATCATCTAGTGAAGATCATCCAAGATATCTGGAATTTGCTAACTATTACCTAAAGTTTCTTTTGTTGTAGAAAATTAATTCTCAGAGGATTGGGACTCCTACAACAAAAATCTAGGAGACTCCAACTTCATTTCCCAAAGGTCGGTGTGCCTTCATAGTGCAGAGATTAGTTCCTTGTGCAAGAGAAGAATACTATGGAAGAAGACTTCTAGTGAAGAGTCATGGTGAAGTTAGGAGACTGAAGATCTCCATTGTTGGATTGAAGAACTTCACAGTTGAAGAACAAGCCATAGAATCCTTGATACAAAAAGCCATAGAAGCCTTGAATAAAAGGCCATAGAAGCCTTGAAGAAGAAGCCATAGAAGTCTTGATACTAAAAACCACATAAGCCTTGATACTGAAAAGGCCACAGAAGCCTTGATACTAAAAAGGCCACAAAATCCTTGATACTAAAAAGGCCATAAAAGCCTTGATACTAAAAAGGCCACAAAATCCTTGATACTGAAAAGGCCATAGAAGCCTTGATACTAAAAAGGCCACAGAAGCCTAGATACTAAAAAAGGCCCCAAAAGCCTTGATCCTGAAGAAGAATTCAAAAAGAATATTTGATTCAGAAGCAGATTAATATTTCAGTACTAATATTTTTGTTGCAGGGAAAGAAGATTCAATGAGTTGGAAAACTTCCTACAAGAAAGTTAGGAAGAGTATCTTCTTCAAAATCAACTCAACACTTGAAGCAAAAATAAAGAGATCAAGAGAAGATCTCATTGAAGAACTTCCAGTCTTGGAAGAAGAAGAAGGACTAGGAGAGTCCTACTCACATTCAAAAGTAGCGAAATCAGATATCTAGAAGAAGATCTCACCACCAACACTTCCAGGAGTAGAAGGTTGAAGAGAAGGTCTCAAGGAAGACCAGTAGAAGTTGCAAGATCAAAGACCTTGGGAAGGTCTCAACGAGAATCCAATAAAAGGCTAAGAGAGCCTTACTAAAGAAATCATCAAAGGAGAACTCACTGGAGAAATCCACTACCAAGGAGAAGCCCCTGATAGTGAAGGACTTGGGACAATTATCGCCATATGACAACAAGCCCAAGAGAAGGAGAATTTGGCAAGGAGTGCCAAATCTGAGAAGGAGAATTTGGCAAGGAGTGCCAAATTTGAGAAGAATAATTTGGAAAGGAGTGCCAAATCCTAGAAGAAGAATCCAATGAAGATCTCAAGATATTCAAAATCTTGAGAAGAAGATCCTACTTGAAGTTAGAATTTGACAAGAAGACTTGAAGATAGAAGAAGCTCACCAAATCTAGGAGATTTGAAGATTACCTCTCACAACAAGAAGGCACCACTTCAGAGACAAAGACTTATCCAAATCTATAGTAGAAGGAGGAGACCACAAGAGGAGAACAAGCCACCAAATCCTAGGCTCGTGAAAGAAAGTTTGAGACCATCATTTGGTGAAGGAGTTGTTTAGGATAGTCTACAAAGAGTTGCAAGATCCTACTCGAAGCAACAACTTGGTGATCCTAGACACCAAGATCTACATCCTCTACAAAAGTGGCAAAAGAGCTACAAAAGATTTTAAAAGGTAAGCAAATTTTGGTGCAAGTAGATTTATTAATTGGATTACTTATCAAATTTATTAAAGCACCTTAATTTAGATTAAAGTTGCAAGAAGAAAAATTGGATTACAATCTTCAAAAGTGCAAAAAAGAAAGGTTCTTTTTAAGGTTCATTTGTACATTAATTAGGAGTTTATTAGATTTTAGAATTACTTCTATCAACTACCTATCATCTACTTTGGAAAAATAAAAATAAGACTAAGTCCTACAATATTAATTGTAGTGAAATTGCAGAATAATTCTTGAAGATTCATTTCAAATTATTCTTGATTAGTTGCAGTAAATTGATTAAGTGCATTAATTTGAGAGTTGATTGGAGTGATAAGGTGAAATTTTTAGTGCATTAAAAGAAATTTTATTAGATTCATTTGCACTATTCTATTGCTCTCAAAAGGATTATTGTTTGTGTTCTTGAGAAGGGCACAAAATCAAAAATTGTCAAAGTGTCTAAAGACACTATTAGTGCACAAAAATATGCAATACTTAGTGGCCAAGTGAAGCCACCAAAAATAGGTTAGAATCCTCCAAAACTTGGAGAAGAATACAACTAACCAAAAATAGAAATAGAAGCTTCAAATATTGAGACTTGGTGAGTCTCAAATCCAAAGCATTACAAGGTTAAATGCAAGAAAAGAAAGTGAAGAAAATTGCATCAATTAAAGAGCTTCTATATACTATTATCTAAGCTTGGATTTGTTATCAAAGTATCCAAGAAAAAGGGGTAAGGTGTCTACTCATAAAAGACAACCTCAAAACCCTTATATTGCAAAAAAAAAATCTGCCACAAAACCAGAATTTCAGATTTGGAAAAAGAGTGCAAAAGAAGGTGCATTAAAGGAGTTTTATATACAATTTATGGTACATTTTATTGCACTACTCTAATATGGTTTTTATAGCAAAAGAGCAGATTTGAAAGTGCCTCAAAAGGCACAATAACTATAGGGTAAATCAGCCAAGGAAGGCCGAATGTTAGCACTCTTCTTCCCAAGCAAAAGGAGCCACTCAAAGGGCTCATCTTGGATGGAAGAACCTGCAAAATCAAAGCCCACATAAGGCTATCATCAAGTTGCATTTATGTAGACAAAAAGAGTGCTCATATACAAAGAGAAGGTGTCAAAATCTACATAGGAATCAACACATTGGAGGTATAGAAGACAAGGAGAAAAGGTGCTACATTCAAGGTCTTAAACTTGGAGAAGATCGTCCACCAAAGGAAGCACCAAAATCACCATTCAAAGCTCCATAGCGCCTCATCAATCCACCTACAAAAGAAAATATTGCTTGCTACCCAAGAAACATAGCAAAGTAAAGGAATGGCATACGAAAGGACTTAAGGAGTTATAATATTCTCCTTGGAAGGCGTTACAGGAAAGGACTTCATGCAAAGAGCTTGAATACCACTTGGCATAAAATTTCTAAGACGTGGCATAAAATTTCTAAGGCACCATTTCATCTCTCAATGCTCAAGAAACCTCATACAGGAGTTATAGGGAATATCAAGGAAGTGGTGACACTTATTATCCTCCACAAGCTTCACACAAGTGCCCACACGAGTGCCCATACATTATAGAATGACCAAGAAGCATTAAACAAGGAATTCCAAAGCATCTCCATTGATTCTAGCATCAAAGGTAACCTTAATATTGTTGTTATATCCAACCAAAAAAAGCACCAAACAATGAGGATATTTAGCATCCAAAGGTAAGGTTTAAACCCAATTTTATTATTGCTTTCATTTTTGGAGATATAAGGGTTATAAGATAAGGTTAAATCTTAGATTTTGAAAGCAAAAACTATAAGGGATAACTTATCAAATTGAAATAATATTTGCAATTTAACCTAGGAGAAATAAGGAATTCTACTTGGGATTAAATTCTTTAATATTTTGCAAATATTATTAATTTTCTAATTTTCCAAATTTGGGAGTGATAAGGGTTACAACATCAAACTAGGTTATTGGAAATTAGAAACACTTGAATAAAATCCTAAGGGTTACAAAAGAGGTTATTAAGATTTTTTTGTTAAGGTTGGAAATTTATAATTTTCTCTTGTCTCAAAATTTCTCAAAAGGGACAAAAGAAATCCAACATTAAAACCTCTTCAAAATTGAAAAGTGCTTAGTTCAATAGGAGTAATAAGGTGTTAGAAAAGTTGATTTTTGATCTTTACAAAAATTGTACAAAATCAACCAAAATTGAACTATACTTTACAAAAGCACTATATCATACTCCAAAATCATTAGGGAGTCATAAGGCATTCTACAAAACTTGATAATAATAATATCTATCAAATATTATCAAGTTGGGAAGATATAAGCTTTCTTCAAAACCTAAAATTAGGTGTTCATACTCTCATTACTAGGGAGACATAAGGAAGCCTACAAACCTAAGGATTAATAAAGGTTTTATCAAATCAAGCTTATATACTTCAATAAGGGATCATATATAGGTAGCTATAAGGTAGACTACTCTATCTCAAAGAATTCAGGTTATACAAATGACTACTAGCATGCTAAGCAACACTCTTAGAAGTGGAATAAGAAAAATACCAATATGGATCAAAAACCTAATGAACTACAATGATGAAAAGGACAAAGAAAAGGAAGAATCAATACAATGTGAAATAAGGTCTGAAATCAACAACTATGTGAAGAAAGATTCATTCAGTGAATCTAATGACCAAAAACAAGAAAATTGATCAACAAGATTTTATTCAAAAAGGAATAGCTTCAATTGTGCACATATGGTTAGAAGGTCTTATCAAGGAAATAGACAAATATGATATTCCTAAGATAGATTACAAAATTGTCAGATCATATCTATTGTGCACTCATTGCAATCAATATGGTCATGAAAAGACCAATTGTTGGAGTTTCCATCCATGCAAATATTGTGATGGAACAAATCACTCATATTTCTCCTGTCACTTCAAATACAGGTACTATCAAGATTATGAAAGAATATTACTTCAAATAATAAACTGTTATCTTCATAAACTTATTTCAGATGGATCTACTAACATTGAGCTCAAGGTTGATATTTATGAAGGACAGAGAAACATGTCTTACATAGATACAAAGGAAAGAAGAAGAAGAACCAATTTAGATCCACTCAAGATATGCAATATCATGAGAGCAATGGTCCTTCAAAGATACCTGATATCAAGGAATAAAGAATGGAAAAGAACAAGAGGCCATGACAGGAAGACTAAAGTAGTAGAAAAAGAACCAGATCAAGACTGCTCTGAACAAGCCAAAGATCATCCAATGAAAGAGGAATCTTTAGCTTCAGCTACAACTTACTTTGCATCATATGAAGACACAAATTACTTGTTGAACCTGAATACAAAGAATGCATAAGAAGAGTACAAAGTTCAGGATGAAGAAGAAGATCCATATTGAAGACTAAAGTCTTCAATACCCAAATAATGTAATACAGGGGGTGTTAGAAATAGAGTATATTACATTATTTGGGTCATGTAAATGTATCTTCCAAGGTACATACTTAGGACATTAGATTACTTTAGGGGGAAGTTATCTAGTTACTTCATGCAATGTAATAAATGCACAAGTGTCAATGTGCAAGTTGTATATGTGCAAGTTATCCCTTGCATAACTAGGTAGAGTGTTGGCCAAGGAACCTATTTTCCTATATAAGAAAGGCCTCATTGTAATACAGATATAGAGTCAGGGGACATAGTCAGATAGTGTAGCTTAGAGCATAGTACAGTTCTATGTAGATCACCATCCATTGGTGATGGGTGCAATGTAGTTCAATAGCTTTATTAATGGAGTGTTCATTTCCTCCATAGCTACATTGTATTCTTTTATGTCATTTCTATTTACAACATATTTTAGTCATCTAGCAGATTTACTTTCTTTCATATTATTTTGCATCTTGTGATTGTTATCTCCTAGTGCTCGTTACATCAAAAGCTAACAAAAATGACAAAAGAAGGAGTTTCAAAAACTATGAAAGCAGTTTGGGTAATATGTGAATGGGATGCTATGGATTCTAAAATATCAGTAGGGGTAATTTAACTTGTAGGAATCCTTATAGAACCTCTTGTGTAACCATTCATAAAACTAGGCATTGTATAGCCTCTTTAGTCACTTTCTACTTTGTAGATATTTTCTTCATCCTTATCAATGTCTATGGACCTACAACTTAGTTAGGTAGATTAAAATTTTGGAGTGGGATTGAAGCCTTTATGAGAATTCAAGACCAAGAAACTTGATTCATGATCATTTGAGATTTTAATTCCATAACCAAGTTGAATGAAAAATTTGGGTGAATTAGGAAATTGACCTAAAGTATGAAATATTTCTCAGCTTTTATTTAAAACAACAATCTACGGAAATTTGAGTTTAAAGAAGACAACTATACTTGAACCAACAACAAGAGAGGCCAGAACCTAATTGTAGATAAATTAGATAGATGCATTCTCTCATATCATTGGATAGATGAAGGAACTTTTGCTAAAATTAATACCTTAATAAGGATTGGTTTAGATCATTGGCCAATAAGAGTTAAAATGGTGGTAAGTGAATTCAAAAAAATATCATATTTTAAATATGAGCAGATGTGGGAAGACCATCCTAAATTTGTTGATATGATAGCTCAAATGTGGAATTATTTAGGTAATGGTGGGTTGTATGCTCTTACAAACCAAATTAAAACTATGACATCTAGATTAAAAGAATGGAACAAGAACACCTTTGGAAAAAAATTGAAAAGAAGGAAAAACTAAAAGATAAACTTTCAAAATTCCAAAAAGGTGATGAAAATAATACAAGCTCATAGGAAAGGGAGTTTATTAGTTAATATCATAATATTTTGAGTAAGAAAGAGAACTTTTGGAGATTAAAATCAAGACATACTTGGTTAAAAGGACATAAAAATACATTTTTTTTAAAATAGGATGGTTATAGTATAGAGATCATATTCTAGAATTAGTAGAATTAAATAAATAGAAGGGGTTTGGACCGAATATCAAAGTAAAATTAGAAAAGGGGTAAAGTTATTTTATTAGAATATTCTAGGTTCAGAGGAGATTGAAGTTCTTAATGATAAACTTCTTCAAGATGTTCCTTCAGTTATAACAAATTAAGACAATAGGAAACTGATGGAGCCTATTACTCTAGAAGAAGTTCATTTAGCTCTTTTTTATTTTAATAAGGATAAATCCCCAAGTCTAGATGGAATCTCTACAACCTTTTACCAATATAATTGGGATATAGTGAAGGATTATTTATTGGTGGCAGTGGAACAGTCTAGGGTAAAACAAGACATTCCTTATAAAATAAATGCAACTTATCTTACCCTAATTTCAAAAAAGAAGGATGTTGAATTGTTTGATTCTTTTAGACCCATAAGCCTATGTAATATGGCTTATAATATTGATGGCGAATAGATTAAGGCCATTGTTAGACAAAATCATTTCAAAAGAGCAAGGAGTATTTGTGAAAGGGAGACAAATTCTGGATGGGATCATAGTAACTCGTGAAGTTATACATTCAGTGGCTTCAATAAAAGAGAAAGCTATGATCTTAAAACTTGATATGAGTAAAGCCTATGATAGGGTTAAATGGGATTTTATTTTTGTAGTATTAATTAGGTTTAGTTTTGGGAAAAAATTAGTTAGATGGATTAAAGCTTGTGTCTCTATAGTTTCTTATTCATTGTTGGTCAATGGATTAGTGAAAAAATCTTTTAAAGACAAGAGAGGTCTTAGACAAGGAGATCCTCTATCTTCGTATTTGTTCATTATTAAGTTTTGAGTAGGAACTTAAAGAAGGCTTACAAATATGGGCTTATAAGTGGACTTAAGGTTAGTAATAACATCGATAACATCACTTATAAATAGTTTGTAGATGATACAACCCTTTTTTGGAAGTGCAAGGATAAATGAAGCCAGAGCTTTCAATAACGTTTGAAAAGAGTATGAAAGAGCTTCAGGGAAAAAAAATTAATAGGACTAAATTCAAAATTTACTTCCTTAACACTGCTACTAATATCAAAGCAATAATTTATAGGTTGCTTCAAATGGAGGAAGCAAATTTACCAACAACTTATCTAGGGATGTCTTTATTTGAGGGGAGGATGAGGATAGATTTATGGAATCCAGTTATTAGTAAAATTTAAAGTAAACTTTCAACTTGGAAAGGTAGATGGTTATCATTAGCAAGAAAAATGTAGTTAATTAATTCAGTCTTACAAGCCATTCCAACATATTATATGTCATTCTATTCTATGCCAAAATCAGTTGAACATTTTTTAATATTTATTGTGTGATCCTTTTTGTAGACACCAAAATAGCACCAATCCAATTATGTGACAACAAGCACCGATCGCATTGACACACACAGACCCTAGGGTAGCCCCCAGAGGTTAAACAATGGTCCTAACCACTCCCAATAGCAGTTTGGAATGTTAAGAGTCAATTTGGCACATTTTGGCACTTTGATCCCTACTCGTCCCACCCTGGGATGATTACAAACTAGTATTCATCCCACCCAGGGACGATTAGCAGCATTCACCCCAGGGTGAGGCGAATAGTAGGTTTTACTAGAAAAAAGTCAAACCTCGACAGGTCCGCCAGTTAACTACAACTTTAGGACATGCAATTGTGAGGAACGGCTTCAAATCAAGGAGAGAGACTTTAGTCATGCATGTATTTATTTTACAGACCTCATGCAAGGAGATTCTAAATCAGGGAATAATATTTTCTCTCCAAATAGGACAAGCAACTCAAGTGGTGCCCTCGCATGCGCATTCAAATAGAGAGACCCTAGGTCTATAAATTGGTGAGTCTTCTCACACAAAAATGAGATATAGAGAGGAGCCTTTGGAGCAATTAAGTGCTACCAAATTATATCCTCACCCATAGATTGTGCTTTTACATCCTTGATCTCTCTTTTGGAGGGAGGTTATTGGGTGATCATTGGAAGCGCAATCTAGATCCAAACCCAAACATTTGGCTACAATATTCTACCAAATTTTCCAAAAACACCCCATAAGAGGTTTTGGACCCATCCCAAATGGATTGGTGCCAAAATAGAGTCCCAAACGATGGGTGTCCTGCCCCCGGGCGCCCCCCAAACTATCGCAGTTCTAAATGCCCCACCCCGGAGCGAATAGAAATATGTGGTAGATTTCCTTTCTATTATTTTTGCATCTGATTCTATACTTCTTAGATAGATTTTCATTCAAATTTCACATCGTTTTGAGCATTTTTGATCATGTTTTTATCATTTCTTGCATTTACTAACTTGTAGGTAGCATCATCAAATTCCTAGTTATAGAGGCCAAATTGGGAAAATATGACCTTCTGGGTCTTCCCAAAATACCCTCAAATAGCTAACCCCAACTTTGTAGGTGATTTGGAAGCTTCTAGATCATACATTTGGGACTATGCTTTTTGACACTTTGTTGTAGGCCTATTCGTCTCGCCCCGGAGTGAATACAAATATATGGATAATTTTTTGACTGTTCCAATTGTAGTGCCCTCATGGTAATTTCCTCATGCCCCTATCAATTTTTTAGTTCATTTGGATCTATTTTAGTTACCTTTTTATTCATTTTTTGCATTCACTAATCGAAGGCGTGGGGATTGCATGTTTTATTTTATTTACAGGTGCTACTGATTGTTTTCTATTTCCTTGAACATAGGATCTAGAAATTATAGGAGCATCAAGGATTCAATACTCATAAACACAAGCGATGACGACATTTGGTCCGCCTATTTTACATGTGGGCATGCGAAAGAAGGAATACCATATGTTGATGTGACAAGAACATATTTAACGCTCCTAGCCCCTAAAAAGGGAGGAGGAAAATTGTAATCAAGTTTTGAAACATATCAATAAAAATTGTTTTCTTCCACATTGGCTTATTATTTTTTTTCGATTCACTTATGCTTCTCTCCTTTCATGCACTTTCAATTCATAGGATTTAGCGTTATCTTTTGTTTCGTTTCGCATCGCATCTTGGCTTCTCCTTTTTGTTTCCGTATCCTCAGGATTTCAGTGGTGATCATGGTGGGACCTCTATCCCTTGATTTTAATATTAACTTTCTAATAAAATTTGCTTATTTTTTCTAACAGGTACTAAGTTTTCAAACGTCAAACTGCTGTTCGTTTCAGTTTGTGATGAGTACAGAGCTGGAATTCATCTTACCCAGGGATGAATGGGCATTCATCCCACCTTGTGATGAATACAATTCTATTATTCATTTCACTCAGGGATGAATAGCTCTCTATACAGTTTCAAGACAAAAATTCAGAGACATCTGATTTGGGCAGAGAAGAGGTAGGGGTCCTAGACACCTTCTGTCAATTTTTGCTTTTTGTTCTCTAGTTATTTGCTTGCATAGGAGAGTTTGAATGCTTTTTTCCTTCATTTATGAAACTTAAAAAGAACCCCACACACCACGTAGTAATTTAAAACAACAAGGAGTTGGTCATAAAACCCCAACCCTTGAGCAAGACCAATGATGGATTTCATCACCACCTTAGCTTGAGATACTACATACATAACCCTGATCGTGACTGTTGCTAGACGTAAATATTGATAAAAGCTGACCAAGTGTAGCAGGGGTGATTTGTAGCACATGAGGATAAGTCTTCTATGGTAGGTGTCATAAACAGAGCGATTCCCCTTCCATATCGCCTATGTTCCACGTACCATCTGCTCTCACATACCAATAGTTTCCCTCACATAAGGGCGGGTATATAGAGAGGTTGGTATATCGGCCTGGAAATGGTATATCGAAGGGACAACCATTTTTGGGAGTCATAAGAGCCATCATATTGCATTTAAATTTTCTTTACAAAAGCTATCAAAACACACTAAACCAGATTTAGGGCACACTTTTAATCTATAAACAAGATAACCATTGCTTTGATTGTGTGTTTCCCTTCTATTTAGTGTAGCATAAGAAATCCTAAAGAAGATAAAAATGTACACATCTTTAGGTAAACATCACCATGGTGTACACCCATAGCCGAGCAAAATCACGGGCAAGCACTGCAGAAAGTGTACAAAGGGGTACAAGTCACCTTTGATATAGTCCTGAGCACTTAGTCATACCGCCTTGGTGGCCTAACATACAAGATAGTCCACATCATGCCATAACAGAACAAGACTATAGAGGCACCTCTTTGAGGGGCACCCCCACTCAACATAGATCCTTTCAAGAGGAGAACCTACACGTGGCACTCAACATAGATAGGAGGCCTCCCTTAGATGCTCGTTATGAGTGGCTTAGTGATGAAGCGCTAGAGCAACATAGGGTCCATAATGAGGGGCCACATGATTTTTTCATACCTCCTCTACCCCTTATTACTATTAGAAACACTAGACCAAATCTAGAGCACAAGGCTCTCCAGACAGGACAAGACAATTTTGCCCGCACATTTCATGCATACGAAGGGCAGTACGAGGAAGACCACTATGTTCCTCAAGATTAGTACACAGCATAGGAGCGATGCACCTCTGCACATGTTATGTATCAGGATCACCCATTGAGGCCAGATCCTTGGGTGAATTTTGCTAACCTTGATAGAGAAAAGCAACCCATAGGGGTCTCAGATCACCACGACCGAGATAAACATGTAGGAGAGGCATCTAGGCTCCCTAAACACAAGACGGTAGAACAAATTGACTTGGTATTTGCCACACATTCCACCCACCAAGCATAAATCATGCAGCTCAGGCAAGATCAACAATAGTTAGAGCATCTGTATCGCCTTAGCAAAGAGCACATTCAATGTCAAACAACTGAATTACTTCATAACAATGTGTCTGAAAGGGTCCCAACCCCTCATGTGCATAAAGTAGAAGTGTATGAGAGGTGCGACCCCTTGGTGCGAGGCAGGTCTTCATGACCTTACCAAATGCTGCCTCTGAGACCTCCTAGACCTGAGCGGGAGGCCACTCCCAAAAACAATGATGGGAACCCTCCGTGGGTACCCACCCATGTTTATAGGTCTTAGCAAGGCACTCCTCAAGAATCCTATGAGGAGTATGAACAATAAGAAGAGTGGGCTGAAATGCCCTACCAAGGTAGAGGGGGTGCTATCCAGCCACCCCTCCATAGGCCTCAAGTTCCTCGCAACCCACAATGGGAGCAAACTAAGGAGGAAGAAATTAAATCTTCTGATGCATATAAAGCATTGCTAGAGCGCTTAGAGTCTATGGATACCAAGACTTCTGGGCCCCAAAAGCCTAATTTATGCCAACTCTACAGTCATACTATGCACCCATCAGTGTCGACACCCCCATACCCTGAACACTTTAAATTGCCCCAGTTGGCACTCTTTAGAGGGGAGGAGGATGCCCAAGAGCACATGACTAGATTCCTGAGCCAATGCTTTGAAATTCAGGACAATGATGCTTTGTTTCTAAGAAAATTTATAACCACATTCGTAGGCCTTGCCTTGAATTGGTTCACTTAGTTGCCAAAATATAGCATCAGTAACTTGGATCAGCTAGTGGACACGTTCCTTGAATGCTTCACCTTCAACACCAAGAAAATGGTGTCACTAAGCGACCTAGCTAGCCTCAAGAAGTATGAGGAAGAAACCATGGTAGAATAAGGGAACCGATGGAGGACGTTGCTTTCAAATCTGCCCTACCTCCCTCCCATGTCCAACCTAACCCAAATGTTCTCAAAGAGCTATTTAAGATCGATCTTCATGCTATTATAGCTACAAAAATATGCCACTCTTGAGGAAACTCTGGCACAAGCCAGAATCATTAAGGAGATCAAGATATAGGATGGCAAGATTGCCAAGCCAAAGAAGAAATAATGGTCTAAGAACACCAAAATAGGGACCACGCAATAGAAACCCACTACGGTCAATCAGGTTGCTATAAATGTCCCTAAGCCTGCACAAGCAACATAGCCTCAAAAGGCTAACTATCAGGTGGTGCCTCCTAACAATTATGATAGAGAAAACCAAAGGCAAGAAAAAAATCAGCAACGTCGCCCTAGGCGACAATTTACACCTTACACAGAGTCCAGGGACTCCCTGTTTGACCGCTTGTTAGTGGTGAACTTGATCAACCTGCCAGAGATTCAAACCATAGACCCCAATGCACCAAAGCTTAAGAGGTACCAGGAGGATTTGTACTATAGGTTCCACAGGTGTAAGGGACATGACCTTAATGCATGTTGGAAGTTTAAAGGCTTGGTGCAAGACCTAATCAACAACAAGACGTTGGCGGTGGACAACCCTGTAGTGCCAAACAACCAACAGATGGGAGTCTTCAGAGACCCCCTGCCTACCCATGATGCACAGGAAAAACCCCTTCAAGTAAATGAGGTGCAATAGAATTGCCCCATGCAGGGGTATGTAGGGATGATAAGCATAGTGACTAGGAATAGGAGGTACCCAAGAGCTACCCCCGCGGTGGCCACCGAAGAAGTTCCATCGATGTCACAACCTCAACAACACCCTACGCAACCTCCCCCGCCTAGACCAGTGGCCACGATTCGGACTAGACTTACCCAAAGTCTAAGGACCATGTCGACTAGGCTCTCCATATACGAGCTCATTCAATAATCAACACCCCATCGAGATGCTCTAATGGAGATATTAAAATCCATCGAGTTGTAGCCCCACAAAGAAAATTCTTTCAACAACTTTGTGGGACATGTAAAATAATGTACAGAACCAGACATCACCTTTAGAGAAGATGAATTGAAATTAGTGACTGGTGATGTGCAAGATCCACTCCTACATGTCATTGCATAGGTCAATGGTATTTCGTATAAGAGGGTGTTGGTGGACACCGACTCATCCAATAACATCATTACAATAGCAGCATTGAAACATCTAAAGTTGTCGGTATCTCACATCGTGGCCTCCACCTATACCCTTCGAGCATTCAATGATGCAATATGCTCGACGGTTGGCACAATTGTCCTACCCATCCAAGTGGGACAAAAGACTATTCATACATTGTGCCACATCTTGGAAGGTGAGATGGCCTATAATATCTTGTTGGGCTGACCTTGGATTAGGGACATGAAGTGTGTCCCTTCAATAGCTCATCAGTACCTAAAGTATACATTTGAAGGACAGGTGCATGTAGTCCCAGTAGACTTAGATCCCTTCAAGTATTGCAATATGGTGCAGCTAATGCTACAATCAGCCCTTCCATCAATGCATTTGGATTTTTAGTTGAATCCATCTAAACAAGGTCTAATTCCATAGGCATCCCCATTAACAAGTCCATAAAATCCCCAGTCGGGTCCATCTTCCTCATCTGGTCCTTCAACAATGATGCCACCTACGGTGGCCACACCAAAGGACAAGGGAAAGAAACCCCTAGAAGAGGAACCACCCCTAGTCTCAACCATCTCTATTGAAGAGATGCCTAGCCAAATGGAAGTCGAGACGCCTAGTTCACCCTACATGGAGTGGACTCTGGAAGAACTCCCATTCGCTCCCCCTCAACAACCAACGATCATCGTTGAGATGGCCAACATGGTCCTGGGGGAGTATCTAGTGCGAAACATTGTAGCAACACCCGCACTTGAGTCCATGCAGGACATGGGGAGACCTCGACTCCCCATCAGCTCTGTGGTTCCTCTAGGCTACCCACCCAATCATAAAAACTTTGTTTATGGGGGCCTGGATAATGGAATTGAACCTTACATGCAAGAAGACGAAGATGAAGAGCCCTTTGTTGAGGATGTCAACTATTTGTCCAACCCAAAATTTGCATTAAGATATCTTGGCCAATGTAATTGGAATGAATATGGGTTGGGCAGGTATGAGCAAGGAGTGTGTGTTCTATGCCAACTGAGATATCAAATGCCATATGACAAGTCAATAGTAGGATTCAACCACCCCTTGCCCCTGGACATCTTGGTAGAGAACATGCAAGGCCTAGGGATATGCAACAAGGATGGGTTGGCATTAGGTCCATATGCCAATCCTAACACAACATATACATTGGGGGATTATCTCCCATTGCTAACAACCAACCTTGTTGACCTTAACAACCATTTCCCTTCAACCGAAAAGGGAGAAATTTCGAGGACTCACCTACAAGAGGGATATGGACAAGACCAAGAAGGGTCTTCAGAATATGATTTAGAGTATGAGGTAGCACCTTGGGATCCTTTCGAGTCTGATAGCAATCATTCACAAGTGACTCCCATGGATGATTATTAGGAGAGCTTCCTAACAATGTTCCCTTTGGATGCTCCAATTGAGCATATGCCACCTCAAGAGAATCAGGTCCCCCTATAGAGAGCGAAACAACCCCGATGGGACCACATTAATTTGCTCAAGCAGGATGAGCCTCATATGTTGCAAACAACTATTGGAGCCAATGAAGGCCTTTGGATCTCTGACAGTGATTATGAAGATGAAATTGAGATGGCCTATCTCAATCATATGCGACAGCATCAATATCCCTTGGACATAGACAACATGTTTGAACAGTTACACATCGGGCCGAGACATAGATGGCACCTCAACCCGGTGTAGTTGGACTAATTACTGCACCTGCCACTCTAGGTATACAGAGAGCACATTCCGCCTGGAGACCCTATAGAGTCGTCAATGCCTAGGGTAGACCCTATCCTTTTATTTGCACATAGGGCCGATCCATTTGTGTTAGTACCCACAGAGCCAGATCCAATGCACAAATATCACCTAGGATGTTCAAGTAACCACACCCGTGGTAATGGAGGCCAAAATTATTTCATTAACATGATCTCCATTGAATTAACCACCCCCATCCATAATCCAACCGACCCAACATGATCATTGCATCTAGACCTAGATGCTATAGACTGGGATCATGCTGACACACCGCCATTCCCATCAAAGTATTGGCCTTGCGATGGGATGTTCCATTTCACCCTAGGACAGACTCAGGATGTCTTCCATGCTGAATAGGAACCTAAAGTTCCGAACGATGATCTAAATTCAGCAAACGATATCCACTTGATCCCAACTCCACACCAATTAGAGGACGGGTCTCACATGTTAGTCAAGGAAATGACTGACATAGACATCGGCTTAGATCCAATGAATTTGCAAATCATCAAGCTGGGGGTAAGTTTATCCCCCGAAGAGCAAGCCGACTACATTTCCCTTCTCAAAGAGAAGAAGGAGGTTTTTGCATGGTCCTACAAAGACATGTCGGGGCTAGACCCGCAGATAGTCATGCATAATCTTACGCTTGATCTGACAGTCAAGCCAGTAAAGAAAAAACTATGTAAGATGCATCCAACAATAGCCTTAATGGTCAAATATGAGCTACAAAAGTTGTTGGATGTATAGTTTGTCATCTGCATGGATTACCCACCATGGTTTTCTAACATGGTGCCCATCAAAAATCTTGATGAGAGGATTCGCATATGCACCAATTTTTGAGATCTAAACAAAGCGAGTCCTAAGGATGATTTCCCCTTGCCTAGCATTGATGCATTAGTAGATGCTACAATAGGCCATGAAATGCTTTCCCTCATGAATGGTTTCTCAGGATACAATCAAATTCCTATCAATCTCGAGGACCAACTAAAAACGGCATTCACAATGCCTTGGGGGACATTTTGTTATAAGGTCATGCCCTTTGGCCTTAAAAACGTTGGCGCCACCTACCAACGTGCCATGACATACATCTTCCATGATCACCTGCACAAAACTTTGGAAGATTACATGGATGATTTGTTGGCCAAATCTCTTTTGCACCCAGATCATCCCAATGACTTAAGCAAGATCCTCGATCGCCTCATGGAACATAAAGTCAGACTAAACCCCAAGAAGTGCGTATTTGGCATCACATCTAGAAATCTCTTGGGTTACATAGTCTCCAATCGAGGAATCAAGGTAGACCCACACAAAGTCAAGGAAATCCTTGAAATGCTTCCCCCAACTACCATCAAGCAGCTCAAAATCCTCGGGGGGGGGGGGCGCCACCACGGGCCTCCGCAACAGCCCCACCCCCCGCCCGCTCCCCCCCAGGAAAAATTTTTCACAAGGGGGTAGTGATGAGGCCTGGAAATGCCTCAATCATAACATGTTTTGTACACTAAAAATGCCTATAAACTCTTATGTTTTATCTGATATGTTAGTTAAGTTGATTCAATATGTCGTATATTACCCATTTTGCATGATCAATGTATTTGAAATATTATATGCTGATTTTACAGCTTTTTGCATAGTTTTGTGTTCTTTTTGCTATGATTTGCTACAATGGGATATGCTTAGAATAATAGCAGCATTTCACTAATCATATTTTGATTTGTCTCAAGCATTTACTTCACCTAAATCTGGCAACAAGGCAAGCAAACTGTTGCTGTGCAGAGAAATCGAGTCTTTCCCATGTAAATTCCAGCCACTTGTCCATAAATAGCAAGGCATGGAATTCACATGAGGAAAGGGATGAAGACCATTAGAATTTGATCTTAGGAGATAACCCACCTGAGAGATGCAGAAGAAATCACTGGAAAAGCATACATTTGTTCATTCCAAGTATCTTCGAAATGAACAGATATCTTCGAAATGAAGGAACACAAGATCTTCAGAATGAGCGGATCTTCGAAATGAAGAATGCAGCGTCTTCAAAATGAGCGGATCTTCGGAATGAAGCATGCAATATCTTCGGAATGAGCGATCTTCGGAATGAGAATGCAGTATCTTCTGAAATGAGCGATCTTCGGAATGAGAACTGCATTGTCTTCGTAATGAAGCCACTTATCTTCGAAATGAAGAACAGAATGTGTTTTTGACCTTGTTGACCGATTTTTGAAGCCGAAAAAGGGAAATAAAGGTTGGAAAAAGTAAAGAGAAATATCTTCCATCTCGTCTTTGCCGTCATTGCTGACCAAAGCCATCATTAAGGGAAAGATCAAGTTTTAGTCCTCTTCTAGGATAAAACCAGAATTTGTTGCAGCATTGTAGGATTAGATCTTTTGAGATATTCTTTGTTTGTAATCAGATCATAGGATAGCTATAAATATTGCTCCCATTCAGGTTGAGCCTAGTAAGTAGAAAAGGAGGTAGAAAATAGAGTAAAGAAGCTAGCAGAAAATACAGAGTATAACTAGAAATTGACTGTTACAGTCCTGTAACAGTTTTTCAGCAGAATTCTTGTAATCATGTCTTTTGATCAATAAAGTGCACCAGTTCTATTTCAAATTGCTTGTAAATGAGTGTGATTAAGATTTAGAAAAAGAGAGAGACTTACACCTTCTTCTGGACAAAGAGGCTGGCCACTTCCAGACCTAGGAGGAGGACTAACAAAGCAGGTTTTTATTCTGATTTTGTTGCAGTAGAATGAGTTGTAGAACTTGTTATTTCAATTGCTTGTAAATAGTTGACAATATTTGCAGTATTAGTTTATTTATGCTTAGATTAATCTTGTGCTTAAATTTTTAGTTGCAATCTTACTTTCAGCAAAGCTTCCACTTTATTTTTAGACTGTTATTTCTAGAATTTACTGTTTTTCAGCAATTTCCTGCATTTTATGTTTTGCTGTCAAAATCTGAATAGAAGATTGACAACCTTCTGTTACATAACTTTGATAGTTTTTATTTCCACATTAGATCTAGACTTTCATTACTGCAAAAGTAATTAGATTTCCTTTCTACAATTAGGATCAAACTTTCAATTCCGCAACTCGTTAATTCTGCAATATAATTAGGTCTCATTCTCCAATTGTAATTAGGACTTCATTTCTGTAGTTAATGATTAGTTTCCAATTCTGCAACTTAGATTAAGATTTAATTCATGCAATTTAGAGATAGGAATGTTCCAAAACCCCCCACACAACCGGTTCCACCAATAAGACCTGTTGCTCTAGATTGACCTAAGTTATAGCTGTTTCACTTCTTCTCCCGTAGATAGCCTTGTACACTGCCCTGGATTGACAGATTCATTGAGAATTAATGATGGTATAACGACTACGCATCATTTTGGCACCGTTGCCGAGGAATAGTGTTGTCGAAGAAAACAAATAGTCCAATAGCTGTAATCAGACTAAACTGTGAACATTCAGGTTAAAATCTGAATATAACAGCAGAGTAAGATAACAACTATTGACTTAATTTATGTCATTTAGGAGTAAACATGAATGAGTAAGTCAAGGGATGAAAAAGGTAGAACTACCCCAAAGGATCCCTGGCTTGTCCCATTAAGGAGATCTTCACGCCTAAGGGGTGAATCACCTGTGTTTGAACTACCTGAAAGATTGATAGAAAAATCACCAGTCTCACCATCAGTAGAACATTTTGAGAAAGGAAAATCACCAATTTTATCAACAGAATATCTTAAGGAAGATAATTCATCAGACTCATCAACAGAGAGGCTTGGACCTCTTGAGAGAACAATTTGGAAAGCTTTAACTTCTCCTAGGAAACAAGAAACTATGGCAGAAGGAGGCAATGTAGATGGCCAGCATGGCTATGTTCATAATGAAGGGGATGATCAGGATATACTCCAACCGTCCAGAACATTTGAATATCCTATTCATCTGAATCCAACACAAAACTCTCCCATGAAGACCATTTCACCTTCAGTACTTCCAACCTTTCGAGGTGTTGTATCTGAAGATCCCGACCAGTTTTTATTTGAATTCAAGGTAGTGTGTCGGACCTATGATTATATAAATGACAATCATAAACCTAAGGTTTTTCCCTCAACTCTCAAGGATTCAAAGATTACGCCGGTTCATGAGCTTAGAGCCAAATTCCATAAGAACCTGGGATCAAATGGAGACAGTCTTTTTAGACAAATATCAAGAATACTGCCGTGTAAGGAATAGAAAAGATGAGTTATTTAGAATCAAGCAGGAAGATGATGAGACCTTGGAAGATTATCTTGATAGGTTCTCCTTTGTTCAAAGGAGATGTGGACTAGTAGAACCAGAATTATGTAAAACCATCTTTTTGAGAGGATTGCAAGATGAATCCAGAGAAGTTCTGGATTTGATGGGAAAAGGGGATGTAACCACTCTCAGTAATGAGGAAATTATGGATCTCTACAGGAATTACTCTCGCACTAAGCAGAGAAGAAGAAAAAGCCGCACAAATGGCACCGATGTAAAGGACCTGATAGAGGAACTTGCAAATTTCAAAACCGATATCCTAGTGCATCTAAACACTACTTTAGAGAAAATCTCTGCAAAAGCTAAAAACATAGAACCTTTGGCAATTTATTGCCCAAGATGTAGAAGTAAACATGCTTTGCAGGAATGTCCTTTGAATAAAACATCTATCTCAACCATTTGTAGTATCTCTTCAAAAAGGCATTCAACTGATCAATGCCACCGCTACCACAACTCAAAACCGTGTTAGAAAACCAGACCGAGGAACTCAACTATATTGGACCAAAACAAGGGGGAAATTTCTCTCAATATCAAAATCCCCCTCGTTTTCCTACAAATTGGGGGCATAATCCCGATACTATGCCTTCGGGACAATCAGAACCACCCCAACGTCCTTGGAATTATCCTCAATGGACAAATTCCCAAGAATGGCCACAATCAAATTGGAGTAACCCACCTAGAATCGAATCAAAACAACCCCTCATGGAATCAAAACAATCCAACTTGGAATCAAAATCAGACTAATCCACATTGGGTGCAAAACCAACCACAGTGGAATCAAGCAATACCACCCTATCCAAGGCAACAAAGGAATCAAGGTCAAACTCAGCATTTGTTGCCTGCACCTAATCAAAATTTTCAAGAAAAACAACAGCAAACACAATAAGTGAAACAACCTCAATTGCCAGCTCAGCCAACCACTAATCCAAACAGTGTAAGACAGACACCTCCCTGTCTATGTGGCTAAAGTTGAAGAAAATATTGAAATTAATGTTCTTGATTGTAGTGACATCCAACTCCGTTCAGGGAAAGTTGTACCTGAACCAGTTTTAATGGAAATCAAAGATAATGAAAAGCAAGAATCATCAGAACCAGAGAGAATCCAACCAACAATAGAAACAAAAAAATTGGAACCAACAATAGAAAAAGAGACACAAGCAGAACAATTACCAAGGATAATTCCATATCCTGAAAGACTTAATGCAATACCAAAAAATTCTCGAGTCAGAATTGGTCAAAGAACTCAAAAAGTTGACTATCTCATTGCCCTTATTGCAAGCCATTAAGGAAATACCAGAAATTAACAGTACTGTCCAAAATTTGTGCATTAAAAGAGCAGGAAGAAAGAAGAAAGCATTCCCCAAGACTGTACAGGTTGAAGGGAAGATAGCTGATCTCTTATCTGGAAAACTACTACCTCCAAAGTATAGTGATCCAGGAAGCCCAGTTATCACAGTCACCATAGGTTCAATACCAATATCAAATGTTTTAGTGGATCTAGGAGCTGCAATAAATGTCATGACTAAAGATACAATGGAACAATTACAGCTCAAACATCTCAGCCCCACATTTACAGTTTTAGAAATGGCTGATAGGTCAGTTGCAAAACCTGAAGGAATCATTGAAGATGTTCCTATAGAAGTTTCTTCTTGGGAATTCCCTGCAGATTTTTTGGTTTTACAGCCAAGAAATTCAGCACATGGATATCCCATTATTTTGGGAAGACCTTGGCTTGCAACTGCAGCAGCCTTCATAGACTGCAGATCTGGAAATATGACTATTTCAAATGGTATTGATCTGAAACAGATTTCTTTATATCCTCCCGCAAAACCATCTAGAAAATTTTTAGGTCACTTATGGTTTTCTGACTCAGATGAGTAACCCGAAGAGGTCATTTCTACACTAGCTACCTTAGTAGTAAGAAAACACACATAAGACCTCAGTGACACATAAAACTTAGAAAATGAAACAATCCCGATGAATGTTCTCCATGAACAAGGTTTAGAAGGGGAAGCAACAAATATCCAACAGTTGATAAGTAATGAGGAGAATCAAAAATCTGAAGATGAATCATCTGTGCTATCACAGGGAAACTCTGTTTCACTACCACATGGATGGCACCATCATCTGATTTTTCCTTCTCACTGTTCCATACAAGATATGCTTCCCTCAAGCAGCAATAAAATAGAAACTGCTTCTTTTCTCCCATCTCAGCAATGTCCTCTTAATCCCTTAATCACCAAGTATGAAGGAGTGAATTCAGTCCTTCTAAATACAAAACAAATAGAAGTCCAGCCAGGCAAATTTCTAAACATCTACAACCAGCTTACTAGGGAAGAGGAAGAAAAATTGATAGTTGTTTTGTAGAAGCATGTTCATGCTTTTGCTTGGAACTACAAAGATATGTCAGGAGTTCATCCTGATATATGTACCCATAGAATCTATACTGAAGAAGTCAAGCCAGTCAGACAACCTCAAAGAAGATTGAATCCTGCCTTAAGAGATATTGTGAAAGAAGAAATTGAAAAACTCCTGGAAGTAGGATTCATTTACCCAATTTTTGATAGCCAATGGGTTTCTCCATTGGTAATAGTTCCTAAGAAAAATGGAAAAATGAGAGTATGTGTAGACTATAGAGAGTTGAATAAGGTGACATACAAAGACCATTTTCCATTACCTTTCATAGATCAAGTGTTAGATACTCTTGCTGGAAAAAGATACTTTTGTTTTCTTGATGGATTTAGTGGATATAATCAAATTCAGATTGCACCTGAAGATCAAGAAAAGACAACTTTTACATGTCCATGGGGAACATTTGCCTATAGGGTTTTACCTTTTGGTTTGTGTAATGCCCCAAGAACTTTTCAGCGAGCAAGTCCTAGCAATTTTTGCTGATCCGACCACCAAAAGTGTTGAAATTTACATGGATGATTTCACAAGGATGTGGACAAACTTTTGATTTTACATTGGAAAGTCTTGACAAAGTCTTAACTCGCTGTGAAACATACCACTTATCCTTAAATCCAGATAAATGCTTCATGATGATGAAGGAAGGGATAGTTCTTGGTCATCACATCTCTCCTGAAGGGATCCAAGTTGATCCAAAGAAGGTTGAAATTATCAAGAATCTCCTTCCTCCTAAAACTCGGACTAATGTCGAAGCTTCCTAGGACACATTGGTTTTTACCGCAGGTTTATTCCCAACTTTAGTACAATAGCCACCCTATGTTTGCCTTATTGACTAAAGATTCTGAATTCTCCTGGACTGCAAAGTGTCGGAAGCATTTGAAGCTCGAAAGAGAAATTGATAACTCCACCCGTGCTCAGAGGACCTAATTGGACATTACCATTTCACATTCAGATCGATGCCTCCAATACAACAATTGGAGCAAGCATTAGGACAAATTGATAATGGTGAACATTATACCATCTACAACATTAGCAAGAACTTGACAGAGCAGAGAAAAATTATACAACAACCGAGAAGGAATTCCTAGCAAGAATTTATGCCATCAACAAATTCAGGCATTATATCACAAGTTATCAAATATTTATTCACACAGATCATACAACCATTAAGTATTTGATGAATAAACCTATGGTAAGTGCAAGAATTATTCGTTGGTTGTTGTTGCTGCAAGAATTTGATATCACCATAATCAACAAACCAGGAAAAGCTAATGTTGTGGCAGATTTCTTGTCCAGGTTGCAGAACACAGATGAAGGGGAATTAGTTGATGACACTTTTCCTGATGAAAACTATTTGCTATATCAGTCCAATCACCTTGGTTTGCAGATATAGCCAATTATTTGGTCACAGGGAAAGTTCCTCCACATTTTACTTCAAAACAAAAAAAACAATTGATCAAACAGAGTTCTTCTTTCGAATGGATTAAGGGTATGCTTTTTAAGTGCAGTCCTGACCATGTGTTACGTAGGTGCATCCGAAAGGATGAAGTGTATGATATCCTTAGAGCTTGTCATGATGAACCCTCAGGTGGACACTATTCTGTAAAAAGCATAGTTAGGAAAATCTTAGGGACAGGATATTATTGGCCATCTCTTCACAAGGATGTGAAAAAGTACATCAAGCATTGTGATGCATGCCAAAGAATGGGGAAACCCACTCATACAAATGAGATGCCATTGCAGCCTCAAATGGTTTTAGAACCATTTGAGAGGTGGGGGCTTGATTTTGTAGGACCTATTGATCCACCTTCTCAAGGAAAGGTGCATATTCTAGTATGCACTGATTACCTGACAAAGTGGGTAGAGGTGCGTGCTTTCAAACATGCTCGTGAAGAGAAGGTCGCTGATTTCTTGTATACTCAGATTTTTCAGAGATTTGGAGCTCCACGGTCTATCACCACAGACCAAGGACCCCAATTTGCATCCAAAGTCATAAAAGCATTTACAGAATTATATGAAATCAAACATAGGAAATCATCACCTTACCACCCACAAGCAAATGGCCAGGTTGAAGTAACAAACAGGGAACTAGAACGCATCTTGACAAAAATAGTAGCTTTTCATAGGAGAAATTGGCTAGATAAATTACCTAAGCAGCTTTGGGCCTACAATACTACTTGGAAGTCCACTACTGGATTCACACCTTATGAACTAGTCTTTGGTAAAAAGCCTCTCTTACCTATTGAATTTGAGCTACTAACATTGCGCACAACACTAGAAATTGGAATTGAATTGTCGCAGGCACAGATAGATAGGATTCTGCAGCTGAATGCATTGGATGAACTTAGATTGGATGCTCTGCACCAAACTGAGGTAATTCAGGAGCAGAGGAAGCTGTGGCATGACAGTCACATTCAGCAGAGGAAACTTCAACAAGGAGATTGGGCTTTACTATTTGATTCTCAATATGAAGACTTCCCTGGAAAACTGAGAACTAGATGGTTGGGACCTTACTGGATTGAAGAGGTATTTAACAACGGAGCAGCTCGTTTATCCCCTATTGATGGGTCACGAAGAAAGTTGGTAGTGAATGGACATCGCCTCAAGGTATACCATACACCTCTGACTAAAGAAGAATTCTTGCAGCAACTTGATAGTTTGGATACAAGCAGGTGGAAGAGATTCCTTCTTCCACTTCAAAACAATCAACATGATCAGTGGATTTCAAGAAAAAATAGAAAATACAAAAAAATCAGAAAAATAGAAAACAAAAAGATGAATAAATTCTGAGTATGAATTCCTTCATGGGCATGGTTTCAGGGGAAATCATGAAATTCCTTCATGGGCATAGTCAGGATCAAGAAAAAAAAAAGAAGAGAAAAATGAATAACCCAGCAGTGAAAACCTTTTCTTAAGGCACTACTGAGTTGGTGTGCATGAAAACCAGTTTTCTGGCATGCATAACCTTGAGAAATTTCTGAACCATCATTGTACAAATTCACCTAGTGCACTTGTTTTGAAATGTTGCAGAAAATCTCAGCAGAATATCAACAAAAGCAGTCATTCTTCAAAAATTGGCATTAACTGTTTTTATCGTATATATTTCTTACATTTCTTCATTGTAAAATGATTGGTATATAGTATGTGACAATTAACCATTAGCATAAAAGGTATTCATAAGAGTTGGCATACTTAAAAACATGTTTTGAGAATGAAAATATTGATTTCTCGCCTAATCTTCGTAACAAGAATGCCAAAAATAGTGCTCGCTGTATTATCTTCAGAATGAAATTGTCTTCAAATGACAAGAGAAATGAATGTTGCACTTTGTCTTCGTAAAGAAATTTGTCTTCAATTTGTTTTAATGAAACTTGGTCTTCGAATGACGACTTGCCGCATCATCTTCGAATGAAGATCGTCTTCGAAATGAAGATCTATCTTCGAATGAAGATCATCTTAAGAGCCAATGAGGACCTCGGAATGAGGATCTGTCTTCAGAATGACGATTTACCTTCACAATACACCTGATCTTCGAATGAGGATTGATCTTCGAATGAGGATTTCTTCAAATGAAAATTTTGCAAAGAAGATTTGTCTTCGAATGAAGACCTGTCTTCGAAATGAGGTCATAATCTTCAGAATGAGGATTTGTCTTCGGAATGAAGACTTGTCTTCGAAATGAGGTCATAATCTTCGGAATGAAATTTTGTTTGCGTAATAAGTTATAATCTTCGGAAAGAGCATTTCCACGTGGCATCCAAGAAGACAAGGTACGACAAAATCAAGATTTTTTTAGTTGCATGCGAGGAAGGGACACGTGTCAATCAACACATGGTTTGTTTTTGCACTCATTGGAAATACGGAGAACGTGACCAACCATATGCCACCAGTTTTTAATGTCAATTAACATGCACGTGAGAATCTGCAAAACTAATGAGGTGGATCTGACGGCAAGGACATCCATGCAATTATCAACAAACAGGTGTACAGTGCAAAAGTAGAAATGTGTGCCATCTTTCTTTTCGAAGACGTGTTGCGAAGTACAGTGCACAGGATACGGTTCATTCCGAAGAAGAAGACGAGAAACAGGGCAACGAAGGTTTCAAATCTAAAACTCTACAAATTTGCAATAGAAAATAGCCAGAGATCCAGCAGTAGAACAGCAGCCACAGTATACGATTTTTAAACAGAGAAAAATGGGGCGAAAGATCAGAACAGAGCCTGCAGATACCACTTACCTCCGAGAAAATCTGGCAGTTGTGCAGATTTTTGAAGACGGAGGGTTTATGACATTTTTGGATAAATTCAATGGGTCTTCTGAAGATTTAGCTGGCATGTTCGCCCATACGTTCAGAAACAACCGAGCACATGTTAACGGCATGTCTATTGAGGTAAGCCCTAAAATTTTAAGTCAGATTACAGAGCTGCCATTAGAAGGGATTTCAATTACTAGATCTGGCAAGAACACATTGGCAAATGTAGTTAATCAGTTTGTAGAAGAAAATGATAGAGAACCAGAGTACTTAACCCATAACAACACATGCAAAGGGTTAAAAAGGGCCAGCCTGCAGGAACCCTGGGATGAAGTAGCCACCTGGGTAATTAAGTTTTTAACCCGTGAAGGGCAGGATGTGCCGTTGTCGTGGCATCATCTACGAATTTTGAACCATCTCAGACATGGTGGACAACAACCAGAAGTTAGGGTAAATCTTCCCCTATATTTGTATCAAGAGTTAAAGAACATGGCAAAAAGATATCAAGAGGGTAAAGGAAGCCTTCGCCATCATGGCCTCATCAAATTAGTTTGCCAACACCATTTTAGAGGAAACCCTAGGAGTTTTGACAGGTTTTACTCTACCCTAAATGATGTCATTTTTGGGGATGAAAGTGAGGAAGAAGAAGAACCAAATACTGTTGATGTTGCTGCAGAAGAGGAAACAGCTGCTACAAAAAATGTTGCAGAAGATGCTGTAGAAGAAATTGCAGAAGGTGCCCCTGAAGCTGTTACAGAACTACACCCCACAGCAGCAGCAGAAAACCTTGCTCCTGAACCCTCAACTTCACGAGCTAAGAGACAAAAGAGAAGAGGATCTGGAACTAGCAACAGAGCAGAAAAACAAAAGAAAGTTCGGTTTGTTAAAGCTGCAACTGATTTGTCAGAACAGAGAAGTGAAACAAGGGAAACAGAGGCATCTGAAACTGACCCCATGACCCCTGCTGTCACCAAAAAATAGAGCAAAAAGAAGAAGTTTGCATCTGGAACTAGGAGGTCTACAAGAATCCATTTGAAAGAAACTACAGAATAGGTCATGGAGGAAGAAGATAGACCAAGCAGCCCAGATGTCACAGAGATACAACCAGCATCTGAAAACTTTCCAGAATTCCTTGAACAGATAGCTGAGGCAGAAACTGAGCAGGATGGTTTGGAGGAGGCTACAGTTCAACAGGCTATAGATATGGTAGATATCCTTATAGACAGTCTCACAGAGCCTCCTGAACAAGAACAAACTATTGCAGAAGAAGAGGAAATATTGGTTGAGCAGCCAACTGCAACTGATTTGTCTGCATCAGCTTCTGAAGCAGAAATAGAAGTGGAAGACATCACAGAGCAGCTGAGGGCAGCAAGAAGTGTTGTCAAAACACAGACTAGATGGATCACAGAGAAAGAAAGCATCATTGAGATGCAAGAAAGAAAAATTGCAGAGCTTCAACAGGAAGTGGCAGAACTGAGAAAATTGTTGTCACAATCTGAAAAACAGCCAGCTATATCCCATGATGAAGATAATTTGGCTCAATTGCTTCTGGGTTTATCAAGAGCAGATGACTCTGTTGAGGCAGACATGGGAGTTCATCCTGAAATAGCACTCCTTCATTCTGAAGAAGTGCCTGTTCATTCTGAAGCAGCACCATCTTATTCTGAAGCATTGCCTTCTTGTTCTAAAGATGCTTCAAAAATGGTGAGGAATATTGCAGAGGATGTTGAAAATGAGCCACCAACACAGGAACAGTCCCAACAGCAAGAAAATGTTCAAGTAAGTACTCCTACTGAGGTCCCTGCATTTCAACTTGTTACACTTCCAGTAGAAACAACAGATAAGGGGGTACAAGTAGAAATACTATCTGATGACAACCCCATAGAAATAGCAAATAAGGGGGTGCAAGTAGAGTTATTGATAGATGAACAACCAGTGGAAGTGGCAGAAAAAGGAGTTCAGATAAATCTGTTGCCTAGGATCCCCCCTGTAGTAAGACCACCTAATACTGTGTCTCTAGAGCAGTACAATGCAGACATAGCTAGCTGGATGCTTAGATATGAACAACTTGCCAATAAAACTAAAAAATTCAAATTGGAAGCAAAACAACTAGAAGCCAAGGACACAAAAATTTAGGCATTGAAAGAAAAGGTGTCTGACTTATGCCAAATTGCTGAATTTTTAGTCCAATTTAGACGACCAGCCAGGTTTTACAGCCTTATTTTGAAGGAAAAATACCTCAGATGGCAGGTCATGAGGATTACTTCAAATCTTCCATATAAATTGGACACTATTGAAGATTTTCTGGAAGCATATTTTAACAAATCCTTTTGAGCAGAAAAATCTCCCGTGTGAACTATTTTTACACAGTTTCTTCATTCCAGAGGAAGTTGACTCTCATCCTCAAATCTACATTGGAGATGTTCAGTTGAGAGCATTTATGTCTACTTTGCAAAATCAGCTTTATTGGGATCAAGAGAAAAGGTGGAATAAAGTGATTGAAACAAGGGCTGAGTTGTTAGTCAGAGCAATCCAGCCAAATCACCTAGTTATCACCCAGTAGCACTTTTCAATGATGAACAGGGATGATATAAAGAGAATGTACTTGAACAATTTAAGGGACTGTGTGGCCAGATTTAACAATTTCTGTGATCACAATTTCTTCCCAGCATTGTCAGTATGCAGAGACAGATGGAATGAACTTTCCATGTCTTTGAGGAAAAGAGAACCTATCTCCCCCATCAATTTAGAATGGTCCAGAAGAAGAGCAGAAGGTGTAGTCCAACTGATTCAGATCATGCAACATAACTGGATAGGTCTCAGGTTCAGGCCTCCAACCATCATTACTCCAGTTCCATTCTACTTTGAGGAAGATGCCCAGCTTGATGAACAATTTGAAGATTGGCTCAGAAACATTCAAGAAAATAGGGGGTATTACATAGGCAAGAAATTATTCTACAGGTCATGGAATCTAAACATGGACATATGTGATTCCATAGCCCAATAGAATGCATGAGGGCATGCATTAATATAAGTTGGGGGGAAATGATGAGGCCTGGAAATGCCTCAATCATAACATGTTTTGTACACTAAAAATGCCTATAAACTCTTATGTTTTATCTGATATGTTAGTTAAGTTGATTCAATATGTCGTATATTACCCATTTTGCATGATCAATGTATTTGAAATATTATATGCCGATTTTACAGCTTTTTGCATAGTTTTGTGTTCTTTTTGCTATGATTTGCTACAATGGGATATGCTTAGAATAATAGCAGCATTTCACTAATCATATTTTGATTTGTCTCAAGCATTTACTTCACCTAAATCTGCAACAATGCAAGCAAACCGTTGTTGTGCAAAAACTGGTCTTTCCCATGTAAATTCCAGCCAGCTGTCCATAAATAGCAAGGCATGGAATTCACATGAGGAAAGGGATGAAGATCATTAGAATTTGATCTTAGGAGATAACCCACCTGAGAGATGCAGAAGAAATCACTGGAAAAGCATACATTTGTTCATTTCAAGTATCTTCGGAATGAACAGATATCTTCGGAATGAAGGAACACAACATCTTCGGAATGAGCGGATCTTCGGAATGAAGAATGCAGTATCTTCGAAATGAGCGGATCTTCAGAATGAAGCATGTAGTATCTTCAGAATGAGCGATCTTCAGAATGAGAATGCAGTATCTTTGAAATGAGCGATCTTCGGAATGAGAACTGCATTGTCTTCGAAATGAAGCCACTTATCTTCAGAATGAAGAACAGAATGTGTTTTTGACCTGTTGACCGATTTTTGAAGCCGAAAAAGGGAAATAAAGGTTGGAAAAAGTAAAGAGAAATATCTTCCATCTGTCTTTGCCGTCATTGCCGACCAAAGCCATCATTAAGGGAAAGATCAAGTTTTAGTCCTCTTCTAGGATAAAACCAGAATTTGTTGCAAAATTGTAGGATTAGATCTTTTGAGATATTCTTTGTTTGTAATCAGATCATAGGATAGCTATAAATATTGCTCCCATTCAGGTTGAGCCTAGTAAGTAGAAAAGGAGGTAGAAAATAGAGTAAAGAAGCTAGCAAAAAATACAGAGTATAACTAGAAATTGACTGTTACAGTCCTGTAACAGTTTTTCAGCAGAATTCTTGTAATCATGTCTTTTGATCAATAAAGTGCACCAGTTCTATTTCAAATTGCTTGTAAATGAGTGTGATTAAGATTTAGAAAAAGAGAGAGACTTACACCTTCTTCTGGACAAAGAGGCTGGCCACTTCCAGACCTAGGAGGAGGACTAACAAAGCAGGTTTTTATTCTGATTTTGCTGCAGCAGAATGAGTTGTAGAACTTGTTATTTCAATTGCTTGTAAATAGTTGACAATATTTGCAGTATTAGTTTATTTATGCTTAGATTAATCTTGTGCTTAAATTTTTAGTTGCAATCTTACTTTCAAGCAAAGCTTCCACTTTATTTTCAGACTGTTATTTCTAGAATTTACTATTTTTCAGCAATTTCCTGCATTTTATGTTTTGCTGTCAAAATCTGAACATAAGATTGACAACCTTCTGTTACAGTAACTTTGATAGTTTTTATTTCCACATTAGATCTAGACTTTCATTACTGCAAAAGTAATTAGATTTCCTTTCTGCAATTAGGATCAGACTTTCAATTCTGCAACTGTTAATTCTGCAATATAATTAGGTCTCATTCTGCAATTGTAATTAGGACTTCATTTCTGTAGTTAATGATTAGTTTCCAATTCCGCAACTTAGATTAAGATTTAATTCATGCAATTTAGAGATAGGAATGTTCCAAAACCCCCCACACAACCGGTTCCACCAATAAGACCTGTTGCTCTAGATTGACCTAAGTTATAGCTGTTTCACTTCTTCTCCCGCAGATAGCCTTGTACACTACCCTGGATTGACATATTCATTGATAATTAATGATGGTATAATGACTACGCATCAGGTAGAATTTCACTGGGATGACGAGTGCCAGTCAACCTTTGACGACATCAAATAAGACTTGGCTTCACCACCAGTATTGGCACCACCTAGACCAGGAGTGTCGTTCTACTTATACATCTCAACTACTGAGGTGGCACTGGGTGCCATGCTATCCTAGAAAAATGAAATACACAAAGAACAGGCTACTTACTATCTTAGCCGCACCCTGGTCAGTTATGAACTTAACTATGCATACGTTGAGAAGCTCGCTGGCGGTGGTGTTTGCTACCAAAAATCTAGGCCACTACATGCTCAGCAATACAATGTATGTTGTGTCTAAGGGGAATCCATTGCGATACATGATGAGTCGTACTTATCATAGTAGCCGCACGACAAAATGGATCATGTTGTTGATGAAGTTTGACATAGAATTCATTGGATAGAAATCTATAAAAGTTCAAGTCATCGTCGATCAACTGGCAAAGGCTCCTCTTGAAGATGATTAGCCTCTAACCGTAGAACTACCTGATGATGGGGTCTTCCATGTTTCAAAATTGCCAGATTCTGATGAGCCTGAGTCACAAGCTGACATGACCATATTCTTTGATGGTTCTAAATGTGAGAAAGAAGGTGACACGAGAATTGTATTCTTCACACCGCAAGGGGCTCCAATGCCTCTATCATTTAAATTAGACTTCTCGTGCACCAACAACAATGCATAATATGAAGCCTTGTTCATAGGTCTTTAGACAACAATCACCATGAACATTAAATGTTTAAACATCTTTGGTGATTCGTTGTTAATTGTCAATCAAGTCACAGGGGTATTCCATTGTAAATGCCCAGTTCTACAGGCCTACAAAGCCCTTATGGACAAATTCCTTGCATAGCTTGAATGGTACGACATTGAGGCACTCCCTCAATCATCGAATCATTTTGTGAACACTATGGCCTCCTTGGGGTCACTAATCCCGCAAGACCCTTTCGATGAGATGACAACCATTCAGGTCAAAACATTATCGCAATCCACGATGGAGCGTGCAAGCTCTGACCTAACACCAGGAATCCACCTGATCTATATTGAACCATCTCATAATAGGTTCTCTTAAATCCATGATTGTTTGATTCGAGCCAACTGGGGGTCCTTGTTCTCCTTGACCCCTCTTAATAGCAACACTTTTTTACAAGTTCTTTCCCACTCAGCTTTTGCTAGGGATGAAATTCAAGAGGGATTGGCCATTCATACCATCAAGGTTTTTGATCAACAGGATTGGTACACACCCATTAGAGATTACCTCAAGTTAGGTAATCTCCCACTTGGATTGACACAAGCCACAAAAAGATCATTTAAATAGAAAGCGGTAAAACATGTCTTGTTAGGAGACGTTTTGTATCGTCAGAGCTATTAAGGAATCCTCCTCTGTTGCTTGGACCAGTAGGAGTCCGCTTAGGTGATCACCCAAGCCCATGATGGTACATGCGGTGGCCACTTCAACGGTATGGTCATCACAAAGTGCATTCTTTGCATGGGTTATTATTGGCCATATTTAGAGCGAGATTATTGCGCATGCGTAAAGAAGTGTGTGAAGTGTCAACACCATGCTAATTTCACACACGTACCTTCTCAGGCCTTGCAATCGATCCAATTGGCTTGGCCTTTTTCATAGTGGGGCTTCGATCTGATCGAAAATATCTCCCCTGCATCGTCAAGTCATCACACGGTCATCATAATAGCCATAGAGTACTTCACCAAGTGGGTGGAAGCAATTCCGCTAACCTCTAAGACTGGAACCTGCATTGTAGAGTTTATTTTACATAACATCATGTCATTTTGGTATTCCATCCAAGATCATCTCGGATAATGGGACGTCATTTCAAGAACAAATATGTGCATGCTTTGACAACAAAATATAAAATTCAGCATAGTTTTTCAACACCCTATTATCCGTAGGCAAATGTGCAAGCAGAGGCGTCAAACAAAACACTAGTTGCCATCCTCAAAAAGATCGTCACAGACAGTCATAAGGATTGGCACATTCAAATCCCGCTTGCCCTGTGGGCTTATCGCACTAGCATTCGGACGCCCATTGGGGCAACTCCATTTTTTTTGGTGTATGGCTCCAAGGCTGTCATACCTCTTGAGTTGGAAATCCCTTCACTACGCATTTCAATGCAAGAGTTCATCGATGATGACACTACGCGACAAGCCCTGTTAGACCAACTGACGTTGCTCGATGAACAATGCATCAATGCTCTTGAGCATTTGCATATCTATCAAGAGCGACTTAAGAAAGAATACAACATGAAGGTTCACCTAAGGGACTTTTAGGTTGGTGACTTGGTCTTAAAAGAGAACCAACAGAATTCTAATTTGATGTCCCATCTAAGGGACAAGTTCACAGCAAACTAGTTAGGTCCTTATGTGATTGACAATAAAATCAGACCTGGAACATACCGGCTTGCCTCTCTTGAAGGAATCAAGGAGCTAGAACCCTTGAACATCAGTCATTTGAGGCCATTCCACATTTAGAGATCCATAGTCCAACCAAAATTCTCGTAATCGCTTGGTCAACCCCAAATGCCCCAAAGGTATCTATAAACCCTTTGGTCAAACCAAAAGGTCCAAGGATTCCCACACTCGCTTGGTCAACCCCAAAAATGCCCCAAAGGTATCCATAAACCCTTTGGTCACACCAAAAGCTCCAAGGGTTACCATAACCGTTGGGTCAAAACAAATATTCAAAAACAAACAAAAATAATAAAATCATCAAAAATAAACAAAAAAATTGCATCTCCATTCCATGCATACTTGTAAAAATCAAAATACAAAAATATAAGTTGCATTAGGCATCGCATCCACACATTGCATATTTGTTGGTCATACATGTCACAAAGCACCATCGACTGTAATTGCTCGACAATTCCTTCATTTTCCACATTCCATCCATTTTATAAAAACATACATCCATAATAACACCATCCCCATTTTTAGCATAGTCAGTTGTCTCCTAATGTATATAGGGTTTTCGTCATTCAACTATCTTTAAATTTCTAGCCCAAAATTGTACAAAGTTAAACATATTTTACAAGGGAAAGTTTTTCTTGGATCATGCCTTGTTATGTAACATCCCTACACAAGTTAAAACACATAAAATAATTCCTAAGTTGTGTGAACGCAAGAAAAACCTACAAAGCAGTCTAGGATACCATAGGTGAAAGATTAGCCTGCTCATCCCCCTGTGCAAATGGTTCAAGAGTGCTGAGAATTGAAAAAAGGACAAGCTCTTCCCCATCCATTCCCCCTACTAAACAATGGTTTTCACCACTATCAAAAATCATAATCATCATTGGTCCCCAAAGTTGTAAGGATTTGTACTACACATCCCTGAACAGGATGGGTAGTCATCCCCAAGGCCTAAAAGGATCAATGCCATTCCAAAGAAAAATCCCAACAAGCCATCATCACAATCACCTTTGGTCTCCAAAGTTGTAAGGATTCATACTACACATCCCTGAACAGGATGGGTAGTCATCCCCAAGGCCTAAAAGATCAATGCCCTTACTTCATCATATCCCTAATCCCCTTTTGTTCCCAAAGTCATAAGGATTCATACTACACGTCCCTGAGTAGGATGGGTAGTCATCCCCAAGGCCAAAAGGATCAATGTCATTCACAAGCCACAAACCTACAAGCTCAACCTTACCAAGCTCAAAATCCAAAATCAAATAACAGTGGTTATCACCACTATTAAAAATTCTTGCTCAAAAAGAAAAACAAACGAGAAAAATAAATAGTGATTTTCATCATTATGTATACGAGCAAGTATCCTAACACATTAAGCATATAAAAAGCCTAAAATTGAATCCCTGGAATTCTCAGCATTTGAAAACCATCTAGGTGATCCTCATTACGGGTTTTGTGGACAGCCTACCTGGCAATGGCGGTATCCTAAACGCATGATGATATGTCTATCACATTAGCTTTGCGTGTGAGCAAACCAATGTTTGCATGTGGATGAGCTAGCTTATGGTACCTTATATTGTCTCGTGGATTAATCTTACTGAATACAACAACAGAGTTAGTGGAGTTAATTAGGTGATCCTTAGTACAGGTTTGGTTGATAGCCTATCTGGCACTAGCGGTATCCTGACAAATACCAAATAAACGAACTCAATTGCACACACAGGGATGTGAAATAACTTGGTTAAACTCAATTCGAATTTATACCTTGTTCAAAAGTCTTGTGAGATAAATGTACAGTCTTGGCTAGTTAGTTAAAATATCTGAATCTCTGAAAAGCTTAACTACATTTTCAAAACCACTGGAACATTTCATTACGTACATCACCATTAGAAAATATGCAAAATACAAAAACAAAGTTATCACATGCAAAGTCATTCCATAAATCCATCCCATAAGTACAACAAGCCAGCAAATCTTGTACAGTCTATGGTGCCATCGACAAGTTATCAACAACTCATTTCATTCATTCCATATGCATACATCATATAATTAGAAACATCGCATTCATAATCCCACATGCATACATCATCATAAATAACTGTGCATAATCAGAAAAACAAATCATGACAAGTGTATAAACACAAAGAAATTCATCTGTATATATATCATCAAAAATGCTCGTAGGCTACAATAACCGGTCCTCTGACCCCGTAAAAACAAAACAAAAACTCAAAAACCCCCAAGCCTAGGGCATCGGCCACCATGATCATGCAGGATCGATGCGATGGGAACTACCCCCATGGTGTGGGTCCTATGGGACCCCTCAGGATGGTTGCTACTAGCGCCCGCATCACGCCTACTAGCGCCTCCCTCATCCAGTCGCCTACATCTCAAGGATGTTGACTGCTCAATATCGCTCCCTCTCGTGAGGCGTGATGATCTACCTACACTAGCCATAGCAATCTGCCCCCTAAGGTAGATAATCTCCACATCCATCTCAAATCGATGTCGAATCAAGTCCATCTCTCACTGATGAACTGTGGCCAAGTTCTCGTCCTACTGTGCCAATGTCTTATCCCTCTCCGTAAGCTACATCCACAGGAGATCAATCTCCCATGCAACATTGGTATCCCCATCCCATCAGTTGTACACAGTCAATGTGTTCTCTCTCTCCACCAACTACATTCATAGGAGATCCCTCTCCCATAGTGCATCCCCTAGCTCCTCATCTCGCCTCCGGAGTAGCCCCTCCAATCATGCATTCTTAGCATGCAACCCTGCCTCAATATCCCCCAAGACTGCCTGAGGCATCGGCATCTCCAGAAAGGTAGGCTACTTCGGCTCCCATTGCTCCGAGATGTCCTGCATCTCCAACTGATCTGGCACCCTAAAATCCTCCCCCCTGTCATCCACCTTTACCATGTCCGCATCCTTGAGCAGAACTCCCCAACCCTCTCCTGGTGCCTCTGCACCCTCATCACCTGCTGCTATCGCATTTGCATCGCCTATTGGCCCCTCGCCTCGCCACCGTCGTAAGGTCCACCACTGCTCATAGTCATTCATCACCCCAATGTTGTCCATGTCAGGTGCATCAATAACTGTATCTGAATCCTCACCCAGCAGCATAATGACTGGCCAGACCAGAGTCCTCTTGTCCCCCTGGTGTTGATATATCAAGGGCTCACCAGGTAACCCCTGGCGCACCCCAAACTATCATGTCACCTGGCCATACAGGAAGAACTCCTACTTAGCCCCATGTCGCCCAATCAGCCACCTCCCCCTGCGAACCCGTCGGAGCCACTCTCCAGCCTCAGGCCAGGTGGGACAGTCCCGATAGGGGCACCAGAGCACCTACCCTGGAGTAAGCCAAGTGAAGGCATTAGAATAGTGCCCTACGGCACCTACCCATCGTTGAATCTATCCCTACTCCTTAGACCTCCACCACAATGCCTTGTATCTGATATCTCAGTCTATCATCTCTGCCTGTGTCGTCCAGGGCAACCCCATCGGCCTCTCCATTGCTATGTGCTACCAAGCCCAGCACTACAACAAGTAGCTGCAACCAATCCCCTTCTATATTTGATAATGAACCTTGTATAGCTCATCATAGAGCTATGCCAATAGAGTCTGTCCCCATCTCATGATCATCAATGCCTCCGTCGGACACTCCATCAGCCAAAATACCACCTCCAGCAGGTTCCACAAGAACCTCGCACCCGAAGAGTCGGGTAGCAGCATGTTGGAAATGAGGCCCATCAATACGGCGTGCCTCACTCCCAACACACCCATCTCTAACCACCATCAAACCAAAATGCCACCAATCTAGCAGTAACCCTCTGCCCTCTCCACTGGGTTGTCCACACCCAACTCCTCCCCATTCTTGAAGCAGCGTGTCAACACTATTGTCCTCTGATCCTGCGGTGTCATCCTAATGGGCAGTCTGTCTATCAAAATCTTTAGAATTTGATAGACATCCTCCAAGGTCACCATCATCTCCCTTGTTGGGAGATGGAAGGTGTTGGTCCGAGGATCCCACAGGTTGATCAGGTCTGTCAGATAGGCCCGATCCCCGACCACAGGCTCTAGCCGAGTCACCTGCTTGAGCCTAAGGGCATCAAGCCACTCCCAATCAGCCAAAGTCAGTGCCTTTCGTGCTTCAGTGAAAACAGTGGGCACACGTTACCAAATCTTCACAACTTGCACAAAAAAAACAACACAAAAACATTAAAAACCATGAAAAAATATACAACAATGCATAAAACAATGTACAGCTAAAAGCAGACAAATAACATGTGATAAAATTCACAAAAATACAAAAACATTCAAAAAAATAATAATTTTCAGTTCCTAGGGTTTTTAACTCTAAGTCAAAACTGATAAATTAAAAACAAACAAAAAAATTCAAAACATAATTTGTCAGTCCTAGGGTTTTTAACTCTAAGTCAAAACTGATAAATTAAAAACAAACAAAAAAATTCAAAAATAAAAAATGATTTTTCAGTTCCTAGGGTTTTTAACTCTAAGTCAAAACTGATAAATAAAAAACAAACAAAAAAATTCAAACATAAAAAATGATTTTTCAGTTCCTAGGGTTTTTAACTCTAAACTGATAAATTAAAAACACAAACAAAAACAACAAAAAAATAACTAGGGTTGAGCTACGTTGTTAAAACTCAGTTTTACCCTACGTTTCTAACCTAAGTTTTAATCTTTTTTAAATTAGGGTTACGCAAAGTTTTAAGTTACGTTCTAAACTAAGTTTTTCAGCTAAGTTTTAAACTAACTTTTGATATTTTTTTAACTTGGGTTAAACTAAGTTTTAAGCTAAGTTTTAATTTTTGATAGACTAGGGTTTCATTTTTAATTTGAAAAACCAAATACAAAAGGACAAAAGCAAATTGTGGTTTTAAAAACTGTAACATACAACACAAATAAAATAAAGAGGAAGAGCACTCCCTGGTCTTGCTTCGGCTCTGCCGTTGGATGATACGGTCTATGAAATTATGGTGGTAGGAAAAATTTGACAGTGCTTCGCTTCGCAAAATTGACCTCCTCCTCCTCAGAGCTCCAAATCGCCAGGAAAAACAAATGCAAATGAGCCCAAAACCTAGTTTTGGCCCTTAAATAGGATTTTTGAGCCTGTAATCATTCCTCCCTGGGATGAGCACTCTGGTTAATACTTGTACCACCCTGGGATGATTACTAAACTGGTATTCGTCCCACCCAGGAACGATTACAGAGCAAAAATTTCAAAAAATAGCAAAAACTGCACAAAATGCACCAAAAATAAGCAAAAAAAGTGTCCGATAAAAGTGCTTTTGTACTTGCCATTTCAGGCATGCAAAAAAGACGTCGGGATCACAAATACTTACTATCCTACTCCCTAAGAAGGCTACCATAGCTGGACCACTCCACGGGATGACGGATTGTTGAGAATTTTATCCCCAAACGGCGTCACAAAACGGGTCAAAACCCAACCAAAACAAAGCAATAACATTGTCGAATGAAAGCGCCTTTGTGCCTGACATTCTTGGTATCCAAAATAGATGTTGGGGTTACAAATTATCACTATCCTACTCCCTAAGAAGGCTACCATAGCCAAACCACTCCATGGGAGGACGAATTCTTGACAATTTCAGCTCCAAAATGCGTCACAAAAAGGGTTAAAACCCACCAAAAATAGGTCAGAATGTTTGAAAATTGCTTAAGCATTCAATGGTAAACAACTGAAGGCACCCTTACCTAAGTCATATTGGGTCAAGTGACTCATCACTTTTCTCATGTTGGTCATTCCCTCATCGATTCGTCGCTTGAGGGGGTAGTCACACTTAGTCACCAATCAACAAAAATATACCCAATCAAGGAAATAACACGCATTCAAAGGATCATTGATAAAGACAATAACGCCCCTGCTTGGGGTAGCAAACAAGCAATAAGCACAAGCTGATCAAACACTTGGCATTCATGAATCATGAACTCAAGGTTCCCACAGACAAAAGGTTATGCCCTTTGCCTATTCATGACTGATCAATGTCCAAGCTCAAGTAACACCTCACCGAAAAATGTTAACACTTGAATTAAGTTCCTTAGCTCATCAAAAGCAAGGATTCAAGAATGCATGCCATTTCCATACTTGGGGCATCAAGAATTGGTTAGGTTACTGAGAAACCCTAATCATTAGTGCTTTGGTTATCTATTTTTGCTTAGAATTGCACCTTGCACAGTGCTTCCCAAAAAGGGGCATCTATAGACACCAAAACAACACCAATACGATTATATGACAACAAGCACCAATCACATTGACACACACAGCACCTAGGGCAACCCCTAGAGGTTAAATAGTGGTCCTAACCACTCCCAACAATAGTTTGGAAGGTCAAGAGTCAATTTGGCACCTTTTGGCACTTTGCTCCCTACTCGTCCCACCTTGGGACGATTACAAACTGGTACTCGTCCCACCCAGGGATGATTAGCAGCATTCACCCCAGGGTGATGTTAGTCTCACAATGACACCGAGAGGGGGGAGTGAATCAGTGTAGCTCTTAAAAACTTAAATCTTCAACTCTTAATGCCGAAACAATGAAAACTTAAAACCCAATAAAGCAAATATAACAAAAGAGCATCACACAACACAAGATGTACCGAGGTTCACCAGTTTTGGCTACTCCTCAAAAATTGACTGTTTGGACTCCCATCCAAATCCAGCCTTTGCAAAGCAACAACTTTACAATCAATTTACCAGCACACACTGGAAGGAGCACCAACCCCTGATTTATCTGCAACAACAAAAAGGAGCACCAACCCATGATTTATCTGCACTAACAGAAAGGAGCACCAACCCTTGATTTACCAGCACCAACTGGAAGGAGCACCAACCCCTGATGCCAAGCACCAACTTGGACTTCTATTCTGAAACTAGAAGATTGACATAAAGATGCCTTCACTTTTACAAGACCTTGACTGGTCTATTGCTTTCTCAACATCGCCCACTCTTCACACAACACACACCCTACTCGCTCGCCTCCCGTGCACTCTCCTCGTGCTTCACATATCGCACACCTCTCTCGCTCGCCTCTCGCATGCCTCTCGCTCTCCTCTTGCTCTCTTCGCAAGATTAAATCCGCCTCGCTTTAATCTCGAGCGCTTCCAAAATTCTCCAAGCAACACTCCTTTTATAACCATCCTCTCTCTTTGTAACTGCAGTTGTAACTTCAGTTGTAACTCCAATTGTAACTCCTTTTGTATATATAGAGTAGGCATTTCGTCAAACACGTTACATGCAATGAATTGACACCATATTCTCCTACCATGACTGTTCGTCTTCTCGGGCATGACTGTTCATTTTCTCCTTTGTGCATGCATGCATTTTGGTTTCCAAAAAAGCTTTTCGATTCTATTTTGATGACTGTTCATTTTCTCCTTCTTCGACTGTTCATTTTCTCCACATGGGCATGCATTTGTTTTCTCCTTCGATGACAGTACATTTTCTTCTTCATTACTGTTCATTTCTATTTTGAGGCTTTTCTTGAGTCGTGAAAATGTGACATGTCATGATATCGTGACACTTTTGTTTCACTACTTGTCTGGCCTTTTCGAGTCACAAAAATGTGACATGTCACGATATCGTGACACTTTTGCTTCTCTGCCTTCCTACTCTTTTCAAGTCGCGAAAATGTGACATGTCGCGATATCGCGACACTTTTCCTTCTCTGCCTTCCTGCTCTTTTCAAGTCACGAAAATGTGACATGTCACGATATCGTGACACTTTTCCTTCTCTGCCTTCCTGCTCTTTTCAAGTCATGAAAATGCGACATGTCACGATATCGTGACACTTTTCCTTCTCTGCCTTCCTACTCTTTTCAAGTCATGAAAATGTGACATGTCGCGATATCGCGACACTTTTCCTTCTCTGCCTTCCTGCTCTTTTCAAGTCATGAAAATGCGACATGTCACGATATCGTGACACTTTTTCTTTCTCTTCCTTCCTGCCCTTTTCGAGTCATGAAAATGTGACATGTCGCGATATCGTGACACTTTTTCTCACTTACTTTCTCTCTCTTGTTTTAGTCATGAAAATGCGACATGTCGCGATATCGTGACACTTTTCCATCTTACTTTCTATCTCCTATTTTAGTCGTGAAAAACATGTCACGATATCATGACACTTTTCCTCTTATCTATCTCTCTTTGCAATATGTCACGAAATCATGACACTTTTTCTTACTTGTACTCTCTCTTGCAATATGTCACGAAATCGTGACACTTTTTCTTTCAGACTCTCTCTTGCAATATGTCACGAAATCGTGACACTTTTTCTTTCGTACAATCTCTCTTGCAATATGTCATGAAATCGTGACACTTTTTCTTTCGTACAATCTCTCTTGCAATATGTCACGAAATCGTGACACTTTTTCTACTTGCCTTTTACTCTTCGAACATGTCACGAAATCGTGACAGTTTTTCTTGCTTGCGCTTTCTCTTCGAACATGTCGCGAAATCACGATAGTTTTTCCTGCTTGCGCTTTCTCTTCGAACATGTCACGAAATCATGACAGTTTTTCTTGCTTGCGCTTTCTCTTCAAACATGTCACGAAATCGTGACAGTTTTTCCTGCTTGCACTTTCTTTTCAAACATGTCACGAAATCGTGATAGTTTTTCTTTCTTCTCAACATGTCGCGATATCTGACTTTTCTTTCTTCTCAACATGTCATGATATCACGACAGTTTTTCTTTCTTGCTCAACATGTCACGATATCGCGACAGTTTTCTTCCTTGTGATTTTCTTTTGATTTTTAGCATATGGGCCACTTCGATCTTTTGGAAAATCATTGTACATACTCTGAAGAACCTCTTAACTCCTATCCACTGCATCAACCGATCTGTCTGACTGTGTTGACAACAATGACAATATTGTTGTTGCACCTTGCTCAACAATCTCCCCCTTTGGAATTGTTGGCAACACACGTGCAATTTCCTGTAATTCTTCTCCCCCTTTGACAATAATACCAAAGGGCTACTGCAGACTCCCCCTGAGTCCATGCACAACATTCTCAGGCACAAATTATTACAGTTAGCAAAAATTACAAACATGAGCAAAAAGATAATCAAATATATAAATGCTCCCCCTGAGAATGTGGTCTCGATAGCTAGTCAATTCTTGGGAAGCGTGACCACTCCCAATTTATTGCGAAGGTACTCAAAAATTTCCTTGGGCAGCGATTTTGTGAAGATATCCGCTACTTGCTCTGTAGTTGGGACAAAATCCAACTTAACCTCACCTTCCGCAACTTTCTCCTTCAAAAACCAAAAACCTACGTACAACATGTAGTTGCTGCAATATATTCTGCCTCTACTATGGATAAGGAGACTGACTCTTGTTTCTTACTGTTCCATGCGACCAACCTATCTCCAAGATAGAATGCACCTCCACTGGTACTCTTTCTGTCATCGACACATCCTACCCAATCTGCATCAATACGTAATAAGGGTGAAGTCCTTACCTTTCAGATACCATAACCCATACTCCATAAGTACCCTTTAGATACAAAGAATCCTCTTCACTTTCACATGAGTCTCCTTGGGACTAGCCTAAAGTCGTGCTACCATGCAAACCACAAGATATCTGTCCGTAGTCAAATATAGTAGGCTCCCAATCATTGATCTGTACATGGTTTGATCAACATCTAGAGATTTTTCATCCTTGCTCAACTTGCAACCTGTCGTCATGGGAGTGCTAACTGGCTTACAATCCTCCATTGTGAACTTTTTAGCATCTCTTTCACTAAACCAAATTATCAAAACTGTTATAATCCATAACTTTGAACAATGGTAGTAAGAACCATCAAAAGTATAACACTGACATATAGCAATACTACCAATGGTGACAACTCTCAATTTAATCACCACCCTTCATGGTACCTCCACAAACAACTACATGAACTGAAACACACTTTGACAACTATACGACAACTCCCCTTGCCTACTTGCCTTTCATCCTCAGATAACCAAACAAACACATAGGAGCAAAAATAACCTTTAAGATTGCTCCCCCTGAGGATGTGCTACCTGGAGTTGCTTAGTGCAATAGAGGAGTAATCTCCTTCAGTCCAAGGAGACACGATTTCCTCTCTTCTTTCTTTCTCCAATATTTCTTGAACTTGGGCTTGAGTTTTTCAACTGCATCCCTGTTTTGAACCTTTTCGTGAACTTGAACATTTCTCTTGGGTGGTTGTCTCTTGTGCATCCTTGATGGATGATTATTTTCCTTTCTTTGATGCACATGATTTCTTCCCTGTCTGTGTTGCATTCTTTGTGTCTGATGAAATCTACTGTCTTGCCTTAGATTAGATACAAAAGTTCTTGGACAAGACCTTGCTATGTGCCCATGACCATTACATTTAAAACATTGCACATGGTGTTCAACAGATGTATTTCTACCAACATAACTCTTTGATCTATTATTCAATCCACAATACATTGCCTTGTGACCATAATGGTTGCATCTAAAACAATAGCCATTACAAGCATTATTATGAATAAAGTGAGAGTGATAGAACCTCTTTTGTTGTGGTTGCTTTGTTGTAGATCTCCTTTGAGATTTTCTTCCTTTTGAAGTTTCAGCTTCAAACTTTTCTTGCTTTGATCCTTCAATAGTGGACTTCTTCTTCTCTGCAGATTTAGAAGATGAAGGTTGTTCAGCTTCATATCCAAGACCAAGCTTACACATGGGGCTTCTTTGATGCCTTATCATTTTATCTAGCAACTCTGTGCTCTTCTCAAATTTGAGATTTGTATTGGCCTCTTCTAGTTGTTTCCTCAATAAAACAATCTCCTCTTCTTGTTTGCCGCAAACAATCTCTTTCTCATTGATCTGTGACCTGAGAGTTTCTTCAATCCTTTTGGACTCTTCTACTTGTAGCTTTAGATCACTAATAACTTTGTTAGATTCCTCTTCACGTTTGCTACATACATCGCCTTTATCATCCAGGTGTGACTTCAAGGCTTCTTCTATTTTCTTGGCTTTATGAATTTGTAAGAAGAGATCTTCAATATTATCCCCATATTCTTCCAACTTCTTGGATAGTCTTTTGTTCTTTTTCCTTTCTATACCCAACTCTTCAAGTGCAGCGATCAACTCACCTTCTAGATATACTTCACCCTCAAGGTTTTCATCACATACTTCAGAATTCACTCCTATATTTTCTATTTTTTCTTCTTTGAGTGCCATGAAAAGAGCTTCACCTGTTTCCTTTTCAGAATCCTCACCGTAGCTGTCTTCTGATGAACTGACATTCTTGGAGATGAAACTTTTCTTCCTGAAGTTGTCGTTTCTGAAATTTGTTTTTTTCTTCCAGTCACTTCTTTCTTGGTGCGATCCTTCATCACTTTCGTCCTTCTCATTAAGTGGACATTTAGCTGCAACATGCCCAATGCCTCCACAATTGAAACATTTAAATGGTAACTTTCCTCTGTATTTTCCTTTTCCCCTTATTAGTTTTCGAACAAAGTTTGCTTCCATTTCATCTGATGTCTCTTCTTCCTCGGATTCTTGTTTTGCTTTTATATTTTTATGTGCTTTAAAAGCAGCTTCTCTATCTCGTGGGTTTAGTTTTTCCTATTCTCATCTCATATGCAGTCAAAGAACCATGCATCTCATCCATACTAAAAGTATTTAGATCTTTAGCTTCTTCTATTGCTGAAACTTTAGAATCAAATCTTTGGGGAAGAGATCTTAGTACCTTTTTCACGATGACAGCATCTTCCATTTCCTCACCGAGTCCTCTAATCGCATTAATGATTCCATTAACTCTCAACATGTATGCCTCTATGTTCTCATCGTCATTCATCTTTAATGCTTCGAACTGAGCTCGATGCGTTTGTAACTTGGCCTCCTTGATCTTGTCATCTCCTTCATGAATGCTCCTTAGTTTGTCCCATATGTCTTTTGCCATTTTACAACTCATAATATTTATCAGTTCGCTATCCACTAAACCGCACATGATAGCATTCTTTGCTTTAGAGTTATTCTCAAATAATTTCTTACCGACAGCATCGGTTGGAGAAGTGGTGGGTATTGTGTATCCACTATCTATTGAATCCCAAATGTCGTATCCCAAAGCACAAAGATATGTCTACATCCTGAGTCTCCAAAATGTGTAATTAGTTCCATCAAACAATGGTGCTTTGTTTGATGAGAATCCTTCACCACCTGCCATTGTCTCACTTCCAAGATCACCTTAGCCGATTAAGCTTGTTCAGGAACTTGGCTCTGATACCAATTGTTAGTCTCACAATGACACTGAGAGGGGGGTGAATCAGTGTAGCTCTTAAAAACTTAAATCTTCAACTCTTAATGCCGAAACAATGAAAACTTAAAACCCAATAAAGCAAATATAACAAAAGAGCATCACACAACACAAGATGTACCGAGGTTCACCAGTTTTGGCTACTCCTCAAAAATTGACTATTTGGACTCCCATCCAAATCCAGCCTTTGCAAAGCAACAACTTTACAATCAATTTACCAGCACACACTGGAAGGAGCACCAACCCCTGATTTATCTACAACAACAGAAAGGAGCACCAACCCCTAATTTATCTACACTAACAGAAAGGAGCACCAACCCCTGATTTATCTACACTAATAGAAAGGAGCACCAACCCCTGATTTACCAAGCACCAACTGGAAGGAGCACCAACCCCTGATGCCAAGCACCAACTTGGACTTCTATTCTGAAACTAGAAGATTGACATAAAGATGCCTTCACTTTTACAAGACCCTGACTGGTCTATTGCTTTCTCAACATCGCCCACTCTTCACACAACACACACCCTGCTCGCTCGCCTCCCGCGCACTCTCCTCGTGCTTCACATATCGCACACCTCTCTCGCTCGCCTCTCACGTGCCTCTCGCTCTCCTCTTGCTCTCTTCGCAAGATTAAATCTGCCTCGCTTTAATCCTGAGCGCTTACAAAATTCTCCAAGCAACACTCCTTTTATAACCATCCTCTCTCTTTGTAACTCCAGTTGTAACTTCAGTTGTAACTCCAGTTGTAACTCCTTTTGTATATATAGAGTAGGCATTTCGTCAAACACGTTACATGCAATGAATTGACACCATATTCTCCTACCATGACTGTTCGTCTTCTCGGGCATGACTGTTCATTTTCTCCTTTGTGCATGCATGCGTTTTGGTTTTCGAAAAAGCTTTTCGATTCTATTTTGATGACTGTTCATTTTCTCCTTCTTCGACTGTTCATTTTCTCCACATGGGCATGCATTTGTTTTCTCCTTCGATGACAGTACGTTTTCTTCTTCATTACTATTTGTTTCTATTTTGAGGCTTTTCTTGAGTCGCGAAAATGTGACATGTCGCGATATCATGACACTTTTGTTTCACTGCTTGTCTGGCCTTTTTGAGTCACAAAAATGCGACATGTCACGATATCACGACACTTTTCTTTCTCTGCCTTCCTGCTCTTTTCGAGTCACGAAAATGCGACATGTCACGATATCATGACACTTTTCCTTCTCTGCCTTCCTGCTCTTTTCAAGTCGCAAAAATGCGACATGTCGCGATATCGCGACACTTTTCCTTCTCTGCCTTCCTGCTCTTTTCAAGTCGCGAAAATGCGACATGTCGCGATATCGCGACACTTTTCCTTCTCTGCCTTCTTGCTCTTTTCAAGTCACGAAAATGCGACATGTCACGATATCGTGACACTTTTTCTTTCTCTTCCTTCCTGCCCTTTTCGAGTCGTGAAAATGCGACATGTCACGATATCGCGACACTTTTTCTCTCTATCTTTCTCCTTTTTGAGTCGCGAAAATGCGACATGTCGCGATATCGTGACACTTTTCCATCTTACTTTCTCTTGCAATATGTCACGAAATCGTGACACTTTTCCTCTTACTTTCTCTCTCTTTTTTGCACAAAATGCGACATGTCACGAAATCGCGACACTTTTTCTTACTTGTTCTCTCTCTTGCAATATGTCGTGAAATCGTGACACTTTTTCTTTCGGACTCTCTCTCTTGCAATATGTCACGAAATCGTGACACTTTTTCTTCCGTACAATCTCTCTTGCAATATGTCACGAAATCGTGACACTTTTTCTTTCGTACAATCTCTCTTGCAATATGTCGCGAAATCGTGACACTTTTTCTACTTGCCTTTTACTCTTCGAACATGTCGTGAAATCGTGACAGTTTTTCTTGCTTTCTCTCTCTTCGAACATGTCATGAAATCGTGACAGTTTTTCCTACTTGCGCTTTCTCTTCGAACATGTCGCGAAATCGTGACAGTTTTTCCTACTTGCGCTTTCTCTTCGAACATGTCACGAAATCGTGACAGTTTTTCTTGCTTGCGCTTTCTCTTCGAACATGTCACGAAATCGTGACAGTTTTTCTTGCTTGCGCTTTCTTTTCGAACATGTCACGAAATCATGACAGTTTTTTTTCTTTCTCAACATGTCACGATATCGTGATAGTTTTTCTTTCTTTCTCAACATGTCGCGATATCGCGACAGTTTTTCTTTCTTGCTCAACATGTCGCGATATCGCGACAGTTTTCTTCCTTGTGATTTTCTTTTGATTTTTAGCATATGGGCCACTTCGATCTTTTGGAAAATCATTGTACATACTCTGAAGAACCTCTTAACTCCTGTCCACTGCATCAACCGATCTGTCTGACTGTGTTGACAACAATGACAATATTGTTGTTGCACCTTGCTCAATAGGTGAAGCGAATAGCAGGTTTGACTAGCAAAAAGTCAAACCTCGACAGGTCCGTCAGTTAACTGCAACTTCAAGACATGCAATTATGAGGAACGGCTTCAAATCAAGGAGAGAGACTTTAGTCATGCATGTATTTATTTTAGAGGTCTCATGCAAGGAGATTCTAAATTAGGGAATAATCTTTTCTCTCAAAATAGGACAAGCAACTCAATTGGCGCCCTCGCATGCGCATTCAAACAGAGAGACCCTAGGTCTATAAATTGGTGAGTCTTCTCACCCAAAAAGAAGAGACAGAGAGGAGCCTTTGGAGCAATGAAGTGCTGCCAAATTATATCCTCACCCATCGATTGTGCTTTTACATCCTTGATCTCTCTTTTGGAGGGAGGTTATTGGGTGATTATTGGAAGCACAATCTAGACCCAAACCCAAACATTTGGCTACAATATTCTACCAAATTTGCCAAAAACACCCCATAAGAGGTTTTGGACCCATCCCAAGTGGATTGGTGCTGAAACAAAGTCCCAAACGACGGGCGTCCTACCCCCGGGTGCCCCCCAAACTATCGCAGTTCTAAACGCCCCACCCCGAAGCAAATAGAAATATGTGGTATATTTCCTTTCTATTATTTTTGCATCTGATTCTATACTTCTTAGATAGATTTTAATTCAAATTTCACATTGTTTTGAGCATTTTTTATCATGTTTTTATCATTTCCCACATTTACTAACTTGCAGGTAGCATTATCAAATTCTTGGTGATAGAAGACAAATTGGGAAAATCTGACCTTTTGGGTCTTCCCAAAACACCCCCAATTAGCTAACCCCAACTTTATAGATGATTTGGAAGCTTCTGGATTAGACATTTGGGACTATGCTTTTTGACACTTTGTTGCAGGTCTATTCGTCCCGCCCCGAAGCAAATACGAATTTGTGACTAATTTTCTGACTATCCCAATTATAGTGCCCTCTTGGTAATGTCCTCATGCCCCTATCAAGTTTTTAGTCCATTTAGATCTATTTCAGTTACCGTTTTATTCATTTTTTGCATTCACTAATCAAAGGCGTGGGGATTGCATGTTTTATTTTATCTACAGGTGCTACTGACTATTTTTTGTTTCTTTGAATGTAGTATCTAGACATTAGAGGAGCAGAAAGGAGTCAAGACTCATCAATACAAGCGGCGGTGATGTTTGGTCCGCCCATTTTACATGTGGGCACGCAGAAGAAGGAATACCATCTGTTGATGTGACAAGAACATATTTAATGCTCCTAGCCCCTAAAAATGGAGGAGGCAGATTGTAACCGAGTTATGAAACATATCAATAAAAATGGTTGTCTTCCACATTGGCTTCTTATTTGGTTTTGATTCGCTTATGCTTTTCTCCTTTCATGCACTTTCAATTCATAGGATTTAGCATTATCTTTTGTTTCGTTTCGCATCGCATCTTGGCTTCTCCTTTTTGTTTTCGTATCCTCGTGCTTTCACTTTTTATGGTCAATTTTACATGATAAAAGGTAATTTCCTTTGGTGAAATAGAGTGAGTTGTGTGATGACAAAACTAGGGGATGTCTTGGTTTAAGAGCTCTTACAGAAGCAAACTTAGCTCATAGGAAAAAAGTTATCTAAATATTGTACAAAGATAATCAAAGACAATGGGAAAGAATTCTTCTAAGTATGTCGATCCTGATGACCCAAGTTTAATATTTATTGCATTCTCTCTTCTAAGTGGTTCTACTCTTTGTAATGGTTTAAAAAATCTATTGATTTTATGATTAAATATTTAAGATGGGTGGTGGGAACTAGAGAAAAAATTCTATTTGGATGGATACTTGGTGTGATAAAAACCACTCAATTTAGATACAATTTTGAAACGTTGGATGAGATTGCTTCAGGAAAAATATGCTAATAGGGTTTCAAAAATTTTGTCCAAGGACAAAGAAGGAATATACAAATGGAAAGAAGATTATTTTACAAGTATACAAGACATTGATGCTAGGAGGAAATTGAGTATAAAGATAACAACTATGATTATTTTGAGGGGTGCCAATGATAAATTGATTTGGGAGTTGAATAGCTTAGGAGAATACACAAGAAGTGGATATAATGTTCGATACAAACATAATAATAATATCACTAGAATATGAAGAGATGTTTGGGATAGCCCAAGCATTCCTAAAGTCAAAATATTTGTTTGGCTAGTAGGTCATAGAAGAATTTTATCCTGGGATAACCTTATGAAAATGGGTTTTCATGGCCCCTCCAATGTGTTTTCTGTAATAAGGAGGAGGAGAGTATTGATCGTCTCTTGGGACATTGCTCAATATTTTGGAATCTATGGTAATAGATTCTTAATATGTTTGGTAAATTCATGGTTTTAAATAGCATAATTGAAGACTGATTAAATAAATGGTAGAGCGCTTATAAAAGTGAGGCTTTACAGATAATATGGGATATATCAAAAGATACAATACTTTGGAATATATGGCTAGAAAGGAATAGAAGAATATTTAAAGGAAAGAAAATCATTTTAGAGGTAATGAAAAAGAAGATATGTTTAGCCATAGAGGAGTCTAAACCAACCCTATCAACTCACCCAATTCCTAATTTTGAAGTAGAGAGTCTTGATATATGGAGTCAAGTCATTAATTAGAATTATGATGTTGGGTACAAGAGAAGAAAAACCCCCCCCCCCCCCCCCCGAGAAAGACCCCCCCCCAAAAAATAAGGTAAATAATATAAAGTGGAAACCACCAGATATGGAGTGGGTTAAATTGAATTTTGATGGAGAATCTAAAGGAAATCTAGGACTAGCAGGAGGAGGAATAATTAGAAATAATAGAGGATATATTTTGTCTCATTATGCTTTCAATAGTGGATTTAAGATAAATAATAAATTTTACGCTTGGGTAGCTTTAGAATGGTTAAAAATATGTAAACAAATAAAATGGAATAGAGTATGGATGGAAGGTGATTCTCTCATAGTAATAAATACAATTTTGAGGAAAGTAAAGGCTCCATGGAATATACAAGAGATAATTGTGGAAATTCAAGATCTTGCTAAAGAGTTTGAAGAAATCAGATTTACACATATATTAAGGGAAAGAAACAAATATGCAGATAAGCTAGCAAATAGAAGGGTTTTGATTGAGGATTGTGAAGTTAAATTCTCCTTTCCATGGTTAGAGGAAGTAGAAAGTTTAGTTGAAGATATGACAAAAATGTTGATTGCCTAAATCAATTAATGATCAGGATTTACTTTAATGTTTTCCATTAGTAATATCTACTTTATTTTGTAATAATAATGTTTTTTCATTTAGACTATTTGTAGCACCCTAAAATTGGCACGGTTAAACCTTAGTAAAAAGATAAAAGATAAAAATTTGAATTTTAACCCCAAACTGCCCGTTAAACCGCCTGTTACCCGCTTTCCCCATTTTTCATGCCATTTTTAGGATTTGTTTTGACCGTTGGACGATATCGTCATAGATTAGACGAAATCATCCCCGATCTGACGAATTCGTCTGGAACAGAACGTCCAGACGATTTCGTCCCAAAACCAAATTTTCATAATTAGCTTCTGTTTCAACAGCCTCTCCAACTTGGGCAGAAACGCGTCTGCGTAGTTGGAGATTTCCCTGTTGGAGATCTCCCAGATTGGGATGATCCCCAACCTCCTAACCTCTTCCTAATCCTATATAAACTAGGATTTTTCTAGTTTATCCCCCTGAACCCCCTAAACCCCTTAGCTGACGGATTTTTCCTATAGATTTAGTTCCTTATTCCCTCGCACTACTGTTTGTATTCTGTATTTTGCATTTTCTTGCAGGAACTCTACTATTTTTTAGTCGAAGCTAGCTCGGATCGTCGTGGACGATCTCGGACGATTACGGATGATTTTGTCGAGGAGCGCAGATGATCTCGTACGATTGGAGGTGATCCTGACTGTAGTCCAGATTGGGGGCAATCAGAGTCTAGAGTTTGCATTTCCTTAGCTTTCTCTGCATTTTTCCTATTGTATTTTTGCACTGTCTTAAATTATTATGTTTTTGCATCTTGGAGTTCACCTCATTTAGCATAACCGCATGATAAAGTTAAAATCAATCATTAAATCTACTGCATTTCCTTATTTGTTATTGGAATCCATTATTTAGGCATGTTTGCTATTATTTCTACCATTCTCCTTTGCTTTTGCACTTGCATATTTGGTATTTTGCGTCTGTTTTTGTGATTGCAGGTTTCTAACAAATTCGTCTGATGAATTCATCAGATTTTAGATGATTCTGTCTAATTTCAGATGACCTTCTATGATTTGGGATGATCCTATGAAATATCAGATGATTACATATGAATTGAGGTGATCTGAACTGCTACAAGACTCAGAATCTTCATCAAACATCCGAAATCAGGTATGACACATTCTAGCTAGCATATTCTCTGTTATTAGCATTCATTCCTATTTTTTGTATTCATTTAAATCAGCATTGGCATATAGAATAGTTTAGATTCATCTTGGCCAAACCTAGGAGTTGAATGATCGAGTATAAAAATGAACACATCAAACTCACTGTCAACCTAGGCGTGGAAACTGCCATTCAAAAGTTTCCTGGTGAACCCACCATCCATCAAAAATTCACCCTTATACCCCTCCCCCGAGAGGCGGGACCTTCAAAGGGCCTCTCAATCCGAGGTATTGTCCCATCCTTTTCACATCCCCCTTCCGGGCGCGGATCCTATAGCCTGAAGGTAAGGATGCAAAAAATTTGGAGCGATACATTTTGGTGAACCCGACGTGAAACAAAAACCTTTTGAAAACAAAAACCTTTTGAAAAAAAAAAAAAAAAGCAAAACATAAATGCATTTAGAATTAAAAAATTGCATATCATATTTAGATGGTAGACTATAATAAAAGACGAGTTGTCACCATTAATGTTGAGAATCAACTAGCAGCTATAGAGATTACTTTTGTGCTTAGAGTACCTCAAACAAGTAGGGTTCAACCTTTGTGGGACGAACTTGATAGGAGATTGAATCTCATTTCATCTAGAGCAACCGAACTTAGGCAAATTAAGAGGTTTGTCCTAGATAGAATCCTGGATCCCGATCAAGTGATTTTGTATCATGAACTTCAGAGAGCTTGCCATAGGTGGTTAGCAGATAAAAGAGCCCTTGTGTCTTCTGAGTTGTATACCTTTGAGGAATACCTCGATAATGCAGTTGTAGTACATAAATTTTTGTCTCGTATAGAGGACCAAGAGGTCGTTCTTACAGATAGACAAAGATGGAATAGAGTTCCCAGAGCTGTGTTATATCGAGAGTATTGCCATGAGATTTATTTTTACAAAACAGAATCTGAAACAGATAATATCACTATAGCACACTTTATCAAGTTCTTGAAAAACCATTTCCAATTTGAAGAGGAGCATTTTATGACTCCTGATGAACTTGATCCTATCAATGATATCTATAAACTATTTATAGAAAACTAAGCTATTATTTTATTATTGTTATTTCTTGTATTTAGTGTGTTGTTTATTGCCTTTATAAGCATAAAAACAAAAACAAAACAAAAATCATAACAAAAAAATCAAAACATTTTCTTTTAAGCATTATAGTAGGTATATAATTAAAATATATACCTCCCAAAATCTGTCGCAAATATATTAATATATATTTGCTAAAATCTAAATTTAGACATAATGACTAGACTCAGGAATGGAAAACAAATTGAAGTAGAAGAAGATTGGTTAGGAAAAACCATAAATAAACCAGATGCCCTTCTTGAAGACCCAATTCAGGAAGAAGGAACCTTAAACCAACAAGAAGAAGAATTTGTGGATGCAAATGAACAAAAAGAAAATGATAGAGAGGAAGGATCCTCATCTCCTAAAATAACTCCGGAAGGAGTTGTTACTTTTGAGAACATGGAACATTTTTGGAAATTCCTCAATACTAATATTGGCACTCTTAATAGAGCAGTTCATATGGATAAAGATCAAATTAGTGACACTCAAGCAACCCTAGAAGACATCTATCACACACGCACTAATCCTTTGTCCTTCGTTGATCAAGAGAGTGATCAAGCTGGACCGTCCAATTTGGACATGGCTACTATAATCCAGAACATGCAACAACAACAAGTTACCCAACCACCTAGAGTGCCTGTTACCAAGCCAAGGGTTATTCCCACACAAAAGAAACCTTCATTCACCGCTCTATTTCGCCAAGCTATTGATCAATATACCTCAAATCAACAAAAGCCTAAAACAAAACCAAATACCAATTTCCAACAATCTGGGATACAACATAATACTACACCAAATCTTCTTCATAATACTCTTCCTACCAATCATTTGCATAACAGCAATATAGCATCTAATCCTTATGTCCCGCCTTCCTACGCTCACAAGTCCCATACTCATGTACCACCAAACCAATATGGTGGACAAACTGGTAATCTGGAAGCCATGGTGAAATAGTTAGTCTCTCGCATGGACCAGATAGATCCCTACCATCCCTCGTACAATTATCGAGAGATGTGTAGTCAACCTCTAGACCCTATAGTTGTAGCACAACCATATCCCAAACACTTTCCTATGCCTCTCCTACCTATATATAAAGGAACTGAAGATCCCATAGAGCATCTTCGTATGTTTAGGATAGCATGTCATGACATATCACATGATGACTTGTTATTACTAAAAATGTTCCCGAAAAGCTTAGGGGGGATGGCATTGGAGTGGTATTATCAACTACCCACTCATTCTTTGAGAAATTTCGAAGAGACCGCCGAATATTTTGTGCATCAATTTAGTGCCTATATCGAAAGGCATGTAACCATTAAAGATTTGTACAACCTAAAACAAGACAAAGATGAGTGTTTTGCTGACTTCTTAGCTCGATGGAGGCAGTTGATAGGAAAATTACACTTTGTGTTACCTTATCGGGAAATGTTGGATATTTTTATCAATAATTTACAAGAACAACTATCCTATGAATTATCAACTACTACCTTGACCACCTTCGATCAAGCTATCGATTTAGCTCGAAGGGTGGAAGATGCTCTCATTAGAAGAGGTCAGCTCAAAAAGAAAGATGATGAGAAAACATCCAGAAATCAATATAAAAATAAACAAGTTGTGGGTGACGGAGTCACTGATAGCATAAACATTGCCAATGTTAATACTGCGAAAACAACAGAGAAGTTTATATTGAAACCTCCTGATAAACCACCCCGAGAATTTACTAGGTTAAATCAACCTTTATCAACCATTCTCCCGCAATTACTAGCACGAGGTTTGATCCAATTACCAACTATCCGGGAACCTGATCCAACCATACCCGGATACAGAGCTGATTTACATTGTGATTTTCATAGAGGACCTGGACACGCTACCAACTCTTGTAAAATATTAAAACATAAAATACAAGACCTGATTGATAACAATGAGATGGAGGTGCAAGCCTTTCAACCTAAACAAAATCCTTCTAATAATGCTCAAAAGAACATTCCCCAAAATCAGAATCAGAATGCCAATCAATCATTGGACATATTTCAACATCCTTTACCAAAGCATGGTAAAGAGGTGGCTAATCAAATTGAGCATCATAATGTTCCCCCTCCTACCCGATATGTAGGGACTATTAGTGGACAATTACCTATTCATGATCCTCAAATATTTGACACAACTTTATCCATAGTTACGACTAGACCTCTACATAATATTCGGATACTTGATCTTAGTGACACCGAATATGAGACTCGAAAGTGACATGGAAATCACCTCAAATCAATCGAATAGTTCTGAAGATGAATCAGATCCTATTCAACCTATCACAAGTTCTATGGTTCCAGAAGAACCATTTCCTAGAAGAGTCACTACTAGACCATCTTCTCACCAAATACTTTCTAATGAACAAGCCATAAACGCTAGACCAAGACCTATTCATCACTTGCAAAATAATATTGTAGGAACCATCGGAGCCATTACCAGACAACAGGCTCAAAACTCTCAACAGGATCAAACTCAGAACGATGGATCAGCTCCATTTGTTTTGAAAAATCCCAATAAAGGGAATTATGCGCCTAATGTTCAACCTAAGCCTCCTTATAATATTAATGAACAATTATCCAATACTACAGCTAGAATTTCCCTTTTGGACCTCTTAAGATCTTCTCCTACCCATAGGGATGAATTAATGCTCACATTAAGCCAAATGATGGTACCACAAAATATTCAACCTCAAGCCATGTCCAATACTATCATAACTCGAGAAGTCGATTGTATTGACTTTCGAGATAGAGATATCCCGCAACATAGTTTACATAAGTATAACCCCTTATATATTACTGCCCTAATTGGAGATGTAGCCGTTAAGCGAGTCTTGATTGATAATGGTTCATCTTTAAACATATGCACTTTTGACTTCTACCAACGATTTGGGTTTAGAAGTGACGAAATGAAAAGAACTGATATGATTATAAAAGCCTTCAATGACGAAACACAAGAAACATGTGGAGTCATTACTATACCCTTGCAAGTTGGTCCTAGAACCCTAGATACGACCGTGTTTATTGTACATTGCCCAGCATCATACAATATACTTTTGGGTCGCCCTTGGATCAACGCGATGCGAGCGGTTCCATCCACTTTACATCAGTGTGTTAAATTCAAATTTAAAAACCAGTTGGTTACCATTCATGGTGATCCTAGACCCTTTGATATGTGTGCTTTGGCAGAACCTGTTGGAGTTCAATTTTGCCCTGCCCTGTCATCCACACATCCTAATTCTCATCATCCACCCAAACGTGTGAAACACACACCCATAACATCATCTACTCTTTCAACTACACCTATACATATAGCTCAACCATCTTCTGAACAAACCACATTAGGACCTCGAAAAGATCCCAAAATTACAACCAATGCTTCCTGTTTTACTCCTATATCTTCCATACCTATAGACTCACCCATCAATATCCCTATAACATCTACATCCACTACAGGCATCCTTTCCACATCCGACGATGTAGGAAATGTTCCTTCTACCTCTTATGCTCTCACTGATGAGCTCTTACCCGATTTATCTAAAATTCTTATATCAGAAGAAACCAACACTGCCATGCAAACTTCCCTTCTTTTAAATAAACTCCCATCCTCTCCTCGTACCTTGGGCCTCCCACAACCTATGGGAAGTATCTACCAAGTCGGGAGTTGTGCTTTTATTTATAAGGGATATGATTGGGGAAGAATACCCAGAAACATTAAGACACATTGTGATGGATATGCTAGATGCTATTTTGCTAATGAGTATATTAAAGCTAAGCCCATAATGCTTAAACTGGGATATAAAGGGAAAGGTTTGGGACCTTTCCAAAATGGTATGAAAGAACCTTTTGAGGTAGAACCGTGGCCTGCCCGCTGTGGTGTGGGCCTATTTTCTAGTAAAGGTCAGCCCTTCCCATTTGAGGATGATGACCATCTTGTATGTTACCAAGATTATCCGGATAAACAAGATTCTTTGCGTGCAAAGAATAATTCCTTTACCTGCAATATGCTATCCATAGCTTACCCTGAAATGATTGTCGAATCCGACGACGAGTTGGAGGGAGATATCTTTCATGATGTTTCCATTGAGGAATTGTTATATAATGAATTTTATTTTGATGGCTCTATACCGAGTATAGCCCAGCTTGAAGCTACGACTCCTCAAGACGAATTATCCAAGTTAACCTTGGAAGAATTACAAGAATTGGGTGTTTCACCCACCCCACCTAATTTTGAGAGAGATTTACATATGGAAGTTGAAAACGTTATAAAAATTAACATTGGAACCGAACATAACCCTCACATAATCAATATTGGATCAGAATTAAGTCAAGAAAAACAAGATAAATACATTTCATTTCTTAAAGACTATGAAGATGTCTTTGCTTGGACATATGAAGACATGCCAGGTTTGGACCCTTTCGTAGTTATGCATCATCTAGTAGTCCATCCAGATGCTAAACCTGTTAAACAGAAACTTAGAAAAATGCATCCTAAAGTGGCCTTACTAGTCAAAGGAGAACTAGAAAAACTGTTGAAAGTCATTTTTATACAAGCCATTGATTATGTTGAATGGATCTCAAATGTAGTTCCAGTAACTAAGAAAGAAGCCACTAAAGTTAGGGTTTGTACAGACTTCAGAGATATTAATGTTGCATGCCCTAAAGATGATTTTCCCCTTCCCAACATGGATCAGATCATTGAATTTACTGCTGGAAGCGGAATGATATCCTTAATGGATGGATTTTCTGGTTATAATCAGATCAGGATAGCTCCTGAAGACCAGGCTAAAACAACCTTTATTACCCCTTGGGGAACCTTTTGTTGGAAAGTGATGCCATTTGGCTTAAAGAATGCAGGTGCAACCTATCAACGAGCTATGACTTATATCTTTCACGATATGATGCATGATATCCTACATGATTATGTAGATGATATTATAGCTCGTTCTATCCAAGAAGATGATCATTTAAATGACTTGAGAAAAGTATTTGATCGGTTAAGGGAATATCTTATCCGACTAAATCCAGCCAAATGCATATTCGGAGTCAAGTCCGATAAATTATTAGGGGTTATAGTCTCTTTACGTGGCATTGAAATTGACCCTCTCAAGATCGCGGCTATCACAGATATGCCCGCACCCACCAATATATCAGAATTACGAAGTTTACAAGGTAAGCTTCAAGCTATTCACCGCTTCATCGATAAGTTGGCGGACAAAACTGGACCCTTTCTTAAGCTTCTTAAGAAAGATGTCTCTTTTCATTGGGACGAAGAATGCCAAGAAGCATTTGAACTCCTTAAGCAATATCTCCTTAAACCACCAAGTGCTTTCCCCACCTAGATCTGATCGTCCATTTATCTTGTACATTTCTGCTTCGATTCTCGCCTTAGGAGCTATGTTAGCTCAGCTTGACGATGAGAAGAAAGAACGTGCTAATTATTACATCAGTAGAACCTTAATCAGTTATGAAACTCGCTATACCATATTAGAGAAATTATGTCTAGCAGTCATATTTTCTACACAGAAACTATGACATTATATGCTCAGTCAAAAAACGTATGTCATTGCCAAATTCGACCCTTTGCGATATCTCATGAGTCGACCGTATTTATCTGGTCGCACAACCAAGTGGGTTCTTGCGCTAAGCGAATTTGAACTCACGTTCATAGGACAGAAGTCTGTTAAGGGTCAAATCATAGCAGATCAATTAGTTGCTGCACCCTTAGAATCTACTCATCCCCTCATCATTGAGTTTCCTGATGAATGCCTTAAACTAGAGGCAGACCATTCAGAGCAATGGTCCCTATACTTTGATGGAGCCCGATGCATGAGTGGGGCTAGTGCGGGTATTATTTTAATATCTCCATAGAAACATCTTATACCTCTGTCCTTTAAATTAACATTTGCTTGCACCAATAACACTGCTGAATATGAAGCTCTTATCCTTGGATTACGAGCTGCCTTGGCATTGAAAATTAAAAATTTATTGGTTTTCGATGACTCTCAACTTGTCATAAATCAAATTAATGATGTTTATCAGACCAGAGATGATAAATTATGCCCATATAAAGCATATGTTTTGCAATTATTATCCTTGTTTGATCAAGTTACTTTGGAAGCTATTCCTCGAACTAGCAATCGTGCGGCTGACGCTATGGCTGCAACTGCATCTCTTTTACCCTTGGAGTTAGACGATGAATATGCTACCATCATTATTCATCGACTCCAGGAACCCGCTTCAAGCAAATCATGCTTAGAACCTTTGGATGTGTTTCTCATCAACGAAACAACTCCTGAACCATGGTACACTGATATATTTAATTTTTTGCAAAAAGGAACCCTCCCTGATGGTTGTACTAGCAACCAACGTAGGTTATTACGTAGACAAGCAAGTCGCTTTGTGATTATTGGTAATACCTTGTATAGAAGATCTTTTGAAGGCATCTTACTACGATGTTTGAATCTAGAAGAATCTAGATCAGCTTTGAATGAAGCCCACAATGGATCTTGTGGGGGACATTTTAGTGGTAGCGCCATTGCTAAGAAACTCCTTCGGATAGGATATTTTTGGCCTACCATGGAAAATGATGCACATAATTATGTGCGACATTGCGACAAGTGCCAGAAACACGCTGACCTTGTCCATGCGCCTGCACAAGAACTGCAGGCTATTTCATCTCCTTGGCCCTTTTCAAAATGGGGCTTAGACATCATTGGAAAAATCAACCCTGTGTCATCCGATGGACACAAATTCATCATAACTGCCATTGAGTATTTCACGAAGTGGGTTGAAGCTATGCCATTAGCTTCTTGCACTGGAACCCAAGTTTCCAAGTTTATTTTTAATCAAATTATTTGTAGGTTTGGAATTCTTGCAAATCTCATTTCAGATAATGGAACTTGTTTCAAAAATAAAGATGTTAAAAAATTATGTCAAAAATATAAAATTCAACATCGTTGGTCCACTCCCTATTATCCTCAGGGTAATGGCCAAGCAGAAGCATCTAATAAAACCTTAATCAAAATTCTCAAAAAATTGGTCAATAAATCCGGTCGAGATTGGCACATTCAATTATATCCTCGCTTTGTGGGCCTATCGAACTAGTGTTCGAACCCCCACTGGAACTTCACCTTTTGTCTTGGTTTATGGTGCTGAAGCCATTTTTCCCTTTGAATTAGAAGTTCCTTCTTTAGCTCTACTACTTCAAGATACTGAAGTAGGGGATGAATATCGTGCTGGCAGATTTAGTCAGCTGGAACTCTTAGATGAAAAGTGCATCAATGCTTTGGAGCATCTTCGTGCCTACCAAAACAAGCTTAAGCGAGCATACCTTAAGAAAGTTCATCATCGATCCTTTGAGATCGGTGACCTTGTCTTAAAAGAAAATAAAAAAAATACTAATGCAACTAAAAACCTTAAAGGTAAATTTGAGCCCAACTGGCTTGGACCATATGTCATCACTGCTAAATTTGGATCGGGAGCATACAAATTATCTACCTTAGATGGTAAAGAACTTAAAGAACCTATGAATATTATGCATCTTAAACGCTACTATGCATAAAATATGGTCATTTCATCATTGTATATATTGTTATTTTGCATATTGTTTCATTTTAGTCATCCATATAAAAATTTCAAAAACAGTAATAGTATTTATTCTTTCAATTCATAACTTAAAATCAAAAACATCAAAATCATCAAAACCTTCAAAAACATATTTTATTTTCATACCTATCAAATTGTGCAGTATTGCAGTTATATTTTCAGTTATTTTGGATAAATTAGCATTTATTGGGAATCCCGCACTTTCACATTCACATGAATAAATATCTTGATTTTATTTTGGTATGATTATTAATCTCTCTTATATCAAAGTCCACAGTGGCATTAAATAAAGTTTTGAGCATAGAGAACTGATCTTGTTATTTACTTGAACTAAGTATATCTTTTCACATTAAAATGATTTCATTGCAAATTCGATATGATGCTACATAGTAGAAATGGTTTCTTGAGCAAAAAGTTTCCCCTGCTATCCTATCATGCACATGGTCTAGAATCTTTGAGAATTGACAAAAGGACAAGCTCACCCCTACCCAGAATAAAAATCCCTTGCTCTACAAACTAATCCGAGCAAGTATCCCTAGCATAGGAAGAAAAGAAAAGTTCAAGAAAAAGAGAAAAAGAAAAATGTTATTTTGTACCATCACAACAATATTTCAGCATTATCTCAAATATCAAGCAAAAATACAAAAGTACAAAAAAAAGAAAAGAAAAAAGAAGCAAAAGAGAAACGCAAAAGCAAAATGCAATAAAATCCTTTCCCTACCCCTTGAAAAGAAAAGAAGGGTGAATGAGCTTGAATCCCTGGAATTCTCAATTATTCAAAAACTATGAGGTAAGCCCCATAACAAGTGGTTTGTGCCCAACCCACTTGGCCTTGGGTAATTCCTAGCGTGGTGATATGTCTGTCACATTAGCGACCTTCTTTTGTACAGACCTATGTCAGCTTATGGATTAGCTAGCTCTTGATAACCTAACTTACATAGTAGCCTGGTACGGTTACATGCATATAAATCATGGTCAACGAACATTCATTTGGTTAAGGCAAATTACTTGTATCAAATTATCTTGCTCAAAATTGGTGAATGAACAATACAATCGCACACACATTTGTATTTGAGAGATTTTGTATCATTATGATAAATCAAGATCGGTAATGAACTCACATTTGCACATGAGGATCCCTTATAAATCTACATTTGTCTTTGAGATAATTTAAAATGTTTCTGTAATTCTTTTCGGAATAATTTTACCCTTTTATTTCAGAATTTTTGTTTTGTATAAAAGCAATTACATACATCTTTTCACAAAATCACAAAAATGATTTCAAACAAAATTTTCATATTATTATTTTTCTGTCTATCAAAAGTCAAAAATTAATCTTGCAATAAAACCAAAATATCTATTTTTCTTCTTTGGATTTCGCGATGATGGTATAAGTCTATACCTATAATTCTATGCCTAGCGCAAACCATTGTTCTAATTTTATTTTCCATTTATTTCAAAAACAAATGCATAAAAAGCATATGACTTGCATCATTATGTTACACAATTATGCTTTACAAACGAACGAACACTTATTCTATTTCATGTCATTATGTCAAAATTCAATCTTGCAACCATGGTATAATTTCTAAGGAATTGTTCAAAATTTTATCACACTTAGGAATTTATGCCTAGCAAAATCATATTTCTTTTAGTATCTCATGCATACTATTTTTATGAAAATCTGAAAACAAATCATCAAACCATCATTATCTCCATCATTACAACACAAAGTCTTAAGACAGTCTCTTAAGCACTCTTTTACTTTTAACAATATTTCTATACTGGGATTAGCTTGACGACCGAGTGAGCGGCGACTCCATGAAATGGTCTATAACAACGACAATGTCCTTTGAAATTATTGTTAGAAGTCTCTCTTTTATTTTTTCATCAAATCACATCACAAACAACCAATTGTTTACATCAGATTATTTCATTTAAATTTCACAGCATGACATCAAATTATAATATTTCCAAACCACATAATTACATGAATCATCAATCAAACAAGCAAACAATTCAAACATTAAAAGCATCATAAAAACATATGAACAAGTCATATCAAAAAGATCATATATATATATATCAAAAAATTATATACATCATATCAAATCTGGATTGGTATGCCACAATCTATACCCTGGCATACTCAATCCTCTCAAAAATCTATACAAAATCTATACAGTCCATAGCCACCTAGCCTCGAGAAGCCCTCGAGCTCTCAGCCTCATCTCCTCCCCCACCCTGACGTGGAGGAGGTGGTCCCATAGAGGTCCGGGCTGTATCTCGGGTCCTCATCGTCGATCGTGAGGATGTCCTCGACGATCCCATCCTGATCGGCTCTGCAATAGGGGCTGGCAGTGGTACCCTCTGGTTCTCTCGGAACCATGTGATAGTATAGCCCCTGGTAGAATGCGGTCTGAGCAATAGACCATGCCAGATCCTAAGTGCTCGCTCCTCCGCCTCGAGCTCTGAGCCGTGTAGCCTCATCCTGCAATGTCTACACCTGAGCTCGGAGGTGGGCAACCTCAACCAAGAGCCACCGTCTCGCTGCTCTCTCCCACCTCGACACCCTTGCCCTTATCGGGCGATGGTGGTCTCTCCCTCTACTGAGGAGGCAGTCCCTCCTCCCTCCTCCCTGGCTGCTATGGTCTCTGGGGAGCCCGTGCCATCCTCTGGCATCTCTCCTATGGAGACCATCGCTGCTCTCCCCCTGCAACCCTGCGTTGCCTCAATAGTAGCTTGTCATCGCCTCCCCATCTGGTGCACCACGGCGTGCACTGGACCCTACGCCCTCATCATCCGAGGAGGGTGGATGCCTACATACCAGGCATCATAGCCATCTGCAACCTCGACATCATCACCATCCACTGGCTGGATGGGGGCATCGTCCACATCCTGACTCTAGAATCACTGCATATCTGGAGCCCCGCTCAGTGTAGTACTATCTCGAATAGTTCGAGAGTACTCGTAATCCCTGAGAGAAGGGATCCCCTATTGTAGACCGAACTATCATAGTACCCGATCATAGCGGTGGAGCTCTACCTCTCCCCGCTCCATCCTCAGCCAGCAGACTCGCCTGATGCGAGCCAGCTCTGCCCCATCCTCTCGCCCACCGGGGTGCTCTCGCCATGGCCTCCAGGTGATCTGGTCTAGGATGAGGTCGTCTAGCAACCTCCGTGACATCGATAGATCTATCCGCCGTTGTGACCCCCTCTGTAGCCACCAGTAGAAAACCTGGGGCCTCTCCCGGTCAACCCCTATCAATGGGAGCCCTATCGGCCTCCGCACCGCAATGTGCTCCCAGCACCAAACCTGTAGTAGCGATGTCAAGACCAGACATCGACCTCCCTTGTATACGACCCCATGTAGGATCCTATACAAGCGGCAAAGTACAAAGCTGCCCCATGCAAATCTGTACCCATGGTCTCTCATGTCATAGACTATGTCTGAGAGCACCCACGGTAGTCTGCATCCGCTCTGGTGGCACAACAGTAAGCCACCAACCACTCCTACCAAAACTCGAGTCAGCCTAGATGCCCTAGGCATCTACCGTAGAGACTCGATGTTCACCTCGCCCTTCTCCAGGGTGAAGCTCGGGTCTCCAGTCAACCTCATCATCGCCTGGCCCTGATTGGCCATAGGCGTCATCAACCATCCCTGTATGGGGATCCTCATGATCCTCCATACGTCCTCTAGAGTGGGAGCCATCTCCCCTATCGATAACCAAAAATAGGATGACCCCGGATACCACCTCTCTGCTAGGGCTGTCAGTAGCCCCATGTCAGTCGGTACTTGTGGCATCTCTGCCACATGTTGTAGACCGACCTGTGCTAGTCGGTCACGCTCTGCCTGGTCGAGCGTGGCTATGTCATCTCTTAGTCCATCGTATTTCCATTCTCGACTCTTTAGTAACCCTTTCTGCAAAACAAACAATAAAACAACAAAATCATTAATAACTCAATCATTAAAATCAAATTAAACACATTTTAAAATCAAGTTAAAGATGATATCGTCCACCATTGGATGATATCGTCCCAAATTGGGCAAAATCATCCTTTGTGAGGATGAAATCGTCTCTGATTTTGCAACTTGGGGATCGCCCCTTGTTGGACGAGATCGCCCCTAATTCGTCGATTTCGCCCTCAGACGAAATCGATGATTTAGAGATGATTTCGATGAAATCGGGACGATTTTGTCCCGATGATGTCGATGGCCTAAAAATGGTCGTGATGCCCCAAACAATCAAATTTAAATCCAAAAACTTGCACAAAGTTAAATCAAACCTAATCTACTAGGATTAGATCCTTACCCGTAGCCCGCGTTGGACCTCTGTCGCTCTGTGCGCTGTCTCCACCATTTTTTTTCTCTATAGAGCTCTGGAACAGTAAAAGTGAACAATAAAAATGAATTAGGGTTTTACCCTATTTTTCTTAATTTTATTTAAAAATCAACATTTTAATTTTTTGCTTTTTCGCGTTTTTACCTCAAACGTTCGATTTGGGTAAAAACACGGAGGGGGCACCATAGTCAGCATTCGTACGATTCGACCAAGAATCGTCGTCTAAAAAATTGAGTATATTTTTGCTTTCTCGTAAAATGGGAAAAACTCGTCTTTAACGCATTTTCTTCGAAAAATTCGCTAAAGAGGGGGCAAAATGTAGCACCCTAAAATTGGCACGGTTAAACCTTAGTAAAAAGATAAAAGATAAAAATTTGAATTTTAACCCCAAACTGCCCGTTAAACCGCCTGTTACCCGCTTTCCCCGTTTTTCATGCCATTTTTAGGATTTGTTTTGACCGTTGGACGATATCGTCGCAGATTAGACGAAATCGTCCTCGATCTGACGAATTCGTCTGGAACAGAACGTCCAGACGATTTCGTCCCAAAACCAAATTTTCATAATTAGCTTCTGTTTCAACAACCTCTCCAACTTGGGCGAAATGTGTCTACGCAGTTGGATATTCCCCGTTGGAGATCTCCTAGATTGGGATGATCCCCAACCTCCTAACCTCTTCCTAATCCTATATAAACTAGGATTTTTCTAGTTTATCCCCCTGAACCCCCTAAACCCCTTAGCTGATGGATTTCTCTACAGATTTAGTTCCTTATTCCCTCGCACTACTGTTTGTATTCTGTATTTTGCATTTTCTTGCAGGAACTCTACTATTTTTTAGTCGAAGCTAGCTCGGATCATCGTGGACGATCTCGGACGATTACGGATGATTTTGTCGAGGAGCGCAGATGATCTCGTACGATTGGAGGTGATCCTGATTGTAGTCCAGATTGGGGGCAATCAGAGTCTAGAGTTTGCATTTCCTTAGCTTTCTCTGCATTTTTCCTATTGTATTTCTGCACTGTCTTAAATTATTATGTTTTTGCATCTTGGAGTTCACCTCATTTAGCATAACCGCATGATAAAGTTAAAATCAATCATTAAATCTACTGCATTTCCTTATTTGTTATTGGAATCCATTATTTAGGCATGTTTGCTATTATTTCTACCATTCTCCTTTGCTTCTGCACTTGCATATTTGGTATTTTGCGTCTATTTTTGTGATTGCAAGTTTTTGATGAATTCGTCAGATTTTAGATGATTCTGTCTGATTTCAGATGACCTTCTATGATTTGGGATGATCCTATGAAATATCAGATGATTACGTATGAATTGAGGCGATCTGAATTGCTACAAGACTCAGAATCTTCATCAAACATCCGGAATCAGGTATGACACATTCTAGCTAGCATATTCTCTATTATTAGCATTCATTCCTATTTTTTGTATTCATTTAAATCAGCATTGGCATATAGAATAGTTTAGATTCATCTTGGCCAAACCTAGGAGTTGAATGATCGAGTATAAAAATGAACACATCAAACTCACTCGTCAACCTAGGCGTGGAAACCGCCATTCAAAAGTTTCCTGGTGAACCCACCATCCATCAAAAATTCACCCTTATACCCCTCCCCCGAGAGGCGGGACCTTCAAAGGGCCTCTCAGTCCGAGGTATTGTCCCATCCTTTTCACATCCCCCTTTCGGGCGCGGATCCTATAGCCTGAAGGTAAGGATGCAAAAAATTTGGAGCGATACATTATTTATTATAATTGTTGTGGTTGCACTTGTGTTTCAGGAAGGAAACTAGCAATCTAGATTTGGTAAAGCGGACTATGATAGTGTGATGTTTTGGAAATATTACTCTACTAAGATGCAAGGCATAGTAGAGGTGAATTTTTTGCATTGTGAAGGATTCTATAGGAAAATGTCAAGAAAGATGCTAAATTCTTGAGTAATTGTATTCATACAAAGATTTGAAAAGATCTAGAAAAAAAATCAAGAATTCAGACATTTTATATAAAATGATGTAGGTTTCTAGCTATAGCATCTCAATTGAGATGAGAAGTGTATCTATTTTTAAAATCTCAAACTCTAAAGAAGATATATGTAGTTTTTCAAGGGTGGGGGACCCGCGTACAACCCCTTATTATCAAGCAAAAAAAACTTTGTTTGTTCTTTCTACCACACTTTGGATTCTATCCACGTTATATTAAAAAACTTATGATCTTTCGAAGTTCATATTGCTTCTCAATCCTATGGAATCTATGATGCTTCTCTATTATCTAGGAGTCTTAATACTCCTTAATTATCTGAGAGCTTTGATGCTCTTCAATCCTATAATGTCTTAGGTCACACCTAAGAACAATATGATTCTCCTCTTTTCTAGAGAATCAAAAATCAATATTAGGGTGACTATGAATGTTCCCTCATGTCCAACTATCTCCTAAGTTGGCTCTCTTAATTAATTCAAGTTGAGTCCTAGTCTTCATTGGTTTTCCTTCAACCAAGTAGAAAGACCACAACATCCAAATCAGGGTGACTAATATTTATCCCCAATATCTACTCAATCAAAATTTTAAAACATATTCCAAGTCTCTACTACTTTCAAACTGGATAGACTCTAACATAAATATATCAAGAATGAATAGATTTTAATTGATTTTGATGGTGGCTAATAAAATAACTCTATAAAAAATAGATAGAGTTAAGTGATATCTCTGATACCACTATTGGCTTTTAAGACTACCACAGAATATATAGGCCTCAATATAAATAAGCCACATTATTAAAGGTCTAATATTAATAATTAAGAGTAAAATAATATAAATGAGCAATCAAATGTATATCTAGGTCAATATAATAATGAAATAACATTCACTTATAATATCAAATATGAATGTAAATGGCCAAAATCATTCATGTACTATGCATGAAGAAAACTTACAATATGAATTGCTCAAAATATGTATACAAGCTTTATTCACTTTTCTATATCTTCCTTTTACAATTGGATATAAAATCATATTTCTTATTCATGGAGTTTTATCTCCATAATATAGATATAGTAATGTGACTCTTCAAGTACTTGCCACTTGTGTACTAGACTCTTCACTTTCTTCTTACATGCACACTTAACTCTATGACACTTGCACACTTCTACACGACTCTTACTCTCCTACATGCACTCCTAATATAAGAAACTTGTGCACATCCTTACTTTATATATTTGCACACTTACATACATGACACTTGTGCACATTCTCTCAATACACTCTTGCACTCTAACTTACATGATACTTATGTATTTCGTTGTACTCTTACATGAAACTCATGCATTTCTTGCACATTGACACTTACATGAAAGGGTAAATATAAATCACTAATATAAACTATAGACTCAACCCTAATATATTACATATTTATATTTGTACCATGAGGGTATATTTACATGTACCAAGTAATGTAATATTCCTCAACATCAAATTCAACAAATGGTATCAAGTTGGCTAGCCTTTGAACCTGTTGGTCTTCAAGGTGATGGAGACCCCTTGTATGAGGCCAAAGATAATTTTCTATGACTTTAACAAAGATGTGTATATGTCCATTATACGAGTGTTATTGGATAGGTTTCTTATAGTGACTAGTCACTACCTTGGGAAATTCATGATCTTGGAAGGTTATAAAATAATGAAATCCATCAATTTATACCTTCCAAAATCCCTCAATTGTGGTAATTCAAATTCAAAGATCAAATTGATCCATGAAGGATGATTTATTCTAAGAGTAATCTACTATCAAATATGTGATTGGCTTGTAGGACCGAGGCACTAGGAAAATACTGGTGAAGTGCTAGTAGAATGGAGTGATTCACTTATCTCCTAGAGCAAATCATTTGTGAACTAGTGAAGGGGTAAAAACACAAGCATTAATTCTACGAATAATATTTTAAATTTGATATTTTGGCATGTAATGGTGCCCTAGGTCATTTTAAAATCCTTCTTTACTTTTAGAGGTATAAATAGAGGTATGCAACATTTGAAGGTGCATAATTTTGTTAGAGATACCCCAAATATTTACTTTTACTAAGAATAATAGTTCCTGAATTAGGTAACTCAAGGGTAAATGTTTCCTATAAGTAGGATCCATGGGCTCCATTGTAAACTTCTTTCAGCCTTGAGGAATTCAAATTTATACTTTGTGAGACCCATATTGTGCTCTTGTACTTCATAATATTGATGGAAATTTGATAAGTATTTTCCTCTCCATTAGTGGCATTACCATATTGGATAAGTCAAAGGTGCTAGACAAGAATTCTTCTAGTATTCCTAGACTTTTTACTTTGACAATACAAGATAAGTCAAAGGTACAAGGCAAGAATTATTCTAGTATCACCCCAATAAATAGTTATCCCTTTGTATTTTAAACTCCAATTTTATGCACCAATAATACAATTGAATACAAAGCACTTATCCTTAGGCTTCATGTGGCTCTAGCCTTGAAGGTAATAACTCTCCATTTTTTTGGACTCACAACTAATCATTAACCAAATTATTGGAGTTTATCATACTATAGATGATAAGCTCGAACTATAGAAGGATATCATGTATAAGTAAATGGTCACTTTTGATGAGGTCCCCATTGACATCATTCCACACTCTAGTGTTTTTCAAGTATAAATGGTTGTAGCCATATTTCTCATGCCTTTAGAGACCAAGGATGAGAAAGCCATGATAATTATTCAACAAATATAGTAGCCTGCAACTCTAAAGTCTATTCAATAACCCTTAGAAATATTTGTCATAGATCAGGTCCCTATCTTTGACCCTTGTTATGAGTATATTTATGCCTTCCTTAAGAATATCACTTTGCCACAGGTTTAAATCATAATGAATAAAAAATATGATACAAGCTTGGAGGTTTGTAATAATTGTAAACATTTTATATAAACAGTATTTTGATGGAATCCTTCTTAGGTGCCTACACTTAGATGAAGCTAAACAAATCATTCAAGATACCCATGAGGGAGTATGTGGTGGTCACTGGAAATTTCATCACTAAGAAGCTCCTTTAGTTAGGATATTATTGGCCTTCCATAATAAAGAACACTTATGATTACATTCAAAAATGTGATAAATGACAAAAGCATGATAATCTTATCCATGCACCATCTCAATAACTCTAATCGATAGCAACCCCTTGGGATTTTTTCACTTGGATCCTAAACATGATTGGCAATAACAATTCCCCATAATCTAATGGACAAAAATTCATCATCACTATAACTAAATATTTTACAAAGTGGATGGAGACTATGCCCTTGTCAAAATTTATTTTAGACCAAATCCAATCTCTATATGGTATACCTAACATGATCATCTCTAATAATGGTACATCCTTTAAGAACAAAGATGTTGCTAAATTTTGTGCCAAATATAAAATTTAACATAAATGGTTGATGTCATATTAGTTGCAAGGTAATGGCTAGGTTGAAACATTTAATAAGAATATTAAATAAACTTACTAGCAAAATAGGTTGGGATTGGCACCTACAATTATATCCTACCTTATGGGCATATTGTACCAGTGTTAGGACCCCAATTGGTGCTATGCCTTATGCCCTAGTTTATGGAACTAAGGCCATATTCCCATTTAAATTAGAAATCCCATCCCTATAAATTATATTAAAAGATTCTTATTTTGATGATTAATATCAATATGCTCACCTTAGCCAATTGGATATACTTGATGAAAAGTAAATCCATGCTTTAGAGCACTTATAGGTTTGTCACCAGTGACTTAAGAGAGCCTATGGGAAAAGAGTGTGACCTCATTCCTTCAAAGTAGGTGATTTTGTTCTTAAGGAAAACTAGAAAAAATGTTGATACAAAAGAAGAACTAAAAAGGTAAATTCGAGCCTAATTGGCTAGGCCCACCAAATATGGATTAGGTGCATATCACATGGTTACACTAGACTGCAAAAATAAAAATAAACCATAAATATAATGCATCTTTAAAATATTATGTCTATATTTGCATTGCTTACATGACCATGTGTTTGTCAACATTAATTGCCTATTTCATGACTAAATGATACTTCACTTGTTTGTATTCATTATTTTGTTGCTACTTGTATGCTTGTTGCATGCAAAGTCAAGAGATCCACTAGGACCTATGTTGGTCCTAGTTAGGATAGATTGCATCATATATTGTATTTTAGCTAGGTATTTGATGTAGTGGATCTCTCCAAAGTCTCTAATTTTATGTAAGGCAATTTTATCATCAATCAACCACTTACTTGTATGCTTGTTGCATGCAGAGTTGAGAGATCCACTAGGACCTGTGTTGGTCCTAATTAGGATACATATATTGCATTTTAGCTAGGTATTTGATGTAGTGGATCTCTCCAAAGTCTCTAATTTTATGTAAGGCAATTTGATCATCAATCAACCACTTTGCACCTTAAAACATACCCAAATATGTTGAAATCCCACCGTCCCTTACAATATCTTGCCAGTGTTGTGATGATCTTGATACTACAAAGTAAGTCTATGCATTACCTTTAAGAAGGATCTGAGCTCGTAAGTTCTTCTTCTTCCATCAATACTCTCTTGTTATCCTATAAACACTTGGGAGCTACTTGCAATCATATTCAATATTTGGCAAATGAGTAATCATAAATATGTTGAACACTGAATGCAATTGGAATTCACCTCCTAACTATTTATAGGTTTGTTGAGGCAAGTGTTATTACTTCCTTGATACTTTATTCTTCATTTATTCTACCTCACTTGTTCATAGGTCCATGATATAGTGGGGTACTAACGATTGACTACTTGATAGTTGATACTATTTTTGTCAATCATTAGTACCACTACTCCTCATTGAATTATGAATCAATTAAAAAATCCTCCTCCCATATGCCTTTGTCCAAGTCAATGATCATTTGTACCCTCTTTCAAGTATCACACCCATTTTCTCTATTAAATAAATATGATGAACGTTATAAAATTTGCATAACCACTAATAGCTATATCCTAGTCATCATAAACTTTTTCTTACATGATTAATTGATTGCCATAATTTAGTTACATATTGCATGATTGATTGGCTATTATAGAATCAAGGTATTTTGCAAGGATGCGGTGATGACACTAGTTAGGTCAGCTTACACTTGCATTGCACTTGCACTATATCTCTAATGCTAGCATATCCTTACTCTTAGGACCATTGGTTTATTGGATGATCAATTAATTTTTATATTCATTTGTCATGCACAATTATTTGCTTACATACTTACATTATTGAGTGATCTACATCGATTTATTCCATCAATTTTATCCCCTTTAATAGATTTGGCAAAGGAAACATAACATTAGTATCACATATAGATTAATGGATGGTAAGAGGTATTAGCATAATCTTTGTATGATGTTGTTCTCTTTGTAAAGTTGTTATCAAGAGACAAAATTATATTTTAAATCCCTCCTTTTCGTCCCAATTTTCCCAAGTAGATTGTTTGTGTTAGTTTTTGGAGCCTTAAACTTAAAGGAAATGTGATCACAAGTATAAAAATAAGCATGCAATATTATAACTATGATAAAGGAAACTTAACATGCATGAAAATATGATAGAAAACTTGATACAAAGCTCTAGAAATGCTCATATAAGAAAGCTCACAAAAATTACAATGCTCCTCTCATGGAGTTTACAACTCCTCCATGATATCAAAATGGAGCTACATTGTGACTACTACTACTCAAACCTATGCACTCCAAAACTCTCCCACAAACACTCACAATGAGGCCTTTATATAGAAATATAGATTCCTTACCTCTCACTCAACCCTAAGACTCATGTACATGTGGACTACATGCACATTTACATCATTGCACATTCTAACACTTGTGCATTTATTAAATTACTCTAATAAACTATTTATCTCCTAATATAATCCTAATCTAAATATGTACCCATGAAGGTACATTAGTAAAGAACCAAATGATGTAATATATTCCAACACCCCCTTGTATTACATTATTTGGTTCATGAAGACTTTTAGTCTTTGATAGATGTTCTTCAGCTTGATTTGGTCCTTTGTATTATCTTTAATTTGCATTGCATTGTATGCCTCCTTGAATAGGTTTCTCTTCTTCTTCTTTATTGGAGTCAGTACTCTCATAGGTGGACGTACTATCACCAGATTCTTGCAAGAGTAATTTTCCTTTGCTTTTGTCCTTGTCATCATTCTCCATGTCTTGTATAGAAGCTTTTGAACATACACTTAGAGCATCATGATAAAATTTTGTGTTAGTAGAACTTGAAGTACTAATACTGCATGAGGATTGAAATATCTTTGCTAGGGATGATTCATCCATTTCTATTTTCAATTTAAGTAATTCTATCAATCCTCTTTGTTCTACATTTTCATCCTTATAACATTTGAATGCAAGTAGTGCCATATATAATATGCTTCCATATTCTAAAGGAATTTGAATATCATTCTTTCCATTATCAATTGCTTCAATGAGTCGAGCATGTAGATAATGTTCCATTGTTTCAAAGTTATCTTTTAAAGCTTCACTATGTATCCTTTTTGAAGTAGGGTCTAAGTTTCCTTCAGAATTTATAAGTGAATTCTTGATTCCACTTTTTATGACACTTGCTCTTTCCTTTCTAATAGTGTTGTTCATATCATTGTTTATTGTATTACTTGAGGTAGACATTTCTCTTAGTTTTCTATTTTAGAAATATTTTGATGAATCCTTTGTAGTAGACTACCTTATATCTCCCTAGTAATGATATATGCTATAAATATGATTCACCTCTATCTCTTGCAATCAATTATTTGTAGAAAGCCTTTAAAAAATGCAATTTCAAAAGTTGAATAACTCTTCTCTACCAATTAAGTATGTAGTTGGATTGTCTATGTCTCTTTCCTTTAAACATGAGATTAATAAGATTGATCTTCCAACTAGTATAAATGCAAGCAATAATCTTCAACTATGATTCAATGCTATTAGAGATCTCTAAAACTTCTATGATATGAATTTGGTGTAGGATACCTTATGTCTCCCAAGTTAGAAGTTTCAAGAATACTAAGTATTTGCAAACTAGATTTTTCTAATCCTTATATCTCCTTGTGTTTTTAATGTTTGCAAATGTTCTTGAAGCAATGGAAATAGTTTAAATGCTTCTAGTTTTAATCCTTTCTTTCATATAACCAATATCTTCTCTAGAGATTCCTTTTAACACCTTATTACTCCTATTACTAATATCTCTAGAATATATAATGCACTTGATATCAAACTTGCAATATGACTATGAATATTTCTCACCTTCTTGATGCTTGATTCTGGTTTGCAAGTTGCTTGGAATGTATGTTGTTTGCAAGGTTGATTACTCTTGTTACTCTTCACCTTGCTTGTGCACTTTCTCCTTCTTGTAGATAGGTTGGTTTGTCTTCGTTTGTCACTCTACATGCTCTTCAAAATAGTGACTTTCTACTTGCTTTCAATGCTCTTTTGTTCTTCCAAAGGCTACGTACATGGGCGCCTTCTTAAACTTGGTGTATTATGGAATGGAAGTGCCAAGTGGCACTTGTCTTTTCTATCTTCTTGAAAATGGTTCTTATTGCACCTCCTCCCAATGCCTATGACATGTGGTGCTTGATTCCTTCCCTTTCGGTGATTGTTGCCTATTATCAATGCTTCTACTTTCTTTCTCCATGTTGGGCGCTCATATATGGAGCGTTATCAATGTTGTTTTCATATTTTTCACTAATGTTGAGTGCTCATTTCACTTATCTTTGCTGGAATTTCAAATATGAGATGTTATGATATAATGTTGGGTGCTCAAACTTGCTCTTCAATGTGGCACTCTTCCTCCAAAGTGCATGAAACCACTCCTTCCACATGGCGATGGATTTTTATCTTCTTTTCAACTACTTTGGACTTATCCAATTTTCTTTCCGATGCTTTTCCAATGCTCACTCCTTGGTAATATTTCTTGTTGTCTACATCTTCTCCTTGGGTAGAATACTCAAGCTATCTTCAATGGCGCTATTGGATGTCAATACCTATCCTTTTCCAGCTTGCTTCAATGGTAATCACTCCTCCTTGGTGATGATAAACCATTTGCAATATGATGTCTACTCTATCCTTGTATTCTTTCACTTGTATTGGCTCTTTTGCAGGTCTGATTTTTGTGCTCCATATAGGTGATAACTCGATGGTAGTGGTGCTTCATTGGGTGTCTTTAGACACCTTAGATAACTAGATTTTTGAGCCTTTGGATGGCTCTTCCTAATGCTTACCGAGGCTTTCTTTTAGGATGTTGTAGGATGTCCACTTGGAGACCTTGCTATGTTTCTCTATTGTTGTCCAATCTACCTCTTAACCATGCTTGTAGAGTCCTTTTTGGATGACTCTTATACGTAGATTATGACTGCCCCCTATGCTTGTAAGATGAGCCTTTAACTCACTCAAACTATAGGCTTCAATTGGCTGGTTTTGCTATTTGATTGTGTTGTCCAAGATAGCTTTCAAAAACTATTTTTACTCCTCTTCAAATCTGCCCAAATAATCCTTTTGGAAATGTGGCCTTCGATTGCACCTTAGACTTGGATTTTCTTCTCCCTTTCAAGATTTTATTTTGCCTTAATATGTTGACTTTCTTCTCCAACTTTTGGAGGTAATACTTAACCTTTTTGGTGGCTACTCCTTTGCCACAATATTCTGCAAGTAACTGCCTTCAACTTCCTTGTTTGGCTGAGATAAAACTGATATTATTATTGCCTTTAATCCTTGGCAATATCTTCCTTGCTTGGCTATTCTTTCACTTATCAATCCAAGCTTCTCAATAAAATATTTGCACTATAGATTTATGCAAATTTATAGTCTTCTTTTTATTAGAATAAGCAATAGAATGTTGATACGTTTCTTTCTCTCAAAATATACCTAACTTCTATTTTCTTCTATGTGCAGGTTTGAACCTTGTAGACTATAACTTTTGCACTACTTTTGAAGACTTGAAATGAAACTTTTGATGCAACCTTTAAACTTTGTAATTGGTGCTTTAAAACTTTAATAGAAATCCAAATATAAAAAGCTCAACTAATGAAATTTTGCACCTTTTTGTTGCATACCTTTTTCCTTGTAGATGATGATGATGATAGTGACTTTAGTCACTTAAATTTGCTGCCTTTTGTAGATGTTATTGCAGCTCTTCTAGGCTGTCCAAAATAGCTCACTTGCTCACCTTTTTGTAGCTTCAATACTTGACTAATATGCTGCCCAATACTGTAACTTGGTGGCTTAAATGCTCCTTCAAGATGTACCTCTGAAATCTGATCTTTAGCAGCCACTAACGCTACCCAAATTGCTGCCTTTTTCTGTCCTCAAATCTGAAAAAATTTCAGATTGTAAAGCAGTCAATACCTTCACTGAAAATCTATCCTTGAATCCCAAAAATTTGGTAGGATCCTCCCCCAAATCGCAGCTGAGATGTTCACTCAAGAACCCTTCAATGATGGCCCCCAAATCTCTCATATTTGGTGGTTTTTCTATCTCCTTTCTCTTGCCGAATTCTGACTTCAAAGTAGATCTCCTCCTCAAACAATCTTGTCAATCTTGAGATCTATTCCATACTACCTTGTGATTTGACAATATTCTTGCCAAACCTTCTCCTTTGGGCTTGTCGTTGGATGGCGATGATTGTCCCAATTCCTTAGCTTCTTCCTTGGTAGTAATTTCTCCAATGAGTTCTTCTAGGAACTCCTTCAATGAGGCTCACCAAGCCTTCTTCTTGTTTCTCCTTGAGACCTCTCCAAGGTCTTCAATCTTGCAGCTTCAAAATATTCAATGAGACCTTCCTTGGCCTCTTCAATCTTCAACTATGGAAGTTTTGTAGTGAGATCTTCTCCTTGGATCTCCTAAATATGTTGCTACTAAAATCTGCAATAGAAATTTTGTTAGTTCTTCTCAATGCTCAATCTTCCACTATGGAAGTTCTTCAATAGGGCCTTCAATGGACCTCTTCTTCAATGTGAAGTTTTTAGTCTTCAATGGAGATCACCAATATCCAATATTTTCTAGGACTCTTCTCCTTGAGTCTCTTCAATCTTCAATGGGGTCTTCTTTCTAGGACCTCCTTCCTAGATTTGCAATCTTCAATGTGGCTTCCTTGGCCACTAGATCTTCTCCTCAATATTTCAACTAGGAGTCTTCAATCTGCAAATCTCTCAATGGGACCTTTCTCCTTAGGCCTCCAAATCTTCAATCCTTATTTTTCTGCAACAAAGAATTAATCCCTGCATGAGGAAAGTAACGTCGACCTTCAGGCAATGAAGATGGAGTTCTTCTCTATCTGTTGTAGGAAGCTTCCCAACTTCTGAGAGTTAATTTTTTGCAACAAGAAAAACTTAGATGATAGTAACCCAATGGTTTTCCTAAAAAACTTATTTTCTCTCTTGCAATGAAATATTAGAAAGATAATAAAATTTCTATGACTCTAAAGAAAAATAATCTTCACTAGTTGGATTTCCAATCTAGTGGATGCAATGTTGAGTTCTAGTCTTCACAAGTTATTGCAACTCTATGGAAAAACTCTAGCCAAATCAATCATGTGGCTTTCTCTACTTTCTATTCTTCTATCTAGAGCTACTTCTATCAAAAATCTATTGTGATGGTATTTGCATGCAGCGGTGCACTATGGCTGATCCGGTTTGCAAATACTCAACAATAGCAATGGTGATCACTTTGTGATTTCCTTTGATCCACCGTGGCTCTGATACCATTATTAGATTTTGGAGCCTTAAACTTAAAGGAAATGTGATCACAAGTATAAAAATAAGCATGCAATATTATAACTATGATAAAGGAAACTTAACATGCATGAAAATATGATAGAAAACTTGATACAAAGCTCTAGAAATGCTCATATAAGAAAGCTCACAAAAATTACAATGCTCCTCTCATGGAGTTTACAACTCCTCCATGATATCAAAATGGAGCTACATTGTGACTACTACTACTCAAACCTATGCACTCCAAAACTCTCTCTCAAACACTCACAATGAGGCCTTTATATAGAAATATAGATTCCTTGCCTCTCACTCAACCCTAAGACTCATGTACATGTGGACTACATGCACATTTACATCATTGCACATTCTAACACTTGTGCATTTATTAAATTACTCTAATAAACTATTTATCTCCTAATATAATCCTAATCTAAATATGTACCCATGAAGGTACATTAGTAAAGAACCAAATGATGTAATATATTCCAACACCCTCTTGTATTACATTATTTGGTTGATGAAGACTTTTAGTCTTTGATAGACATTCTTTAGCTTGATTCGGTCCTTTGTATTATATTTAATTTACATTGTACTGTATACCTCCTTGAATAGGCTCCTCTTCTTCTTCTTTATTGGATTCAGTACTCTCATAGGTGGACATACTCTCAAATTATATGGACATAGATTATCCAATGCATCTTATAGACATAAACGGTCTAAGCCAAAATAATCAAATCATATAGACATAGACTATCCATGGTGTCTTATGGACATAAATTATCCAAGATAAAAAGCATTCAAATCTTATGAACATAATTTATCCAAGGTAAAATAATCAAATCATATGGATATAGATTGTCCAAGGAATCTCATGGACATAAATTGTACAAGACAAAAATCATTAAAATATTATAGACATAAATTATCTAAGGTAAAATAATCAAATCATCTGGACATAAATTTTCCAAGATAAAAGGTACTTAAATCATATAGGACATCAACTATCTCAAGACTTATATGTCCTTCAGTAAATACTAACTAAGTCCTTCGGACATTACTAACCAAATCCTTTGGGCAATGCTAACTAAGTCCTCCAGGAAAAATAAATTAAGGTTCTATGAGCATGAATTGCCTAGAAGCAATTATTTATAGCCATCTAAGCGCTTGTCCATTAATTAGGCTCAAAGACCATCACTTGGGGGTAAGAGGCACAAAATCTTAAAAATCCTACAAATGTAATCCATCTAGGCAATACATATCAACATATACATATACTCTAAAACTATGTTAAGCATATTGTTTTACATAGCAAACTATAAAATATAATTTTACAAAAAGATTAAACATTCACACAAATGACTATATAAATAAAGTAATAGTTGACATGTATATATTAACACTCAAAGTTTTAAAAATTGTCAAACATTTTACATGTTCAAAACTGAGGTGCATCCTCTATAAGACCCCCTAGAACTATGATCTACTATCAAGATCCCACTTTGAAGGTGGGGACATCCTCACTGATCTTCGGGAAGTTTGATTCATCTACCTCGAACAGGTCCGTGGTTACTTCCTCATAGGTTATGATAATCAATGCTATATAGGCACTATAGCATGATATAGGGCTTTGTAGTGCACCATTTGCTCTATCTCAACTTGATTATCCTATTGACTAAGTTGAAGCTTATCCTAAGTAGATGCCAACTCCTTCTGAGTCATATTCAAATCCTCTTTTAGATGTACTCTCCCTCTCCATTTGGAATCTCTCTCCCTATTCCTATGATAGCTACTATAGTAACATCCACATATTGGACTAAAATTTTCCATACTTGTGGATAGGCATTGCACCCTAGACTTTAGCCAAAGTATAGAATTGGATGAAATGAGATTTCTCTCTATTTCAACCTTCAAATAAGGTTGGCTCCTTAATTGAATATATTTTGAGAGAAAAGGGTTAGAAAGGAGTAAGGGTTAGAGAAATATATTTAAAAGTGGATGGGATATAATGTAATAACATTGTATTTGACTCCATAATATGCTATCAAACCAATTACATGATACTTAATAGACTAGCCATTATTAACTACAATTACAAGCTCACTTAGCTCTTAACATTCACTTTAATCATTCCAAGGATTCAAAAAATTAGCAATCCAATAGGCAATTCCAACTTGCTTTAACAGAATACACTAAGTGTTTAATGTAATAGAAATAACTTAAATTAATGAATACAATTACTCTATCCATTCCAAGGACTTCAATTGTTAGTAATTCAATAGGCGATCCAAATAGAAAAATTCACTTTAACATAATAGACTAACAATTAAGTGTAACATAAATGACTTAAAGCAAAGCATACATGTAGAGCATGCAATTGCATAGTAATGGAGCCCAAACATCTATCACTTCATTGATCAGCAAAAATATTACAAAGCAATACCATGTAAAGACGACAGAGCCAACCCCTATAATCAGGTATCGTCGCATATTTATAGTTTACAATTTGAATTTTACAATGGAATTTTATAGTGGTAATGTCATTTAGAAAAATATAATCTGGTAAGAAACTAGAATGTTGAGGTGATAACTCTAAGTTTCATGATGCATAAATTTGAATTTTGTCCATCGATCTACAATTGTTTGTATTATTGAAGCTATCATTTTCATGCTTTGGTGTCATTGAGTGGATTTAGCTGGCAAGCGCCATAGCGGTTATAGGTATGAAATGAATATTTCTTGAATGATCGTAAAAAATTAGGTTATTCATTTTGCTTACAAAACTCTTCTAGAATGAAACTATGGCCTTGGTTTAATGACATCATTATTAGATGTATTTTGGCTTTGTGCATATTTTATTCTATGTTATTTTCTTTGTTTGCACAATATTGAGCTCTAGCTTGGAAGTAATGATGTCATCGACTTGAGCAACTTGATTTCATGCATTTTGGCTTTGTTCACTCACATCCTGATTTCATACATATTGGACTTCTCTTTGCAGTTTCGAGCTTAGTTTTGAGCATGCTTATGTCATCATAAAAGGTTGCTCAATCTTGAGCATCACAGCTTCAGGCTTAATCTTCAAATTTTGACCTGAACAATCCTAGGCTTCTCTTCCTTTTGGTCGATGTCTTCATATTGAGCAGCCTAGTTTCATGTAATGTGCTTTTTGTTTATTTTTACCTTTCTTGTGTGATCCTAGGCTTTGACTTGGGCTTGTTGATGTCATGGCTAAAGTTAGCCCAGTTTCAAGCATCATAGCCTCAGGCACTTACTTTTGTGTATTATCATGCAGGAAAGGCTTTGTGTTGATGTTACAGATGACATAATCTCAGTTTCAAGCATCCCAATTTCATGTAAGTCTTCAGTCTTTAGCACATAGTCAATTTTTGGGATCCAAAAGATATTTCTTCTTGCTATCCACATGTGGTTAAAACTTGATCTACATTCTTGGCATCTTTCAAGGAATTTTTCCTCATAGGAATTGAGAACTCAGAAGGTCTACTTCCATTAAGTGTGGATTCAATTGTGATTATAAAATAGAATGTGAGTGGAATTTTATCATAATGGGGAATGACTTTTTGTAAAAATGAGATGAAATGAATGAGTGATTTTTGTAAAAGTGAAAAATGTGAGTGATTTGTGAATGAAATGGTAAATGAGATGGACATGAATGGAGATAAAATATTCTTTACCTTTTCAAACCTTCCAAGTGGCTTATTTTCCTTCTAATGCCTTTATTTTATCTTTTACCCTTGTGGTGTTGGAGGTGTCACCTCATTGGTCATTGCTTGTTTTGGTGCCTCTGTTTGCACACCAAGTGTCTCTTTATCGTCTTGAGGTCTCAGACTCGTGTCTTCTGAAGGAATCTCCACCTCATGGGTCCCTTCTCTTTCTTCATTTCTTTGATCCTCTTGGTCCTCTTCTCCATAAAATATTTTCTTTGCCTTCTCAATAATTACATAGACTCCTACCTATACATATTGAGGGGGACTCTTGAGTTCACAGGCTTGTTCATGGATTTCTTTAGTTGGTATACCTTTCATAGGATGGATAATTGTATATTCTAGCTATATCCCAAATTTTTTCTAGCATTAATGCCATTAAATTTAGAAATTCAAACACCTATGCTTCTTCAATGGGCTCCCACCACTGATCTATTTTTGAATCATCATTGGCTGTTGATTCTACATAAGCTTGGAAGTCTTCTATGGTTTGGAGTTGCATCTCTTCATCCCAAAAGCCTAGAAATCCTAGTTCTTGGGCTTCTCTCATAGGTTCTATGATTCTATCAACCCTTTTTTGTATCATTTTTATCATATCCCATCCTTTCTATATCCTTCCATGCCTTTTGATTACAATCTAGGAGATATTCCTTATCATGTTCCATTGGTCATTGGAAATGGCCCTTGTTGTAGGCTCGAATCTTCTTTTAGCTATTCTCATTAATACCTAAGTTTGTCTAAGCATACCTCCATTTTTAACTTGATCTTGTTCAAAATCTACCTTTTCTTCCTGTATATTTTACCCACTAAAGTCAAGGTAGTCCATGACAATGTAGGCTTTGAGGGTATGTTGAAGAACCTTTCCCTAGCTATCTTTTCTTAGCTACTTAAGAGTCTTCTTAGAGAAGCTAAAAGCTTTAGCTCTCTATTTTTTTTCTTGCAACTATTGTTGCAAGTCTTGAACTTGCTCTAATTTTGTTTTGTTCAGCTCTTGAGTTTCTTGGACTTGCTTTTTGATATCTACAAGCTCCATGAACTATTTTTCCATTTTTTGTTGTCAATTTTATAGAGATTTCTATATATTTTGCTCCTCTTTGGCCATTGTCTCCAATTCTTTGACTCTTTCTTCCAATTATCAGCATATATCCCTTAGGCTATCACCTTACATATATATTATACTGACATGAGCCTATGCATTATTAAAAGAGTCCTCCAATGGTAGATGAGAAATATCCATTGTTTGGGTGCTTATAGGATAATCATTAGGCATCATTTCAACCTTTGGCTTGCTTACTTTTGGTGTGGCCATGACTCTCATCTATTGATAAGAGGTGGGATCCACTATGATCATCTACTTGGGAAGGGAAAATTCTCCTACCTACCTGGGTGTCTTCTTTCTTCACCATTCTTGGGTATTATTGCTCATTTCTTTGATAATATTGATAGTAGTTGTGGTTGGGTGATCAGGTGGCAGTAATGTGGAAAGAAAATATTGTAATATGGGAAAGGAATATGAAAGTATTTTCTAGATAAGATTTAGGGTAATGATTGTTGGATTTTGGATTAATGAATTGAATGTGGTGATTTGGATAGCTTCTGATGTGAGGATATTCATAATATTTAACCCCTATGTAAATCTTAATCCCTACGTAGAGCTTGGTGCTGGTGTAGAAAGGGAAGGAATATTATTAGGAATAGAAGGAGGAGCAATAGCAGGGTTCAAAGAATTAATATTTCTTTCTACTGCTATAGGTTGATTTATCACTAACTTGGTTGTTGTCTTAGCTATTGAAGGTGGTTCCTAGGTTTTATGCCTCTTATTCTCTCTTTGTTGTGTCTCTTCAGATGGATTGACTTTTCTCTTCCCAATCACTTTTTGAAGAGTGGAAGAAGAATTCCTAGTCTCAAACAACTTTTGCACATATGACTACAAGTTCATTTCAAATCCCTCATCATTTTTGTTAGGGTGATTTGATGTTTGTGTGCTTTTGATAGACACTTCTTATTCTTGAGACCTTTGACGTTCTATCTATCCTACAATAAACTTGAGTGTCGATCTGAGAGGAATTTCTAAGGTAGACCTATGGTTCCTTTTCTTTTTTATTTCTATATTAGAGGAACTGGGGAAAGGTGCACAAGGGCCAACATTTAAGGTTGTTATTATACTTGTATAACCTCTTAAGGGCTAGTAGTTGTTTGCCCTAAACTTCCTCTAGTATATCCCATATTTTTTATGATATGGGATCTTTTAGGATAGATATGTTTTTGTAGCTCTATCAGGATGAAATTCATGGCTTTTTTCCTTGGTTGAGGAGTTTCTATCATGACTTCTTACTTCTCTAGGAGAGCTATAGTGTTATCAGTAATTTGTCCTATTATTTGCACCTCTTCTTTGGTAGGACCCTCTTTAGGGATAACTTGTTTTTTTTAGCTCTTTCCCCTATTTGTGGTTTATTATATTGTACTTCCTTACCTCATTAATTAGAGAATATAACTTAGTCTATCCATTTTGGGACTCCCATATTTCTATATTTTCATCATATTTTTGCAAAAAAATATGTCTATTTCCATAAAATATCTAGACTTTTGATATTTTTGCTTAACCTTGAACATCCACCATTCTACAATCTTGGGTGTTCCCCATTTGGTTTTCTTTATCATAGCTTATATATTGTATTTCATCAATTTAAGCTCAAGATTTCATTTAAGATCATAATCATCCTCCTGCTCATAATAGTCCCTCCATGGCAGTAAATTTGGCATCTTGCTAATATTCTAGTTGAACTCATTATTTTTGTGATTATTTTATAGCTGCCCTATTTTAAGTTTGCTAGTCTTCTTGAAAGTAGATGGCTTGCCTTTGTTCATAATTCTTAGATTTTCCTTGAACTTATTGTCAGGTTCATACCTCCATATTTGGGTTATAGCTTGTAGTCCTAGATTCTTGAGTCTACGAAATAGTTTTTCTCTTTTTCTCTTGCAGTTATTATAATTGGCCCAAGAGTAAAGCGATACTCGTAGGTACCCTTCTTGTTGATCCTAGTGCCATATGAGATATTAATGGCATATGTTTACCTGCAAAATTCCATATCAAATACTTTTTGTGACATAGTGTGCCAATAGGAAAGGTTTCCTCGTGAAACCATACAATCTTATGATTGTTCTCTTTTTCAAAAAATACCAATCTCCTTTTGCATGATAACTTTGCAATAGGGTTTTTTCTTTTACAGTTAGCCAAGGCAATTCTCTAGAGATGGCCTTTCATGTAGACCCTAGGAATTCCTTATTTAAGTGGTAATAAGACTCAGAATTAACAAATTATTCTAGTCTACGACTGCCAATTTTTTCCTTGATTGTCTACTTTATTCAAACTTATCTAGAGCATAGTCTAAAAAGTGTGATAGAAAAAAATCCATGCAATGTGTGAGAAATAATGAAATGTACCATGTGGTTATATTTGAAATTGAGTAAGTTTTTCATGCATTTTCTTGCACATGTAGTGAGCCCAGTCAAAAAGAGTGATTTATTGGACTAGTCTGAACAAAATTGGTCAAAATGGCAGGAATTGAAAATAGCATATGTCGTGGCAATTTGGTAATAATATACCTCCTTTTCAATATGAAAAACAAATATGATAGCTACATGGAGAACAACTTTGGGTTCTTAAATTTTATAATTTTAATGGGGGTTTTAGGGAGCTTATCTCCCACTGGGGGGTTGTGTAGCTATGAACGGAGCTAATAATTTAAGTATTTTCTTTATTTGGCATGCTTCTTCAAATCATAAAATCTACTTTGGAATTTAGAATTGAAGGGCTTAGAGGGCATTCTAGGCTTGAATTATATAGCAAATGCATCTGTAAAAGCATCTGAGGTGAGGTGGAAAATAGTTTTTTCTTGGGCATTTTGGATAATCCTTAACTAGGGATTACAGAACCTTGAGATTATGAGCACAAGCTTTGGATAGGGATGTGTAGGCTTGCATATATAAGAAGATAAGAAAGAGTGGTATGCAAATGAACTCGGGCTACTTGGAGGAATTACTTGCACTATTTTTTGCTCAGCATCTTCCTGCGGTTCCTCTAGTTTTCTTTTCATAGTTATTTGTGTCTACAATTCAACATGTCTGATCTTGGAGCATTTTTTCTTTCTATGCTTTTTGATTACTGCTAGATGCTTTTGTGTAATTGTACATCGCTTCATGATATTGGTCTTGAACAAGGTTTTATGTTGTGTTTATGTTTTCTTAGCTTATAGCCTATAAAATTTGAGTGTAATTTTTTTTTACTTTGTAGTTCTTCTTTGCGAAGTTGAATTTTCTCTAAGTGTTGTCTATGAGAAGCATTGTACTAGTTATCACATAGTTATTGTAGTAGTTATACTTTGATTTGCTTTTCTTGAAACATGTTTTTCTCATTGCCTTGGATTGTGCAAAGATCTTTGCATGTTAGTTGATTTTCTTACTTGTCATCACTTTTGACCAATGATTAAATGACATGGTAAAATTGGAGACGGTTAGCTCCAGTATCAACAAATTGTCTTAGTGAATTCAAAATTTTCATGGCCTATTTTATTAGTACACTCTTTTATGTACATATGATACAAGGAGTTGTCACTATCTTACACAAAGTGTTTTAGGTGATGGTCATTTACCTATATCGATAAAATTTGGTCACTCTCATATAACAACTCATACATATTGTGCTCTCTTTTGGTGATGATCTTATATGGTCCAAACTTGAATGAATCATTTTTTTGGTGATTTTTCAGCTTCAATTTGTCTTCATCCCATTTGAGGATGAGGTCATCAATTTTATAGTCTCTAGGCATAGCCTTTTTATCGAACCATCACTTGGTTGTGGCTAAGTGGCTTTGGAAATTGCAGTAATTTTTTTCTCTCTACTCCTCCAATAGCAACAAATGTTTCATTCATACCTTTTTCACTTTCATGTCAAAAATTTTTGTTTGATTTGTTATCTTCAAAGTTGGTAACTCAATATGCAATGGGAATAACTTCTTTATCATAAACCAATGAATAAGGAGAATATTTTAATGACTTCTTCATGGTAATCCAATCCACCCATAATGCTTGATCTAGCAACAATTGCCAACTCCTTTTATTTTCTCCAATGGTCCTTTTAATGATCTTCAAAATATTTTTATTGATTGATTTTGCCAGCTTGTTCCCCTATGGATAATAATTATAGGACATCTACAAAAAAATACCATATTGACTGGAAAAGTTAATAAATATTATTCCTATGAAAGGAGATCCATTATCACTCACCAATGTATATGGGATGTCAAATATTGTTATCAACTTCTTGATGAACTTGATCATAGTGTTCTAATTGGTTATATTTGTGGCCACTGCCTCAATCCATTGAGTGAAATAATCAGTTTTTAAAATGTAATTTGTGGTCTACTAATGAGTTTGGATTTATGACTCTAATGAAGTCTAACCTCCACTATTGAAATGGCTCCTTGGTTACAATTGGATGTAATGGAAGTGAAGCATTCTTATTTCTCCCAATGAACTATTGGTATTTTTGCAAGATTGGGCTACTTTGAATGAGTTTGCAAAAATTATCAGTTAATAAAATCCTTCTCTGAGTATTTTTGTGGCAGTGGTTCGGTTGAATGGTTTACCATCATGGGCTAGCTCAATGGTGTGTTGAATCACTTCTTTGTCATAAAATCGAAGGTCATCATAGCTCTAGTCTATTTTATCTTGATACTACATGCATAGTGATTTGAACTAATTTACTTCTTCTGCAATACAATGTACTCCAATTTTTAAACTATTACTAGACTCAATTTCAATTTCTTTATAGGCTTGTTCTTCTATTTCATCCTATGACCTATATTTCTCTAATTTTTGTTAAATAAGCTTTCTAGGGTGATCAACCCTTTGGGGATATGATTATTTTTCAACTGAATAATATACTTCTGATCAATTTCCTGGGATATCTCCTCTTGTTGAGATAATTAGATTGCTTCCCTTATCAAGAAATCAATGATTTGATGGTCATCTTTGAATACTTTCCAAAATATTTATTTTTTCGGTATTGTTGGTATAAAGATCGGTTTTACTCTATTTTTCTTTCTCAAACAATATTTTGTTATAGGTGCATAATTTACTCCTTGAGCTATGAGTGCATTAGCCAACTCATTCTACTCTTATGGAATAACTTTTATATTTAGAGCTAAATATTTCCATCAAATCCCATACCCTATTTCGGTATGCTTTCAAATAATGGTATCTGCTATTATGTCTTTCTATTACTTGATTGACTATGAGTTCAAATTTACCATTTATTGTAAGTAGTTTAATGTCTTTCTTTTCTGATTGCATCAAACCAAGGCACAAGGCCTCATATTTAGCAACATTGTTGGTGTAGCTTCAATTTAGTATAGAGGAGATATTATTGAATTTTTTTAAGGATATATTAGCGTAATCCCATGTTCAATATAGTTTTTGCATCTAGCCCTATCAAAATAAAGCTTCTAGTGTTCTAATTTTTATAATTCTTGATTTATGGCTACTAGAGTCTTCTTATATCCTAAGTCCAAGACGCGATATGTGCCAATCTTAGTATTAACTAAGGCATTGTAATTATTTAAATAGAATTTATCCTCTATCTCCAATTCTTCTAGAGTATCTTCTAAGGGATCTACTCCAAATATTGTACTGATATACTCATCTTATTCAATTTTCTCAATATGATTTTGGAACAATTTTGATCTTTTTACTTTTATTTGGAATTATCATTTGAGAATTATCTAGATACATGTAGCCTCCTAATTTTATTGTGAATTATCGAGAAATGCGGATATCAAAGTTTGGTTATAAATCAACCACTACTATCTCCTATTTTATAATGATCTCTGGTGCTCTATGGAGTTTCATAGGAACATATTTGACTACCTTAACTATTTTCATAAGGGTGCCATCTAATTGGAGAACTCCAGAAAATGAATGGGTATATTCCATACTAATTATTTCACATACTACTTTGGGCATTATAGTAATGGCTACTCATGAATCAATCATACAATTATGAACAACCCACCCTTCCATTTTCAATGATATGTAAAAGGGAGGTAGCCTATTCTTAAGAGTTATTGAATGATTTTCTTGGCAATATTATAATTTGAACTTGGCTGATCTTCTAGAGTGATTTTCTTCAATGAAGCTCTGAGTAAATCTATTTGTCTGAGAATCATTAGTGCATCATACATACTTGCTTTAGGATGAGCTCTTATATGATAATGTAATTGGGTACTTGCTTCTTCTCATTTTTATTTTTTGGTTCATCAAACCTTCTTCTATATTCTTGAGTAGCCTCTATTTTTTGTCTCTTTATTATCGAAGGGAATCTGAGCTTATCTTATGCTTTTTCCTTTGCATCAAGTAGTATCTCTTTAGCTTTTTGTGTTTTCTTTGATCTAGATTGTTCTTTTCTTAGATCTAGCATAGGCAGAATGTTTTTGGCTCCAATTAAATTGTATATTTCCTAGTACCATGTAGAGCTTGTTCTTTAGGCTTTTGAGATTGAGTTGGGACTCAAAATAGTTCCAGCTTCTAAGGATCTACATGAATTGACTTTTTCCTATATTTGGTCAACACAGATATACATTCTTATTCCAAATAATCTTGAGTAATCATGATCTACTTGTAATGGCCTTCCTTGGAAAGACTTATTCTTGATATTTGATTTATGTATTTATGTGTGGATATCTAATGCATAATGTCATTTTATGTCACCAATATGTGTGGGTAGTTGCACTTTATATTTTGATTATACTACTTTTGGAATATGGTATTGTTTATATATTTGTAGTTGCAAAACCAAGTACTCTCATCAATGGATTGGTATGGGACAACCACCAAAGTTGAGAGAAAAATGGGAAACAATGGATGACATTCTCATTGACAACTCAATGATAAAAAGAACCCTTAATATAGATGCATTGTATATATGTATATTAATTTGATATACCTTTGGGTAAGGAGGTTGTTATTTGAGCAAAAGAGCCATCCTTAGTAGGAGGATGATAACATTGTAGTTATTGTAAAACCTCCTACTTAAGGACAAAACTTGTTGTGCTTATTGATGAATTGCTTTTTGGATGCTTATTGAGGTGTGAATTTGTAGTATTAATAATAAAGTGATATTATTAATACTTGGGCTATTAATATTGATGTTAATGGTTAATATTAACATCTGATATTAATTAGCATATTACCTTATGGTTAGTAATTAGCATTAACATAGGAGATAATAATGTTATTTCAAGGGTCAAATGGATAGCTTTTCTAATGTTTTGCATAATAAGTATTAATAGGCTTGCTCTAATTTAAATTAGTTATCTTTTTAAAAGATAGTGAGATTTAATTAATCTATAATAATTGGAAAATAAAAGGAGTGGTGATTGCTTTAGTAATGTTTAAAGGTAGCGGTGTGAGAAACCTTCTTGTAATGTCACAAGGGAACATTACTTTTACATGTAAGAAGGAATGGCTTCTTCATTGGCCTCCCTTAGCCTCTCTAGTAATATATGGATAAGATATTGCATGGTTTTAATTGGTGATTTGAAGAGAAGATAGGAGCATGAAAGCAAAGAATAAGGGCATAGCATCAAAGAAGGAGAATTGTTTAGATAATTTGGGCAAAGATATTTACCTCTTATGATACGTGCAATTAGTGTATGCATTATTAAATGTATTCTTGTTGATGCTTACATTATATTTGATTAATCTAAATGTTTTCAATCTTAAGCTCTTTTGTCAGTGTATTATGGATTGATTTGAGTCCTTTGGTTCTTTTTGCCTTGAGAAGGTTAGCCTTGCCACCCAAGTTGTTTGTCCTTTAGAGCTTGTTGAGGGTTGGGTGGGCATGTTGATCTTTTGTTTAAGCTTTTTCTAAGTCATCCAATATAGACAACCTTGTTTTTTTAAACCTTTTTAAATCCTTACAAGATAGTTTGGGTAGTTTCTACCTTGGTAGTTATGGTGAAGCTCCAACTTAGGAGTTAGCCTATGTGGTATTGAGCATTGTTATATGTCTTTCCAGTCTTGTTGATCCATTTTGGGGGATAAGGATGTGTCTTGCTTTATCTTGTGAGTCATTCCATTATCTTTTATCCCTTAGTTGTAGTGCTAGTTGGCCTGAAGCACCTATGAGAGTCAAGAGTGGTGGGGCATTGGTTTTTCTAGTTGAGTGAAGTTGTAGTTAGGGGTGGAGTATCCTGAAGTTGGTAGAATGTCGCATTTCTACCTCAGAAGTATGGATTGATGATTTCTTGCTATGGAGAATTAGGTTTCTCTAGTTTTATTTCACCTTTTAGAGCTCGAAGGATCTTGTGAGGGTTATTATTATTGTGTGCTTCCTAGCTTTTGTTAGGCTGGTTACATTTTCAAGTAATGATTTATGCAATATTTTAGGGATTATATATTTATAGAATGATGGCTTTTAATTTTAAAAGGGAATGTAGTGTTGTTTTTAATAAGGTGAAAGTCAATGGATTTTAAATATTTATTTTTGTTTTGTTGAGAGAGATATATCGTTATAAAGATAGTATTGTCTTCCTTTTAAATAAAATCTTTGAGAGTTTTGTAGATAAGAACTAAATTTTTAAGGACTAAATAAATGAGGCTTTATTTTTTGGTTGTGGAATATGGATAATGGTAGGAAAGCCAAGGAGTCCATATTTGGAGAGAATTATGGGATTCTCTCATTGAATTGTTTGCTTCATATCTATATGTTATGTATTTTTGGATATGAGATTTGCATAGTAGGATGCATTTGCATATCGTGAGATATCATGATCCCCTATAATTACTTTCATAACTCTATAAATGATATTACAAATAAAAGATCCTGAGGAAAGAAGGAAAGTTTTTGCTTATGATTTGAAAATGTATTGTAATAAAAACCTTTTAAGTATATAAGGATTTGGAGGAAGAATTTAATATATTGGAAATTTTGGCATTATGATTATATTATTTGTGAAATATTATAGAATGGAAGTTTTATTGTTAAACCTTAAGTCCTTTGAATATATAGATAAAGGAAAATGGAATGATTGCATGCTAGTTTCTATGTTTGAAAGGATGGGTTATATTCAAATTTGTGGCTATAGTATTTGAAATCATCAGTCATGTTCATTCTTTCAATAATAAGATGATGAGGTTCTTCTAATTGTGTTATGTAAAATATTTATGATGCCAGTATAGTAAAGTGTTATATTTAAGGATGTTTTAATATAGCACTTTGATTAAATAATTTTTTTATGTTATCATTATGTTTAGATCTTATTATTAGATGTTAGCAAAATGTTATACTTTTCTTAAAAGCATGTTATGCATATCACTTTATTGTTTGGTGGGAAATATGTTATGATTTTAACTATTATATGATTCTTGGGTTTTGGGAGGGCTAGGATGAGATTTTTTATAAGCCATATTAGAACCCTAAAATCAAGAAGATAATCCAAATATTGGAATGAGTTACGACGATGCAATAGCTAGGAATTTTTTAATCTAGGAGGAGTTGCGATGATGCTTTAACTAGATAATGGTGAATGGTACACCTTGAATGGCAAGGATTTGGTGTTCCAAAGTAATGAGGTCTTTGGAATCATTTGCATGGTAGTATAGTGGTGATACCCTGAACGATGAGGATTATGTGATCATGCTTATTACTAGGTGAGTGGTAATGGCCTTAGTTAGCCCACAAAAGTGTGGTAACTAAGCACTAAGGCATTATACCATAATAATTCTACATAGATGAATGTATGTAGGGTTAGGGAATAGACATATCCCTTTAAATGTTATGGTCCTTAAAGGATAATCCCTACATCATTGTCAAGTTATCCTATGTCGATGAGGTTATGGAAAAGGTAGGGAGACCACTACTGGCATCCTTCCTAAATGGTGAGGTTTCGGAATGTGAACCTCAAAAATATGAGATGTTAGCCACTCTTGTCCACTTGAGGGTAGTCTATAGTGACATAAGTTCAAAATGTGGTTATGCCTTATCAATATTGGAGTGTATTGGGTCTTATTTGTAAATCTTGCTTGTAAAAAATATATCTCTCTCTTAGTTAGTTTTGGTGAGTTGTTACACTACTCTGGTTCCCACAACATGTTGACTTGACCTTTTTGAGCTCTTTTAGCCTTATCAATAGCCAACTTTTCATGATATTGATACATAACACAAGTATCTACATTGTGATGGTCACTACATACCAAACATCGAGGATGACTTTCAAGTTCTGATGTTGAGGGATCTTGATCTTGGTAGCTATTGTTGACTTTTTCTATAGTAATATTGTTAGAAACATTTTGATCTCTAGTAACATACGATAATATTTTGGGCTAAAATCTCTCCGCTTATATTTTCTAAATTGTTATCACTTTATTATTCAACATTTTTAGTGTAGACAACACTTCTAACATTGTCGATGGTTCTTTAGACTTAGGCTCTGGTAACACTAGCAAAGTGGGAATTGGAGGTAATGTTTTGGGCACAGGAATAGGATGTATTGAAGGAAGAGATAAAATTATGATAGGAGTAATTGATGATTCATTTTATTGAGAATGTTGAGCTATTTCTAGAAAATATGGCATTACAACTCTCAAAGGTAATCTTCCTACAAAAATTAAAGTATTTTTAGCGATAATAATGGCTTGATAGACCTTAAGAAAAGTGATTACATTGGACTATTGTGTTTGTAATACTAAATCAAGATCTAATGCTATGATATTATATATATGTGCCAAGGGACCTGGGGATCTCATATTCTATGGAATTCTCTTCCAGGTTCTATTTAATCTAATATTGAAATCAATGATTATTTCTTGAGGATTTCTTTGTATGATAATAAACTAGGTAAGAAGTAAGGGGTCTGCTATCTCATTGATTCTTCCACAAAGGGTCTAGCTAGGTCATCCCATGTATGAATACTTGTATCTTCTAAGGTTCAATACCAATTAAGTATCTTCCCCCTAAAGGACATGGCAAGGATTTTGACCATAACATCTTCATCTCTTATGTTGTGGATTGTTGCTAATGACACTAAATCTTGGCAATGCTCATAGGTAGTTTTACCTTGTGGAATATATTTCACATTCACTAGACCTATGGGTCCAATGGTGTTCCAATCAGGGAAATTATGAGGAATTTTTTGTTGATTATGAACCATTATTTTAGGACTAGGTGACCTTAATGGTGCAAAAAAATTAGTAGACAAAGAATTTGTCCTTTCAAGAAGACTCAAGGAGTGGAATTTCAATGCATCTTGGCTTATGAATGGGTAACTCTAAAAATGGTGGTGATTCTATAATTTCTTCATTATAGACCTTGTAATCATATAAATATGAGACAAAAATTGTACAGATTATAAAATTTCAACAAATAGAACTGATAATTTATTCATAATACAATTCTAGGTTCTATCTTTTAAGGGGATTCATCAAATAGAACTGATAATTTATTCATAATACAATTCTAGGTTCTATATTTTAAGGGGATTCATCAAATGAACATACATTCTCTATAAATTAGGTCAATATTATTCATCGAATCTTGAGCTCCCCAGGAAGGTGAGATGAATTTGATCATTTCATCCCATCGAGAATGCCATAAAATACTATACTATTGGACTAAAATTTGTCATACTTGTAGAAAGGTGTTGCACCCTGGACTTTATCCAAAGTATAGAATTGGATGAAATGAGATTATTCTATGTTTGAACCTCTAAAGAAGGCTGACACCTTTAGTTGATTATATTTTAAGGGAAAGGGTTAGAAAGGAATAAGGGTTAGAGAAAGATATTGAAAAGTGGATGGGATAAAGTGCAACAACATTAGATCTCACTAGATAATACGTTATCAAACCAGTTATATGATACTTAACAAATCAATCATTATCAACTACAATTACAGGTTGATTTAGGTCCTATCATTCACTTTAATCATTCCAAGGATTCAAATAAATAGGAATCTAAAGATGATTCAAACTCGCTTTAACATAATAGACTAAGTGTTGAATGTAAAAAAAATGACTTAAAGTAATGAATACAATTGCTCTAATCATTCTAAGGACTTTAATTGTTAGTAATCCAATAGGTAATCCAAATAAAAAAATTATATTTAACATATTAGACTAAAAATTAAGTGTAATAGAAATGACTTAAGCAAAGTATACATATAAAACTTGCAATCGCACAGTAATGGAGGTCAAACAGTTATCACTTCATTGATTAGCAATAATATTAAAAAGCAATACCAAGCAAGGACTATAGAGCCAATCCTTGTAATAAGATCTCTTCACATATTTATAGTTTACAATTTAAATTTTACAATGAAATTTTATAGTTGTAAGATCGTTTAGAAGAAAATAGTCTAGCAAGAAACCGAAATGTTAAGGTGGTAGCTCTAAGCTTCATCTCATGCATAAATTTGAATTTGATCCATTGATATGTAACTACCTTCTACAAGTTGCTATATTATTGGAGCTATCATTTTCATGCTCTGGTGTCATTAACTAAATTAAGTTGGTGAGCACCATGGTGGTTACAGGTCTAAAAGGAATATTTCTTGAATGATTGCACAAAATCAAGATCTTTAATTTGCTTATAGAGATCTTCTAGAATAAAATTATGAATTTGGTTTGATGGCATTATTATTAGACGTATTCTAGTTTTGTGCACCTTTTCTTCTATGTTATTTTCTTTGTTTGCATGATCCTAGGATCTAGCTTGGAAGTGGTGACGTCATTGGATTGAACGGCCAGGTTTTGTGCATTTTGGTTGTATTTGCTCACATCCCAATTTCATGCATCTTGTACTTCTTTGTGTAGTTTTAGGCTTAGTTTCAAGCATGCTTACATCATCATAAGAGGTCTCCCAATATTGAGCATCACGGCTTCAAGCTAGATCTTTGGAGTTTGACCTACACGATCCTGAACTTCTCTTCCTTTTGGTTGATATCATCTTGAGTGGTCCAATTTTGTGTAATGCTCATTTTGTTCACTTTTACCCTTATTGTATGGTCTTGGGCTCCAACTTGGGCTTGTTGATATCACGACCAAAGTTAGACTAGTTTCAAGCATCATAGCCTTAGGCATTTACTTTTGTGTATTCCCATGCAGATAAGGCTTCAATTTGATGTCACAAATAATGTAATCCTAGTTTCAAGCATCGTATTTTTGTATAAGTATTTAGTCTTTAGCACACAATCAATTTATGATATCCAAAAGACATTTCTTTTTGCTATAAAAATATGGTCAAATTTTTATCTACACCACATCATGTTTCCTCCTATTGTCTTGGCCCTTATAATCTAGGACATGGAAATATACAACTCGAATGTCAACCTCTCTACCTCCTAGTGTAGCCTGGTAATCCCCTCTATCAAGTGACCCCTCTTCTCTTACAAATTGAACACCTATTGCCAAATGTCCTCCATCTCATTATCCCTACCTATAATAAGTCACTCCAGCTCTACCTAAAGTCAATCCTTCTTCATTTGCAACTAAAGGATCTCTTGATATCTCCCCTCCTCCTCCTCAAAATGGTGGCCTATCTCCCAAATCTCTAAGTGTTAAGAAAGAGCATCTTGCTTTGACTATAACTCATTTTTCCTCTAAAGTAGGACCTCCCACTCAATGTCACTATGAATGCTCTTGTTGGTTTCACTAGGGTTTCCCTCAAAAGGTATTAAGGGAGGCTCATTTGGACCAGCCTCATTCATCCTCATCTTAGGAGGCTTGCTTATACTATCCTCATCCATCCTCATATTGGGAGGATCACATGGACCAACCTCATCCTTTCTCACCTCTAGAGGCTCACTCGAACAAGACTCATTCATCATCACCTTTGGATGCTCTCTTGGACCAACATCATCCATCCTCACCTTCGGAGGAGGTAACCTCAATAAAGGTGGCATCGCTCTAGGGTGATGTCAATACCTCCAAAAAATATCTCAAATATACCTTCAAAGCATTGAACTCCCTTAATAATGAGACCTAGGACCATGCCCTAGTCCCTTTGCTTGAGATGGATAGGCCTGCTACTCTATCATACATCAAGACTGAGAATCCTTGTACCATTGTTGAAATACCTCAACCACCCTTAGATCATCCTAGCCTAAGTTATAAATAGTAGAATCATCCTTATTTGATTTTCTATAACTGGTAGGATCAGGATGACTTCCTATTCCTCACTCATGATTAGACCTCTAGTACCATAATGCTCTATCAAGGATACTTTATTCTTTGTTGAATTGTCATAAGATCCAATCAACACAAAATAATTCCTACTCACCCTTGGTCCCAATGAGCAACCTCACCCATATTACGCATTCCAACTAATAAGCATCCTTGGACCATCCTACGTGCTCATGATTGATGGATTTTAAAGCCTAATACTTAATGTAAATCTTACAAGAAAATAATCACAAGATCAAATATAATAAATTTGCAATATAATGAATTCAATAGATAATTCAGAATATAATATCAAATAGAATAACACAAGAATATAAATACTCACAGAATAATCACATGGAAATGCTAATGGAAATATTGAAAATGCTATTGAATAAAGGTCTACTAATGCATGCATGAAGCTATGCATTTTTATACAAATTACAATGCTTTGTCACAAATATATAATTGTATGTGACTTATCATATGGTGCACTCTTGACCTTCTCTCTTATTTGTACTCTTCACTTTTTTATTCTAAGGACACATGTGCACTCTCACATAAAGAACACACGTGCACATTTACACTCCCAACACTTGCACATATAATTACATGACACTTATGCATTGCTTGCATATTATTACATTACATGAGATATAAACTCACACTCTAATCTAAGACATACACCTAGTCTAATAATGTACCAAGGTGGTACATTGGCATGTACCAAATAATGTAATATTCTCCAACAATGATAAGGTTGCTAGATAATCTGCTCTATTGTTAGGTTTTCATTCATCTCTCATGTCTCCCACAACTTTCTCCCCATAGAAGCCCTTGGTCCTAGCTCAAAGGCATGATCCCAATGATATATAATAGGTACCTGATAGTCATCTACTATCCTTGAAAAATAGGTGGTCAAAATACTACTATATGCTCTAAATCCCACACCTAAAGCAACATGCAATACATTATGCTCTTCACCCACTTGTAAGTTATGTGATAAAGAGTATGGTAAAAGTGTGCTAGAACCACTAGTCCCCAAGCATAAACCATCTGGTGGTCCCTCATATTTTCCACCACCTCGCCCCACCCCCACTACATAGTCCACTAACTCATAACTCCTATTAGCATACCAGATAATAAAGCATAAAGTAGGGTATTACATCAAACTAAGTGACCTACCAAGTATCTGATATTGATAACAATGCTCAATCTCATAATTGGGTAGCCTACATTAGCCTCACTTTAACTATGACACCTCTACTATGGATCGAGAGGATCCTCTAAACATCCTTCAAAGTCATAGTCATCTCCCCTATAGGGATCCAGAATGTACTAGTTTTAGAGCATTATCTCTCTACCAATGATATCAATAATGCATGGTCATACAACACTGTAGGCATATCAATTATGTGCAACAGACCTATTGCCCTTATAAGGTAACTATCTACATCATCTGTAATCAACTATATACAACCCAAATATTGCATATGTCTCTCATGGGGTTCCAACATATTTGAAATCTCCTACACACATAAAAAAATACAAATAATCAATCATCACTTAGACATGAAAAGTTAATTTCATGATTAACAATCCAAATCATTTCCAATCACCATCTCTATAAAGAGCTCAACAAGTGCTTTCTAACAGATATAAACATGGCTATATTTCAACACCATTTTAAGCATTTATGATGAGATAAAAAGACCAAAAATGGCAACCTCATATAAAAATGCTCAAAATAAAAAACCAACTACACCATGAAAAAGTAATCAAAAAATATTTCTCGATGAGTATAAACATGACTAAGTTCTAAGATCATTTGGGTGGTCAAAATGACATGTGCAAAAATATTGTATGACTGCAAAAACATCATATGGTCACAAAATCATTTTCTAAGCACAAAGATACCTTACTGGTACAAAAATACCATAAAATTATAAAATTATCTTACGGTTGTAAAAAAATTGTATAGGTGGAAAATCGTCATATGATGGCAAATTTGTTGTATGACTACAAAAATGTTGTACAACTATATCAAAGCCATATAGACACAATTTTTCAAAAAAAGGAAAAAAATAATTGAAAATCTAAGCATGGTTCTCAAAAATTACCTTGGGATCCATCTCTCCTTGCTCGATAGCCCATACAACCTCCACCTAGTGCTTTAGTTGCCTACCCTGAACCGTTTTTATCAAATGCTCCCTTGAAATATTCCCTTGCTAGAGCATCCTCTAGTCCTACTCCCTTTCTCTCATCCAATGAAAATTAAATGAGGAAAAATGGGGGTAGCCTTTTACACCCCCCACCCTATTTTCCCTCTAAATTAAACTCAAAGTTAAACTAAATTCAAATTCAAATTATTTCAACTCAAACCTTACAAAACAAAACAACAATTAATTAATAATAATAGCCTTAATAATCAACTTCAATTTCATGCATTTTTTAAAAAATATTTGACTTTACACACTTCATCGATGGCTTACCTTGACAACTCGAGGGAGCATACCTTAGCACAACTATGTGGATACTCATGACACATTTTATGTAGGCACATTGTAGTTAATACATTCATTAACTAACATCCCAAAAATGGCACCCCTTTTTTACAAAATTGGAAAATTGATGATTTTGAAGCACTTGTTTTACAATGAACACTTCAAAAGAGGACAAGTGTAGACACCCTATTTTTTCCCTAAATAAGCCATTCAACATGTTATCAATAACTCTTTTGATCGATTTAACATAATTGTCAGTTTGAACCCAAATTCAAGGCAAAAAGATGCCATCAACTTCCTCATTTATAAAACTCAATCAAGTTACTTCTAAATTTTACAAAGTTGATGTTAAAAACCTCTCAAAAATATATTTCCAACAAGTATAAACATGACTATATTTAACCATTATTTGACCCTTCAAATACCTTGGGAAAAAACACTATATTACAAAAATATCACAACATTTTTGTGAGCATTCAACAATTTTGACCCATCAACAATTTTGCAAGCAGACATAATTTTGCAAGCATTCAAAATTTTTCTAGTATGTAGTATTTTTGTAAGCATTCAACATTTTTTTGAGCCCTTAACATTCTTGTAAAAGCACCACCAAAACTTTAGTTTTGGCAATGTGACTCCTAGTTACCGCCAGTTCGACTAATTTCACATGCAATCAAGTGAATTTTGCATTCCTTATCTAAATTACCAATTAAAGATAGTTAACTACCCAATTCACCTCACAATCAATCCATGCAACTACCAATCAAGATAGTTAACTCCATCCAGGACTAAGTTAACTCTCCAATTAGCCATGTAACTAGCCTAAAACTGAACACCTCGCCTCCCTAGACTACACTTGTCAAATATTCCTCATGTAAACCATGGTGGAGTTTCCAACGCTATTTTCTTCTATAAAAGATCCCTTTAGGGTGCCAAAAAGACTAATCAATAACTTTGTGCTTAAATTTATGAGCTATTCTAAAATTTGCAAGAAGCAAAGGCGTGCTAGGGGTATTATGCTAGAGTTCTAATATTTGTTTTACAGGTATAGGTAGAGGAAGTTGTTGCTAGGGGCTCTTGGGGGTATGTTCCTTCTCCATGAGGGAAAATATTTGGAAGGCATCTAACAACTTGGTTTTTAAGTTCTAAATAGGGCAAATTTGAATCTAGAAGTTTGGTTGTTGCTTTCATTATTTTCAACATTGTTTTGCATGATTTTATATCATAAGTTCCTCTCTCTTTTTTAAACCTTAAGTGGAAAACTTAGGGCTTGATCCTTGTATCAAACAAGTTTATTAGTTCAAATCAAATAGACATGCCCAAATCATGCTACTTTAGATTTTTATTTTATAGGTTATAGTTTTGTAGGTTATTATTTTGCAAGTTGTTTTGTAGGTTTTCTATCTAGGGTTATTGTTTACCACACTTTGATCCCTTTTGATGTTTTCAACCCTTTTCTGATGTTTTTGACCCTTGCCCAATATTTTTAATCCTTGTCCAACATTTATACCTTGTCCGATATTTTTGATCCTTGCATAGTGTTTTTTATCCTTGCCTAACATTTTTTACACCTGTTGAGTATCTTTGAGCCTTACAACATTTTTTACCTTTGCAACATTTTTTTACCACAAAATTTATTGACCCCTATCCAGTATTTTTGACCCCTATCTAGTGTTTTTGGGTCCTTGTAGTATTTTCAACCTATGTGCAATGTTTTTGACCCCAACACAACATTTTTGCATAGTCTCAAAAATCAAGTGTAGATTCTCGTTTATGTTTTAATTTTACTATAAAATAGGTATTTCCAATATATTTTCTAATTTAAAGAATTAAAGTAATTTTTTGTGTGCATCTTTACAAAGATTTAAAATCTTGAGTCTTAGATTTCAGAATTATAAGTAGATCCTATGGTTAGTGAATGAATGTTGTCTATTCTTGTAAGTGTTCATATCATTATAGGAATTATTTTGTGAATGCATATCTTAGATAGTGGTCCATTTCATCCTATAATATTGGTCATCTCATAGTTGTTTTCTTATTAAAATCACAAGTAGAAGAAGCATATTATTGGACATTATGAAGGGATAGCATTGCTTTTATCTCTCTTGATTAAACATTGAGTTGCATCAACAAGTAATAACATCTTAGAATAGGTTGCACTGCATGAAATTTTGGTCTATTCAATTCATTACTTTGAAATGCAAAAGAAAAAATGAGAAATACCTAGTTAGTTGCATTCATTTAGCATAAAAAAACATGTAGGTTTACATCTTGGATTGCATTACAAATCATCTTGGATACAACTATCATTTTATTTGTAGTCTTTGTCTTCTTAATTTTTTAGGATAGAAAGGAACTTCTCGTAAAAGGGGCCAAAAGTGGAGTCCATGACATAAATAGATTTTCAATAAAGTTCCAAGTATTCTCGTTTTACAATTTATGATTTTAATATTGTTATGCTCTAATTGTTTGCTCTTTGTCTAGATAACTCATTAAAATTCAGTTTTTAAATAATTAGGACATTTTACCAAATTGCATGTTAAGGGAACTTAATATTTTGTATTTATTAGGCATTCCAAAGTTCAAACTGCATGTAGTGTTTGCATCCAGAGGCTAGAATTTGTTTGTGCATTCCTTCTTGTGCCCTTGCTCAAAAGAAAGGACATTTTTCTTTAAGTTTTAAAAATCATGTTTTGTCTTATAGTTATTGCAAGAAAATAAAAATAAAAACATATAAGTTACAAAATTTGTTTTTTTGCATATTGTCTTCATAAGCATTACAATCATTCTTTTGTATAATAGTTGTCTAGATAAAAACTTTGGGTGTATGCAAACTGAACAAACAAAACTAAATTTAGGGTGTTCAATAAAACCCTTGGTGAATCCAAAACTTTCCCAACAAAGAACTCGAACAAAATGACGAGATTCAACTAAGAACCCCTATCCAAGTGTAGAGTTGATCTCAAGTTTGTTGCAAATATGAAAGAGGTTTTTTCTAAGTAGCTTAGAAAAAACCTCAATGTGAAACCTCCTTGTAATTGTCGGTAAAGTTTTGAGTAGTCGGCAAAGTTAGATTTTTTAAATATTTCTCTATCTTACCTCCCTCTCTTCTCTCCTACATTTTCGGCACTTCTTTCTCCTTATTCCTCCTCGCTCCATTCTTCCTCCTCCACCTCCTTCGTCTCTATCTCCCACCGTCCTTCCTCCTATATTCTCTCTATTTCCCTCATCAAGTCCACCGCCTCCATCTCCTTCTCCATCGCCATCTCCTTCTCCTCCCTCTCCTTTTCGCTTACAACTTCCATCCACTATATAAGATATGCAATATTGTAATGTTTGGTAAGAGTTTTGAATAAATGATTTTTTATCCTGCATCAAACTTTTTAGTTTAAAATTGTTTGAGCCCATCGGGAACGAAAACTCACACTGGTATCAGAGCTCCAGGGGGCACAGGCCACGGGCACGAAAGCCGAGGAGGAGCAGGTGGACCAGACCAGACTAGAGCATGCAGGCCAAAACCAGAGACACGGGAACCGAGGAGCTCGTAGGACCTAGCAGGGCTTGAGTCAGGGAGGACACGTGGAAGGAGGCGCGCAGCTCGAGGAGCTGAGTAGGCGCTGAGCTGGTTGACGTGGAGCTGGCGTATGAGGACAGAAGATAGAGCTGAGGACATAAGGCAAAGCTGAAGTGGCGATAAGCTGGTTGACGTGACACGTGGCACGAGGGAGGAATCTAATGACGTGGCAACAGAGCATTGGACACACGGGGCAAAAGAGGTGAGAGTGATTTCCCGAAGGCAATCAAATTTCGTATTGTCTGTCTTCATTCTTAAACCCTCTACATATCGTCCGCCTAGTGCATGTGGGATTTTTCCCAAATTAAAAAAAAAAACTTTCGTGCATTGTGTATAAATAGAAGGCTTGTCGCATTGCCTTCACGTCGGAGTGTGTAGAGCAAGTGGTGAAAGCACTTGTGTTATGAACTAGAGGTCTAGGGTTCGAAACCCGTAGACACTCAAATTTTTATTTTTTTTAAAAAGGAGGCCGCCCAAAGAAAGTAAATAGCACGAGGTGCTATTTGGTTTCAAGAAAGTCGTGGGGGCATATTGGCATAGTAACTTGGTAACATCCTGCAGGTCATCGGTTCGATTCTCAACCGTGCAATAGAAACAAATTTTTTATATAGTTTTTATTTATTAAAATCTTTAATTTATTTAATAATTTTTATTTTTATTGTTTTTTAATTATTATTTTTAAATACAAAGGTTATTTAAAAAATAATTAAAGACAAAAAAATTATTAAATGTTTTTATAAGATTTTATTAAATTTTTTTGACAATCTTTTGATAAGAGAAATTGGAAAAATATTTTTCCTAAGACAAAATTGATTTGTGAAACCTGAAATTTGATGACTGCAACCGAGTTCTTGTGGTGTGATAGATGATTCGATCAGCTGGGTGTTATAACGCACTCTGCTCTCTCCTGAGAAGAGAGACACCGAAATATTTCGACGAGAAGGTCCGACAGACTAGTCTTCATATAGTTTTCTACCAGTTAGAAAATCAGGTGATTGCTCATCTGAGGAAATCGGACTCTGGATACGAGGCGGATTCTAAAGATAATATCTTCGGGCAAAGAATAGAAGAGTCCAAGACGGTTGAAGTAGTACCTGAAGGACAATCGAGTGACAGTTATACGCCTAGAGTGCCTGAAGTAGAATCAAGTGAGAGCTATACACCACGCTCTCCTAATCCAGAACCAGAAGAAGAAGAAGAAGAAGAACCAGAAGAAGAAGAAGATCCAGTAGAATTGGAACCTAAAACTGAAGAACCAGAGGTTATAGTCATCAACAACAGTTCCGAGCCAAAAGCAGAACCAGAAGTCATTGTGATTAGTGACGACGAAGCAGACAACTTCGCCCCTCCAATACTGGGCGACCCTCAAGAAGAAGAACGCCAAATCAGTGAGCGTGTTAAAAAGGCTAGATTTGATTTAAATCAGTGATCTCTTTGTACTGCTTTGTACTTCTTATTTACTATTAAAATAAAATTTGCTTTCTGAAATGGCATCCAATACTAGTCTACCAATTCTTGAGTTCAATGGTGGCGATTACGAGTATTGGTCAATTAAAATGAAAACCCTTTTGATAGGCAAAGGTCTTTGGGATGTGATTGAAGAGGGATATACTGAACCTACTACTGTTGAATGGGCAGCTTTGAATGCTGCCGATAAAAGGGCTAAAAAGGAAGCTCAGAAGAATAATTCTTCCACCCTTTATCACATCCAAGCTGCCCTTGATAGAAGTATTTTCCCTAGAATAGCTTCTTTTATAACTGCTGCATCTGCTTGGAATGCTTTAAAAGAAAGTTATAGGGGTAGTGACCAAGTCAAGCAAGTAAAACTACAAACCTTGAAACGAGATTTTGAAACTCTTAAAATGCAAGAGAATGAAAAGGTTGGTGATTATTGCGTGCATGTAAAAGCCATAGTAGATAAGATGGTCACTTTAGGAGAAGAATTCAAGCCTGAAGTTATAGTGAAGAAAGTGTTGAGGACACTTCTTCCTAAGTGGAATTTAGTTGCCATAATTATAGAAGAATCCAAAGACCTAACCTCTCTATCTTTTGAAGCCCTCATTGGTTCACTTCTCTCACATGAAGAGAGGTTACAACAATCTCCTTCCACAAGTTACGGAGGAGATGAAAAATCCTTTGCTTCTCATGAAGGCAGAGGTAGAGGCCATGGCAGAGGACAATATAGAGGTAGAGGCAGAAATAATCAGAGAGGTGGAACTCCTAATAGAGGAGGATTCTCAAACAGAGGTGAACATCAGAATAGAGGAGGACAACAAAATAGAGGGAAACAATCAGGAAGAGGAAAAGAAGGAGATAAATCAAAACAAACTTGCTACAATTATGGTAAACCTGGCCATTATGCTCATGACTATTGGTCAAAGCCTTCACAAGGAAGCAACAGCAGCCAGAGCAGTCAATTTGGCAATTTTGGAGAAGAGGAAGAGGCCACAAATCTCTTTCTCTCATATGGTCAAGCAGATCAGAACATGAATGATACATGGATTTTGGACACTGGGTGTTCAAACCATATGAGTGGCAAAGAAGAACTCTTTGCTACTCTAGACTCCTCATACAAATCCAACATCCGATTGGGAGATGACAAATCATTGGCGGTTGAAGGCATTGGAGCCATGGCGGTTCCAACTAAAGAAGGCGTCAAGCAAGTAAGTGATATCTATTACACACCCCATCTCCAACACAATATTTTAAGTGTTGGTCAAATGTTAGAAAAGAACTACAAGTTGCTTTTTGATGAGGGTAAATGCACCATTTTTGATAAAAATAATAGTAATAGAATCATTACACAAGTGCCAATGTCAAAGAATAGATTGTTTCCTTTAAATTTTGGCCAGCCAGGGGGAGATAAGTTAGCAAATGTTGCTATTACCAATCCAAGTGTCCTATGGCACTTGAGATATGGTCATTTGAATTCAGCTAGTCTAAAAATGCTAACTTCACAAGCAATGGTAACCGAACTTCCCAAAGTTCAGGATAGTAAGGAAGTCTGTGAAGGGTGTGCCTTGGGCAAGCATGCCAGATCAAAATTTCCTCATGGACAAGCATGGCGGGCCAGTCATCCACTTCAGCTAGTGCATACAGACATCTGTGGTCCGATGCAGACCAAAAGTCTTGGTAACAACTCTTACTTCTTACTTTTCATTGATGATTTTACTAGAATGTGTTGGATATACTTTTTGAAACATAAGGATGAAGCATTTGAATGCTTCATCGATTTCAAAGCAAGAGTTGAAAATGAGAGTGGATATTTTGTAAAATGTCTTAGATCAGATAGGGGAGGAGAATACTCCTCTAATGAGTTTTTGAATTTCTGTAAGCAACATGGCATTAAGAGGCAGTTCATAGCTGCCTACACTCCACAGCATAATGGTGTGGCAGAGAGGAAGAATCGCACCATTGTGGAGATGGCAAGGTCTATGCTTCAGACGAAGCATTTGACTAATTCATATTGGGCAGATGCAGCCAGGACCAACGTCCATATCTTGAACAGAAGTCCTACTTCAAGTTTGGAAGGGCAAACACCTTACCAAGCCTGGTATGGTAAGAAGCCAAATATTAAGTATTTCAGAGTGTTTGGTTCACTGGCATATTCTCACATTCCTGATGAGCTGAGAAAGAAGCTCGATCCAAAGATTCAGGCATGCATATTTGTAGGGTACTGTGAGAACACAAAAGCTTACAGACTTTACAATCCTAGGACTCAAAATATTGTGCTTTCCAGGGATGTGATTTTTGATGAAGGGGGAGAATGGGGTAAGCCCCAAATATTCAGTGATGATGAATCCAATGATGTAGTTTCTAAGCAGGTGCACCACAGAAAGGTAAGAAGTCTCCTCCCACAAGCCCAAGTTCATCTTCTAGTTCAACTTCTTCACCAAGTCCTTCTCCTCAGAGATCAGTAAGTTCCTCACCAATGGACATCGATTCTCCATCCAGAGGTAAGAGAACTCTTCAGAATCATCCATCATATCAGATGTTGGATAAAAAAATTTCAAAAAGATACACTAGAAGTCAAGCTAGTGAAATGAATTCTGTTCTACAAATATTAGAAAATATGCACTTGTATGGTGATGATGTCTCCCAGTAGGAACCTAGGGGAGATCTAGTTAACTATGCTTTGTTAACTAGTGCACAACTTGAACCTTCTAGTTATGAGAAGGCTTGTACCCAAAATATTTGGCAAGATGCCATGAAAGAGGAGATAACCTCTATAAAAAAAAATGACACTTGGGAGATGGTGAAGCTTCCTAAAGGAAAGAAACGTGTTGGATGTAAGTGGGTCTTCAAGACCAAGTTCAATGTTGATGGTAGCATTGAGAGGCACAAGGCAAGACTAGTTGCAAAGGGATTCACTCAGAAATATGGAATTGATTATGAAGAGACTTTTGCTCCTGTAGCCAGACAGGAGACTATCAGAACAGTTCTTGCTTTAGCTGCACACAAGGGATGGAAAGTCCAACACATGGATGTAAAGAGTGTGTTTCTCAATGGTTACTTGATAGAAGAAGTGTATGTTGAGCAACCGTAGGGATTTGAAGAGGAGGACAAGGAGCACCTTGTTTACAAACTAAAGAAGGCACTTTATGGCCTCAAGCAGGCATCGAGAGCTTGGTACTCATGCATTGATGGGTACTTTAAAGAGTTTGGGTTCATCAGAAGCAAAAATGAACCCACGCTCTACTACCTGAATCAAGGTAATGACATCCTCATAGTTTTTTTGTATGTGGATGATCTCATTTTTATGGGTAGTAATGAAAAAGTTAATATGGAGTTCAAGCACTCCATGATGCAAGAATTTGAGATGAAGGATCTTGGCTTAATGCACTACTTCCTTGGAATGGAAGTCCATCAGACAGATTCAGGGATCTTCATCTATCAACTTAAGTATGCTCGGGATATGATTAAGAAGTTTGCTATGGAGAAATGCAAATCAGTTGCAACTCCAGTTGGACATGGGATCCAATTAAGCAAGGATGATGGAGCACAGAAAGTTGACGTGACCACTTTTAGAAGCATTGTTGGGAGTTTGATGTTTCTCGCCAACACCAAACCAGATATTCAGTATGTTGTATCTCTTGTCTCTAGATTTATGTCTAACCCCTCTGAGCTGCATTTGCAGGAAGCTAAAAGAATTTTGAGATATGTGAAGGGTACATTGGATTTTGGAATCCAGTACTATAAAAGTGATACTATCAAGCTAGAAGGCTTCAGTGATAGTGATTGGGGCAGCAATGTTGATGACAAAAAATCCACATCTGGAAACTGTTTTAGTCTTGGTTTGGGACTAATAACTTGGAGTTCCAAGAAGCAGACAGTAGTAGCACTATCTTCAACAAAAGCTGAGTATATAGCAGTCACTCATGCTAGTACTCAAGCTCTATGGCTATGAAAAGTATTGGAAGAGATTGGAGAGCAGCAAAGTGGTCCAACCAAAATATACTATGACAACATCAGTGTCATTCAGTTGGCATATAATCCTATCCACCATAGTAGATCAAAGCATTTTGATATGAAGTACCACTTCATCAGAGATATGGTGGAAACTAAAGTTGTTGAGCTTCAATATTGCCATACTTTGGAAAATGTTGCTGACATATTCACCAAAGCAATGGCCAAAGCTCAATTTGTAAAGTTGAGAGACTGTATAGTCAGTCCTCTCAACTTTAAGGGGGAGAAATTTTCTATAGGCCAGCACAGCTAAATCTCTAAATCTGCACCTATATTCATGATTAGATGTTTTAGAAATCCTATTCCATTTACCTTAACACCATCCATTTGAATAATATGTCTAGCTATTTTGGTATAGGGTAATTCCTTATCTTTAGAGACTACTTTTGGCATCACAGTTATAGTCTCTCATAAATCAACTATGCAAATTCTTAATAGGTAATTCTCAATCTTCACAAATACATAGAATGGTGATGGATTCAAATTTCTAAGCTTTGGAGTGTCGAGATATCTATTGCATTGACCTAAACATCATATGGATGTTCAACTATCAAGTTTTATTGTTCAACTAGTATGAATTGAATGGGATATTGTTTCCCATTCTTGGAATAATGTTCTTCTTGCTCCTTAAGAGCTTCTTGAAATAATTCCTTTTGATTAGGAAGGGCCAATGCCTCCATAATTCTTATCTTAATAGGAGTTTTCTTCATTTCTTCAATAATATTGAACTTGAACTTAATCAAGCTACTCTCACTACCATTGTAAACATTGTATATTGTCTAATAGCCATTGTATATCATTCACTTATATCTAAAGGATATTTTATATAGTGCTCTACCTCCTTCTAAAGTTAGTTCTTTTTGTATTATTCCCATTCCTTAGATTTGTATACTTTCTCAGTGTTCCTATTTTTAATTTTTGGTTCCTTTCCCTTGTTCCTTTGTTTGTCCTTATTGTCTTGTGTATTTTCCTAGGATGTATTCATAGTGTTCTTCCTAGCATTTTTATTTTTCCTTTCCTTTTGTGTAGTTGTAAATTGCCCTTAGTCTTTCAAGTGCAATAGTGGCCTTCCCCCTTAATACTATAGTGCCTTTATTTACCTCAACCTATTTTTGTATCGTGACTTGCTCTTCTAATGTCTTTCTTTTGCCCCTATTTCCAACCCCTTGGTGATTTGCACATATTGTAATATCCTTGAATGTGGAATATTTGGAATCCTTACCTTTAATATTTGGCAAGGCAAGGACTACTTGTTACGTTTGAGGTTGTTAGTAGGTGGGTTGATTCATTGTTGTCACCATTTGACCCAAGATGGAAATATGTTGGGCCTAACACTATTGGTCATACTAATTTATCTAGGAATACCTAATGGCTACCATACAATCCATGGGATCATTCCCTGCATTGCTTGGAAAACACCATAATGTGTTAATATTTGAATTAACATTTACCATATTATTTTGAACCTTATTTGTACCTTGATTAGAACCTTGTTGAGGCACCTGATCTTTGTTAAGATATGGATTCTTCCTATGTTACCAATTATATTATTGTTACCAACCTCTATTATACTGCCATTGTATTTTTTTGGTGTTGTTTATATTTATCAAGGTCGTCATCACTTCTAACATTTATTTCATATCTAAATTGTATTATTTTATGATGGCTTTATCATCATTGTTGTATAGTGATGGAGTAGGTAGAGCCATCAATTATGGATAAAATATAATAAATAATGATGATCTTTGACCAAAATATGTTACAATGTATGGAGAAGGGGTTGACATGGCAAGCAATTAGGCATTCAAGACCAACAAGATGGAGGGCGTAGATCCAGTGATTTGTAGATTTTGCATAACATGGTTGACCTAGTCCATAATCAAGGCAAATGGTAGTTTTCCTAACCTAATTAGGACATCTTCTAAATGAGCAATATTTTCAAAATTTCTGGCTAGAGTGACATGGTTAGTATTACAAACCATCAAAGTCAAATCAGATTGTAAACCTTTAATATCATTTGCCAATTCTTGTTCTTCATTTATCTTAAAAAAATATAGAGTTAAACTTAATGTCTTAAAGAATCTAGTGTTATAATAATAAATATTTTCTTGAGGATATCTTTACATAAAATAGAACTGAGTACCCATTACCCATACTACCAAATCTATGCATGAAATATTCTACAATTGATGCCCATCCAATAACAAAGTTATTAGGTAAACCTCTATACTAAATTCAACTTTACCATGTAAAGTATTAAAATAGTAGATGTACTATGGTATCTTCCTCTTAGATGTGATGAATTGACTTGATTGTGGTGGCTTGTTTAGGTGATCTAATATTATCTTATTCCCACTCTTGTCAAAAGTAGGTAATGCTTTCATAGCATTAGGTAGGATAGGATAATAGGCCTCTAGAATGGCCCTTGATAGGCTCAATCTATAAGTTGGATTTGGGACCTAGGTGGTTGAGGCGCTAGATTATTTTGTAGAGGTTGACCATGTTGCTTTGGATAAGGATATACCACTTAACCTTGAAGTGGGTACAAAGGCATTTGAAGGTATTAATATGTAGCATAGTAAGTTGGTAGAAAATAAGGGTTTGGTATTTGGAAAGGATAAGGTGGTGGGTTTGAATAATCTCATTGTTAATTTGGCAGAGATTTCATATTTTGGAATAGATGATACTACAAGCTTTGTAGAGGGACTTTTAAATTTTGGAAAGGAGGACATTATTGTATGTTTTTTTGTATCTAGTTAGTTGGATGTGGCATTTGACCTAGGGGGTTTCTGTTATCAAATCACTACTATTCTCATAGGTTAATATTCTTCCAAGATCAAATAATATCTCAAGAACAAATATACACATAACAATAAATAATAACTCACAAAATATTATTGATAATATCTACTTAAAGCAATTCATAAAATTCAATGCTCTATTACAAAGTTGTATCTTCAATATATACATATATGAGACTCTTCATATTCTCAAGACTCTTGATTTTTGCACTTACATGAACTCTTTATTTCCTCATACGCAAAGGATATCTATCTCTTTATATTTCTCTCACATATTTGCATAAATACGAAGACTCTCATGATTTCTCATAACTCATAACTCCTTACTTATAAACATGACACTTCACTCACATAACTCACACTTACTAACATGACACCTACATAACTCCACACTTATTTACTTAACAACATTACATATACTCAAAAATTAAACACACCCTAGACTAAACTATTTCTAAGGTCCTTGCATTAATATTACAAGGCACAAAATATTGTAATACCTCCAACACCCCCCCCCTCATATTATATTATTTGGTATGAAGGCCTTTCGCCTTTATGTGCTTACGATTCTTCTTCTTGGTATTTGTCTTTTTACTCTAACTCAAGTACTTCTTCAGGTTTTGAATCTATCCTTCTAAGCTATTACTTATTTTCATCACATCTCTTAGGAAGTGATCACATTAATATAACTCATGGCTTATATCATTATTGTCTTTGTTGTTGTCAAACTTGCTATCAAATGTAGAATGTAACAATTCATCATCCTTGTTATTTGTATGTCGTGTTTTATCATATCCTTGTTTAGTCCCAACTAATTTTATTCATTTTTCAAATTTATCATGAAACCCTGTTACTATTTGAAGACTTTAAATCTTTGCTAACATACTTTGTATCAATGCATATGCCTTTTGTACATTCTTTTCCAATGCTTAAGTCATTTTTATCATATGTTCTATCTATTTTGTGAACATGGTCATAATATTTATTTGTTGTCATATCATTTGTATCATTGTTGATATCTTTCATAAATTCTTCTTGCCTTTTATTTTTATCTTTAAGAACTTCAAGAGAGAGTAATTCCATATATGTTATTTTTCCTATATCAACAAGTAATGTAATAGCATCTTTATAGTATTCATTTGCTTCAGTAAGTTTTGAGCTTAGATAATTACCAAATGTTGTAAAATTTTCATCTTTGGATTTTCTAAAAATTGATTGTAAGGCCCTCTTTAATTTTATTGATATTTTTTTTGTTCTTCAATATTCTCTATCATGCATTGTGTGCAACATTTTAGTTTTTTCAACATTTTCTTACTATCTTCTAGTGATGCATTCTAAATATTTGTTTCTCTTTTTATTTATTTCTTTTCATGGTAATCTTCCTTTGATCAATCTTCAATATTTTCAATATATTGCTTATTCCTTTAATAATAATTCTACAACTCTTTTGTTCACGCAATTTTTTTTCAAATTTCTTCTTTAATTTTAATTTCCAATTACTTTACTTTGTTTTAGAATTCCTTATTACTCCCAAATTCTCTTCTTTCTCCTTCATTTAAATTTCTTCAATTTCAAATATTCTTCTTCAATAATAATTTTCTTCAAATATTTAATTACTTTATCATTGAAATCCTTTTATATCCAAAATCAATATTCTTCTCAGTATTTCCTTTCAAATAATCTAACTTCAATTTATATTCTTCTTTCAAATAAATATTCTCTTATTTTCATCAACCAATGTTCTTCTTTTCAATAATCAATATTTCTTCTTCAATTTTAATTCAATAATATTTCATATAATCTCTTTCTTCAATATTCAATTTTCTTCTACAATTCAATTATTTTCTTCAAGCACTAATTTCTTTCTTCAATTTTATATTATCCTTTCAAATAGTTTTTGCTTCTTTATTCCAATCAAATTATGCTTCTTCAATGTAATATTTTTTTCTTTAAATTTTCTTCTTCTTTATTCAATTTATTTTTCTTAAATTCCAACATTTTTCTTCAATAAATATTCTATTTTTCAACTTTATATTTAATCCCTTATCTTCTTATAACTCCTCAATTATCAAATATTATTTTCTTTGAAAATAAAAAACTATTCTCCTTTCTTTAATTCTCCTTTTAACTCAATAATTGTCTCTTTATGTTTCACCTTATAATATTTCCTTCAATATTTTACTATACATCTTATCATTCAAATAATTAATTAGAGGTAAAAATATACCTTAGTCAATGGCACTTCTCCTTTAATTTTTAAATTAGGGCATCAGATTTATCAGTGCACTCTCCAATGGTTTGGATGTTTCACCTTCCAATTATAACTCTTGTGTAAGTGTTATGTGTTTTATGCCTACAACAACCAATCACTCTCTACTTTCTTACTAAAATCCTTTGTCATATTTGAGATGCTTGCAATAATTTTCCACTCTCTTATTACTACCTCAGTCCACAATTTTTACTAGGTTTTGGCTCATCTTCAACATGCACTTTTTTCTCCAACTTCATTGAATTTCAAGATATTCTTTTGCATTATGATGTCAAGTTTGCACCAAACTTCATGTTTTTATAGTTGTTGTTGTTTCCTATGAACGTTCATGTTTGGGTTATATTCAATATTACCTCTCAACATATTCATCTCTCTATTTTTGTCAAACTCGGATAATCCAAAGTGTATTTGTCCAATGTCTTCTTCAATAAATTCTTCCTTCAATGCTTTCAGCTCTTCTCTCCTTTAACAGTCTTTAGCTCATACTTTTCTTCAAACAAAATCCTTGTATACCATGGTATTCATCAAGCACATCCAAAGTGGCTTTGATACCACTGTTAGCAAATCACTACTATTCTCACAATTTAATATTGTTCTAGGATCAAACAATATCTCAAGAAAACATATGCACATAACAATGAACAATAACTCATAGAGCATTATTGATAATATCTACTTTAATAAATGCATAAAATGCAATACTTATTCAATGCTCTATTACAAACCTTTGTTTTCATTATATACATACATGACACACTTCATATTCTCAAGGCTGTTGACCTTTACACTTACATAAAATTTTATTCTCCTCATACTCACGAGAGATCTAACTCTTCATAATTCTCTCATATATTTACATAAAGATAAAGACTCTCATGATTGCTCATAACTCATAATCTCTTGCTCTTGTTCCAAAATCTACCTAAGTTGATGAGTTGCACCCTTAAGACCTCATCCAAGATTGGAAGACCCATAATTGTTTCTAGGTCAACCTTTGAAGTAGGTTGGTTCCTATAACACTAGCTAAACTAACTAAAAGAGGTTTTAGATTAAAGTAAGAAATGCATAGGGTTAAAAGCTAGAATTTAAAGTGGATAGGATTCAGCAACATAAAAGAGCATGAAGCATGAGAGTCTCACACTCTAAATTAAACTAGACTACCTAACAGACCAACTTTCATTCAATGTTACAGAGCATTTAATCATATTAAGAATTATACATTACTAAGCATTCTAGGAACTAATGAACAATAAATCTAGGGAGAAATCTAGATAGCATAATAACTTTAATAAAATTAACCATTCATCTAGCTTAAATTAAAATGGTCAATAATTAATTTGATATACATACATGATCAACAATTTCAGAGAGGTCAAACAATAATCCAATCTTTATTCAAAGGTACACAATACAATCATCATACATCATGCAATTATAAATACCAAAGAGTTGACCATTTTAATGGGTTAAATTCAAGTATTTATAGATTTACATTTGCATTTAGTGAGCTCAATATGATTGCTTTTGAAATGAACTGCAAGTTTGTCAGAGCAGGTACAAGGGATGGCTATCACTTTCAGGTCAGCCATGATCAACTACTTCAAGCATATTTTGCTTATATTTGTGGCCTAGATTTCTACTAAGAAGTTGGATTGCATGTTATTCCATCAAATTTTGAGCATGTTTTGACAAGTCTATATACCCCCACTCATTTCTATTATATTGTCCAATTGTTTAGGGGCAGGCATACAATTTAGGGTCTTTAGGTTATTGAGTTTGTTGCCAGCTATGATCTTGGGTGACTGATTGGCACATAAGAGTCTTACTGAGTAAGATGGGTTTATATCCTTTTATAATATATAACAACATAGGGCAATGTTATTTCATGTCAAAATGTTAACCTTACCTAGTTTTGGATCTGATGACTATTTTTCCATGTCAAATTTTCTAGTTCTATTGATAATATGAGCAACTTCAAAGGTCTGGCCCTTATCCAACATAGCCAAATTTTGCATAATTATCTTTTTCAGATGTTGGATTTTTTGGTTTGCTATGATGACATCACCAGTTTTAGAATTTGACCATCTCTTACACAGTGTTCGATTCCAAAGCCTACTCATGAGAGTTGGTGCTTCACTGTTGAGCTTCATGCCTTAGAATAATTTTTAATCTTGCATTGTCCTTCACTTTGTCATATTTTTATGTACCTCTAATAACGTTAGCACTTTTAAAAATCCTATGATCCTTGATACTTAGCCATTTTTTGCAATGCATTCTGTTGAACGTCAAATGAGATTCTACTTCAAAAATTATTTGCCCTTGTGTGCCAAATTTTATACCTTAAATAATTTTAACTCTAGTCCTATTCTTTACTATACCAGATTCAGTTGTGGTGATGTTTTCTCCATTTTCCATCCAACTCTTCTTAACACTTAGCCAGTTTTCTTATTTGTTGTGTCATACATCGGATCCTTATCCACACTTAGTCAAATCTTCATTATAATGCATTGGGTGCCAAAATTTTTGCACACCTTTTCTAACATCAACATTTTAAAATTTTTACCACTTCCCATAGCCAAAAATTTTGTTTGATGTTTAAGGTTTGACTAGTCCAAATTCTAGACTTTTAGAAAGTCTGGTCATTTGCTTTTATATGCCTTATTTTAATACCTTAGAATTATTTTAATTTGGCATTATTTTGCCTGTTCCCTTGCTTCCTACCTTGGTCAAATCCTCGTGTTCAATCCTACATTCCTGAGTATTGAGTTATTTTGCAATTTTTTAGCTTATCTCTTATATTTTGTTTATAGTAGAATCCACCTCAGAAGTTTGATTTGGTGCTCAACTTGTGCCTCAAAAAATTTTGAGTACAATTATTGTGTTGATTTCTTAGAAAAATGATGCTAAATATTAAATAGAATCAAAATTTGATTTGCTTACGAAGTTTATGGATGTAGGTGGTGAAACCTACCTACATTATTCATGATTTTTAAAGAATTTTGCTTACAAAAATGGAGAGCCAAATAAGCCTTATATGTGTAATAATAAAAGGATTGATGGAATAAAGAGCTAGAAGATAAGTTGATGGAGCATAAAGGTATGACGGGAAGGTAAATTTTAAATCCATGGAAAATAAAAGAATTTCAGAATAGGGAATTGATGTAGAAAAAAGAAGATTCATAAAAGGTTTAGTTATTTTGTAGTTGTAAAAGGGATTATGAAACATGCATTGGAAGATGCCCTTATTTAAAATGCATTCCATTCACCTAAAAAATGTAGGATGTACTACAGAGCCAAAGGGGAAGGAAACTTCCATTAGTGAGAGGTTGGTAGTGGGTGAAAATGAAAATTATGTAATGGGTTTAGAAGTAGTAGAAAATGGAGAGGGAGTGATTAGGAAATTATGGATTGTTCAAAAAGTGTCTGGGAAGGCAAAGGGTATAAGGAGATGGTATGTAAACTATAAGAAGCAAGAAAATAATGGATGTTGGAAAGTGGGGATGTTGGTAATTGTGGAGACATATTTAGGCAGACAATATGGGAAAATGACTGAGGAAGAGAATGATGCGAAGATACAAAAAATAGAGATAAAAAAAGGAGGGATATATAGGCAAGGGAAGAGAGATCCAAGGGAATGGAGATACCTAATTACACGTACATTTAGCAAAATTGAACCATGAATGAGCATAATATACCATATCTAGCAGTTGCTTCAGATCTAGACAAGTAACCTTAGGTAAATATTCACCCATGCAAGCTGCATTAGGTAAATATTCTAGGCACTCAAGAATAATTTCTTTTTTGTTTCTTTCTTCCTTGCAAAACTACACAGGTAACTTTCTTTAGGGTTATTGAAAATCATGCAACAAGTTGTTGCTTCAATAGTGTGCATGATAGTTTAGGATTATTTAACACAGAAAAACCTCATGCATAAGGTGGCCCTGTATTTCTTTTATAGCCTTTGAGGATGTTGATGACAGTTGGATTATGAATTGAAATATCTTTTGTTAAAGCTAGCATTGCTTTAATAGATCATATCTCTCATGTGAATATCAATATCCTTACCTTCTTTTTGTATTTAGCTAATTATATCTCACCACCACAACATTTGCTTTATTACCACCTATGATCTGAAACATTAGCTTACACATGTCAAAGCATTATGTTGTATCATCTTTTACCAAATTTTCTTCCTTTCATGATGGCATCTAATGTTTGCTTTTGTTATTTAGGTACCAAGAAATCATTTCCACACACTTTCACAATCGTGTGAAACAACTGTAGTTGCTTACAAAGGGAGTACCAAGCCAGCTTTTCCATTGGGCTATGGAGTCAGGAAAATGGTAGAAGATGAATATTTTAGGGGATGATTTGATGAATATGGACAATATGGGAAATGAACTAGAATTATTGGAAGAGGTGGAGTGAGTAATAAGAAGAATGCTAATGAAGAATGAAGGATGTCAGAAGGATATGAAGAAAAGAGGAGAAAATATGAGAAATTCATACCTACACAATGCACATTCTGCATTCTCCTTATTGCATCTAGTTATTTACTTTAATATTTGCTTTGCCCTTTTACCTTCTTGGTATTTGTTGTATTGATCTCAAACACCAAGAAAACAAAAAGGGTAAAGCATCTCCCCTTTTAACTAAGGGAATTCTTCAAAATTAATTTTTCTTATTCCTTCTATGTCTTGAAAAATTCCATGAATTTAATAAGGGTTTGTAAATGGTCATTTCATCTAATCAATCTCATCATGAATGAAGCACTTGTAGGCTCACCAACCTAATATATATTTCAAAGTATGCCCCTTAACTTCTTCTTATTTTGTTCTTGGACTTCACTCTTTTGACATCCTTCTAGTATCCTTGAGAAAGGGTAAAAACCAATTACCATAATGTTGTGGCTATTTTTTTTAGACTTATTTATAGTCCAAGAAGAGTGTAGACATTGTTAATGGAGGAGCAGCTCCAAAAAACACCAAGATACTATTACCTAACACCAAGATTATTTTATTTAACACGAGTATGGTTTTAGTCAACACCAGGATTACTATTGGGCTACCATCAATTAACATGCCTACTTTAGCTAACATCGAGAAGGCTAAAATTGAGTATCCTTTTGCTCAGGTGGAGTATCTCCTCTAGGTGCAGGAATATTTAGACCTAACTATAGCCTTTTTTTAGGAATATTCCTTATTCCCATATTTACCTTTTACTAAGGCTTACCCACCTTACACTCTCAAGGCAAAATTCTTCCTCGTGAGTGATTTTATGTTGAGAAGGGGAACCCCTCTTTATATAGGATTTTTCTCCTAAAAGAATTATTATTCGACTTACCCTGTCCATCCTATTTTTCTCAACTTGATTGTATCCATATTTCAAGAAGCAACAATTTTCTATACCATTGAATCATCATACCTTATATTTATTGCATCATGTGATATGCTATGCATACTTTCCAAAGTTGTTTACTATCTGGCTAATTTTCTTTTTTAGTTGTCATACAACTCTTATTTACTTCTCGACTTATTTACAAAAAATTATGGTGTGTCTCTACATGCCAGCAACGTTTAGTATTTTAACTCTTGCATCGAAATCTACAGTGACCCAACTAGATAGTACCAAATTTATGTTTTTCTCTCTGACATTCATCTTGGGATGCATAGCTTATTTTATAAGAATTTTACCACAATATTGACTTTGAACCTGTATCAGTTTCCAAGCTTGCTTGAAAAGTAGCATAAGAGACCAACGATGAGGTTTCTTGCTAATCACATTAGTCATTGGTCACCTCTTCTATGCATATTGGTCTGTGTGCCAGATTACTAATTGCTGATTAAATATTTCCAATGTACATAAAGACTTTTGGTTGGCAATATAGTCTGGAATTTTCTTTTATCAAGAGTCAATCTTTGAATCTCCTTTTCAGGATTTTTGTGTTTTTTTGATGGGGCATAGAATAGGCCATATGCTGTGATGGAACATAGTTGACTTGCATATTATACCCATATTCTAGACTTAACAAAAGTGCTATATCACTACTTCTAAAATAAAATTCATCACCAACTTTTCTCTGCTCATATTTTGTCTAATTAGATACCTCCATTTTGACTAGATTGTGGACTTCTGCCATATTTACCTTGTATTCTTCATGTCTTTGCATGTAAAATGGTATAATTTTTTAGCATGAATTTGGACCAATTTCTTAATGCATGACACAACTATATTTTTATTGTCTTATGTCATGTGTCCTATCTACATTAAGAAGCTTTTGGACAAACTCATTCTAAATCTTGAATACATCTACTACCATGATGTCCTAAATTGTTGCTAAGTATGGCATTCTACATAGTAGTATCAACTTTTTTCCAATTATCCCTACTATCCTAATTAACATCTAATTGAATTGCATTACCCCAAGATCAAATTTAGTGTACTTCATGTTTATGGTGTCATAGATTGCTTTAGGAATAATAATGACCTTAGCTTCATAATTTATTAAGCAATTATGTAGCACCCAACCTCCAAACACACATACAAATAACATAAGGGAGAATTATCATTTTACTTACCAAGATATGGGTGTTTGTGTATCATTTTAAAATTTAGACGAGAAATTGTGTCTGTCATTAAACTCTCTAGATTTATTTTAACCAAATTAACTTATCCCAAAACTAGCATATTTTCCTCTAAGTCTCTTTCTTCTACTAGAGTGTTTCTTGTTTAATTATGCACTACTCTTATTACCTTATATATTAGCTCTCAATGGGCCTCTACCATTTCTTCCCATTTTTTTTTAGTATAGCTGGAAAATATAACTTTTGGTAAGCCTATTTCCTCTAACAATGTGGGCATAAGGTTTTTGAACCATATCGCTTTGCACATGATCCTAATACTTCTTTTTCTAGGTGATTTTCTTATGGACACCAAACATTATCCTTCTCGTCTTCTTTATATTCTTCTTTCTTAGCCTGCATTGCTTGGTACACATTTGCGATTACTTTTGTTTTTTGGACTTCTACTAACAAGAGATGGTAGCTTAATTCCAAGATATGATCTTGATCCATTGTCATGGCCACAAAATATTCTAACTACTGATATTGATGATTTTTATAGCCACTCTTATTGCAATAGTTTCCAATCACTAAATGCCTAAGTTCGATCGGATCAAGGTTTGTCCCTTATCACTGGTATCTGGGAGATATTGTCTACTTTCCTCTTCAATGTGAATTACTCAACTTTTTGAGAGAGAATATTCTTTAGGATGAGTTTGATCCAAATATTTAATTGTGGTCTTTTGTTGGTTAATGATATTTAGTTCATTGGTTAGCCATTAAACTACAACTCTTAGTTCTTGAACTATTTAAGATTCAAAAGTCTCAGTAATGGATTCTTTCTTTGTAAAATAAGAATTGATAAATGCAACCCAAGAAAATTATCGAGTTGTGGGGAGGTAGTATTGGAGACCAAGTTAATGCTCTAGGTGGTAGCTTTTCGATTGAGATAACCATATTTTCTGCCTTGATAGTTATTTGGAAGACTTGCAAAAATTATTTCTCATTGGATTATTGAATCATAATACTCAAATTTAGACCTAGAGCATGGGTAGAGTATAAATAAGCTTGAGCATGTGAAGGCCTAATCCCTTGGGGAATTCTTTTTAGGTCCACTTGAATTTGATATTGAAATAAATGATATGTTTGTGAGAAAACCTTTGAATTAAAAAGAATTGATTGAGCAATATGAAAGGGTCTCCTCGATCATCGTGATTTGCCATTAAGGGTTTAACTAGGTTTGTCGAGGTCTTTATAATATTGTCCTCCAAGGAAATAAAAACATTACAACACCCTACCTCGAAGTGACAACATGAGATGTCTAATCATAACATCTTCAAATAGAATATTGTGAAGGATGGGTAAATCCACTACTTCTTGGCAATGTTCAGAAGTCATTGTTTTCACTACCATCATAAATGGGCAAGGTCTTCAATACAACTTGAGAAATTTCATGAAGTTTTGTGAGATTCATAGGTCCAACACTATTATAGGTCAGGCATGTTTGCCTCATCATGATACTGACAAGAAGTAATATATACTCCCCTAGGTAATAACTAATATATTTTGTTGGTTTTGTGTTTCCATGAATATTTGATCCTTAGTTATGCCACTAGCAAAGTTATCAATTTTCTTGATTTTTAACCAAACAAAGTCACTATGTGAACATACTTTCTATACCTATGAGGTTAATAATATTCATTAGAATCTTGATCCCTCTAGGTAAGGGTGAGACATATGGGTCTCACCAAGCATGTAAAAAAATATGTGTCAGCATGGTGGGTATTCAAAAATGATTTTCAATATATATTTATTTGGGTTGGGACCGTCTATCCCACTGGGCATGCCAGAATATCTTGGTCACAATGATGGATTTTCAAGAATAATTTTCAATAGATTCTTATTTGGGGTGGGACCTTTAGTCTCATTAGGCATGCCAAAAAATATTGGTCCAAAATTCACCTAAGTGGATGAGTTGTACCCTTAAGACCTCAACCAAGATTGGAAGATCCATAATTATTTTTGAGTTAGCCTCTTGACTAGGCTGATTCCAATAACACTAGCTAAAATAACTAAAAGAGATTGTAGATTAAATTAAGAAATGCATAGGGTTAGAAGCTAAAATTTAAAGTGGATAAGATTCAACAACACCAAAGAACATGAATCATGAGGGTCTTACACTCAACTAAATTAGACTCCCTAATAGACTAGTTTTCATTCAATGTTATAGAGCATTTAATCATATTAAGCATTATACATTACTAAGCATTCTAGGAACTAATGAACAACAAATCCAAGGAGAAATCTAGATAGCATAATAATTTGAATAGAATTAACCATTCATCTAGCTTAAATATAAATGGTCAATAATTAATTCAACAAACATACATGATCTGCAATAATTTTAAAGAGAGGTCAAACATCAATCTAATATTTATTTAAAGGTGCACAATACAGTTGATAAACATCATGCAATTCTAAACATCAAATATTTGACCATTTGAATGGGTTACATTCAAGTATCTATAGATTTACATTTGTATTTAGTTAGCTTAGCATGATTGCTTTTAAAATGGATTGCAAATTTGTCAAAGTAGGTACAAGGTATGGTTGTCACTTTTAGGTCAGCCATGATCAACTACCTTAATCATGTTTTATTGATGTATGTGGTCTTTATTTCTACTAAGAATTTGGCTCACGTGTTATGCCATCAAATTTTTAACATGTTCTAACAAGTTTGTCTGCCTCCACTTCTTTTTGTTGCATTGTCCAACTATGCAAGGATAGACATACGATGAAAAGGCTTCAAGCAATTGAGGTTTTTGCTAGCTATTATCTTGGGTAGCTGACTGGCATGCAAGAATCTTACTGAGTAGGATGGCTCTGGAGCCTTTTGCAAAATATAGCAGCACAAGGAAATTCTATTTCATGTCAGATTATTTATCTTGGCTAGTTTTCCATCTAGTAGCTATTTTCCCATGCTATATTATCTAGCTCTACTGATAACATGAGTGGCTTCAAAGGTTTGACCCTTATCCAACACTTAGCCAAAATTTGCATAATTATTTTTTTCATATATTGGATTTTTTTATTTGCTATTATGGTATCACCACTTTTAGAATTTGACCACCTTCTACACTTAGTCGTATTTGTTTTTACATAGTGTCAAATGTTGAAGCTTACTCATGAGAGTTGAAACTTCATTGTCAAGCTTCATGCCTTAGAAGAATTTTCAATCCTACACTATCCCTTGCTCTATCATATTTTGCGTGCCTTTGATGACGTCAACACCTTTAAAAATATGGTGCTCCTTGATACTTAGCCAATTTTTACAATGTATTTTGTCAAATGTCAGATGAGATTCTACTTCAAAAATTTACTACCCCTATGTGCAAGATTTTATACCTTAAAATATTTTTAGCTCTATACCTATTCTTTGTTGTGCTGAATTTTGTGCAGTTGTGGTGACATCAACTCCATTGTCTATCTAGATCTTCTCAACACTTAGTCGCTTTTTTATTTACTATGTCATATGTTGGATATTTATCCACACTTAGCCAAATCTTCATTATAATGCACTAGGTGCCAAAAAAATTTCACTCCTTTCCTGACATCAATATTTTAAAATTCTAGTCACTTCCCATACTTAGCTAAAATTTGTATCCAGTGTTTAATATTTGGTTGGTTTAGATTCTAGACATTCAAGAAGTTTGGTATTTTGATTTTTCATGTCATATTTTAATGCCTTAAAATTATTTTTAATTCAAAACTCTTTTGTTTGTTCCCTTGCTATCTATCTTGGTCAAATCCTAACGTTGATCCTGCATTCCCTGAATATTGAGCTATTTTGCAGTTTTTTGGCTTGCCTCTTATATTTTTTTTATATTAGAATCCACCTCAAGAGTTTGATATGATGCTCAACTTGTGCCTCAAAGATGTTGAGTGCAATTGTTGTGTTGATTTCTTAGTAAAATGATGTTAAAACTTGAATAAAACCACAATTTGTTTTGCTTACAAATATTGGTGATGTAGGTGGTGAAACCTACCTACACTTATATAAACATGTCACTTCACTCATATATCTCACACTTACTAACATGACACCCATATAACTCCACACTTATTTACTTAATAATATGACACAAAATCAAATATTAAAAGAACCCTAGACTAAACTATTTACAAGGTCCTTACATTAATATTGCAAGGTACCAAATAATGTAATACCTCTAATAGTTTCCCTATGTACTTTGCACCCCCCATTTGACCCATCAACACTTGCAATTTTTGATCAAAATCTTAGCTTTGATTAGGAATAAAAATTTACCTTGAAGTAACTACATATATATGCATAGATTATCTAGGTGGAAGGTTTGTTACATGTGTGCTATATACTTAAAGTTGAATAGAATTAATCACGTTATAAAAGGTTGTAAAGGATGGATTATTAATGGGATTATTTATATCAAAAGTTATTTTGTAAAAGATATTGGTACAATTCAAAGTTGACTTATACTTACCCAATTTTGGTTTGTAAGAGTAGATGAATAACTTAAGTTGGTAATTGAGGAAAACAATCTCTTGGGATGTAGGTGTAGCACCCTAAAATTGGCGCGGTTAAACCATCAGTAAAAAGTAGAAATTTGAATTTTAACCCCGAAACCGCCCGTTAACCGCTTACCTCATTTTTCATGCCATTTTTAGAGGTTGTTGTGACCGTTGGACGATATCATCGTCGATCTGACGATATCATCCCAAATCGGACGAATTCATCTGGAACAGAACGTCCAGACGATTTCGTCCCAAAACCAAATTTTTGCAATTAGCTTATGTTCCAACGACCTCTCCAACTTGGGCAGAAGCGTGTCTGCATGGTTGGAGATTCCCACGTTGGGGATCTCCCAGATTGGGATGATCCCCAACCTCCTAACCTCCCCCTAATCCTATATAAACTGGGATTTTCCCAGTTTATCCCCCGACTCCCTACCTGGATGCCTGGCTGATTATTTCCCTACAATTTTAGTTTTTGCTGTGATCTCCCATCATTTGCACTTGTGTTTTCAAGTTTTGTTGTAGGATTTCATTGTGTTTCAGTCGGAGGTAGCTCGGATCATCGTAGGCGATTCAACTACAATTTTAGATGATCCTGTCAAGATCGGCGATGATCTTGTATGATTACAGATGATCTGGTCTACAATTCAGCTTAGGGGCAATCAGAGCCATGAGTTTGCATTCTCTATCTCATTTTCCTTATTTATTGGTGCATTAGATTAATTTACTTCTATTTTGCATCTTGGAGTTCACCTCATTTAGCATAATTGCATGATAAAATTCAAAATAAGTTTCCAAAATAGTGCATCTCATTTAATTTGATATCTGGATTTATCATTCAAACATCTATACTCTTATTTCTATCATTTTGCATCATTCTTGCAATTGTATTTTTGGTTTTTGGTGTCTATTTTCTTGATTGCAGGTTTTGATGAATTCGATGAATTCGTCAGGTCGTTGATGATCTTGGGTGATCTCGGATGATCTCCTATGATTTGGGATGATTCTATACAATTACAGATGATCCTATCATATCCGGGATGATCTGGACTCCTACAAGCTTCAGAATCTTCATCAGACATCAGAAATCAGGTGTACTCTTCTCCATTTTATATATTCTCTGTATTCAATCACATTAGGATTCATTTATGTCTGTTGTCTTCATATAAATCAGAATCTTCATATAGAATAGCTTAGCTTCATTTTGGCCAACCTAGGAATCTGAATGATTGAACATAAAATGAACAAATCAAACCCATTCTCAACCTAGGCGTGGAAACTGCCACTCAAAGTTTCCTGGTGAACCCCACCATCCATCAAAAATTCACCTTTATACCCCTCCCCTGAGAGGCGCGACCTTCAAAGGGCCTCTCCATTCGAGGTATTGTTCCATCCTTTTCTCACCCCCTTTTGGGTATGGATCCTTTAGCCTGAAGGTAAGGGTGCAAAAAATTTGGGCGATACATTTTGGTGAACCCGACGTGAAACTAAAAACACCTTTTGAAAACAATCAAAAAAAAACACATTATTAAGAACATCTAGAATCATTAGAAAACTATTAAATTTGCATATCATACTTAGATGGTAGATTATAATAGAAGACGAGTTGTCTCCATAAATGTTGAAAATCAATTAACGGCCATAGAGATTACTTATGTGCTTAGAGTACCTCAAACATATAGAGCCCAACCTTTGTGGGATGAACTTGATAGGAGATTGGGTATTATTGAATCTAGATCTGTAGAACTTAGGCAAATTAAGAGGTTTGTCCTAGATAGAATCCTGGATCCTGATCAGGTGACTTTGTATCATGAACTTCAGAGAGCTTGCCATAGGTGGTTAGCCGATAAAAGAGCACTTGTGTCTTCTGAATTATACACCTTTGAGGAATACCTTGAGAACGCAGTTGTAGTACATAAATTTCTATCTCGTGTAGAGGATCAAGAAGTCATTCTTACGGATAGAAAGAGATGGAATAGAGTTCCTAGAGCTATGTTGTATCGAGAGTATTGCCATGAACTTTATTTTTACATGTCCGAGTCTGAAATAGATCATATTACCATAGCACACTTTGTCAAGTTCTTGAAAAACAACTTCCAATTTGAAGAGGAGCATTTCATGACTCTGATGAACTTGACCCTATCAATGATATCCATAAACTATTCATAGAAAGCTAAGTGATTCTTTCTACTATTGTTTCTTACAACTAGCATGTTGTTTGTTATTTTTATTCTCGCAAAATAATAATATAATAAAATCACACAAAAAAAAAACAACAAAACATTTCCTTTTAAAGTATTATAGTAGGTATATAGTTAAAATATATACCTCTCAACCCTATCGCATATATATATATAAGTATATATATTTGCTAAAACCTAAGTTTAGCACAATGCCTAGACTTAGGAATGGAAAACAAACCGAAGAAGATGAAGATTGGTTAGGAAGACCATTAACTGACCAAAATGTCCCTCCTGAGGACCAAGTTCAGGAAGAAGAAACCCTAGACCAGCAAGAAGAAGAGCTTGTTGTAGGAAATGAACAAGAAGAAACTATTAGAGAGGAAGGATCCTCATCCCCTAAAATGTCTCCGGGAGGAGCTATCACTTTTGAGAACATGGAACAATTCTGGAAGTTCATTAACACTAATATTGGTGTTTTTAATAGAGCAGCCCATATGGACAAGGATCGAATTAGTGACACTCAAGCAACTCTAGAAGAAGTATTTCAAACACGCACTAATCCCTTGTCCTTTATTGAACAAGAGAGTGATCAAGCTGGACCATCCAATTTGGATATAGTAGCTGCGATCAAGAGCATGCAACAACAACAGGTTACCCAACAATCTAAAGTGCCTGTTAACAAGCCTAGGGTCATTCCCGCACAAAAGAAACCATCATTTACTGCTCTATTTCGCCAAGCTCTTGATCAACATACCTCAAATCAACAAAAACCCAAAACAAAACCGAACACCAATTACCAACAATCTAAGGTACAACATAATACTATTACAAATCCCCTTCATAATACTCTTCCTACCAACACTTTGCATAATAGCAATATAACATCTAATCCTTATGTCACACCATCATACACTCATAGATCCCATACCTATGTGCCACCGAACCAATATGGTGGACAAACTAGCAATCTTGAAGCCGTGGTGAAACAGTTAGTTTCCCGCATGGACCAGATAGATCCCTACCATCCCTCGTACAATTATCGAGAGATGTGTAGTCAGCCTTTAGATCCTATAGTCGTAGCACAATCATATCCTAAACATTTTCCTATGCCTATTCTTCCCATATATAAAGGAACAGAAGATCCCATAGAGCATCTTCGTATGTTTAGGATAGCATGTCATGATATATCACATGATGACTTGTTATTACTAAAAATGTTCCCGAAAATCTTGGGAGGAATGGCATTAGAGTGGTATTATCAATTACCCACTAATTCTTTGAGGAATTTCAAAGAAACTGCCGAGTCTTTTGTTCATCAATTTAGTGCCTACATCGAAAGATATGTGACCATTAAAGATTTGTATAACTTAAAATAGGGCAAAGATGAATGCTTTGCTGATTTCCTAGCTAGGTGGAGACAGTTGATAGGAAAATTGCACTTTGTGTTACCTTATAGGGAGATGTTGGACATCTTTATTAATAATTTGCAAGAGCAACTATCTTACGAATTATCAAGTGCTACCTTGACCACCTTCGATCAGGCTATAGACTTAGCCGAAGAGTGGAAGATGCTCTCATTAGGAGAGGCCAGCTTAAAAGAGAGACGATGAGAAAACATCCAAAAATCAATATAAGAATAAACAAGTTGTGGGTGATGGAGTCACCGATAGCAGAAATATTGCTAATGTTAATGCTGCGAAGACAACGGAGAAGTTTGTACTGAAACCTCTGATAGACCTCCTCGAGAATTTACTAGGTTAAATCAACCTTTATCAACTATTCTACCACAATTATTAGAATGAGGTTTGATTCAATTACCAAATATTTAGGAACTGATCCAACTATACCCGGATACAGAGCAGATTTACACTGTGACTTCCATAGAGGACCTGGACACACTACCAACTCTTGTAAAATATTAAAACATAAAATACAGGACTTGATTGATAACAATGAGATGGAGGTGCAAGCCTTTCAACCTAAGCAAAATCCTCCTAATAATGTTCAAAAGAACACCCCACAAAACCAGAATCGGAATGCCAATCAGTCATTGGACATCTTTCAACATCCCTTACCAAAACATGGTAAGGAGGTGGCTAATCAAGTTGAACATCATAATGTCCCTCCTCCTGCCCGATATGTAGGAACTATTAGTGGGCATTTACCTATTCATGATCTGGAAATATTTGACACAACTTTATCCATGGTTACAACCAGGCCTCTATATAATATTTAGATACGTGATCTTAGTGATACAGAATACGAGGTTGAGAGTGATATGGAAATCACATCAAATCAATCGAATAGTTCTAAAGATGAATCGGATCCTATTCACCCTATCACAAGTTATATGGTTCCAGAAGAGCCATTTCCAAGAAGAGTCACTACTAGACCATCGTCTCACCGATTACTTTCTAATGAGCTAGCTATAAATGCTAGACCAAGACCCATTCATCATCCACAGAATAATATTGTGGGTACCATCGAGCTATTACTAGACAACGGGCTCAAAATTCTCAACAAGATCAAATTCAGAATGGTGGATCAGCTCCATTTGTTTTGAAGGTTCCTAATAAAGGGAATCATTCACCTAATGTTCAACCTAAACCTCCTTATAATATTAATGAACAATTATCAAATATTACAGCTAGAATTTCTCTCTTGGACCTTTTAAGATCTTCTCCTACACATAGAGATGAATTAATGCTCACATTAAGTCAGATGATGGTACCACAAGACATTCAACCTGAAGCCATGGCCGATACTATAATAACTCATGAAGTTGATTGTATTGACTTTCGGGATAGAGACATACCGCAACATAGTTTACATAAAGATAACCCCTTGTATATTACTGCCTTAATTGGAGATGTAGCAGTCAAACGAGTTTTGATTGATAATGGTTCATCTTTAAATATCTGCACTTTTGACTTCTACCAAATATTTGGGTTTAGAAGTGATGAAATGAAAAGAACTGATATGATCATAAAAGCTTTCAATGATGAAACACAAGAAACGTGTGGAGTTATTACCATTCCATTGCAGGTTGGTCCAAGAACCTTGGATACGATTGTGTTTATTGTACATTGCCCTGCATCGTACAATATACTCTTGGGTCATCCTTGGATCAACGTGATGCGAGTTGTTCCCTCAACTTTACATCAATGTGTTAAGTTCGAATTTAAGAATCAGTTGGTTACCATTCATGGTGATCCAAGACCCTTTGATATGTGTGCTTTGGCAGAACCTATTGGAGTTCAATTTTGCCCTGCTCTGTCATCCACACATCCTAATTCTCATTATCCATCTAAACGTGTGAAACTCACACCCACAACGTCATCTACTTCTTCTCCATCAGTTGCACCTCCACATATAGCTCAACCATCTTCTGAACAAACCGCATTAGGACCTAAGAAAGATCCTAATCCCACAACCAATGTCTCTTGTTCTACTCCTATAACTTCCATACCTATAATAGACCCATCTATCGACACCTCTACACCATCTACATCCACCAAATTCATATTTTCTGCATCGAAAGACGTAGGGAATGTTCCTTCTACCTCTTATGCTCTTACTGACGAGCTCTTACCCGATCTATCTAAAATTCTTATATCAGAAGAAACGAATGCTTCTATGCAAGATTCCCTTATTTTAAATAATTTGCCACCATCTCCTCATACCTTGGGCCTCCCACAACCTATGGGAAGTATTTACCAAGTCGGGAGTTGTGCCTTTATTTATAAGGGATATGACTAGGGTAGAATACCCAGAAACATCAGAACTCATTATGATGGATATGCTCGATGTTATTTTACTAATGAGTATATTAAAGCCAAACCTATAATGCTTAAATTGGGATATAAAGGGAAAGGTTTGGGACCTTTCCAGAATGGTATGAAAGAACCTTTTGAGGTAGAAGCGTGGCCCGCTCGATGTGGTGTGGGCCTATTTTCTAGTAAGGGTCAGCCATTCCCATTTGAGGATGATGACCATCTTATATGTTACCAAGATTATTTAGATGAACGTGATGCTTTGCGTTTAACGAATAAGACATTCACATGTAATATGCTATCTATAGCTTATCCTGAGATGATCGTTGAATTCGACGATGAGTTGGAGGGAGATATCTTTCACGATGTCTCCGTTGAGGAATTATTACATAATGGATTTTATTTTGATGGCTCTATACCTAGTATAGCCCAGCTTGAGGCCACGACTCCTCAAGATGAATTATCCAAGCTAACCTTGGAAGAATTACAAGAATTGGGCGTTTCACCCACCCCACCTAATTTTGAGAGAGATCTACACATGGAAGTAGAAAATGTCATAAAAATTAACATTGGAACCGACGATAACCCTCACATAATCAACATTGGATCAGAATTGAGTCAAGAAAAATAGGATAAATACATTGCATTTCTTAAAGAATATGAAGATGTTTTTGCTTGGACATATGAAGATATGCCAGGTTTAGACCCTTATGTAGTTATGCATCACCTAGTAGTGCATCCGGATGCTAAACCTATTAAGCAGAAGCTTAGAAAAATGCATCCTAAAGTGGCCTTACTAGTCAAAGGGGAGTTAGAAAAACTCCTGAATGTTATTTTTATACAAGCCATTGATTATGCTGAATGGATCTCGAATGTAGTTCCAGTAACTAAGAAAGAAGCTACTAAGATTAGGGTTTGTACAGACTTTAGAGATATTAATGTTGCATGCCCTAAAGATGATTTTCCCCTTCCCAATATGGATCAGATCATTGATTTTACTATTGGGAGTGGAATGATATCCTTAATGGATGGATTTTCTGGTTATAATCAGATCAAGATAGCTCCTGAAGATCAGGCTAAAACAACCTTTATTACCCCTTGGGGGACTTTCTATTGGAAAGTGATGCCATTCGGTTTGAAGAATGCAGGTGCAACCTATCAACGAGCCATGACTTATATCTTTCATGATATGATGCATGATATACTACATGATTATGTAGATGACATTATAGCTCGTTCTATTGAAGAAGATGACCATTTAGATGACTTGAGAAAAGTATTTGATCGGTTAAGGGAATATCTTATCCGATTGAATCCAACCAAATGTATATTCGGAGTTAAGTCAGGTAAATTATTGGGGGTTATAGTTTCTTTACGTGGCATCAAAATTGACCCTCTCAAGATTACGGCTATCATTGATATGCCCGCACCTACAAATATATCTGAATTACGGAGTCTACAAGGTAAGCTTCAAGCTATCCATCGCTTCATCGATAAGCTGGCGGATAAAACTGGACCCTTTCTTAAGCTTCTTAAGAAGGATGTCTCTTTCCATTGGGATGATGAATGTAAGGAAGCATTTGAACTCCTCAAACAATATCTTCTTAACCCACCTATACTTTCACCACCTAAAACTAATCGCCCATTTATCTTGTATATTTTTGCTTCAGATTTTGCTTTAGGAGCTATGTTAGCTCAACTTGATGATGAGAAAGAGAGCGTGCTAATTATTACATTAGCAGAACATTAATTAGTTATGAAACCCACTACACAACATTAGAGAAGTTATGTCTAGCAGTCATATTTTCTACACAAAAACTATGCCATTATATGCTCAATCAAAAAACATACGTTATTGCTAAATCCGATCCCTTGCGGTATCTCATGAGTCGACCTTATTTATCTAGTCGCACAATGAAGTGGGTTCTTGCTCTAAGCGAGTTTGAACTCATGTTTATAGGACAGAAGTCTATTAAGGGTCAAATCATAGCAGATCAATTAGTTGTTGCACCCTTAGAGTCCACCCATCCCCTCGTCATTGAGTTTCCTGATGAATGCCTTAACCTAGAGGTGGATCATTCAGAGCAATGGTCCCTATACTTTGATGGAGCCCGATGCATGAGTGGGGCTAGTGTAGGTATTATTTTGATATCTCCATAGAAACATCTCATACCTCTATCCTTTAAATTAATGTTTGCCTGTACTAATAACACTGCTGAATATGAGGCTCTAATCCTTGGATTACGAGCTGCCCTAGCATTGAAAATTAAAAATCTATTAGTTTTCGATGATTCTCAACTTGTTATAAATCAAATTAACGATGTTTATCAGACCAGAGATGATAAATTGTGCCCATATAAAGCATATGTATTACAATTAATATCTTTATTTGATCAAGTTACCTTGGAAGCTATTCCTAGAACTAGCAATCGTGCGCTGACGCTATGGCCATAGTTGCATCTCTTTTACCCTTGGAGTTAGATGACGAATATGCTACCATCATTATTCATCGACTCCAGGAACCCACTTCAACTAAATCATGCTTGGAACCTTTGGACGTGTTTCTAATCAACGAAACTATTCCTGAACTTTGGTACATTGACATCCTCAATTTTCTTCAAAATGGGACCTTCCCTGAAGGTTTTAATAGAAACCAACATCGGTTATTACGTAGACGAGCAAGTCGCTTCATAATAATTGGCAATACATTATATAGGAGATCTTTTGAAGGTATCCTATTGAGATGTTTGAATCTAGAAGAGTCTAGATCAGCTTTGAGTGAAGCCCATGATGGATCTTGTGGGGGACACTTTAGTGGTAGCGCCATTGCTAAGAAGCTCCTTAGGATAGGATATTTTTGGCCTACCATGGAGAATGATGCACATGATTACGTGCGCCATTGCGACAAGTGCCAGAAACATGTTGACCTTGTCCATGCGCTGCACAAGAACTGCAAGCTATTTCATCTCCTTGGCCCTTTTCAAAATGGGGCTTAGACATCATCAAAAAAATCAATCCTGTGTCATCTGATGGACACAAATTCATCATAACCACCATCGAGTATTTTATGAAGTGGGTCGAAGCTATGCCCTTAGCTTCTTGCACTGGAACGCAAGTTTCCAAGTTTATTCTTAATCAAATTATTTGTAGGTTCGAAATTCCTGCAAATCTCATCTCGGATAATGGAACTTGTTTCAAAAACAAAGATGTAAAGAAACTATGTCAAAAATATAAAATTCAACATCGTTGGTCCACTCCCTATTATCCTCAGGGTAATGGCCAAGCGGAAGCATCTAATAAAACATTAATTAAAATCCTCAAGAGACTGGTCAATAAATCTGGCCGTGATTGGCACATTCAATTATATCCTGCTTTGTGGGCTTATCGAACTAGCATTCGTACTCCCACGGGCACTTCACCTTTTGTTTTGGTTTATGGCATTGAAGTTGTTTTTCCTTTGAACTAGAAGTTCCTTCTTTGGCTCTGCTACTTCAAGATACTGAAGTAGGAGATGAATATCATCTTTGGCAGATTTAGTCAGTTGGAACTCCTAGATGAGAAGTGCATTAATGCTTTGGAGCATCTTCGTGCCTACCAGAACAAGCTCAAATGAGCATATCTCAAGAAAGTTCATAATCGATCCTTTGAGATCGGTGACCTCATCTTAAAAGAAAATAAAAAAAATACTAATGCAACTAAAGACCTTAAAGGCAAATTCGAGCCTAACTGGCTTGGGCCATATATTATCACTACTAAATTTGGATCGGGAGCATACAGATTAGCTACCTTAGATGGTAAAGATCTTAAAGAACCTATGAACATTATGCATCTTAAGCGCTATTATGCATAAATATAGTAATTTCATCACTGTATATATTATACATATTGTCTCATATTAGTAATTCATATAAAAATTTCAAAAATAGTAATATTATGTATTCTCTCAATTCATAAATTAAAATCAAAATATAAAAAAATCAAAATCATCAAAATCCTCAAAAACATCTTCTATTTTGCACTATCAATTCTTGAAGTATTGCAGTTATATTTTCAATTATTTTGGATAAATTAGCATTTATCTGGAATCCCTCACTTTCACACTCACATGAATAAATATCTTGATCTTATTTGGTATGATTATTAATCTCTCTTATATCGAAGTCCACAGTTGAATTAAATAAAGTTTTGAGCATAGAGAACTGATCTTGTTATTTACTTGAACCAAGTACACCTTTTCACATTAAAATGATTTCATTGCAAATTCAAAATGATGCTACACAGTAGAAGTGGTCTCTTGAGCGAAAAGTTTCCCCTGCTATCCTATCATGCACATGGTCTAGAATCTTTGAGAATTGACAAAAGGACAAGCTCACCCCTACCCAGAATAAAAATCCCTTGCTCTACAGCCAATCCGAGCAAGTATCCCTAGTATAGGAAGAAAAAGAAAAAAAAAAGGAAAATCAAGAAAAATCATGAGAAAAAGAGAAATTATTCAGAAGCATTATTTCAGTATCATTTTGTACCATCTCAGCAATATTTCAGCATTATCTCAGTGTCAAGCAAAAAAAAAAAAAAAAAAGAAAGAGAAAAAGCAAAAAGCAATAAATCCTCCCCCCTTTGAAAGAAGGAAGTGTGAAGCTTGAATCCCTGGAATTCTCAATTATTCGAAAACTATGAGGTAAACCCCATAACAGGTGATTTGTGCCCAACTTGCTTGACATTGGGTAACTCCTAGCGTGGTGATATGTCTGTCACATTAGCGACCTTCTTTTGTATAGACCTATGTCCGCTTATGGATCAGCTAGCTCTTGATGACCCGACTTACATAGTAGTCTAGTACGGTTACATGCATATAAATCATGGTCAACGAACACTCATTTGGTTAATTCAAATTACTTGTATCAAATTATCTTGCTCAAAATCGGTAAATGAACATTACAATTGCACACACATTTGTGTTTGAGAGATTTTGTATCATTATGATAGATCAAGATCGGCAATGAACTCACGTATGCACACGGGGTTCCTTATAAATCTAAATTTTGTCTTTGAGATAATTTAAAATATTTATTCAAATCTTCTGGAATAATTTGACTTTCTTACTTGAGAATATCTGCTTAGCGTAAAATCAATTAAATACATTTTTTTCAAAAATCCAAAATTTTCTTGCAAAACATGTTCAAAAATCTAGCAATAAAGTCACATTTATATATTTTTGACTTTTGCGATGATGGTATAGTTCCTAAACCTAAATTGGAATTTTATGCCTAGTGCAAGTCCTCATTTTTATATTTTCTATTTATCTCAAAATCAAAAATCAACTATGCAATAAAACTATTATATCAATTTCTTCTTTGGATTTCGTGATGATGGTATAAGTCTATACCTAAAATTCTATGCCTAGCGCAAACCATCATTCTAATTTTATTTCCCATTTATTTAATCCATAAAAGCATATGGCTTAAATCATTATATTACACAATTGTGCTTTAAAAAGAACGAAAACTTTCCTATTTCATTTCATTATGTCAACATTCATTTTTTTGCGACGATGGTATAATTCCTAGGGAATTGTTCAAATTTCTATCATACTTAGGAATTTTATGCCTAGAAAAAATCATATTTTTAATATTTCATGCATAATATTTTCATGGAAATCTGAAAACAAATCATCACTATCATCATTTTTCATCATCACAACACAAAGTCTTAAGAAAGTCTCTTAAGCACCCTTTTACTTTTAGCAATATTTCTCTCATACCGGGATTAGCTTGATGACCTAGCGAGCGGCGACTCCATGAAATGGTCATGTAACAATGACAATGTCCTTTGAAATTATTGTTAGAAGTCACTTTATTTTCATCAAAACACACCACAACAACCGGTTTGTTTACATCAGATTATTTCATTTAATTTTATAGCATGACATAAAATTATAATATTTTCAATGACATAATTACATGAATAGTCAATCAACAATTAAAATATTAAAGCATCATAAAACATATGCACAAGTCATATCACAAAAATAACATCATATATATATCAAGAAGTATATACATCATATCAAAATGGATTGGTATGCCACAATCTATACCCTGGCATACTCAATCATCTCAAAAATAGTCTATGTACAATGTGCATCTAGTCTCGAGAAGACCTCGAGCTCTCAGCCTCATCTCCTCTCCCACCCTGAGGTGGAGGAGGTGGTCCCATCGAAGCCCATCTTATATCATGGGTCCTCGACGTCGATCGTGATGATGTCCTCGATGACCCCATCTTGATCGGCTCCGCAATGCCTTGAAACTGTATCCTCTAGCCCTCTAGAACCAGTTGGTAGTACACTCCTTGATAGAATGTGGTCTGAGCAACCGACCGTGCCAGCTCCAGAATGCTCACCCCTTCACTCTGAGCCCTGAGCCGTGTAGCCTCATCCTATAGAGTCTACACCTGAGCTCGTAGGTGGGCATTCTCCACCCGGAGAGCTGCCATCTCGTTGCTCTCCCCACCTCGACACCCTTGCCCCTATCGGGTGATGGTGGCCTATCCCTCTACTGAGGAGGGAGTCTTTCTCTCCTCTCCTCTCTCCTCTCCTCCCTCCTCTTCGTTGTTCTCTCTTCGAAGCCTATGGTACTCTTCGACGTCTCTCCTGAGGAGGCCATCATTGATCCCTCCCTTCATGACCCCTCATTGCATCGATGGTAGCCTGGCGCCTCTCCATCCATTGCACTATAGCATGCATCGAACCCTATGCCCTCATCATCCGAGGAGGGTGGATGCCTACATACCAGGCATCATATCCATCTGCTATCCCTGCATCATCCCCATCCACTGGCTGAATGGGGGCATCATCAACATCTTGACTCTAGAACCGTTGCATGTCTGGAGCCCCGCTCAGTGTGGTACTATCCCGCATAGTCTAAGAGTACTCATAATCCCTAAGAGTAGGGATCCCCTATGTAGACTGAACTACCTCAAAACTTGGTCATAGCGGTGGAGCTCTACCTCTCCTCACTCTGTCCTCAACCATATGACTCACCTGATGTGAGCCAACTCCTGTCCATCCTCTACCCACCCTGGATGCTCTCTCCATGGTCTCCAGGTGATCCGATCTAGGGTGAGGTCATCCAGCAACCTTCGGGACATCGATAGATCTATCCACCATTGTGACCCTCTCTAGAGCCACCAATAGAAAACTCGAGGTCTCTCTCGATCAACTCCTATCAGTGGAAGCCCTACCGGCCTTCGCACCATAATGTGCTCCCAACACCAAACCTATAGAAGTGATGTCAGCACCAGACATCGACCCCCCTTGTATACGACCCCGTAAAGGATCCTATACAAGCGGCACAGTACAAAGCTACCCCAAGAAAACCTATATCCATGGTCTCTCATGTCACAGACCACATCTAAAAGTAGCCACGATAATCTGCATCCACTCTGGTGGCATAGAAGAAGGCCACCCACCACCCCTACCAAAACTTGGGTCAACCGAGATGCCCTAGGCATCCACCTCAAAGCCTCGATGTTCACTCCGCCCTTCTCCAGGATGAAGCTCGGGTCCTCGCACAATCTCATCATAGCGTGGCCCTGATTGGCCGAAGGGGTCATGAATCGACCATGTATGGGGATCCTCAAGATCCTCCATACATCCTCTAGAGTGGGAGTCATCTCCCCTATCGATAGCCAAAGTAGGATGACTCCGGATACCATCTCTCTACTAGGGTTATCAGTAGCCCCATGTCTATAGGAATTTGTGGCATCTCTACCACATGTTGTAGTCCTACCTCTACCAATCTATCTCGCTCGACCTGATCGAGCATGGCCAAATCATCTCTTAGACCTCTGTATTTCCACTCCCGACTCTTTAGCAATCCCCTCTACAAAATAAGCAATAAAACAACAAAAATCATTAGTACATAATCATTAAAAAAATCAATTAAAATCAAATCATCCCATAAAAGTTGATATCGCCCATTATTGGATGATATCGTACCAAATTTAGATAAAATCATCCTTAATAGGATGAAATCGTCTTCATTCTTCAATTTGGGGATCGCCCCTTATTGGACGGGATCGCCCCTATTTCTTCGATTTCGTCCCTAGACGAAATCGGCAATATAGAGACGATTTCGTCGATGGCCTAAAAACGGCCGTGACGCCCAAAAACAATTAAAATTCAAGTCAAAAATCAAGTAAATCAAGTTAAAAACATAGTAAACTAGGTTTAGATCCTTACCGCAACCCGCGTCGGATCTCTATCGATACTGTCATCATTTCCAGCATTTCACCTGCAGAGCTTTGAAACAACGAAAGTGAACAGTAAAAATGAATTAGGGTTTTACCCTATTTTTCTTATTTTTATTCAAAATGACATTTTTTAATTTTTGCTTTTTCGCACTTTTACCTCAAACATTCGATTTGGGTAAAAACTCGGAGGGGCACCATAGCAAACAGTCGTACGATTCGACCTAGAATCGTCATCTAAAAAATGGAATAAATTTTTGCTTTCTCATAAAGCGTGAAGAACTCATCTTTAACGCATTTTTTCAGAAAATTCGCTAAAGAGGGGGCAAAATGTAGCACCCTAAAATTGGTGCAATTAAACCATCAGTAAAAAGTAGAAATTTGAATTTTAACCCCAAAATCGCCCATTAACCGCTTACCTCATTTTTCATGCCATTTTTAGAGGTTGTTGTGACCGTTGGACGATATCATCGTCGATCTGACGATATCGTCCCAAATCGAACGAATTCATCTAGAACAGAACGTCCAGACGATTTCATCCCAAAACCAAATTTTTATAATTAGCTTATGTTCCAACGACCTCTCCAACTTGGGCAGAAGCGTGTCTACGCGGTTGGAGATTCCCACGTTGGGGATCTCCCAGATTGGGATGATCCCCAACCTCCTAACCTCCCCTAATCCTATATAAACTAGGATTTTCCTAGTTTATCCCCCTGACTCCCTACCCTCTTTGATTATTTCCCTACAATTTTAGTTTTTTTTGTGATCTCCCATCATTTGCACTTGTGTTTTCAAGTTTTGTTGTAGGATTTCACTGTGTTTCAGTCGGAGGTAGCTCGGATCATCGTAGGTGATTCAACTACAATTTTAGATGATCCTGTCAAGATCGATGATGATCTTGTACGATTACAGATGATCTGGTCTACAATTCAGCTTGGGGGCAATCAGAGCCCTGAGTTTGCATTCTCTATCTCATTTTCCTTATTTATTGGTGCATTAGATTAATTTACTTCTATTTTGCATCTTGGAGTTCACCTCATTTAGCATAATTGCATGATAAAATTCAAAATAAGTTTCCAAAATAGTGCATCTCATTTAATTTGATATCTGGATTTATCATTCAAACATCTATACTCTTATTTCTATCATTTTGCATCATTCTTGCAATTGTATTTTTGGTTTTTGGTGTCTATTTTCTTGATTGCAGGTTTTTGATGAATTCGTCAGGTCATTGATGATCTTGGGTGATCTCGGATGATCTCCTATGATTTGGGATGATTATGTACAATTACAGATGATCCTGTCATATCCGGGATGATCTGGACTCCTACAAGCTTCAGAATCTTCATCAGACATCAAAAATCAGGTGTACTCTTCTCCATTTTATATATTCTCTGTATTCAATCACATTAGGATTCATTTATGTCTTTTGTCTTCATATAAATCAGAATCTTCATATAGAATAGCTTAGCTTCATTTTGGCCAACCTAGGAATCTGAATGATTGAACATAAAACGAACAAATCAAACCCATTCTCAACCTAGGCGTGGAAACTGCCACTCAAAGTTTCCTGGTGAACCCCACCATCCATCAAAAATTCACCTTTATACCCCTCCCCCGAGAGGCGCGACCTTCAAAGGGCCTCTCCGTTCGAGGTATTGTTCCATCCTTTTCTCACCCCCTTTCGGGTACGGATCCTTTAGCCTGAAGGTAAGGGTGCAAAAAATTTGGGCGATACAGTAGGATTTTGACTAACTTATTTTTCCATTGGGATGTTTCCTTTAAGAGAGTGATATTAGACATATCATCATCTTGATGCACCATGTGGTCATTTTTTCCTCTCTTTTCCAATTCACAAACTTGCATTGATATGAAATTAGCTTATGCGATTAATGTTCTTTATCCTTACCCAGGTGTTGTAGGTGAGTTGGAGAGGAGAGGGCAATCCTCCAAGGGAGGTCCCAGGTTTGAATCTCCACCCTACCCAAAAGCTGAATTGGGTACCCAAAATCCAATTGATAATGTTGGTGCGGGTAGGGCTGGGTGCGACTCCGGGTGACTTTGACGGTGTAGAACCCCCTATTCGTGGTCTCTTAGACCAAGGCGGCCCCACAAGGGGTTTTTCGTTTAAAAATAATAATAATGTTCTTTATCCGATTATTGAATTTTCAAGTGTGTATTTATAATTTTGATCTCATCTATGTATGTACCTACACAAATATAGTTTTTCATATAAAATCTAAAATTTTATAAAGTTTGGTCTATGGAGCAATTTGTTAGCAAATTGCTAGCAGACTCGAGTTTAATCACTTAAAAAACTTACTTTCAAAAATTTAATAAGGCCTAAGTGAATTGCTTCAATTGTAGGGTGGATTGCTATCATTGGAGGATTTATGAGGAATATTTTCCTTTCAAGTAAATCACTCTTGAATTAATCACTTTTCAAAATTGACTGGGAGAAATTCTATTGTTAACGAGAAAATTGCCAAATGGATGGAGCGAATCACAAGTTGACTTGAACTTTAGCATTTTTTCCAGAAAATATCCCAAATGTATTTTACCTATGTAGTTACAAAAATAGAATTAAAATTGAGATATTTTGCACCTTAGGTTGTTGTCTTTGCAAAAAAAATGTGATTTTGAAGTTCATAATGGAGCCATCATTCACAAAGCATGTGCAAAATCAAATACAAATATCGAAAAAAATGTGAAATTCAAGGTTGGTTTGGGATTGAAATTGAGAAATCAAGTCCTTGGTCCTATAAAATGGCTTTAAATTCAAGGTATAAAATTTTGGCAGATATGGAGTGAATTGCTCCAAAAAATGGACATAGAGATTTTTTATGTTTTCTAGGTAATTAGCCCAAATGGACCAAATCATTACCTATTTGGGAACTTGGTAAGAATCCTTTGAATTTAGACTAAATGTTTCATACTATTAGCCATTATTACATTATTTGATGTTATGTAATTATTAGGGAATGGTTGATTATTTAACCTCATATGAGGTTGGATAGCCACATATCCCATGAGTATGAAAGAAGATGAAAAGATAGAGCAAAAGGTGAAACATTGAAGAGTATCTTGAAACAAAGAGACACTTTGTTGTATTAAAATATATGTTGTATGCAAGATTTGAAGCTAGCAAAAATATAAAATACATTGTTGTGTTTAAAATATTATTATGTTCCCTAATATAAAAAAATATTATTATGTTCTCCTAATTTTTTAAATTAGTGTTTGCTCCCCGTTGTTTTTCAACATTTGGTATCAAAGCCATGGGATATTTATGTGAGGTTTGTTTGAGGGACAATAATCACCATCCAACAACATACCCTCTAAGTTGTTGATATTGTAGAGAATAATTGGAGGAAAACATCATGAGAAAAGGTGATTTTAGTCTCCCATACTTGTGTTTTTAGTAGAGACTCATGAGACAAATTCAACTCTTTTCTTGGGATTTCTTGGAGATATTATTAAAATCGTATGCAATTTTATTTATATTTCCTCATTCTTGTTATGTAAGCTACCCACATCCTTGTTTTATCAAACATCACTTTGTTTTCATATATTCCCTTAATGCAATAAAAAATTATTATTGTACCTTCCTAAGTGGGAATATTTTTCCATGCCCATTCTTAAAAAATAAATAAACAATTACCATGTTTTCTCTTCCACATTGTCACCTACAATCCTAAACCATTGTGGCTTCTATAGTGAATGGATTCTCAAATCCTCTGATAATAATACATGTACATAGATTTGTCTTGTGCCCAAAAAATAGCTTATTTTAGAATAACATATTGCATTAAAAATAAACTCTCATCCAAAGGTAGAGCGATGTCAAATTGGGGGTTAAATTTTGAGACAATGACCGATTTTGACTTTGACTAACAAATACTCTAAGACAAAGACACTCCTACACTAGTGAGGATTCCAAAGATTAAATGTGTAGAACAAAAATTTTGTTGAAGCATGCCAAAATTAATCATTCACTGTGAGGTAATTTACCTTCAAAACAAAATATTTTCATTTCTAAGTTGCAATTGGCACAGTGGGAGAGTTGATGTTTAAAAAATAAATTAAAACTTTTAGAAAATAAAGTTGCAGGTTCAATTCATATACAAGGCATTATTTTAAAAGAAATTTTAAAAAGGGGCATATTGGAAGGAAAAGTTAAGTTTTTTTTTAAGGGTAGAAAAGAAAGTTATTATTTAAAAATTCCTATAGTTCTTAAATTTCTAAACTATAGAGAATATTTTTTGAAGTGGGTAATTTTTTCAAGTCAGGAAGGGTGGGTACTTGGAATGTTTTTAAGAGGAAATAAGCATTCAAAAAAAAAATTATTCTATAGTTTGTAGTGAATAATTTTGCAAGAAATATAGTATTTTTTTGTAAAAAGGTGAATTTTTGGTAGATATCAATACCTTTTTTTCAAATAAATTTTGTATCAAAAATGTTTTTTTGTACGGAAAAATCAAAACATGTGCTTTGCATGATTGGAACATTCCATGTAAACAATTCATTTACCTTGAATTTATAGGTAATGTTATCACTTTAAGTTACTGCATCTAAATCCTAATATAGTTGCAATAATGATGTTTGGGCATCAACCTTATAAATCATCGAGAAGGAATAACGACGTATGTTTGTGATATTTTGCTTCACTCTATTTTACCCCATGTGTTACTATTATTGGATATAAATTCTAAAATTGAGAAAAACTATGTAGGGAAGTTACACCCACGTATGAGGATTCTTCTTTAATCAAGTGTCACGGATAGGAAATGTAATGAATTCTCACTACACTCAACAAATGTCACCTTAGAAAAAATTTGAAATATGGTCTAAGCAAAGGTAAAGCAAGCAGATAGTGGATAATGTAGTGTAAAATAGGTGTAGGTAAGGTTTCGATCAAAATTTTTAAAAGTCGAAAGGTGAAGTAATTTTATGAGGGACAGTTCTTCTCAGATAATGAAAAGCTCCAATAAAAGGTTGAAACTATTTTCTAAAATTTCCAACAAGAAGGGGAAAATAAAAGTATCGATGACTTAAAGATATTTGGAGTCCTAAAAGTCAAAATATGGCAAATGTCCTAGAAGGCACAAAGAAGAACAAAATGTCTAAGTATTAAAAGTTTCGAAAGTTCCAAAGGAGAAGAAAGAAAAAAAAAATTGACAAGCATGTTAGCGTTTGATACCACATCCATTGGGAGATAGTAATCACAAGATGCAGAAAGAAATAAAGTAAATTTGTGATATCACTAAAATATGCTTTAAATAGAAATTATGAAAAATATTACAATAGTAGCTATGGAGGAAATGGAACTCCATGATATAAGCTACTACTCCATGAATGAGCTCTGAGCTTATAGCTCACACACACACTACCCTACTGCCTATATACCACGCATTGACTTTGATACAATGACTTCGATATCTATCTTCTACATCTATGGCATTTATATAGAAAGATAAGTTCTTTGGCCAACACTCTACCTAGTTGTACAAGTGGACACCTTACACATTACATCTTGCACATTGACACTTGTGCATTTATTACATTGCATGAAGTAACTAGATAACTTTCCCCTAAAGTAACCTAATGTCCTAAGTATGTACCAAGGAAGGTACATTTACATGACCCAAATAATGTAATATACTCTATTTATAACAAAGCAATGAAGCATTTAAAAATTCTAAGCACATCTCCCAAAAGTGATAATTGATCTCATAAAGACAACAATGGTGAAAAAGCCTCAAGTTCACCTACCCACATGACTTAAGCTTGATAGTCTAGGAGAATGGTTGGTTCATTAAAAGCAACAACATGGAAGTTGTAGCAAGAGCAACCCTAAATCTGCAACATTGACTACAAAAGATCATCCATACCTAGGCTTTAAGAATCCCTATAAAGAGTAGATGGTAATGATGACAACAGTTGCACATCCAAAGGTGCAAAACTATCCAATATTAATGAGCACGGATCCACAAATCTTGAAGGAACTAGTGATTTGAATGAAGACATAACCCGACACATAGAAGAATAGTCATTCTTGAAATATCTACACAATTTTGGAGAGAAAATATCCCCCTTGAAATATATAAATTATAGAATTTTTAACATTGTAAGGATCGACAAGTTGTATAACTTTCCCTTCATTTTCCTTTTTATAGCGGTAGTTGGATTCTTGAGTGGTCTCGTGGACATGCTTTCGAGCCCCCACTTCTAGCATATCTATAATATTTCATATTCATATATAAATGCTTGAGGTTGTGACTATTTGCTTTTTGTCCTAATTCATGCATGTGTAAATGTTTGTGTGTATAGTAGAGTTCATGACTATATTTGTCTTGTTTCTTTATATGCAATTTTTTGTTTAACATGCTCAGAGGAGGAAGTTTTCATCTTAGGGTTTTTGATGCATTACACTTAGAGTTTTTGTGTAGGGGGATATTACTCAGATCTTGGCACATCATCTTTCTTTTAGGATAGGCTAGCTTAGTTTTTTTCTTTTTGATGTCTTTGCTTTCTACATATTTTGTAAATGTTTTCTCCCTGAATATAGTATGTTAGGAAAGTGTGCTCAAGATCACATCTTAAAATGAGTCATCCTTATAAAAAAAACCAAATTCACATAATTGAGATGAACCCTATGCTCTCAAATCATTCTTATTGTATCGCTTCTCATTAGGTGTGATCATCTTGACCATTTGGTCCCTACATCCAACAACTAGGATAATCAAAGAGGACAATAGTTTAATGGAATATCTAGTGGGACCTAATCAATTCATCATTAGTCCCATAATCAAAAGAACAAATTACTCTTGGCTCTAGTGAGGGTATTTTCCTATCTCCTTATATGAAGCACCTCAAAACTCACCTGGCAACTCTCCTCAAGATGAATATAAATAAGTCACTTTGAAGGATATCATCTCATGATTCCAATGAAGATATCAATATATTAGCTTGAAGAGAAAATATTACATTCACCTGGTGACTCTACTTAAAGCAAAGAACCCAAAAGCTATGAATGAAAGATCTACCATGAGATCTCTTATTGTTTTTAAACCACATGTGCCAATATTTTTGCTGATTATTCCCAAGGAAAATGGCCACTCGACCACCCAAATATTTCATAAAATGGAATAAAAGAACCCCTTTGCAACCTCTAATGTCATTGAATGTATGTGATGACATTCCAAAGTCAGCTTTTGAATTATTGCCATACTATGTCGAGGAATATCTAACAACCCCACTAAAGCATCTACAAAATATGATCTACATGTATCAATTACATAATATTATATGATAGAATGTGATATTAATATTATTGGTGGTATCATTTAGAGGTAAAGCATAAGATGGGTATGACTCTCTTTATCTACCCTCAATTGTTGAATGGGACCAACTTGTTTCCCTATTCATGGAAAATTTTAGAGAAAGAGAGCAACCAACCCCAGTTGTAAATCCTATGACTCCTTGATATCCTCCTACATAGTATCCTACTAAACATTTTGAGGTGAGTTCTTAGATGCAAGGCCAATCCCATGGATTTCAATCTCAATACACTCTTCTAGGGACAAGTTCCATGACTTTCAAACAAATTATGACAATCTAGAATGAAGAAGAGGTGGACAAAGGGATAAAGAAAGCGGATACTTTAGCATATGGCTGGTCATAGACAAAGCCTAATGTTCAAATGGGCTAGCAAGCGGCTAAAATCTTGGATTTAGATCCCTTCGTAGTGCTAGAGAAAATAAGCACAAGCACTCATTAGACCTAAATAGATAGACCCTCCACCTCTAAAAATATAAAAGAGGCAAAGGATCTAATATGGAGGTGAAATATGCACTTTGATAGGATCAAGAGTAGAGAGGGATTCAACACTAGTATTGGTCTGCCTGTACAAAGGGAATTTCTCATCCTTAGTATTAGTTTTCCTACAACAAGAAAGTTTCTCAAGAGACCTAGTTCTTTAAGACCCGAGGATATAAAAAAAGAGAAAGAAACAAATGACTCAATCAACAATTAATAGGAGCATCACTTGGATATTTGCCTCAGACTTCTATCTTCTTTTCTTGTGGATTATCAACCCTTGAAGTCATTTATGCTATTACTGGTATGGTTAGTCTATTCTGCTAATTTGAATTTCTAGCTTAGAGCAATTTGAAATGCTTCATTTCTAAATGTATGCTTGGAAAGGATTATATTTCTATTAGTTATATTGTCAATCTAATTCTGATAATTTGGATTATTAATACCCTAGATGTTTTGAATAATCCTTGAGATGTGCATATGTTCTTAAATGTTGAAGATAATTGAGTTTTAAATGTTGTTAATTACAAGTATTGTTTGGTGGAGATTGGTTTGTCAGTTCTCTGTAGATGCCTATGTTGTTAGCTTTATCCGTTCACTATTGATCTATTACTTTATAAACTCTTTACCCTTACTATCCTTATCTTTATACACTTAATTGAGTTTAAAAGAGTCAACATTCAACAAGTTGACAAGGTATACCAACCTACTCTGGAGGTTAGGTTAAAATCAATTTTGACCCATCCAATGTCAAGGTTTGTGTTGTGATTAGTGGGTTTTCACCTTCCAATAACCATTGCAGATGATAGTCACAATTCAAGTTCACCTTGATGTCAATTCATACCCCAATGCCCAATGGATAAAGGCCAACCATAACCCTTGTATAAATATATTATATGTAACATATGCTTTATTTTATAGTAGGTTTCAAGTGCCAGTGCTTGAGGAGTAATCTTAATTTTATGGGACTACCAAGGTTTCAAAACTTGTAAAAATAAGAAGTTGTAGATCTACTACTCAAATTTTCACCTCCATTTCCATTCCAATTTTGGTCATGTTTGACTCTTTCCAATGGACAAGGCAATTATTTATAGGTTCTTTATCTTTATTAAGTTGAATATTCCCTATGAGTCACTAGAACTATAGTGACTTCTCACTACACTCAAAATATGTTGCCTTAGAAAAATCTTGAAAGATGGCCTAAGCAGAGGTGATATGGGCAAAAAGTAGAGAATGAAGTGTCAAATAAGTTTGGGTAAGGTTTCAATCAAAAGTTTTGAAATACAGAAGGTGGATAAATTTTGTAAGGGACTACTCTTCTCAAATAATGAAAATCTCTAATAAAAGGTTGGTTTTATTTTCTAAAATTTTTAACAAGGTAAAAATAAAAGGTCCAATGACTTAAAGATATATGGAGTTATAAGAGTCAAAATATGGCAAAGTCCCAAAAGATACAAAGAAGAACAAAATGTCTAAGGATCATAAGTTTTGAGGGTTTCAAAGAAGAAGAAAGAAGAAAAGTTTTGAAAAGTCATGAAGCATCTAAAAGTTCTAAGCACATCTACCAAAAGCAACAATTGAGCTCATAAAGATAACAATGGAAAAAAATCCTCGATCTCACCTACCAACATGACTTAAGCCTAACAATCCAAGAGAATGGTTGGTACTTTAAAGGTAACAACATCGGATTTGCAATAGAAGAAATCTTGAATCTAGAGTATTGATTGCAAAAGATCACCCATACCCAGGATTTGGGAATCCCTAGAAATTTTAGATGGTAATGATGGCAACAGTTGCACATCCTAAAGCCTAAAATTATCTAGCATTAAAGAGTATGGATTCATAGATCCTAAAGGAACTAGTGATTTGAATGAAGACATGACCCAACACATAGAAGAACAATCATTCTTGAAATATCTACACAGTTTTGGAGGAAAAATATCCCCGTGTAATCTATAAATATTATAAGTTTTAGCATTGTAAAGGATCCACAAGTTGTATAACTTTCCCTTAATTTTCCTCTGTATAGCAGTACTTGGATTCTTGAGTGGTCTTACAAGCATGCTTTCAAGCCCTACTTTTGTCATATCTGTAACATTACATATTCATATATAAATGTTTGAGGCCATGAATATTTTTTTTTTATCCCTTTCCATGTATGTGTATGTGTTTATATGTGTATACTAGAGTTCATGACTATCTTTGTCCCATTTCCCTTATACACAAATTTGTGTTTAACGTGCTCAGAGGAGGAATTATTCATCTTAGGTTTATCAACACATTACACTCAAGGTTGTTCTACAGGGGGATCTTATTTAGATCTTAGCACATTACCTCTCTATTAGGATAGGATAGCTTAGGTTTTCTCATTTCCATTGTCTTTATTTTTTGCATTTTCTCTAATCATTTTTCTCCTAAATTTGGTAGTTTAGGAAAGTGCGCTCAAGATCACATTTTCAAATGAATTGATCTTGTAGAAAACCTTGGAGACACCCGATTGATTTGAACCCCATGCTCTTGGATTTGCCCTACTATGTCACTCCATGCGAGGCACGATTGACCATATAGTCTCTATGTTTTATGGTTAAAATAATCGAAGAGGATAATAGTTTAACGACACATCCAATAGGACCTTGAGGACAAAAGCTTACAAAGCTTACAAATGGCTTAGAGCCAAAAATAAAGTCCAAAATAGGACTAATACAAAGGTTCCAAAGAAGGTTTTATCATCCCAAACTTCGGAGCACCATAGGTCAAGGAAGACCTTTACAAAATGGTAAAATAATAATGCCATTAGAACCGGCTCGAAAAGAGCTTTCCAATGACTATATGCAAGCCTATACTTGCAAAAATATCAAGCCTCAAAAATTAAAAATTACATCAAGGTTTCTACAGCAACAAAATAAAATGGGAAAAAATACCCTTTACAATTTTGAAAAAGCAATATTCTAAGAAATATTCGTTAAAAGCTCCAAAAGCAAAAATAAAATATCTCAGACGCTCGCCCAAAAGTCGACGGTTGCTGGAAATAGTTTACCAAGGTGTGCTAAGCTCGAAAGCCAAATTATTTATTCTGCCAATGCAACATGACAGTTAATAGCATTACACAATGCAAATTTGTGTGTCAATAGTGGAAAAGTCAACATCTGGAGAATAAGCTAAAATGCCTAGTTATTAGTTCAACAACACACGCTTTCCTTTAAATAAGGGAACTGTTGCAATAAGAGATCATCCAGCACATGGCAGTTTGGTGGTAGGTCAAACACATGACCTAGCGGAAAATTCTTACCCACTTCAAAGTAGGGTGCATCAGTTCACCAACATGCTGCCACTATAGATCTAGAGACCGTGTTAAACATCTACCATAAATCGCACATGGAGATCACTGCAAATGCATCGATCAATGATGTGGTAGGCCATAAACCATGGATTGAGATTGAGTGATCAACATACTAATTGCCCCATCTATGTTTATTGGTAGCACATCTATGATGAAATCCGTATATGGGGTAATGCGAGGCGATGCCAAAGTGGAACACTTCTAGTGAGTGGAAGTTCCCACATGCAATATAATTTTATCTTCTCCCTTTGATGAAAATCATTGATAAACTAGATTTGATCACTCACAGGTGTGATAGATCAAACCGTAATGGTCATCAAATAGGGGATCGATCCTTATAGATCTTCTGTGGTAGTGTTCATCCCTGAAGTAAAGTCATAGATCCAATGATCCAATGACTTTGATCTAGTCGATCACAAAAATCAATGGTGCGTTCATCAAAACTTTGTTCGAAGCTATCCATAGATTTTCAGCTGTGTGTCATACAAAAATATTGAATAACAACGATGATCAAGGCATTGAGCAAGTGCACAGAGTTAGGTGGCCACGACTGCATCAAAAAATGGGTTAAAGAACCCTTGAATATCTTAAGGTCTTGTTCTCACTATGAATAGCGTAGGTGTGGCAATCTTTGAGGGCTATACTACTAAACTCAATGCTAAGATACATAGTGTTGTTGCCTACCTAGAATCATTCTACCCCCAACAAGCTGCCATGTCATCATACTAAATCTTACTAACATGACCACCCCCTGCAGTGAGTGTTCTCGTTCATGGTGACCTACATCAATACCAAAGAAACGAATCACCCAATCATCAGTTTTTTCAACATAGTTAGCCACACTCTCCTTAAGATTCCTAGAGAGGAATTGATTCTCCCAGGTCGACAATGACTACACTGCTATGCCACGTCCTCCATATCACTTTACTGACTGTAGATACTATTTGAATTATTCGAATAACACAAGGTCAAATTCTAACAACATGATCCTACAAAAATTTGATTATGGTGGAAACCATGGTGGTTCTTCACCAAGCGAAGAATGAACATGATGAGATCTATGTCTCCAAAGGTGCTTCAGCTCCTAGGTTCTTAGCATGTCTTGAATACATGGCATAAAACCAACAATACAAGTGTAAAACCATAATATCCCAAAATATGGATGGGAAATCAGGGATGAAAATGTGAAAAGGGGGAGGGGGATTTCCATGAGGGAAATCCCCCCTCACAGGTAGGAACTTCCTACTCTAATACCAACTTATATGGAATATCCAAAGTTAAGTTGATTATTCATTAGGTGCAATAGCATATATAGGCTTACAATAGAATCACGTAGGTTAAGTGGTTGTAAAAATTTACCAAACATGGTCAACCACTTAACTAATAGATAACAATATGCTAAACAAGGATGCCAACTAACTGCTAAAAGATAAAGTACAACTCTAACAGTCTAACTAAACATCCAACAAATAAAAAACCTATTTCCAACATGGGTATACTATACCTCACATGAATACAAAGTGCAAGAAATAGGAAATAATAATAAAATAATAACTTAGGCTTATAATTAAGCCTAAGGTACAATCATATCCTCAATATCATTAGTCCCATAATCAAAAAAATAAATTAGGCTCTAAATCTAGTGAGTATATCTACCTATCTACTTGTGTGAAGCACTCAAACCTTGCCTAACAACTCCACTAGAGATAAATATACAGAAGGATTTACTTTGAAGGATATTAGGTTATGTTTCAAATGAAGATCTTAATCTATTAGCTTGAAGAGCAAATGTTGCACTCAGGTTTCAACTCTACTCAAAGCATAGGATCCAAAAGCTATGAATGAAATATATGTTGTTAGATCCCTTGTAGTTTCTAAATCACATGTGCTAGTATTTCCACTCACCGTTCCCAAGGAAAATGCCCACTCTGTCATCTAGAATTTTTCTAGCATGGAATAAAAGAACCCCCTTATGACCTCCAATGTCATTAGATGTATGGGATGATATTCCATTGTCAACTTTTGAAACATTGCCATACTTGACCAAAGAAGATTTGACAACCCCATTGGAGCATCTGCAAAAAAATGGTTTTCTTATATCAATTGCACAACATTACAAGGAAGAACATGGCACTAAGATTATTGGGTCTGTCATTTATAGGGAAAATATGAGAGGGTTACGACTCTCTTTTTGTACATTCAATTGTTGAATAGGACTAGCTTGTTGCCTTATTCATGGATGATTTTAGAGAAAGAGAGTAGCCAACCCCAATCATACATCCTATGGCTCCCTAATCTCCTACACACTAGCCTATTGATCATTATGAGGAAAGTGCTCATATGTAAGGCTAGTCCCCTAGGTTTCAAGCTCAAAATGCTCTTTTGGAGACAATTTCTAGGACTTTCAACCAAATTACAACAATATAGGATGAAGAAAAGGTGGAAACATGGATAGGAAGTAGATACTTCAACACTTTTCTAATCATGAATGAAGCTTCATGATTAGATGGGCTAGTGGGTGGCTAAAACTTGGGATTCAAATCCCTTTGTAATCCTCAAGAAGACAAGCACAAGCACTCATGGGACCAAAATAGAGAGCCCCTCCACCTCCAAAAACATGAAAGAGGTAAAGGATTTAATTTGGAGGTGGAATATGCACTCTAACAAGGTCAATAATAGAGATGGATTCAACACTAGTATTGGTTTACCTATACCAAGGGAGTTTCTCATCCTTGGTATTGGTTTTCCTACAATAAGTGAGTTGCTCAAGAGTCCTAGTTCTTTAAGGATAAATATATTTTGCTTGAGGAACTAAAAAAGAGAAAGAAACAAATGATTGAATCAACAACTGAGGGGTATTTTTGAATCCATGTCCAATGGATAAAGGCCACCCATAATCCTTGAATATATGTATTATATGTAGCGTATGTTTTTTTTTATATAAGGTTTCAGATGCCAACACTTAGGGAGTAATCTAAATTTTGTGAGACCATCAAGGCTTCAAAAGTTGCAAAGATAATAAGTCATAAACCTACTGCTCAAATTCCCACCTCCACTTCCATTCTAATTTTAATCCTCTTTGACTTTGTACCCAATGGATAAGAAAACTATTTATAGGTTATTTATCTTCATCAAGTTGAAGATCCCTTATGAGTCTCTAGAATAGTAATGAATTCTCACTACACTCAAAAAATATTGCCTTCAAAAAATCTTGAAATATGGCCTAAGCAGAGGTAAGGTAGGTGGAAAGTAGATAATGTAGTTTCAAACAAGTGTGGACAAGGTTTCAATCAAAAGTTTCAAAATTCAAATGGCAGAGGGAATTTTTGAGGGATGAGTCTTCTCAAATAATGAAAAAATTTGATCAAAGAATGACACAATTTTCTAAAATTTTTTATAATAAGGGGAAAATAAAAGTTTGAAAACTTAAAAATATTTAGAGTTTTGAGAATCAAAAGATGGCAAAAGTCCTAGAAGACACAAAGAAGAACAAAATATCCAAGGATTAGAAATTTTGAAAGTTTTGAAGGAGAAGAAGAAGAACATTTTTAACAAGTCATAAAGCATCTAAAAATTCCAAGCACATCTCCTAAAGTAATAAATTAGCTCATAAAGATAACAATGGTAGAAAATCCTCAAGCTCACCTACCCACACAACTTAAGCATGATAGTCAAGAAAAATGGTTGGCATATTTAACAACATGGGAGTTACAACATGAGAAACCCCAAATCTAAAGCATTAATTACAAAAAAAATCCCTTACCTAGACTTTGAGTATCCCTAGAAAGGATAGATGGTAATGATGATAATAGTTGCGCATCCTAAGGGCCAAAACCATCCATCATTAATGAGCATAGATTCATATATTTTGAAGGAACCAATGACTTGAATGAAGATATGACTCGACATACAAAAGAGCAGTTATTCTTGAAATCTCTACACAATTTTAGAGGGGAAATCTTCCCCTTGTAATCTATAAATAATAGAAGTATTAGCATTGTAAAGGATTGATGAGTTGTATAACTTTCCTTTCATTTTCCTCTGTATAAAAGTACTTGGATTCCTGAGTGGTCTTGCACATAATGCTTTCATGCCCTCACTTCTGGCATATCTATAATATTTCTATTCATATGTACATGTTTGAGGCTATGACTATTTGTTTTGTCCTATTTCATGTACATATATGTGTTTATGTATTTGGTGGATGTCGTGACTATCTTTGTTCCATTTTATTTATATGCAATTGTGTGCTTAACATGCTCAAGGGAGGAAGTGTTTCTTTTAGGATTGTCATCACACTACACTCAAGGTTGTCGTGCAAGGGATCTTATTTAGATCTTAGTGCATCACCTCCTTGTTAGGATAGGTTAGATTAGGTTTTTTTCTTTTTTATATCTTTGCATTTTGCATTTTCTCTAACTCTTTTCTCCCTAAAACTTGTTGTTTAGGAAAGTGCACTCAATATCACATCTTAAAAGAAGTTGGCCTTGTAAAAAACCCCAAATATACCCAATTGAGTTGAACCCTATGCTCTTATAGTTGTCATATTGTGTTGATCCATGCAAAGCATGATCATATTAACCATTTGGTCCCTACGTTTGATGGTTTGGATAATCACAGAGGATAACAAATGTGTCCTTTTTAGTACTACCTTCGTACCATGTATTGATCTCTTTCATGTACCTTCAGGTCTCTTTCATGTACAATTATATATATAGAGACGACTAGATTCTTTCACATACCAACGAGTTATATAAAAAATATAGATATATTAAAAGGTTCAGTATATAGGACTAGTGGTATATAGAAAAGGGGATCATTTTGGGAGATATAAGGAACCTTCATCATGGCTACATCAAAAAATAATTTACTAAATATTAATTGCTTAAGGGTCCAAATTTGCACCATGGAAGACAAAAATTAGAACAATAATAATGGTCAAAAAACTTTGGGATATATTTATTGGTGATGAAACTCAACCTAAGGAGATAAAAACTAAGCAAAAGTATGATGAAGGATATGCAAGGGCACTTATGCTCATCACTTTTGAAGTGGCTGATGAAATACAACCACATATAAGTGAAGCAAAAACATCAAAATATGCATGGGATAAACTTTACACTATATTTTAAGGAAGGAATGAAGCCACAATCCTTTATCTTCAATCACAACTACATACATTAAGGGTCCAATATGGAGAGAGTATTGAACAATTTCTTTGAAGAATTGTAAACTTGAAGGTAAAATTGAACACCATGGGAAAATATGGATGACAAGCTATTAGACTTTGTTGTACTTAGAGCTCTCCCTGAATCATTTTAAATGTTGGTCACATCTTTACGAGTATCAAATATAAGGGTGTCATTTGAAGAATTGGTCAACATCCTTCAACAACAAGAAATATAAAATTAGTTAGGAGATGAGTTGTCTAATAATGCTCTTATCTCCACAAAAAAAGGGCTCAAAGAGTCCTTCCACTTCATTTTTATCACAAAATTAGCCTCAATTAAGGATGTATTATCAAATTTATGAAAAAATGACATGACACCAAGTTTTGTAAATACAATTTGATGACTCATGGGGCTTAATTTCATAGATCTCAAAGGAAGCAACAATTTCAATCACAACATCAATAGGGATAATATCAACAAGGGCAATAGCAACAAAGGTATATTGTTTAGAAGGAACTTGAATTAGATTGTGAAGAAGAGTATGAAACAACACATAAGGTACTCATGGCCAAGGAAGTGACAAAAATAAGAAATAAAGCAGTAAAAAAGCAAAGAAATAAAGTGAAATTCAAAAGTGTGGATCATCAAAAACTAGTGAAGGTAAAAAGTTTTCAAAACTTAAATGTTGTTTATAATCAATGTAGTCCTTGATACACTTCAAAATTCCTAATTCTTATTAAAACATCCTAATCATCCTAACAACATGAAACTCACCCTCAAATACCCTCGCCTTGATATTCGTGCCAAAAAATGGAAAAATAACTTAATTTCCCCCTTTACAATAAATTTGGACAATCCTAACGAATTTAGATGCATTCGAATTTTTCAAAATCCTACGTGTTCCTAATTTAGGTGCCCAATTGGATTTTGAATCTAATCTAGGCATCGCCAGATTCTCAATAATTTCAAACGATCTACTAAAATCGGACGGATCTGAATTTGTCTAAATAGAGCCAAAACCTAATTTGGCTTAACAACCCAACCTAATCTCACCAACCTACCTAATTATTCAAACTATAGCAACCATTTAAACCCCCAACCTCACATTAAATAGTTTGGATGGTGATATTTGCAAAAAGACTTGGATTGAAGAAGGAGACTTTTGGAGATTTTTTGTAGGTTGTATTGAAGAACTTTGTTGTTTGATCACCATTCAAGGAGCGTATAAACATGGAGATATTTTCAACATATGTAGATCTAGTTTATACTTAGTTATTATTTGAATTTTTGCATCATTTGTACAAATTTGGATGCATCTAAATTTTTCATTGTGCATCTGATTTTATTCTCTGTTTTGTAGAACTAGTCATTGGATTATTTTGGCTCTGACTGAAATCATACACAACATTCAAAATCATGCATTGTGTCTAAATGCATACCAGTGGCCCGTTGGGGATAAAATTTTGATTGTTAGATCGTTAACTAATTTTTATTTGCATTACATTTTGTTCATTATTTCAGTATTTTATTGCATCTTACTGTTTTCATTAGATTTACTGTATTTAGAATCACATATTTCATGCTTAAATAGTTAATATTTCATTTTCTTTACTTTTGGCTAAAAGAACCGAGGGGATTTGACTGTCATAGACCATGATCTCCTATGGCCTATGAAGATCTCCCATCCCTGATTTCAAATTTCAATGTTCTATTGTGCAATTGTAGGTATTTGACAAATTCGTACGCATTCGAATTCATCTAACGAATTCGTATCACCAAATTCATCTTGTTTGTGTTCGAATTCATCCTATAAACCTGAATGCATCCCAAAGCAAACATCCATATCAGGTAAGGACTTAAACTTATTTCTTAGTATCTAGATTTATATTTTTCTGTCTCATAGGCATCTATCTTAATTAAAATAAAAGCAAAAAATTTCAAAAACATAGGTTTTATTATATCTCTTCATACGCAAAACATAAAAATACAAAAAGAAAACATGTTGACATAAACAAAACCTTTGCATCTTAGTTAAACTTTGTAAAGCTTTCTAGATAGCTTTGTATGCTTTATCTTCATTTAAAATTGAATTGCATATAGCTAGGTAGAATTGCATTTTTGACAAATCCTAGGTGTATGCTTTCAAAACAAAGAAAAGAAAATCACATCAAACTACTACCTCACCTAGGTGTGGAAACTGCATAACAAGTGTTTCTTAGTGAACCCACCCAATTCATCAACAAACACCAAGGAGAGTGCAACTCAAACGCTTCTCGTTTGAGGTGTAGATCCTTCATTTTACCTCCCCCTTTCAGGTGTGGATCCATTATCCTAGAAGAAAGGGGTGTGAAAATTTTGGGCCTACATTCTTTGGTGAACCCAACGTGAACTACACAATTATTATTAAAATTTATTTTTCCCTTTTTTACAAAACAAAAACAAAACAAAAAAAAAATTACTAGATGGTAGAAAATAGTCTCAATGAGTCCTTCTTTATAGACCTTATGAGAACACTCATAGAACAAGAGGTTAATCTCTTCCATGAATGTGATAGCATAGAATATCAAGTAGATTTGTGGCAAAAATTTGGCATCATTGAAAATAAATCACAAGAAATTAGAGAAATTAAGAGAATTGATGTTGCTAGAGCTTTAGGACCAAGTTTCCACTCTCCTTACTTTGAAATTAAAAGAGGTTGTGAGCATTGGCTTGTAGATAAACGAGCTTGTGTCCACTCAAACATTTATCCTTGGGATAATTACTTGGAAGAATCCTTAAACGTCCACATATTCTTAGCATACTTAGAGAACAACGAGGTAACCCTAGAACAGAGAAAAATATTTCATAAAGCACCTAGGGAAATCCTATTTTGAGAGTATTGTTATGAATTACAAGTCCAACATTTTGACTCAGAAACTAAGAAATTTACCTTTGTCCGCTTCATCCAACTCTTAGTAGATGATTTCTCTTTTGAGGAAGAACACTACATGAGTCCTGAAGATTTAGAGCCCATCAATGACATCCACAAGCTCTTTAAGGAAGATTAAAACCACTTAGCATTGTTTTCAAAAATATTGTAAATACTTAAGTTAAGAAATAGATAGATTGTTTTCCTAGTTTCAAGCAAAAAAAAAAACTAAAAACAACAAAAACACACAAAAAAACAGCGAAAAAATAAAAAAAATAAAAACTTTAATTAGCATCAATAGGAAAGATGCCTAAACATCTAATAAGTGGTAAACAAGTGGCAACTAACCATGAAGATGAGCTAGATATCGACCCTAATGTAGAAGCTAAAATAGGAGTCTTAGAAGAACAAGAACACCAAACAGGACAAAGTGAAGAAGATGAAACCGTCAACGATATGGACCCAAAACTAGGGCCTCAAGGAGACATTCATTTTTATTCCATGGAACATTTCTATGAATTCTTAAACCAAAATTGAGTTGCCATCACTAATGTATTGTATATATAATATCATCTCGCAAAGGGTGATTTCTCAATGGAAGCAGCTTTTTGACTTCACCCAAAACCTAAAATATACATAAACACTTCATTGCAACATGCCATTGGCAATGATCTCTCTTTAGGTAATACCAAAAATATACCTCCTCCAGAGGGTAATTCCCAAAAACAAGCATCTGAACCACCGTAACAACCCGTTGGTGCAACTACTACAACTACTTCTAATCAAAAGCAACCATCTTGAAGAACATGTGCTTATACTGAGAGGGGGGTGAACAGTATAACATAAATTTTTTTTCCAAATAGAAGCATCAGCATTAATGAAACCATAAACATCACACACATAAGAGACACCATTTTAACGTGGTTCACCCAATGTGGGCTACCTCCACAGAGAAAATCTTTTACTAAAACTTTCTCAATCAATCTCTTGGGAATCCTTACCAAATTACAATGTTTATGGACTTTTGTCCAAAGGAGATGTTGATCCCCTAATCTCAAGTTCGTGGATATCTTCCACAAAATAACTCTTTCCCCTTCTACTCTAGCTAGTGATATTCTAAAAGACTCTATCTCTATGCTTCTCTAACTGGTGGATCTCTCTCCACTTGAATACTTCTCACTTATATTTGTTTTCAATTTTCTTGGCTGTTGGATCTCTATATACTGAGACTTTGTCCTGTATACTCTGTCACCTCCAAAGCTCTGTCTCAATACTGTACCAAATAGAGTTCATTCAATCTAGCACAGTTTTGCTCAATCTCTTGCACTAAACATAGTACAGTCGGTCTAGTACAATTCTGCTCAATAGGTTCACTCAGAACCTGCTCAAATCTGCTCAACAGGTTCACACAAAACCTGTTCAAATCTGCTCAATAGGTTCACACAAAATCTATCTAAATCTTCTCAACAAATCCTCTTTAGGACTTGCTCAAATCTGCTCAATAAGTCCTCTCTTGGACTTGCTCAAATCTGCTCAATAAGTCCTCTCTTGGACTTGCTCAAATATGCTCAATAAGTCCTCTCTTGGACTTGCTCAAATCTTTTTAGCAAGCTCTCATAAAAGCTTAACTCAATACAGTCCATAAGCCTTCTTAAAGACTTGTCTCAAATCTGCTTAACAAGCTCACACAAAACTTGTTCAATATCATAGAATCATAAAGAGAATTGTTAGAGACTCAATATGTTCTAAGCTCAAAGTACAATCAATATCTTAATTCAATATCATAGAAGCATAAAAAGAATTGTTAGAGACTCTATATGTTCTATACTCAAATCCCAATCTCAACTTAATAGAAGCATAAAGAGAATTGTTAGAGACTCAATATGTCCTATTCTTAAATCTCAATCTCAACTCAAATCAATCTCATAGAAGCATAAAGAGAATTGTTAGAGACTCTATATGTTCTATACTCAAATCCCAATCTCAACTCAATAGAAGCATAAAGAGAATTGTTAGAGACTCAATATATCTTATTCTTCAATCTCAATCTCAACTCAAATCTGAATATAGAATAGTTTGTTTTATGGAACTTGAACAACCATTTCACATATCCACTTGACTAGGCTTAACCAACTCAACTCAACCAATCACATCAAGGAACAACCCTTTCTCACAAACCCTAGTTCAAGCATGTATCAACCAACTCAAAATGTTTCCAACAATGCTTTATCTCAAGTCTCACATAACAATGATACTCATGTTCTTTTCTATATCATGTTCAAGTTCATTTCATCATCAATGGGCTTCAACAACAATGCTAATGAAACAAGGTTTAAATACAACTCACAAATCAGAAAACCTTGAAGCATTCAACCAACCATCTTCACAAAGGAAACTTCAATTAATCCTTTTCACTCCAATGATATTTCAAAAATCAACCACCACAATCAATCAATAAGAGAATGTGCCCATACCTTTTTGATGCCAATAAGTTGTCCACAAAATCTGCCACACTTAATCACAACTTTCCTCTTCAATATTAATAAGGGTTAGTGGTCTTTAAATAATCACAATAAAAGCATAACTTAATTTACACCTTTTTCACTCCAACTTCAGAAACACATCCACAAAAGTCTATTTTAATAAAAACCCTTATTAAGAATAACCCACAATAAATCTCTCAAAATCACTTTAACAACTCCTTATTTCTCCTAAAATCAATTCTCCATTTCCATCAAAATAAAACATAAATCAAATATGCTTTTGCAATAATAATCATAGCCCTAATGATAAAATTTAATTCCCATTAAATACCTTATAACTCCAAACTTTAGGGCTAATAAAAATTATTAAAGGCAAAAACCTAAATACCTCTCAAGGGGATTCGAACCCCCGTCCGTCACACACTACGAGCATCTTAGTCGTGGCTAAGATTCCAATCGAGCTAAAGCGCTCATTGGAAAAGCAAAGGCCAAAAGGGCCTTTAATCTTCCTCCATCTGCCGCAAAGGACCAAGTGGCAAAGCGCTTCCCACACGCTATCATCAAGGGGATTCGATCCTTGATATTTATGCTTCCCACAGTCTTAGCAAAATCGATATGCCAATGCGCCATGCCTCATACCACGTTTGAGATTTCCAAATCGTTGCACTTTCTTCTATGCTGCATTTTCAACAATTCGCACGAGCTCTTCTGAATTCCAATGCAATTAACACACGAGAGCAAGGATAATTATTTGGTTTAATTGCCACCCTTTTATATAGTGTTTAATAACACTTTGAAGACATCGGCAAAATTATTAAAATTGTATTTACATGATGACGTCGGCAAAAAACTTTCCATTTAAATTTGAATTTAAATTTTAAATAATTAAAATTTAAACCAAACATTAAAACTCAAATAACTCCATCACCAGGGCACCTCATGGCACCTTTTTTGACGAAACAAAAGCCTAATGTGCGTTTTACGAAAAATCCAAATCAAATCTACTATCCATGGTTTTAAATAAAACCTTTTATTTTCCCTGCCTTGGTTTTCACAAAAACCCTTCATAGATCCTTTTGACATTTATTGCTCTATTGACATCAATGACAACATTTCATCTTAGGGACTCAAAATGTCCAACCATCTTCATCTAATAACCCTACCTTGCTTTCTCAATATTTTCAACATGTATTTGCCCTAAATTTTGCTTCCCAAAAAAATAAAAATACACAAGTTCCAAGTTCTCCTCGACCAAATGTCCAAAAAAATGCAACTCCCTATAAACTTCAATATCCTCCTCCTACTTCAAACCCTATGCATAATAGTGTTTCCATTTCAACCCCTTATATGGCAACACAACAAACTTATTATCCTCCACATGGCAACATAGTAAACCAAAATAAAAATAGTGAACCATCACATCATCTTGAAGTCGTAGTGAAGCAATTAGCTTCACGCTTAGATCAAATAGACCCATATCATCCTACATATAGCTATAAAGAGATGTGCAATCAGCCATTAGATCCTACGGTCGCTGCTAGGCCATATCCTAAATGGTTCCCTATGCCGATTCTTCCGATCTATAAGGGAACAGAAGATCCCATAGAGCATCTTCGCATGTTTAGGACAGCATGTCATGACATCGCTTATGATGATATGCTATTGCTAAAAATATTCCCAAAAAGTTTAGGAGGAATGGCATTGGAGTGGTATTATCAATTGCCAACACATTCCTTGAGAAATTTTGAAGAAACCGCAGAAATGTTTGTACATCAATTTGGTGCCTACATAGAGAGGCATGTTACAATAAAGGATTTGTACAACCTTAAACAAGGAAAAGAAGAGAGTTTTGGAGAATTCTTAGCTCGATGGAGGAAAATTTTAGGAAAATTACATTTTGCTTTACCTCCAAGAGAAATGCTAGATATTTTTATTGGGAATTTGCAAGAACAATTGTCTTACGAGTTAGCTACAGCTACCGTAACATCCTTTGACCAAGCTATAGATTTAGCAAGAAGAGTAGAGGAAGCCCTAATCAGGAGGGGATAATTTAAAAGGAAATATGAAGATAAGTCATCTAAAAATCAATACAAAAACAAACATGTGGTAGGAGATGGGGTCACGGATAGTAGACCCCCTCAGAATGTCAATACCACAGATACCACAAAAAATTTTGTGTTGAAAGCACCCCAAAAACCTCCACAACAGAATTTTACAAGATTAAATCAACCCTTGACAATGGTCTTACCACAACTAGTAGAAAGAGGTCTAATAAAATTGCCAGAGATACGACAACTTGACCCCTCTCAACCTTGGTATAGACCCGACCAACATTGCGATTACCACCAAGTTGATGGACATCCAAAAAACACTTGTAGAAAATTAAAACATTTAGTACAAGACTTAATTGATGATGGAAATCTGGAAGTGGAAAGTCCTCCACCTAATAAAAATCCTCCAGCAACAAATACACAACAACAAAAGGCACAAAATGTAAACCAAAACTTGGATATTTTTCAAAACCCATTGCCAAATCATGGCAAGGAAGTTGTAAATCAGCTAGACTATAAAAATATGCCTCATCCAACATGGTATGTGGGAGCAATTAACAATTATTTACCATCTCAACTTCCGCAAACTATTTTTGTGCCTACTCAATCCAACATGACAATTAAGCAACTCCAAGGAAGAAAACCACAATTGTCATCCTTGGATGAAACAGAAAGTGAATCAGAATCTGAAATAGATATTAGCTCACAACATGCTAATAGTTCAGAAGATGAGTCAGGGCCAATCTTACCCATTACCGATTCACTAACTCTAGAAGAACCATTTACAAGAATGATGACCACTCGTCCCTCATCACAACAAATTCTTCCTATTGAACAAAGTTCAACTACAAGACCACAAGTTGTCCAATCAAATAACATTGTTGGTACGATTGGAGTTGTTACTCGACAGCAAGCTCAAACACAAAACTCTCAACCTCAAACTCAATCAAATGATGTTGATCAACCACCTATTGTTCTAAAACTACCTCATAAGGGAAATAACATAATTCGACCTCAACAAAAGACTCCATTTGATATCAACGAACAACTAGCTAATACAACAGCTAGGATTTCCCTTCTAGACCTTCTTAGAACTTCAACTATCCATAGAGAAGAACTAATGAACACTTTAAGCCAGATGATGGTACCTCAGGACATAGAGCCAACTACTGTAGTCAATGTTGTAGTCTCTCATGAAATAGACTACATTGATTTTCATGATAAAGACATCCCTCCCCAAAGTATGTATAGAGATAATCCTCTTTATATAACAACTTTAATTGGGGATGTTTGTGTTAAAAGAGTATTAATCGATAATGGCTCATCCTTAAATATATGCACCTATGATTTTTTCAAAATATTTGGATTCAGGAAAGAAGATTTAAGACAAACCAAAATGATTATTAAAGATTTTAATGATGAAACACAAGAGGCTTGTGGTGTGATATCTATTCCACTACAAGTTGGTCCTAGGATTTTAGACATGTCCATATTTGTTGTATCTTGCCCAACATCTTACAACATTCTTTTGGGATGTCCTTGGATCAATGCAATGAGGGTTGTTCCCTCTACTTTGCATCAATGTGTTAAATTCGAATTTAAGAATCAGTTGGTCACTATCCATGGTGATCCTAGACCATTTGAAATGTGTGCAGTAGCAGAACCTATCAACGTTCCCTTTTGTCCTACTTTGTCATCATTGGAACCTAAATCTTCTAAGACCTCTTTAACCAAATCAGAATCATCACCTCCTTCTGAATTACCTAAACCTTCTAATGATAATAATCCCTCTACATCATACCCTTTGACAGATGAAGTCTTACAAGATTTATCCACCATATTGGAGCCCACAAAATAGGATAATTATAATATACAAGATTCCCTTGTCTTGTCCCGATTACCACCATCTCCACGTACAATTGGGTTACCATAGAAATAAGGAAACATCTATCATGTTGGAAATTGTACTTTCATTTCTATTGGATGTACTCTTGATAAAATTAACATTAGGTAAATGAGCTTTACGTATGATGAGAATAGTTTTGCTCAATGCTTCTTTTCTAATAAGTATATAAAATCTAAACAAATGATGTGTGATATGGGATACAAAGGTAAAGGTTTAGGCCATCTTGAAAATGGAATACGTGAGCCTTTTGAGGTAGAGGAATGGCCTATCAGATGTGGTATAGGCTATATCCCCATAAAAACTCAACCTTTCCCCTTTGATAAGGATGATCACCTTATCACATATGGAGAATATTTAGAAAAACAAGAACAACTAAAGAAATGCAAGAAAGCTCATGGGTTTTCTTGCAACATGTTATCAATAGTACATCCAAAAATAATGGCTGCTCCAGATGAATGTGTAGAAGGAGATATCTTTTATGACATTTCTCATGAAGAAATTATGAGGAATAGGTTCTTCTTCGATGGGTCTATCCCATGTATAGCTCACATTCAAACAACCACACAAGAAGAGTTAGCCCACTTATCCTTAGAAGAACTTCAAGAAATGGGTGTTTCACCCGCTCCTCCCAACTTCGAAAGAGATTTAAGTATCAAAATAGAGGCTATTTTAAAAATTAATATTGGAACAGAAAATAATCCCTGCATGGTTAAAATTGGGACTGATTTAAATAAATAAGAACAAATTAAATATACAGAACTTCTCATAGAATACCCTGATATCTTTGCTTGGACATACGCAGATATGCCAGGCCTAGACCCTTCTATGGTTATGCACCACTTAGTGGTTCATCCTGATGCTAAACATGTCAAAAAAAAACTTAGGAAAATGCATCCTAAAGTAGCCTTATTGGTTAAAAATGAATTACAAAAACTCTTGGATGTAAATTTCATTCAAGCTATAGATTATTCTGATTGGATATCCAATATTGTTCTAGTAACCAAAAAAGAGGCTACTAAAATCAGAGTTTGTATTGATTTTAGGGACATCAATGTTGCATGTCCCAAAGATGACTTTCCCCTTCCTAATATGGATCAAATTATTGATTTCATGATAGGATGTGGAATGTTATCACTTATGGATGGATTTTTAGGATACAATCAAATTCGTATAGCACCAGAAGATCAACCTAAAACTACCTTCATTACACCTTGGGGGACTTTCTGTTGGAAAGTAATGCCCTTTGTCTAAAGAATGCAAGGGCAACTTACCAATGAGCTATGATGTATGTATTTCATGATATGATGTATGACATCCTGCATGATTATGTGGATGACATCATAGCTCGATCTATAAAACAAGAAGATCATATTCCTGATTTACGATGAGTCTTTGATAGACTTCGTGAATATAAAGTCTGATTGAATCCAGACAAATGTGTGTTTGGAGTAAAATCGGGTAAGTTATTAGGGTTTATAGTTTCTATGCATGGTATAGAAATAGACCCTATCAAAATTAAGGCTATCATTGATATGCCACCACCCAAAAACTTAACAGAACTCAAGAGTCTACAGGGTAAGCTCCAGTCCATCCATCATTTCATTGATAAATTGGTAGATAAATGTAAACCCTTTCTTAGGTTTCTTAAGAAAGATACTCCTTTCTTATGGGATAAAGAATTTCAAGAAGCTTTTGAAACTCTTAAGACATATCTGCTTACCCCACCAGTGCTTGTTCCACCTAGGCTAGAACACCCTTTCATATTATATATTCTACCTCAGAACTTGCATTAGGAGCAATGCTAGCACAACATGATGAGGATAAGAAAGAATGAGCTATTTACTACATAAGTAGAACTTTAATAAGCTATGAAACTCATTACACACCCTTAGAAAAACTTTATTTAGCTATTGTATTCTCTACACAAAAACTATATCACTACATGCTTAGCCAAAAAACTTATGTCATCATAAAATTTGATCCATTGTGATATTTGATGAGTAGACCCTATTTATCAAGATGAGAAGAAAAATGGGTTCTCACTTTAAGTGAGTTTGACCTAACATTTATTGGGTAGAAATCCATTAAAGGGTAAGTCATAGCAGACCAACTCATCATTGCCCCTCTTGAGTCTACTCACCCCTTGATGATAGAATTCCCTGATGAATGTCTTAATCTAGATAGTGATTCCTTGGAATCATGGTCTCTATTTTTTGATGGAGCCCATTGTATGAGTGGTGCAGGTGCAGGTATCATATTGGTATCCCCACAAAAGCAACTTATCCCATTATCCTTTAAACTCCAATTTACTTGCACAAATAATACAATAGAATATGAAGCTTTAATCCTTGGATTACGAGTAGCTTTAGCTCTCAATATTAAAGTATTATCAATTTTTGGAGACTCACAACTCATGGTGAATCAAGTTAATGATATTTATCAAACTTGAGATGAGAAACTCCATCCTTATAAAGAATACATTTTAAAACTTATTTCTTTATTTGAGAAGGTTACTATAGAAGCTATCCCATGCACCAATAATCATTCTATGGATGCTATGGCAACAGTTGCTTCCCTTATCCCTTTGGAGTTGGATGATGATCATGCTACTATCATCATTCATCAACTCTGAGAACCCACATCATTAGAGTCATGTCTAGAACCCTTAGATGTATTCACAATTGAAGAAGCATTTTTAGAACCATGGTATGGAGATATTTTAAAATTTCTCCAAGATGGATCATTCCCAGATGGCTTAGATAGGAATCAATGATGATCATTGCGTAAGCGAGTTGTCCACTTCGTAATCATCGGAGGTACTTTGTATAAAATATCCTTTGAAGGTATCCTCTTACGATGCCTCAACCTCAATGAATCCAAAAGAGCTCTAAACGAGGTCCATGATGGATCTTGTGGAGGTCATTTTAGTGGGGATGCTATAGCCAAAAAGCTCCTACAAATGGGATACTTTTGGCCCTCCATGGAAAAATATACCCATGAATATGTACGTAAATGTGACAAATGTCAGAAGCATGCAAACCTTGTTCATGCTCCTACCCAAGAGCTTCAAGCTAGTTCTTCCCCATGGCCTTTCTCAAAATGGGGCCTAGACATCATTGGGAAAATCAATCCAATTTCCTCAGATGGCCATAAATTTATTATTACAACAACTGAGTATTTTACAAAATGGGTAGAAGCTATGCCATTAGCTTCTTGCATGGGAACCTAGGTCTCTAAATTTATTTTTAATCAAATTATCTATAGATTTGGGATTCCATCTACACTTATTTCAGATAATGGAACTTGTTTCAAAAATAAAGACATCAAAAAGCTTTGTGCAAAATATAAAATTCAGCATAGATGGTCTACTCCTTATTATCCGCAAGGAAATGGTCAAGTTGAAGCATCAAATAAAACTTTAATTAAGATCTTAAAAATATTGGTTAATAAATCAGGATGGGATTGGCATACCCAATTATATCCAACATTATGGGCTTATCGAACTAGTGTTCGAACCCCTACTAGGTGCTTCGCCTTTTGTCTTGGTATATGGCATTGAAGTTGTTTTTCCTTTTGAGTTGGAAGTACCTTCTTTAGCTCTCTTACTTCAAGATGCTGAAGTAGGAGATGAATATCATGTTGGACGATTAAGCCAATTGGAATTACTAGATGAAAAGTGTATAAATGCTTTAGAGCACCTTCGCTCATATCAAGATAAACTCAAAATATCATATTCTAAGAAATTTCATACTCGATATTTTGAGATTGGTGATCTAGTTCTTAAAGAAAATAAAAAAATACAAATGCTCGAACTGATTTAAAAGGAAAATTCCAACCAAATTGGTTAGGACCATTTATCATCACTGCAAAATTTGGATCTGGTGCATATCGATTGGCAACTTTAGATGGAAAATATCTTAAGGAACCCATGAACATAATGCACCTAAAAAGATACTATGCATAAAGTTAACAAGTCTCATCATTGTACATAATTGTTAATATTGTACATATATTTCTTGCATTTTCACTTCATCATCACATATAAATCATCTTTCATTTAGTTGCATTTATCTATGCATTTTTCAAAAATAAAATGGTGATCCAATTACATATGCCATATAGTCACATCCAGTTAACATCCTACTTTAATATTAAACCGATGTTGTCAAAATTCATAGTTAATTTTGGTTTACTTTGGAAGAATTCAAAGATTATCTTGAACCACTCACAAAATTCACATTTTAATAAAATCTTGATTTTTAGTATTGATTATAAATCTCTCTTGAACCAAAATCACTATTGCTTCACTAAATAAATTTTGAAGTTTTGGGAACTGATCTTGCCACTTTTTGAACCAAGAATCACTTACACATATTAAAAATGATTTTGCACAAGGGAAGATGATGCTACATAGTAGTCCTAGCTCCTTAAGTGAAAGGTTTCCCTTGCTATCCTATTATGCGCATGGTCTAGAATACTGAGAATTGGCAAAAGGACAAGCTCCCCCTACCCGAATAAAATCCCTTGCTCTTTGTCTAAGATGAGCAAGTATCCCTTGAAAAAAAAAGAAAAAAAAGCAAAAGAAAAATGCCTTTTACTACAAAGCAATAAAATCCCCTTGTTCAAAACAAAAAATGAACAAGAATCCCTACTCAAAGAAATCAAAAGAAAAGAAGGGGGTAATGAGCTTGAATCCCTAGAATTCCTTAGTTATTTGAACACCATGGGGTGATCCTCATTACAGGTTAGGTGGCATCAATCCTGCTTGGCAATGGTGGTATCCTTATGCATGGTGACATGTCTATCACATTAGTGACCTTATTTTGTATAGACCAATGTCAGCTTGTGGATTAGCTAGCTTTTGGTAGCTTGTATTACATAGTAGTTAAGTCTAACTGAATGCATACAATCATGGTAAATGAATACATCATTTGCACACACATTGGTTCTTAAAATTGGCTTGCATCATTACCTTACTCAAAATTGGTAAATGAATTTCATAAGCACACACATTTGATCCTTGAGAGATTTTGTATCATAATTAAGGTCAAGATGGAAAATGAATACACAAATCACACACTGGTTCTTGATAAATTTGACTTCATCCTAGAAATGACCAAAATTCTCCTTGAAGTTTGATTAGCAAACATCATTATTTCATCATGGATTTGTATGACTGTTAGCATATGCAATTGGTCCTAAAAAATAGTTAATCTTGCATTTTCATACCTATCACTTAGCATAAATATGTCAATTTTACTATATTGCATGATTGCATCACTTACAAAAACTTGCATTTTGATCATACATAATCACTTTCTCATATAAACTACATATTGACTTCATGATGATGGCATGAGATAACCCTAATAAAATATTTCTAATTCCCTCACATCAGAAATCTTATGCCTAGCACAAGTCCTTTATCCAAATTTATCATGCTTAATTACTATCATTGCATAATACTTATTTTAAGATTAAAATAAAATTAATCTTAAAAACACACACATTACTTATCATCAACTACATCACTTTCAATCAAAAAATTCAAAATACTTTTGGATCATAACCCTTCGCTATCAGCATAACATCAAAACCTCACACAAGATCCGCTTCATGACTAAAGCGAGCAAACAGCCTCCATAAATAGTCATATACAAGCACACATCTTCGAGGTATTATTGTTGATTGATCAAGATCGTAAGGGTATATTTCCCAAAACAATCTTTTTTCCATAGACAACTCAATCACACTATACTACAAACATCAATTACATCAAATCACACTTTACTTTCCTACAATGATATCTTGATTAAAGCATGAGAAAAAGTACATCAAAAACCATAAAACATGACTAAAAAGCATGATTATGTAGATCATAAAAAATAAATTATATTACACATTCACACATCAACATCAACACATCAGATAAGCAATAGATATATATATATATATATATATATCATCAAAAATACAATAGGATACAAAAATAGTCGATTGATATACCACAATCATAAAATCGGTATACTCAATCACTAGGGGGTACACCACAAAATCCAACTTAGTGTATCATCCCCTAGAACCCCTAGAACTCTGGGTGTCATCACCTAGAGGCTATCTAGGCTCACAAAACTAAGGAACCCCAGATACTGAAACTGATCTAGAGTGACTCAAAGCTACTAACTCCAGGGGCAATGAAGCTCTCTGACCCTCAAGCACTACCTAAAAATACAATATCTGATAAAAAGTCATTCATTGTGCCACTAAGGTAGCCTCTACCTATGCTACCATCAAGGCACCCTACAATGCACTACTCCCTAAGGATTGGCCGAAATCCATGCTCCTCGTATGATGTGATCATGACACTATCTACCATGATGACCCATGTCCCTACATCCTAGCCAGCTAAGCTTGAGCCTGACTCAATAAATACTATGCCTAAGAGAGTTATCCCTCCAATAACTAGATACAACTCACCTGAATGGTAATCTGACTCCTCAAACCATCATTCTCTACCCATAAAGTAGCCATATCTCTGATGTTGCTCAACTCTCCTACCTCTATAGCAATGCCCTTCTCAAGAAATTTTGGTCGTAGTGTAGTAGGTGTCTCTTGTTGTAGAGTGACTATCTACTCTGGTGGAGGAACATCCTACTATGAGCCTCCCTCCTACTAGCATCATCCTCTCTCTCCCTCGATCTTGAGAGTCCATCGAGTAGTCCCCTATGGTTGTAATCCTCCTCTCATCTAAGGTCCCTCTCTCCATGGTGGCCTCTATCTCTACCTCTCCCCCTCCAATCTAGCTGATCATCACCTAGCTACCTCTCAAAATACCTCTTATACCTGACTAGCTATGCCTCTCTCTCGAGTGATCCTCATGGGACATATACTAGCATACCAAGTAGTATAGCCATCCACCACCCCTACATCATCACCCTCTACAAGAGTGACTACTACATCATCCTCATCTACCTCAATAAACCTATTGAGATCCAATGCCCCACTAGTGGTCATCGAATCTCGCACAACCCGAGAATAAGTAAAATCATGAACCTCAAGAATCACCTGTACCAACCCAAACTGATGGAGCACCCAATCTACCTGATGTAGCTCTATCTCCCCTCTCTCCATATAGAGCCATCATACTCACCTCACATGAGCTAGCTCCACTCTATCATCCTCCCATCCACAGTGCCCTCTCCAAGGTCTCCAACAAATTTATACCATGGTCAACTCATCAATAGTCCATCTAGCCTCCTCTAGGCCACCCCTCCTCCTCACTTGACCAACCAATGGACCCCAATAAAATACTATAGGTCATCCATCCTCTACATCCTGAAGAGGAAATCCTATTGATCTCCTCACTATGATGTGCTCCCAACACCATACCTGAAGGAAGGATGTAAGCACCAAGCTAGTGCCTTTCTTGTACATGACCCTAAACAAGGTGTGGTACAAGCGACACAGAATATAGGGGCCCCAAGAAAACCATATACGAGTATCCCGCATGTCCACTACAACCTCTACCAACCCCCACGACAAGTATCGACCACTCTGGTGACACACTAGAAGCCCTCCTACTATCTCTACCAATACCACTATCAAGGCAGATACTCCATCCACTACAATGAGTCCCTCTATACCAACTCCACTCTACTCAATGGGAAATGATGGATCTCCCATCAATATCTGCATGGCCTGACCCTAGGCCAAGGACTAGTACACAAACTATCCTCTAATAGGTACTCTGAGGATCCTCCACACATCCTCCAGAGTAGGGGCCATCTCCCCCATCGATAGCCAAAAAGTTGATGAACCTGGATACCATCGCTCGACCAAAGCAATGAGTAGACTATAGTCTACCTCTATGCATGGCATTTCAGCCACATGATTAAGCCCTACCACTATCAGAGTATTCTTCTCATCCATGCTAAGAGCTCGAACATGATCCTCAAAACATGTATGTCACCACTCATGACCCTTAAGCGATCCTCCTTACAAAATCAAAAATAAAAACAAATTACTTATAAAAACTACAAAAAAAATTAAAAATTTAACAACTTTAGTCCTAAAGTATAAATTCAGACTTAAAGCACAAATTTGGATGCACGAAAATGAATTCGTACGTCCAAATTTGCAAAATCAGACCTATTATGAACAAAAATTAGATGTACAAATTCATCAAAAAACATCCAAATTTATCAATTCGGATGTATTTTTTGATGAATTCGGACATCCAAATTTGTCACGATGATCCGAATTCATCGCTATGATCGTACGATGGTAGGCCGCATCCAAAAAATCAAAAAATCCTAAATATAAACCAAAAAAATTCAAACAAGAAGTGATAAAATCACTTACCCTGATGTTCCCACCATTTCCATCATTCCTAGCTCAAACTTTGTCCGCTCGATGTACCATGGTAGCCATTTATCCATTTTTTCTCTAGAGAAAAATTTACTAAAACTGAAAGTAAAAATGAATTAGGGTTTTTTGCCCTAATTTCTATTTTATACTCTTTTTACCCCTTTTTCTTCAAATTTCGAGTTTTGCAATAAATTGTAAATTTCTTACAAAACTCGAAGGGGGTATCCATGATAATAAACATAAACAAAAAAATTGAACAAATTTTGATTTTTTACAACATAACATCCCTTTTCGCTACATCTTTCTTTAACGCATTTATTGTTCATAAATGCGCCAAAGAGGGGGAAAAATGTAGCCATTGAATTTTGACACACTTCAAAATTCCTAATTCTTATTAAAATATCCTAATCATCCTAACAACGTGAAACTCACCCTCAAATACCCTTGCCTTGATATTCATGCCAAAAAAATGGAAAAATAACTTAATTTCCCCCTTTACGATAAATTTGGACAATCCCAATGAATTTAGATGCATCCGATAAAATTAAATGCATCTAAATTTGTCCAAATCCCACATGCACCTAATTTAGGTGCCTAGTTGGGATTTTGAACCTAATCTGGGCATCACTAGATTCTTGATAATTTTGGATGATCCACTAAAATCGGACGGATCTAAATTTGTCTAAATGGAGCCAAAACCTAATTTGGCTTAACAACCTAGCCTAATCTCACCAACCTACCTGATTCTTCAAACTGTAGCAACCATTTAAACCCCTAACCTCACATTAAATAGGTTGGATGGTGATATTTGCAGAAAGGCTTGGATTGAAGAAGGAGACTTTTGGAGCTTTTTTGTAGGTTGTAGTGAAGAACTTTGTCGTTTGATCACCATTCAAGGAGTGCACAGACATGGAGATATTTTCAACATACGCAGATCTAGTTTATACTTAGTTATTATTTGAGTTTTTGCATCATTTGTACAAATTTAGATGCATTCAAATTTATCATTTTGCATCCGATTTTATTCTTTATTTTGTAGAACTAGTCATTGGATTATTTTGACTTCGACTGAAATCATACACAACATCCGAAATCATACATTGCATCCGAATGCATACCAGTGGCCCATTGGGGGTAAAATTTTGATTATCATATCATTAATTACTTTATATTTGCATTACATTCTGTTTATTATTTTAGTATTTTACTGCATCTTACTGTTATCATTAGATCTACTGCATTTAGAATCACATGTTTCATGTTCAAATAATTAATCTTTCATTTTCTTTACGGTTGGCTAAAAGAACCGAGGGGATTTGACTGTCACAGACCATGATCTACTATGGCCTATGCAGATCCCCCATCCCTGATTTCAAATTTTAGTGTTCTGTTGTGCAATTGCAGGTTTCTGATAGATTCGTATGCATCTGAATTCGTCTAACGAATTCATATGCATCCGAATTCATCCTGTAAATCTGAATTCATCCCAAAGCAAACATCCGGATCAGGTAAGGACTTAAACCTATTTCTTTGTACTTGGATTTATATTTTTCTATCTCATAGGCATCTGTCTTAATCAAAAGAAAAGCAAAAAAATTCAAAAACATAGGTTTTATTATATCTTTTCACATGCAAAACATAAAAATACAAAAAGAAAACATGTTGACATAAACAAAACCTTTGCATCTTAGTTAAACTTTGTAAAGCTTTCTAGATAGCTTTGTATGCCTTATCTTCATTTGAAATTGAATTGCATATAGCTAGGTAGAAATTGCATTTTGGCCAAACCCTAGGTGTATGCTTTCAAAACAAAGAAAAGAAAAACACATCAAACTACTACCTCACCTAGGCGTGGAAACCACCATAGCAAGTGTTTCCTGGTGAACCCACCCAATTCATCGACAAACACCAAGGAGAGTGCAACTCAAGCACTTCTCATCCGAGGTGTAGATCCTTCATTTTCCCTCCCCCTTTCAGGCATGGATCCATTAGCCTGGGAGAAAGGGGTGCAAAAATTTTGGGCCTTTAATCAATCCTCAAAAAAGTTGATACTTGTGAAGAGTACTTTAAAAATGGTGTGATAATATCTATTGGTGCTATGAGAAGAATATGCATGAAATTATTCACTCTTGACATCCTTGAGGTGCAATGTAAAAAATAAATAGAAATAATTGAAAAGTTGAAGGACAATCCTATGAAGACAAGTGTTTGTTGTGACACAAGCAACCTTCTTTAGATTTTGCTTGCGATACTGATAATTTGAAGCCTATAGTGGCAATGTGTGTTATGATACGAGTGATATCATATAAGGGACATATATGTTTTGTGATATCAATGATTTGATGATTTTTTATACAAGAATAATTTGTGTAGAAGATGATTGTATTGGCCATGATAAAGGTCATGTTATCAACATTGAAAGTGACTAGTAGTTCATATTGTGTTCAAGGTCACTATGATGATGAGAAATCATATTTGAATTTTGTTGATTATAGTGATAGAGACCAGAGTGGAGATGAGGGAGTTGGGTGTTTTGAAAAGCATACTAAAGGAATTGGTTCAAAATTAATGAGAAAAATGGATACATTGGTATAGGTTTGGGAAGATATGGGCAAGGTATGAAAACTTTCATAATGCCATATATAAGACCAAAGAATGAAGGCCTTGGATATGAAGGACAAGCAAGAAGTAGTGACACTAAGTTTATAAAAAAAGAATAATATGCAAAGAATGAAGTTCCTAGTGTGAGTTATTGTAGTCATTGTGGAAGATTCATACATGTGATAGCTAGATGTTAAAACCTACATCCTTATGAGATTTGTAGAGGTAATAATCATTCTCAAAGAAAGTGTTGGTATAAAAATAGTGATCGATAAAATATAAATAAATTATGGATGGATAAATGCATTAGAATAGGATAAAGTAAAAGAAATGTTGATGGTTTTGTGCAAAAGAAGATGGATTTTGTTGAATGAGACAAATATAAGTTTTCTTATGGATAAATGTAATCTTGAAAATTTTGAAATGAATGATTTTTGTATCATAATATGACTCAAGCTATGCTCAAAAGGCATATAGTGAAAATTTATGTGGAAGATTCTAAATATGTGGAAGCTATAATTTAGTAGTAATGTTCTAGAGGTGATGATATAAAGGTAGATCTAGAGGCAAACCCAAAAGTAATGACCTAGATGCGACCTAGAGGCGATGAACCAAAGACAACACAAAGGCAATGACTCAGAGGCAAACCTTGAGATAAACTTAAGAGGCAAACCTAATGAAGATTACCCAAAGTAAGAACCAAAGCTAGAGGTAGAGCAAGAGTCAAAGCCAAATCCAAAGCTAGAGTCAGAGAACAATTTCAATCTACCAACCCTAGGAACTATGGATGGTAATGATCTTTATACGAAATAATGTAATAAGGGGGGTGTTAGCCATTATTACATTTTTATGTTATGTAATTATTAGGGAATGATTGATGGTTTCACCTCATATGAGGTTAGATCATCTCCAGTGAGTATGAAATAAGATGAAAAGATAAGCAAAATGTGAAACAATAAAAAGTCTTTTGAAATAAAGAGACACATTGTTGTATATAAATGTATGTTGTTATATTTAATGAAAATATAAATTATATTGTTGTGTTTAAAAAATTATTTTGTTCTCTTAGTTTTTGAAAACATTGTTTGCTCCCTGTGGTTTTTCAACATCCACTTGTGGTAGAGTACAAATTTGGTGCAAAATAAATAAATTTTACCCAATATTGAATTAAATATTTTATTATGAGGTAAATAATGGGGCTTCATCATATCTATCATGCAAAAAACCTATGTTGAATTGTGGAAGAGTTTGACTTCTTAAGCATCCACAATTCCAGTTTCAACAATAGTTGGATGAAAGGAATTAAGGTCTCTTCCAACCTTTAGATTTGGGTCAAATTCCCACTATCCTTTCTAATTCTATTCTAATCTACTTACATGAAATTAAAATATGGAAATCAAGATGCATGAAAAGTAAATTGTTAAATTTAGGATGTCAGAGATTTAAAGTAAATATGACCAAAACCATAGCAACGAGAGTGTGTGATTAATCAATGAATAAGAAATTTAAATAACTATAATGTTCTTATTCAATTGAGCTAAAATTATTAGAGGAGTGACAAGATATAAAAAGGTGCTTTGTCTTGATGACCATGCATTCTATAGTCCAAGATGGTAATTTCACTAATGGAGAGCAAAAGACATCAATTTCCAACCAATTTCTTGAATTATGAGAGCACTATGGGTCTCATAAAGTGTAGCTTTGAATTACTCAAGGGTAATAGATAATTACAATGGATTGAAGAACACAAGCTTATACTGAGAGGGGGGGTGAACAGTATAAGACCTCTTTTTACTTTTTCCTTTATACTTCAAAATAGTAAAGCAATATACCCAAAGCAATATCAAAGCAATGCACAATATCATCCACAAAGTGACACCAATTTTAACGTGGTTCACCCAGAATGGTCAGGCTACGTCCACAAAACTTTTCTCTAAAAGTTATCTCAAAGTTCTTTGGGAATCCTTCCCAATTACAATGTTTATGAGCCTCGGCCCAAAGGAGATACCTTCCCCCAATCAGAATTTATGAGCCTCTCGCTCAAAGGAGATACCTTCCCCTCTCGCTCTGGAAATGATCCCTCGGAAGATCAACCGCCTCTACCTCTTGCCTAGCACGTGGAACTCCTTTCCACCGAAGACCTCCTATCCTCAATGCTTAGCCTAAGAGACCTCTGCCTTCTATGATCACGTCCACAGCAGCTCAACAACCTGTACCAAACACAGTCAGTCGGTCTAGTACAAGTCTTCCTCTGTCTGTCAGATCTGTCCAACTCTTGAACAAATCAATCCTCTACATACAAGCCTTCTCAAAGACTTGCCAACTATCCTCGAGTTCTTCTCATAGAACCAATGCACCTCTGTCCTCAAGTTCTCTACTAGAACTATCAAACTCAACTCACAAGTCCTCTGCTAGGACCTGTCCAAATCTGCTCACAAGTCCCCACCAGAACCTGTCCAAAAACTGCTCACAAGTCCCCACCGAAACCTGTCCAAAACTGCTCACAAGTCCCCACTAGAACCTGTCCAAAACTGCTCACAAGTCCCCACTGGAACTTGTCCAAAAACTGCTCACAAGTCCCCACTGGAACTTGTCCAAAAACTCAGCAAGCTCACCAAGAAAAACTTTCTTAGTAGGAAATCACAAAGTGAATTGTTAGAGACCCAATGTGATTTGTCAAACTCATAGAAGCATAAAGAGAATTGTTAGAGACTCAATATGTTCTATACTCAAATCCCAATCTCAAAACTCAACTCAAATCAACTCAGCTCAATCTCAATCTCAAATCTGAAAACTCAACTCAATATCTGAAATGGATAGGATAGAATGTTTTCTTTCAAGAACATGAAACCCCAACAATTGCCAACTATGCAAAGAATCACATAACAATGATACTCATGTTCTTTTCACCATCAATTAGGGTTTCAACAACAATGCTCATCAAACAAGGTTTAGTCAACCAACACCATTCAACTCAACATCAACCTTGAAGCATTCAACCAATCATCACAAGAAAAGGAAACAAGTAGAAATCCTTTTCCCTCCAAAGATATTTGAACAAAACAGACCACCAACACAATATCACCAAATGCAAAGAATAACTTGCTCAAATCAACTCAATGGAGTAAGCCCAATATCATGAATCAAGTAAAGCAATAACTTGATCAAACAACCTCTATGGAAGCAACTCAACCATCAAACTCAAAACAGCCAACCAAGGGTTCCACCAACTCAATGCAAGTAGCTAGACTCACAAATATAAACCCTAGTGCACAAAGCTTCCACTATCTCAAACCAAAAATTATGCATTCACCAAAAACTCTCCTTAAGGATAACAATGCATAAGTAGTCTTCAACAAACCAGAAAATAGGATTTACACCTAGCCAAAGGATACCTAGTAGAATACCTTTTCACTCCAACCTTATTTCAGAAAACATACACCAATCATACTCATAAGAAGAATGTGCCCATACCTTATTGGAGTAGAAGATAATTGAACCTTCAAGTTGTCACCACACACAACTCTCAAACTTCCAACCAAGTTAGGGTTAGAATAAAAAGAAATGAGCAATAATATAAACTTCCTTTATTACACCTTTTAGCTCCACTTCTTTAAACACAACCACCATAACATGCCAATAAATCAACAATCACAGACTCACACCTTATACCTCCATTTTTAATTTTAGCATAGCAAAGAATAATCTTAAAAATACATCCAAAGAAATATGCCCTTATTTCTCCTAAGCTTTTATTCAATGCTAATCACAAAAGCCAAAACTCATAAAATTTAATCACACCTTATAAATCGCTGTCCAAGAAACTCCGAATTTCATGGCATAAAGACGTTTTAATAAAAACGTGTGTTACTCTAGCAAAGCACCCCCGCGAGACTCGAAACGGTGACCTCCGCCAATGCAGCGCCCAACAGTAGCCTTTGTTGCCACTAGCCCACGCGGGCTACGAAGTTCACAAGTGAACTTCCCTCCACTTCACCCTCGAAAAAAACTCTCGAAGACTTTTCAACCGCACGTGCTTCTAAGTCTTCCTTCGATCGCAGCGAATACAGAGCACAAACACCGCAAATTGCATTCAGGGAATTTTGAATTAATTAGCCTTCCAACCTTAGGAGTTGGAGAATAAATAGTCTCTTCGAAGACACCTTGACGTCGGCGAAAATAAAGACCATTTCGAAATTAATCAAAAGTCTTTTCAAAAAGGGTTTAAAAACCCTTAAATAATTTTAATAAATTAAGAATAAAAAAGGTTTAAAAACCTTTAAGTATTTTTAATAAATTAAAAATAATTTCTCCCTTAATTAATTAAATAATTAATTAATTAAAACCTTGAAGGGTTTTAAATAATAATTAAATAAATAATAAAGAGAACCTCCATTGGTTTTAATAAAAACCATTTAACTTGGTTTTAATAAAAACCCTATCCAACTTGGTTTTAATAAAAACCGGTTTGGTTTTAATGAAAAACCCTTGCCAATGGAATCTCTCCGGATTCTCTTAAAAATATTCTCTTGGAATCTTCCACCTTTGAAGCCAACACATCCTCTTAACATTAATGCCATTTCCTTTTGACATCAATGACAACTCATAGACAAGAAGCTAGGATCTCAAACCCAAAATTGCCAACAATCTCCCCCTTTGTCATTGATGGCAAACCATGCTTCTCAACAACACAGAAACTCAACATAAACAGCTCCCCCTGTCTTGAGGCTCTCCCCCTTTGTCATCAATGGCAAAGGGTCACCTTTGGGGCTCGGGACTAAGAATGAGCCTCTTAGCTTAGTCCCTCCCCCACCTCCTGATGAGGTGATTAATTCTTGGGTGGGAGTAAAACTCCCATTAGGCACTGATCATCATCAGCATCTATAACTTCCTTGTCGGGCCTTCTCTTGAACTCTTTGTCCATATTCCTATTCCTGTCACTGTTCTTGTTCTTGTTCTCATCCCTGTTCTTGTCCATGCCTTGATCCTTGGACCTGATCATGCCACTGTTCCTGTTCTTGTATTCTGGAATTTCAGCTCTACACTGTCTGATTGTGTGACCTTCATTGTTGCACTTGAAACACTTGACGATGTTGTTTCTCTGAGGTAAACCTGATCTTTGAATCCACCAGTTCTGACCAAACCTATTTGACCAAACTTGTTCTGGCCAAACCTGTTTTGACCAAACCTGTTCTGACCAAACCTGTTCTTGTTATTTGCCTTGCAATAAACTGCCTTGTGCCCAAACTGTTGACAAGAGTAGCAATACCCTTGAAAGTAACTAGCACTTCTGAAACTGTCATTTACCTCCTTCACTTGAGCCATGCAATGTGAAGCCATGTGACCAAACCTGTGACAAGCAAAACATCTGCCTTGAAACTTTCCTTTAATTGACCTCTTAGGTTCTGAAAACTTCTTCTTCTCATTCTGAATTCTGTTTTCTATTTTCGTGCATCTATCATTCAAGGACTCCTTTTCTGAAATACTTTCCTCATCAGAACTCTCTTCCTTTTGGAGTCTCTTACTAGACTCTCCAACTTGTTCCTTGTGTGGCTTAACAAAACCAAGGCCTGTTTTATCTGTTGTCTTTCTTTGACCTTTGATGAGTGACTTAACCTTTTTGGAGCTATCTTGAAACCTGTAAAGCTTATCCTTGTACTCTTTAGTTTCCTCTTTCAAAGAAGCCATTTTCTGTTCTAACTCACTATACTCAAGAACCTTAGACTCTAACTCATCCTTGAGTTCTTGTGTCTTAGCCATAGAGAAGTCAAGACTTTCTATAAGATCATCTCTCTCCATACAACATTCATCTAACTTATCCTTGAGTCTAGCATTCTTCTTTCTTTCCTTTTTCAAAGCACTAAGAGCACTAATAAGTTCACCTTCAAGATCTACTTCACCTTCCTCTATATCTTCCTCTATTTGTTTGCTTTTTGAATCATCAAAGCCTTTTTCAGATTTCTTATCACTAGAGGTGCTACCCTTTTCAAAAACCATACATGCATCTTCCTTATAGTTTTCTGAAGCATCCTCATACATACTAGAAACCAAATCATTATTTGTGCAATCATCCTCAAGGTGACCAAAATTTCCACATCTAAGACATTTCATGATAATGAATCTATGTTTCGGTTCTTCCTCTTTTTCCGATATGAACAACATCTCATTTTCATTATCACTTGAAGAACTTTCACTATCACTACTAGAACACTTACTTGCTTTGTCTAGGTAGAAACTCTTCTTGTGCTTGTGAGAATACCTCTTTCCTTGATTGTTGTGCTCATCTTTGTTTTTCCTGTGATGCTTGTGCTTTTCAGAATCCTTGCTCTTAGAATCCTGTTTATCTTCATCACTTTCATTCTTGGGAACAATAGAGTTAGTAGCATAATGACCAAACTTTCCACAATTGAAACATCTTATATTTTTCATACTTTTGTGCTTTCTAGAGAACTTGCCTTTCTTGTTGTAATATGCCTCTTCATCACTAGAAGACTCATCACTATCTTGAAGTTGTTTACCCTTGGAATTCTTGGTAGCCTTGAAAGTTGCCTCTTTCTTGACATCAACCTTCACTTGAGTTCTCAACTCAAATGCTGCAAGTATACTATGGAGCTCATCCTTTTTCAACTTATCCAAATCTTTAGCTTCCTCAATAGCAGAAATATTTTCACTAAATCTATTAGGAAGAGATCTTAAAATCTTATCACAAACATCATTTTCAGCAAGCTCAAGACCTAAGTCTTTCATGGAGTTAACAACCTCATCCATACGAAGCATGTAGTCACTAATATTTTCATCATCATTCATCTTGAGTTGTTCAAACATACCTTTGAAGTGTCTCAACTTGGCCTTTCTGACATTTGTATCACCTGTATGAACCACCTTCAATCGTTTCCACATTTCACTAGTTGTCTTGCAGTGAATCACTTTGGTGAGATCTACTTTCTGTAAGCCTTTCAAGATTGCATTCATTGCTTTTGAATTGTTGTGATGTAGGAGCCTTTCTTCTTTAGTATTAGGACCATGTTCAAGAATAGTGTACTCATCTTCAATCACTTCCCAAACCTCATTCCCAAGTGCCATTAGATGAACCTTCATCCTTGCACTCCAAAGACCAAAATCTGACCCATCAAGAATAGGTGTTGCATTGCCACTTGAATGATCCATTGTGTTCTTTACTAGCTTTTCCTTCAAGTTGTTAAACTTTTCGAAGGCACCTGCTGATACCAATTTAAGAACACAAGCTTATACTTGAGAGGGGGGTGAACAAGTATAAGACCTCTTTTTACTTTTTCCTTTATACTTCAAAATAGTAAAGCAATATACCCAAAGCAATATCAAAGCAATGCACAATATCATCCACAAAGTGACACCAATTTTAACGTGGTTCACCCGAATGGTCGGGCTACGTCCACAAAACTTTTCTCTAAAAGTTATCTCAAAGTTCTTTGGGAATCCTTCCCAATTACAATGTTTATGAGCCTCGGCCCAAAGGAGATACCTTCCCCCAATCAAAATTTATGAGCCTCTGCTCAAAGGAGATACCTTCCCCCAATCAAAATTTATGAGCCTCTGCTCAAAGGAGATACCTTCCCTCTCTGGAAATGATCCCTCAGAAGATCAACTGCCTCTACCTCTTGCCAGCACGTGGAACTCCTTTCCACCGAAGACCTCCTATCCTCAATGCTTAGCCTAAGAGACCTCTGCCTTCTATGATCACGTCCACAGCAGCTCAACAACCTGTACCAAACATAGTCAGTCGGTCTAGTACAAGTCTTCCTCTATCTGTCAGATCTGTCCAACTCTTGAACAAATCAATCCTCTACATACAAGCCTTCTCAAAGACTTGCCAAATCTGTCCTCAAGTTCTTCTCATAGAACCAATGCACCTCTGTCCTCAAGTTCTCTGATAGAACTATCAAACTCAACTCACAAGTCCTCTGCTAGGACCTGTCCAAATCTGCTCACAAGTCCCCACCGAAACCTGTCCAAAACTGCTCACAAGTCCCCACCGAAACCTGTCCAAAACTGCTCACAAGTCCCCACCGGAACCTGTCCAAAAACTGCTCACAAGTCCCCACTGGAACCTGTCCAAAAACTGCTCACAAGTCCCCACTGGAACCTGTCCAAAAACTCAACAAGCTCACCAAGAAAAACTTTCTTAGTAGGAAATCACAAAGTGAATTGTTAGAGACCCAATGTGATTTGTCAAACTCATAGAAGCATAAAGAGAATTGTTAGAGACTCAATATGTTCTATACTCAAATCCCAATCTCAAAACTCAACTCAAATCAACTCAGCTCAATCTCAATCTCAAATCTGAAAACTCAACTCAATATCTGAAATGGATAGGATAGAATGTTTTCTTTCAAGAACATGAAACCCCAACAATTGCCAACTATGCAAAGAATCACATAACAATGATACTCATGTTCTTTTCACCATCAATTAGGGTTTCAACAACAATGCTCATCAAACAAGGTTTAGTCAACCAACACCATTCAACTCAACATCAACCTTGAAGCATTCAACCAATCATCACAAGAAAAGGAAACAAGTAGAAATCCTTTTCCCTCCAAAGATATTTGAACAAAACAACCACCAACACAATATCACCAAATGCAAAGAATAACTTGCTCAAATCAACTCAATGGAGTAAGCCCAATATCATGAATCAAGTAAAGCAATAACTTGATCAAACAACCTCTATGGAAGCAACTCAACCATCAAACTCAAAACAGCCAACCAAGGGTTCCACCAACTCAATGCAAGTAGCTAGACTCACAAATATAAACCCTAGTGCACAAAGCTTCCACTATCTCAAACCAAAAATTATGCATTCACCAAAAACTCTCCTTAAGGATAACAATGCATAAGTAGTCTTCAACAAACCAGAAAATAGGATTTACACCTAGCCAAAGGATACCTAGTAGAATACCTTTTCACTCCAACCTTATTTCAGAAAACATACACCAATCATACTCATAAGAAGAATGTGCCCATACCTTATTGGAGTAGAAGATAATTGAACCTTCAAGTTGTCACCACACACAACTCTCAAACTTCCAACCAAGTTAGGGTTAGAATAAAAAGAAATGAGCAATAATATAAACTTCCTTTATTACACCTTTTAGCTCCACTTCTTTAAACACAACCACCATAACATGCCAATAAATCAACAATCACGGACTCACACCTTATACCTCCATTTTTAATTTTAGCATAGCAAAGAATAATCTTAAAAATACATCCAAAGAAATATGCCCTTATTTCTCCTAAGCTTTTATTCAATGCTAATCACAAAAGCCAAAACTCATAAAATTTAATCACACCTTATAAATCGTTGTCCAAGAAACTCCGAATTTCGTGGCATAAAGACGTTTTAATAAAAACGTGTGTTACTCTAGCAAAGCACCCCCGCGAGACTCGAAACGGTGACCTCCGCCAATGCAGCGCCCAACAGTAGCCTTCGCTGCCACTAGCCCACGCGGGCTACGAAGTTCACAAGTGAACTTCCCTCCACTTCACCCTCAAAAAAAACTCCCGAAGACTTTTCAACCGCACGTGCTTCTAAGTCTTCCTTCGATCGCAGCGAATACAGAGCACAAACACCGCAAATTGCATTCGGGAATTTCGAATTAATTAGCCTTCCAACCTTAGGAGTTGGAGAATAAATAGTCTCTTCGAAGACACCTTGACGTCGACGAAAATAAAGACCATTTCGAAATTAATCAAAAGTCTTTTCAAAAAGGGTTTAAAAACCCTTAAATAATTTTAATAAATTAAGAATAAAAAAAGGTTTAAAAACCTTTAAGTATTTTTAATAAATTAAAAATAATTTCTCCCTTAATTAATTAAATAATTAATTAATTAAAACCTTGAAGGGTTTTAAATAATAATTAAATAAATAATAAAGAGAACCTCCATTGGTTTTAATAAAAACCCTATCCAACTTGGTTTTAATAAAAACCGGTTTGGTTTTAATGAAAAACCCTTGCCAATGGAATCTCTTCGGATTCTCTTAAAAATATTCTCTTGGAATCTTCCACCTTTGAAGCCAACACATCCTCTTAACATTAATGCCATTTCCTTTTGACATCAATGACAACTCATAGACAAGAAGCTAGGATCTCAAACCCAAAATTGCCAACATGGATTCCATGGCTCCTATTTGTAGGAAACTTACCCCTAAGTTACCTAGGGTGAGAAACTATTACTCCTAGTAAAAGTAAATATTTGGGGCATCTTTAAAGAAATGATGCACCTCCAAATGTTACATGCCTCTAATTATACCTTTAAAAGGATTAGAAGGCTTCTAGAATGAGTTATGACACCACTACATGCCAAAATATTGCTTTATAAAGATCTTCCTTGGGATTCAGGCTTGTTCATTTACCTCTCCATGAGTTTGCTAGTGATTTACCAACATTTCCCTAGCACTTCACTCCTGCAAGCCAATGGCTTCATTTTACTAGCAAATCTCTCTTGGAACAAATTGACCTCTATGGAGAAAATTGACACTTGTCTATGACTTAACAAATTTTGAGGAGTTTTAGAAGGTGTTGATTGATTGATTTCACCATTTTGTAACCTTCCAAAATTTTAAATTATCCAAGGTAATTCTTAGTCCTTATAGATAGAAAGTTATAATTTAACCATGTTGAGACATTGTTGAACCCTCCTTTCTACCTAGTTTCCATATTGTACAAGCCAAGTATTCATCATAAAATCAATGCTTCTATAATCATATTTAAAATATTATGGCCTTTGAAACTTTTAGTTACATTATTAGATATTAAAATAATAACATGATATTTGTATAGATACCTAATGTTAGTATTGGAACATTATGGTACTCTATTTGATGATTCTTTGTTATTGTGTAGATATGGTTTGGCTATTGGTTTGGATTAGGAGGCGATTTCACACTTGAACCTATGCTCCTTAAAAGACATTGACTTGCATAATGGTCCATGCCACACATGAAGCATTAATCCTTGGGCTCCATTCTATCATTTTTTCTCTAAATTTTAGGCTAATTTAGTTTCTTATTTTGAAACTAACGTTGGTTTGGTTTCCATTCTTAAAAAAATTCTTTTCTACCTTCACTTTAATTCTATAATAAGTATTTGCTTTCAAAATTTTATTTTTAAAGGAGGGAATCATCTATTTAAATGATTTATTTTTCTCTTTCAACTCCTTTTGATAGGTAGAGATTGATTGAATTTATTGTTCTTGCTTGGTGGTTTTTTAAGGATTTGTTCCATAGTCAAATGACTATGGATATCCACATTAGCTCCAATATGTGGGTTTAAACCCATAATAAATTTTCTTAATATAAATCTTGTGTTGTTGGTATTGGGGAACATACTTCATAAGTACTATAAAAGTTTCTTAATATTCAATCGTTATTAACTCAACTTGACATTGATCCTAAAATTTAGTCATTTTTTGATCAAAATACAACTGAGGTAACCATATTTGTCTAAAAAGAGAAACATGTCGTTCTCATATGGTACTTTTCACCTTAACCCTTTTTTAGCCTTCAATTTATCCCACCACTAGGCTACCTCTCCTATCAATTGATATGTCACCCAAACAATTTTAGTTTCTTCTATAAAATTTTACAATTTGAAATACCTGGTTGTTTCTATTAATTAAGCCTCTACTCTATCCCTCATGAAATTTCCATCATACTTAGGGGTAGTTATTTTCTTCAAATCCTTATAAAACTTACTCTCTTAAATTTGGATTTTTCAAAAATGGGATGCCCATCCTAGCTTTATTCCACTTAGGTGGACCCTTTAATTTTCATCATCATCCCTATCCTGCAAAGTTATGTCATCTTCAAAATAATAACTCTTCTCTTTTTTATATGTCTATATATGTTTATTCCAATGTGATTATTTGATTTTACATTTTAGTCATCAATGCCAAGAGTTTGTCCATCTTTTTATTTCCTTTACTGACTCTAGTTTAAGGATTTATGTTAAGCATTATTCTTGATTGAGTAAACAATGATGCATTTTAGTAGTAGTGAACCCATTAGACCTAACTATATTTACCTTACTCCAATACCACATATAACAACTCATTCAATTGAGTTTTCAAGAAACTAGATTTTTTTCTTAATATAACATCATAATTTAATGCATTTAAAATGCTTATTTATCATTTCTTATTCCATTGGAATGAATTGGTAAAATAATGTTTCCTTTCATAGGGATAAAATTCATCTTTTCACTCGTCGATGTTATTTATATGACTAATAAGTAGGATTAATTAACTTTCATTCACGTTCAAGGGTTGCATAAGTATATTTCTAACCCCCATCAAGGCTAGACCAATGAGTTGCCCTTTTATGTCCACAAAAGTTTTGAACCTTCATTCCCATCCATGGCATTCATTATGACAAATGGATTTTCGTACTTAAGTCCCCCACCTTGATAAATCACAACTCTCTTCTTTAGAGCATAAGAGGTTACAAACAAATTCAATTATCATCTCAATTGAGCTTCTATAGCTAGAAACCTACATCATTTTACATAACATGTTTGAATTCTTGATTTTCATTTTTAGGATCTTTTTCAATTTTTTGTGCAAATACAAATACTCCAAAATTCAGCATCCTTCTTACCATTTTTCTACAATAGCCTTCACAATACCAAAAACTTGCCTCTACTATCTATGAATTGCATCTTAGTAGAGTAATATTTCCAAAATATTGCACTATCATAGTCCACTTTACTATATCTGGATTGCTAGTTTCCTTCCTAAAGCACAAGTGCAACCACAAAAATTATAATAAATAGTTTATATGAAAGCACATTAATGTTATAAAATATAATATATACTAACAATGGAAAACATTAAAGTAAATCATAATCATTATTTGAATCAGGCAGACAATACTTTTTTGTTAGCTTCAACTAAACTTACTACTTCCTTGAAGCATGTAAAAGAGAATTTAACTTCATTATCCTCAATTAAAACCCCTCTATTGGCTAGTCTATATGCACATTTGTTTCCTTCCCTTAATGCATGTGTAAACCTAATTTCTTTAAACTCTAGAGCAAGGTCTTGAATTTTCACAATTATCTCTTGTATGTTCCATGGAGCCTTTGCTTTCATCAAAATTACATTTATTATTATGAGTGAATAACCTTCCATCCATACTCTATTTTATTTAATTTGTTTGCATACTTTTAACCCTTCCAAAGTTATCCAAACTTTAGCTTCATTATTTGTCTTAAATCCACTATTGAAAGTGTAATGAGACAAAATCTCCCCTCTATTTAATATAATTGTTCCTCCTGTTGTTGGTCTTGGATTTCCTTTAGATGGTCCATCAAAATTCAATTTGACTAACTCCACCTCTAGTTGTTTCCACTATATATTCTTTGTATTCTTTTTGTTTCTCTTATACCCAACATCATATTTCCATTTGATGACTTGATTCCATATATCAAGGCTCTCTCCTTCTAGATTAAGAATTGGGTGAGTTGGTAAGGTTGGTTTAGACTCCTCTATGGCTAAACAAATATTTCTTTTCATTACCTCTAAATTACTTTTCTTTCCTTTAAATATGCTTATATTCCTTTCTAGTCATATAGTCCAAATTTTTGTATCTTTTGATATATCTTGGATTGTCTATAAATCTGCACTTTTAAAAGTGTTTTCCCATTGCTTCTAACCATTCTTCAATTATGGAATTCATCACCATGCATTTACCAAACATATTAAGAATCCATTATCGTAGTTTCTAGACTATTGAGTAGTGTCCCAAGAGATGGTCTATAATTTCCTCCTTTTTACAAAGAACACATTGTGAGGGGCCATGAAAATCCCTTTTCATAAGGTTATCCTAGGATAAATTTATTCTATGACCTACAATCCAAACAAACATTTTGACTTTAGGAACACTTGGGCTATCCCAAATATCTCTCCATATTCTTGTGATATGATTATTTTGTTGTTGCTTTACATTATATCCACTTCTTGTTGTATATTCTTTTGAGCTATTCAACTCCCAAATCAACTTATCCTTGGCATCCCTCGAAATAATCACTATTGTTATCTTTCTACTCACCTGCCTCCTAGCACCAATGTCTTGTATACTTGTAAAAAAATATATTTCCATTGGTATCTTCCTTCCTAATCCTTGTACAAAATATTTGCAACCCTATAATCATATTTACGAATGCAATAAATATTAAGCTTGGATCGTTGGGCTCAACATACTTATATGAATTCTTGCCCATTGTCTTTGAATCTTTTTGTACAATCTCCAAATGATTTTTCCCCTGAGAGCTAAGTTTGCATTCGTATGAACTCTTAAACCAAGATCTCCCCTAGTTTTATTATCACACACCTTGTTCCATTTCACCAAAGGAAATATCCTTTTAACATGTAATCCTGATCATAAAAATGACCACATTATATAGATAAAACATTTTTCTATCGATTTTGGCATAGTATACAAGGACATATAATATGTTAGAATGTCTTATAAGATTGATTTAATTAGTTGTACTCTTCCTGCTAATCATAACCATCTACCTTTCCATTCTAGTATGTTTATTCTAAACTTTACTTATAATTAGATTCCATAATTCTATCCTCATTATCCCCTCAAATAAGGGCATACCAAGATAAGTTGTTGGTAAATTTACCTCCTCCATTTGAAATAACCTACATATCCCTGCTTTGATTTTAGTTGGGGTGTTTAGGAAGTAAATTTTGGATTTTGTCTTGTTAACATTTTTTCTTGATGCTCTTTCGTATTCCTTTAATAAATTATTCAAAACTTTGGACTTGTTTATCCTTGCCCTCCCAAGAAGGGTTGTATCTCTACAAACTATTGACGGATGATGTTGTTGATGTTATTACTAGATTTAAGTCTACTTATAAGCCCATATTTTTTAGTCTTCTTCAAGTTCCTACCCAAAACCTCTACCATAATAATAAACAAATATGTTGATAGAGGATCTCCTTGTCTAAGACCTATCTTGGCTTTAAATGATTTTGTTACTAACCCATTGACCAACATTGAATATGAAACTGTAGAGACACAAGATTTAATCCATCTAACTTATTTCTTACCAAATCCAAACTTTTCTAATATTGCAAAAAGAAAATTCCATTTAACCCTATTATATGCTTTACTCATATCAAGTTTTAAGATCATTGCTTTATCTTTTCTTGAAGTTGTTGAATGCATAACTTCATGAGCTACTATGATCTCATCCATAATCTATCTCCCTTTCACAAATCCTCCTTGTTCTTCTAAAATAATTTTGTTTAACAATGGTCTTAACTGACTCGCCATCACTTTGGAGATAATATTATATGCCATATTACATAGTCTTATAGGTCTGAATGAATCAAACAATTCTACATCCTTCTTTTTTAGAATCAGGGTAAGATATGTTGCATTTGTTTTATAAGGTATGTATTATTTTACACTAGACTATTCCACTGCCACCAATAAAGAATCCTTCGCTATATCCCAATTATCCTGATAAAATATTGCAGAGAGCCCATTCAAAATTGGGGATTTATCCTTATTAAAAGATAAAATAGCTAAATGAAATTCTTCTAGAGTAATAGGCTCCATCAATTTTCTATTGTCTTCATTCATTATAACTGAAGGTACTTCTTGTAGAAATTTATCATTAAGAACTTCAAACTCCTCCAATCCTAGAATATTCTGATAAAAAGACCTTCCCTCCTTTTTATTTCACTCTGGTCTTCAATCCAAACCCCTTCTACTAATTGTGGATTCTAATCTTTGTACTATAGCCATCCTATGAAAAAAATTGTATTTTTATCTCCTTTTAACCAATTTTGTTTCGATTTTAATCTCCAAAATTTATTTCTTACTCAAAATATTATGATATTCACTAAGCAAATCCCTTTCCTCCAAGCTTGGATTATTATGATCACCTTTTTAGAATTTTTAAAGTTTATCTTTTAGTTATTCTTTCTTCTCAAAAATGTTTCTAAAAGTGTTCTTGTTCCATTCTTTTAATCTAGACGTCATTGATTTAATTTATTTTGGAAGAGTATACATCCCACCATTTCGTGAAGAATTCTATGTATGTGCTATCATATCAACATTTAAGGATGGTCTTCCCACATCTACTCATATTTAAAATATGATGAATTCACTTACCACCATTTTAATTCTTATTGGCCAATGATTTGAACCGGTCCTTGTCCAGGTATTAATTTTATCATAAGTCCCTTCATCTAGCCAATGATCTGAGAGTATACATCTATCTATTTTTTTTGCTATTAGATTATGGAATCTCCTATTTTTGGTCCATGTACAGTTCTCTTCTTCAAACTTAACCTCCCATAGATTATTATTTTGAATAAAAGTTGAGTATTCTCTCATACTTTCGGTTAATTTCCTAATTTTCCCAATTTTTCATCCAGCTTGATTATGGAATTAAAATATCCTATGATCATGAATCAAGTTTATTAGTTTTTACTTCTCATAAAGGCTTCAATCCCACTCCAAACTTCTAATTTGTCTGACTAAGTTATAGGTCCATAGACATTGATAAGGATAAAATGAATATTTGTAAAGTAGCACATGACTAAAGAGGCTATCCCCCTTTCGCTCCTTCAGAATCCATAACATCCCATTCACATCTCGTCCATCTCGTCCATAATTCCCCCTTTCGCTCCTTCAGAATCCATAACATCCCATTCACATCTCGTCCATATTACTTTCATAGTTTTGAAAACTTTTTTTTTGTCATTTTAGTTTCCTAGATACAAATAATATCAGGTTTATTAGTTAAACAAATGTCCTTGATACACCTTTGCTTTAAGGGGGTTTTAGCACCCCTTATATTTCACGAGATGATAATCATGTCTCATTAGGGTCTACTGGCCTCGTCTGTGAATTACCAATATCATTTTGTTGTTTGGTAAAGAGAAATTCAACCAACTTAGTTTGTGTTCCTTTCTCCATGTTTGCTCTTGTTTTCCTAGATCTTGCTTGATAATTTGAGGGTTTTCCTCTTTTTGCCTCTGCTTGTATTAAGAGTACATCTTCTTAATATTCTTTCACAACTTTCTTTTCCATCAAATTTATCTTCTATTGGCCCTACTATAGAAGCTTTTGACTTGTCTTGCTCATTTTCTAGTATTTCCTTATTAATTTTAGAGGTATTAACATCTAACACTCATTTTCTTTATCAATTTGTTTCTTTTGAATGATGCATGGTACTTCAAGAGAGCCTTAAAAATCCAGTGAGACACATTCCTTAGGTTCATCGAGAATGTTTGTTCCTAAATAAAGATCATACTGAATAGACAGTTCCTTGTTAATATGTTGAAATTATTGTATTGTGTCTTGTAAGCTTTGATCTACTTTTTCTTCATAGGCTAAAGTCTCAAACTAGTTGGTATTTCTTCCAATATCCTTACTTACTGGTCTCCATTTGTTTAGATCTATTTTTTGGAAGTTGAAAGCGATCCTCATCCATATCCATTTGTAAGTTTCTCTTACGATTTTATATATATGATTTTGTTGGAATCTTCTTAGGGCATGATCTCTCAATAGGATCCACCTCATGGCATCTTAGACATCTAAAAGATATATTTTCATAATCAATGGTTTGGGTCCATATCTTATCCCCATACTTAAAAATGATTGATTTTGTTAAAACTTTACTTATATCAATCATGACCAATATCCAAGCATAAATAGCCAAGAATCCATTTTTTGTAGTTTCTATTATCTCAAGGAATTCTCCCAAAGTGTTGCCTATTGCCTTGAAGGTATCAATATACTAAAAGTCAATGGGTAACCCATACATCCTAACCCAGACTAGTACTAGAGATAGATTTACATTTTTAGGTGAAAAGCCTTCATACCAGCAAGTAAGGAAGAGTTCTACTCTTCCCATAAACCAAGGACCCCCTTTTAGGATTCTATATCTTTCTTTCTTAAAAAAAATGGCTAGGAAGAAACCTTTGGGAAGAAAGGATAGAATCACTCTAGATACTTCCAACTCCTAACAATCCATTTTCTCAAGGCGGAAGCCCCTATCAAATACCCTTAAATTTATCAAAAACCATCCTATCTTTGAGCAAAAATGATCGATCCTCTATGGTGCATTCACAAACCTCTTATATTAGAGATTATTGTAAGGATTTAGCTCTAAATTAATCCATGAGAAGGAAACTAAAACTCAAAATATACTAAAATTGACCAAAATATCCTATTGCAAATATAATATTTGATAAAAAAATTATAATAATTTGCATGCAAAATTTCTAAAATAAAGAAGGGAAAAAGAAACTTAGCTGAAAAATTCTATGCCTAGACATAATGGCTTGCCTCGCTGAAGCCATAGCCCTCTATTGCTCCTTCCATCATCTAAGCACTGACTAAGAAATATTTGCAATTTCATTTTTTCGTGATTTGAAATATCATCATCGTCCTTGTTTCAGATGGCTAACTTCACATCATTTTAAAGCTCTTCAAATTTTGCACAAATTGGTCTAAGAATTAGCTGAATCAGACAACCCTTCGTGAATATATGGCTCCTAAAATATGAGACATTTTTTAAAAAATAATAAATAATAAATTTAAAAATATAAAAACTAAAAAATAATAATTAAAAAAAATGATAACTGATGGATATTAGTTTAGATTCTTAAAGTATTATACCTTCACTCCCATCCAGGTCATTCATAATTACCAACAAATTATTATTCTATGTTCATAAAGGTTTTGTATCTACACTCCCATCCATGTCATTTTTTAATGACTAACTAGTGTAGACTTAAACCTTACCAATGTTTATGATTTGTCATTTTTCTTTTCAAGTATGCATAATTACAATATACAATTATCTTTAAAGTATATGACCAGCAAGTATATATATTTTTAAACCCTATCAATATTAGAGTATGCCATTTACCATATGCTCTCAATAAAGAGAGAAATCAATACTCCCATTGATGTCATTCCTATGACCAACAAGTATGATAGTGCACATAAGAGTCACATGAGTTTTCTTCTAGTTAGAAATCAATACTCCCATTGATGTCATTCTTATGATCAACAAGTATGATAGTGCATATAAGAGTCACATGAGCTTTCTTCTAGTGGTTTTGCAAATTTATTTTTGGTGCATTTTATCCATCTTGCATTTTCTAGAGAAGAGTAGTATAGCAAATCAATTAAACTATTGGATTTTTGCAACTACTTGGGCATAGCAATTATTTTATATATATATATATATATATATATATATATATATATATATATATATATATATATATATATATATATATATATATATATATATAGTTTCACTCATGCCTTCTCAATACTATATAAAATACCACTCAATTTTTTGGACAAATTTATATTAACAATTCCAAGTTAAAACCAAAAGTGAATTGCAAGAAACAAACTTTTTAAGTCTACCATTTTAAGAAAAATATAACATTGATATCATCAACTTGAAACAATTTCATTGTTTCAAAGAAATCCTATATAACAAAACCATTTACATTTTTTTTGTTTTCTTTTTAGTAACATCACATAAAGCTCTATGTATCTTGTATCACCAAGAGCAGGTATAGTCATACACTATGACAATTCATCATTATAACAATTTTATTTCATGAATTCTTAAGATAATTTTATTATCATGATTTGGTGTCTATAATAAACTATCTATGTGGAGGAAGGATATCATTGGGATGCTTTTCTCCACAACCAAGCGATGTCCATAGAACATCCCCATATCAACTCCATACCAAGATTTGACCTTCAACGATAGGGAATATACATAAAACCAATGAAGAGAGAGTGACAATGTATGCCTATAAATCATTATCATGCATTTTTATTTCAAATGCATGCATCTTTATAGAGTGAATATATGGGTATATACCCATAACTAGATTTAGAATTTAGTATAGTAATCAGTTTATACCTAAGGAATACGACTAATGTGTATCAACATAACACCCATCCATACTTAACAATGTCAATATGTAAATACATCTTACTTATGAAAGCACCAATCAATGGATGATCAAATCAGCATGTTAATCCTTTTTTTCTTTTGCGTAGGCCAAATACTTGACCTCGTTACTCTCTAATTGAATCTTAGTTTCAAGATTCATCCAATGTATCTATTTTAGGGTATCTTCTTTATTGCGAGTCCACAATAACAAATGCATAGCATTTGCACATGCAAATACGCTATAATGAACCTAAATTATAGTCTACTTGACAAGGTTTTTCCTTTGTAAAAAAATGATTAAAAATCAATTATGGCAATAATTTTCATGGCATTCACTATTCCATTTATACATTCATGTTGGGGATAAGAAGGTTTGTTTTCTTAAAATGATAGTATGATACTACCATCGTCATTGTTCCATACAATCAAAGTGGTATTAATATACTTTTACTATCATTTCCAAGCAACCAAAACAATGACATCACTCAAGATATAGCAACAAATTTGACCATACATCAAGCAACCAAATATACCTTTATAGACATATGAAAAAAGGTAATTCCTATTTATTATCACACAAAACCAAATTGAACTCGTAGATAATGCCAAAAGCTCTGCATGTTTTTGTTCATGCTTGTCTAACACAAAATATTTTACAAAAATTATAGTCTTAACCAAATTCAACACATCTATTTTAGACAAGGAAAAATCCTCTTGCCTTCATTACAATAAATATTTATAAAGAGGCTTCATAATTGGTATGGTAAAACAAGTTCCATGTAATCTCTTCTAGCAAGGCATCCAAATCTGGTAGCTACAAGTCTAAGTAACAACAATACTTTAGTTCATATATGCAATGGTTACCCAAGAATAAACTTCATTACTCAAACAAATGGTATGCCCATAAAATATTTATAACCTTAAAATTTGATAGACCCGTAATTTTTATAAATTAAATTTTTATACTATCCTCCAAATGCTTATGAAGTGACAAATTAACTATATGTAATAATAGTTCCATACTAAAGTTCAATTGCTTATGTTATTAGAGGTCTATAAATAAAAGGCTATTTATTAACATGTTTATAAATCAATTATTGATAGATCCCCTTTCAAATTCTAAATTTCAATGGAATGGATGGTTCATACAACACCATAAAGTAGGTTTGTCTTTATTCAAATGCATTATCCTTAAGTAAAACAAAAACATACAATATCATAACAAAATTTCCTCATGCGTGTATAAAAAGAGCAAGCACATTCATTAATGCTTCAATTACCCAACATGTTCATTCCTCTATGTTCAATCAAGAAGAAAGCCAACATGAAAACCCTAATTTACTAAATACCCATGAAAAAAAAAATATTATTCATCTAAGGCTTGTTTTCAGGAGCTTCCTACATAAGGTAAACAATCATCTTTATACTTATAAAAAAAAGGAGCTAATTAGCTCAACTAGTTAGATTCCTCAACATTTCAAGGAGGAGACCCAAGTTCGAATCTTGTCAAACGATACATGGATAATATCCAAGATTTTTTGTAATACCACTATGTGGTGATGATGTAATACGGGTGGGGCCCATTTCAATCCCATATAACCCATTGGAAAAAAGAGATCTAATCAACAAAGGTTCTTACTTAGATTAAGAAATGAAAGAAAATCATGCATGAATTGTTACTTTTTCACCAAAGATATTTGAAAACATTCTAATTTCTCTAATTTGCTTCTATCCTAGTTCATTTCAATGTCTCCCACTTGCTCAATGGCTATTGCCCCTCTTCTGTTGAATCCTCCATGGACAAACAAAATATTCCTCTTCTCTAAGCAACCACCAAGAATAAGAAGCTAGATCCATGGGAGATTTTCAATAAAAGGGGTTTGCATGGCTATCATCTCCATTTCAAATGTAAAAATAATGAACTCTCAAAGATACCTCTCTCTTAATATATTTGCCTCGTGACCTACTCTTAGTCTACCCAAGAAAGAACCCCCAATGTTTAGGCAAGGAAATAATAGCAAAGTTGCTTTGCGTAATGCTTATCTCATCGACAAAGTAGCAGTCTCCCTCTTGCTTAAGGAAAATAAAACCCTCATGATAGGATGACTCAAGGCTAAACCCTAATCCCTTGGGTACCAAAACCAAAATAATAAACATAATATGCATTTCAATCACATGTCATGGAGAGCATTCAAGATCCTAAGTTGGTGTTATCTTGAAATCAACTCAAGCTTTATCAATGCTATGTATCATGGTGAATTTTGGTGGCTCTAAGCTCATGGTCAAGGTGGTAAAAAGTATTCATCTCCTTGGTCCTCTCTTTACATGCCAAAAGAAAAATGACTCTATATCAAATATTAGACCTTTTCACATGATTCATAATATGCATCCAAGGAGGATTCATATAGTAAACATGATGTAATAATATGGTATCCATGCATTTATTTTTAAACTTGTCAACACATTCAAAAATGCAATTGTAACTAGTTTGCTATGTACATGCACATTTCCACTTTTTGTACTCATCGTTGTTATGTATCTATTGACTCCAGTCCTGATGATATCCTCCCTCATTTTGTTAGGTGGAAAGTAACTTGTCAACATTCACACACAGAAAAATTTGTAAGTCTTTTTACAGTCAAAATATTGATATCAACGTAAGTAAATTTTAAAAAATTAACTCAAGTATAATAAAATGTCGAGTTATAGTGTTAGATAATCATGATGAATCATCAATACCTTGTGAGCAATATAAATTATAAAATTTTAATAAAAATAACAATATTAATTTGTAAAAATATAGATTGTGACAATTAGTCAGTTTAACAAGGTGCTCAAGAGGCCCCTTTAGGATTTGAATTTATTTTGAGGGATATGATCAATAAGAAAGTGTATAAGCATCATCTAGCCATGCTCTTTTTTATACAAACATTCAATGACTATTTACCAAATAGGTTGTATTGTGTAGGGTATTTTGTATACTAAATAAAACCCTAGATAAAATTGCAAAACTAAAATGAACTTCAACTATACTTCTTATCTGATATGGTCGATAATTCACCAAATAAATGACTACTTGTATCTACTAGTCATGGATCAAAGAAGACTAGACATGTAGACTCTTCCAATCATGGATTGGATCGAGGAACCTAGTAGGGCTAAGGATTTTATCAGTTATCAATATATATATATGTACTTATAACAAAGAACATTGAAGAATGTCTCATGGAACCCACTGAATGCTAAAAATATCTCACCGACCTATTAATGACTAACATTGTTAATTTATGTTGGATGGTTTGTGATAACACGTGTCATACTTATTGGTGTAGATTAATTGGATGATGTGTGGATGGTTATGATACCTTATTAATTGAATGTTGATGAACGAATATGCTAGTGCTAGCTTTGTTAAAATAAGCTTCCTTATGTGAAAAAGAAATTTTGGGCATTATTCCTACTTTATTTGTGTAGATGGTATTTTAGGATAATCCATTATTAACTTAAAAATGTGTCTAATATAAATGTATACTCCTTATTTAATGTAAGAGTCAATTATATCAAGTTTAGTCTATGAAATGGGTTCACATAACGGACCTTGTCATGTTGGAAGTTTGAATTGTTCAATGACCTAATAAAAAAGGCAAAATTGGCACTAAATCTTGTATACATACCCATGAACTCAACTACATAGCATAAAATGAAGTACAAAGTTAGTCTAAGGCCATCCAATATTCTACCTGATATAATCTTACTATTATAGGAGATAAACACATAAGGAATGACATCAAACACCAAATAAGTACATAATACTTTCAAAACATGAAAAGTTATACATTTGACCATCAAAATTAAAATATATAATTTAACATCATGAATAATATTAAGGACTTCCTAATGCCCTTTTACTCATTCTAATATGCTTATGGGATGAATGCTTTGATATTAGGTATGTATAATTAAAGTTATTTATTTTGGTTTCTTGTAATCATTTGATCAAATCACATTATTCCTAAAAATTAAATATTAGAAGTAATTTGATCAATTGTCCGTTCTTCACCCCGCGCACCCCTTCCTCCCAAATATAATATTATTTAGGGAGTTAGCCCTCTTTAAAGGTTGGCCTAATGAAAGTTTGGCCTTTCTTGTATCATTAGTCCAAGACACAAACAATAATATTAGGCAGATCGACATTAAGTGTAAAGATAGTGAGAGCCCTGATCCCAAATATTTAAATATACTGTAGAAATAATAAAGCATCTATATTGGTAAATCTGACTTATATGAATCAAATAGACTTAGCTCAAATGGTTAGACTCCTTGATTTTAAAGGAGAAGACCAAGGTTTAAGTCTTGTCAAATGATACATGCATAGTTCCAAGTTATTGTAATACCACTTGTGGACATTATGTAATACGAGTGGAACGATCCCATTTAATCCATTGAAATAAAAAATAGAGTTTTATGTAATTGGCCTTTCATTTATTTATTGACACATATAAAAAATTATGTACATAATATTAGAATATCCATGCATTAAAAGACATTATAAATATGCTTACCACTTGTAAGACCTGTCATTTCTTATAAACGTAAGATATGACTAGTCACATTACAAAATTTACCCTCATAAATGTGTTAATTCTTAACATGGTCCATGAGTACATTAAAGTTTGTAAACATTTTTTTTAATAGGTTATATGCGGCTTCTATTGGGGGCCACTCCCATCACAATACCAAAATATTATATTTGTTGTAGCATACATTTTTATCACGAATTTTTCATTTCTTTTTTCTCTTAAATATATTATTCAACTTACTCAAAGTGTTGTTTCCACAATCAACTTCTTGACATCATTTTGGTTAAGACATAAAATCTCACTTGGCTAGTTGCCTTCTAAAATTTGAATTTCACCAAGATGAAGATCAACACTATAATTCGCTAATTTATCTGCTACCTGATTTCCTTCTCTATAAATATTCTCACACTGTCAGGAGATTCCCTCTAGTAATAGACAATGAACATAAGCAATAATACTATTTTTTATCCAGTCGCCACATCCATTTTTGTAAATAGCATTGATGATAATTTGTGAGTCCCCCTCAATTGAAATATATTTCCATCTTTTTTCTATTATAATTTTAATCCCTAAAAGAAATGCCCTAGCCTTTGCATAGTTGTTAGTTGAAGGTCCATATGATTTAGAATAAGTGAGGATAATTTTGCCATCACTATTTCTAAAAACACCACCTCCACCAGCTTTTCCAAGATTTCCTTTAGAAACACCATCAAAATTAATTTTGATAAACCCAATTTCTAGACATTTCCATTTTACCATATATCGAAGTAGATCCTTTGTTTTAATTTCGTTGTCATAGATGACTCTTCCATGTATATTCAAATCTTGTAGCCAAGTTATTAACACCTCTTTTTCTTTTTTTGCAATTGAGACTTCCCATGATGAGCACCATATTTTTAGATATTCTGCAATATAGGCACTAATACGGTTCCAAACTTAGGCATTATTTTGATATTTATTATTAAAAATTCTATTATTCCTTTCAAGCCATAAATTCCAACAAATAATGGCAGGGCCAATCCTCCAAAGAATACATAATGTTTTAGCTTTATTATAATTTATCCAATATTTTATCAACTCTTTCAATGTTGATGGAGCTACCCAATATATTTTCTAATTTAAAAAAAAAAATCCCAAATGGTGTGAGTAAATGGACAATGAAGAAGTAAATTGTCTCATATTTCTAAATCCTTCTCACACAAAGCACATCTGAAGGGTCTCTAATATCCTCTTCTTTGTAGACTCTCTCCGATAATAATCTTACATTGAACTGCTAACCAAAGAAATGTTGAGGCCTTAGGGAGAGCCTCTAATGACCAAACGTTCTTCCAAGAAAAATCATTGGGAGAAGGAAATTTTAATTGTTCTAAATCCTCATATCCCCACTTGACTAAGTATTCCCCATCCTTTGATAAATTCCAAACCAACTCATCCTTTCATGTAAAAATTGGCAAATAAAACTCTCGAAGCATATTTTGAAGTTCATCTGCAATTTTTTTTAGTTCCTCTCCTTCAACCAGGTTACTAAAGGAAATCCATGTTCTGGAGTTTTTTCTCATAATAATATAATATTTGGCCTTTGGACCTTTACATGCTATGCACACTTGAGTTCATGGTTTCCATTTTGAGCCAGAGATAAGAGGACAAGGCTTCAACCAAGCATCTGATGATTACACAATGACACTGAGAGGGGGGGGTGAATTAGTGTAGCTATTAATTTTTATATCTATAGCATTTAATATGAAATAAAGAGAACTTGACAACTGAAAAACAACTTGAACAAGAGAGCACACCACAACACTCAATATACCGAGGTTCACCAATTTGGCTACTCCTCAAAAATGACTGCTTGGACTCCAATCCAAATCGAGTCTTTGCAAAATATCAATTTTACAAATACTTTACCAGCATCAACTGGAAGGAGCACCAACCCCTGTAACTGATTTAAGTTTTAGAAATAGTACCCATGTCATTCTTGAGTAGTCATCTATACACAGCATAAAATATTTGTGTCCATTTATGCTTTCAGTTCTCATGGGTCCACATAAATCAGTGTGAATTAATTCTAATGGCTTGCTCGTGAAATATTCTTTTGCTTTGAAAGTGGCTCTGGTTTGTTTTCCCTTTTGGCATGACTCACAAATACTGTTTTAAGGTCTACCAATAGTTGGTATGTCTCTTACTGCCCCTTTTGAGCTGATTTTTGCCAGATTATCAAAGCTTATGTGATCGAGTCTCTTGTGCCACGACCAATTTTTTTTTCTTCCCGACCAACCAAGCAAGTTCCTTCGAAGTCTCCGAAAGTGTATACTGATTTCTAGAAGTTCTCGATCCAGTGGCTATTAACTTTCCATTTTTTGTCTTTCTTACTTCATGACCCTCCTTCTTGAAGATTACATCATGACCTCTGTCACGGATTTGGTCGACACTTAGCAAGTTATGCTTCAGACCAATCACAAACAAGACTTCTTTTGATTTTATATTGCCATCACTAATCTTGATTGATCCCTTTCCAACAATCTTTGCTCCATCATTATTTCCAAATTTCACAGAACCACCTTCATAATTCTGCAAATTCTCAAATTTTTGCTTGTCACCTGTCATGTGACTGGAGCAACCACTGTCAAGAATCCAAGGTGCAGATTTGTTCTGAGCTTTAAAGGTAGTCTGAACAATCAAAGATTCCTTTTCTTTCCATTCTGGTTTGATAGCAGATTTAGCTACTTCTTTTCCCTTTGTCCTTTCATTAGCTTGTGCTTGTTTTTCAGGAAATTTCTTGTTTTGTTTCAACCCACTTGGTTGAGATTTTCTACCCTGATAATTATTCGATGCAAAAGTGCTTTTGCAGTTTCTAGCAATATGTCCAAAATTATGACAATTATAACATTCAACTGCATAATTCATTAAAGGAGAAAAAACATTTATCTTTGGTGAAATTCCTTTGAGATACATTATGTCTGCAATCTGAAATCTTATGGCCATAAGCATTGCATTTAAAACAAAAACCAAAAAAGGAATGATTAAACCTGGGTGCCGGTCTTTGCCAGTTTGAAGTAGAAGCCATGAATCTTCTCTTTCTTGGATGTATGACTTTTGTGAATCCATCTTTGTCAGTATTCTTCTTGATTCTGGCATTATTGTTTTCTTTGGCATGATTTGTTTTTTCTAGTTCAACCCTGATCTTTTCTTCTTTCTTTATGGGTTCTAAATTCAAGTTCTTTGAATCCTTTGATGATTCTCCTTCATCAAAGCCTAAACCAAATTTGATGTCGGAAGGCCTTTGGTTATTTAACATTTTATCCAGCTTTACAGTTCTTTCTTCAAACTTATGAAAACAGTTCAATTTTCTATTCATTTCCTCTAGCTCCATTCTTAACTTAACAATGTCTTCCTCTAGCTTGTTGCATTCAACTGTCTTTACAGTTAATTGTTCATCAAGAACTTGCAGACATTTTCTTGAATTCCTCTGTCTGTATTTTTAAACTGTTTATTATGTCAGTGGCATCTTCTAGTTTTCTTGAAAACTTTTTGTTTTTTTTCCTTTCTACACTCAACTCTTCAAGTGCAGCAACCAATTCTCCTTCCAGATAAACTTTAGCCTCATCTTTAAAGTTTTCATAACCTTCCTGATTTTCTTCTGTTCTTTTCTCTTCAAGTGCCATGAACAGAGCTTCACCTTTTTCTTCTTCAAAATCCTCATCTGAGCTTTCTTCAGAAGTACTGACATTATTGGACATGAAGCTTTTCTTCTTGAGGTTGTTCTTTCTGAAATTTTGTTTCTTCTTCCAGTCACCTTTTTCTTGGTGTGAGCCTTCACCATTTTTAGTTTTCTCATGCATTGGACATTTGGCTGCAAAATGACCGACTCCTCCACAGTTGAAGCATTTGAAAGGTAGCTTTCCTCTATATTTTCCTTTTCCTTTTGTGAGTTTTCGAACAAAATTAGCTTCTGTTTTATCTAGAGTCTCTTCATCCCCAGATTCATGTTCAGCTTTTATATTCTTGTGTGCTTTAAAAGCTGCTTCTTTGTCTATAGACATGGTTTGCCCTATTCTCATTTCATATGCTGTCAGAGAACCATGCATCTCATCCAAGCTGAAGTTGTTCAGATCTTTTGCCTCTTCTATTGCAAAAAATTTGGAGTTAAATCTTTTGTGCAGTGTTCTGAGAACCTTTTTCACAACAACTGCATCATCAATTTCTTCATCGAGTCCTCTGATTGCATTAATGATTCCGTTGACTCTCAGCATATAAACCTCTATGTTCTCATCTTCAATCATTTGCAGTGCTTCGAACTATGCTCGATGAGTTTGCAATTTTGCTTCCTTGATCTTGTTGTCTCCTTCATGGATGCTTTTTAGTTTATCCCACATGTCTTTTGCTGATTTACAGCTCATGACTCTTATCAGTTCATTGTCAACAAGCCCACACATTATGGCATTCTTAGCTTTGGAGTTGTTCTCAAATTTTTTTTCTCAATAGTATCTGTTGGAGGAGTAGTGGGTGTTGTGTATCCACTATCTATAGAATCCCAAATATCATATCCCAATGCACTCAGATATGTTTGCATCCTGAGTTTCTAGAAAGTGTAATTTGTTCCATCGAATAAGGGAGCTTTGTTGGATGAGAATCTTTCACCGCCTGCCATTGTTTCTTCTAAGATCTCCTTAGCTGATTAAGCTTGAACAAGGAACTTGGCTCTAATACCAATTTATTATTACACAATGACACTGAGAGGTGGGGGTGAATCAGTGTAGCTATTAATTTTTATATCTACAGCATTTAATATGAAATAAAGAGAACTTGACAACTGAAAAACAACTTGAACAAGAGAGCACACCACAACACTCAATATACCGAGGTTCACCAATTTGGCTACTCCTCAAAAATGACTCGCTTGGACTCCAATCCAAATCCAGTCTTTGCAAAATATCAATTTTACAAATACTTTACCGAGCATCAAGCTGGAAGGAGCACCAACCCTTGTAATTTTCTGCACAGCTGAGATGGAGCACCAACTCCTAGTACCAAGCACCAACTTGGACTGCAATTCCGATCAATTTAGAATGACATAAGAATGTCTTCACTTCATGCACGACCCTGGCTGGTCTGCAATTAACCCAACTCTACACACTCTCACGGCTCTGCTTATTTTTTCTCTTGATTCTTTTCTAACCCTCCTTTTACAGCAATTTCTCTCTAACAGCAGCAACATCTTCTCTGTACGATTATTCTTTTATAACCTTTCAATCTTGTATGCAATCGAATCACATACTCTGACTGTTTGAATCCATGCAATACGACTGTTCAGTTCCATGCACTTTGACTGTTCGAAACCCTGCAATACGACTGTTGAATCCATGCAATCCGGCTATTTTTTTTTCATGCACTTCGACTGTTCGAAACCCTGCAATACGTCTTTTAGAAAGCTTTTCTGATTCTCCATATTCGGATGTTCAATTTCTTCGAATACGGCTTTTCGAATGCTTTTTTGAAACTCCATATGTGATGCATCGAATGCTTTTTCAATCAAGAGTATACAACTGTTCTAGTGCATGATCGACACCTGTCAATTTGTAACTGTTGATCAGACATCAGTTACTTTTTACGTAACTGGCTGCATGATTTTCCTATCTGCCTTTTTCGACACGTGTCACCTTGCATGCTCTTGCGGGTTTTACCTGCCAAACTGTTACCTGTCACGATATCACGACACTTTTTGAAGCCACACACTTCATGCCCTTGCTGTTACGAAATCACGACCATTTTGGCTTTGAAAGCTTTCCTTCTGTTCATGTCACGATATCGCGACACTTAGAACTTTTGCTGACGTCATCCTTAAGCATGTCACGAAATCGCGACCGTTTTGGCTCTTGGAAGCTTTCCCTGCATCTTGTCGTGATATCACGAAACTTTCAACATTTGCTGACGTCATCCTTAAGCATGTCATGAAATCATGACCATTTTGGCTCTTGGAAGCTTTCCCTGCATCTTGTCGTGATATCGCGACACTTTCAACATTTGCTGATGTCATCCTTAAGCATGTCGCGAAATCGCGACCGTTTTGGCTCTTGGAAGCTTTCCCTGCATCTTGTCGCGATATCGCGACACTTTCAACATTTGCTGATGTCATCCTTAAGCATGTCGTGAAATCACGACGCTTCTGGCTTCCGTACACTCTCCTTTGCTAGCAACAGCGAAAATGGAACATGTCGCGAAATTGCGACACTTTGGGCTTCCATACAATCCTCCTTGCAAACTTCAACGAAAATAGAATATGTCGCGAAATCGTGACGTTCACTTCTTTCGTACACTTTTTGTTTCGTGCAGTAGCGAAATCACTACAACTTTGTGCCTTGTGCTTTTGACTTGTTACATCTTTAATTTTTGCAACTTTGAATGGTAGCGAAATCGCTACACCTTTGTTTTTATATATTTTGTCATGCAGCAAAATTGCTACATCTTCTTGTTTGTGTCTTTTCACTTGTAGCGAAATCGCTACACCTTTGTTTTCTATACTTCCTAATTGTAGCGAAATCGCTACACCTTTGTGCCATGTATTTTCATCATGTAGCGATATCGCTACACCTTTGTTTCCATTCATTTCAACATGTAGCGATATCACTACACCTTTGTTGCTGAGCATTCTCTCTCCTCTTCGGGTCGCGAAAACCCGACGTGTCGCGATATCGCGACACTTTTCGTTGCTAGCTCCTTTCCTCCATTTATGTCGTGAAATCATGACATCTTTTCACCTTGCTTCCCTCTCTGCCAGCATGTCGCGAAATCGCGATAGTTTACCTTTCACTTTCTCTCTCCTCTGCCATGTCGCGATATCGCGACAAATTGGCATGCACTTTCTCTCTCCTCGGCAATGTCGCGAAATCACGACAATCTTCCTTGCATTTTCTCTCTCTTCTGTTTTGTCGCGATATCGCGATGGAAAACATGTCGCGATATCGCGACAGTTTTCTTCCTTGTCTATTTCTGCCAATTTTTGAATCTGGGTCACCTCTGTTTGTCTTGAAATTCACTGCACTTGATCTGACTGACCTCTGAACTGCATCAGCTGCATCAATCTGTCTGTGTTGACAACAATGAAAATACTTTTGCAATTCTTTTGCTGCACCTTGCTCAACAGCATCAGACCAAAAAAATTTATAACTCCCCTCATTGACTAACCATCCAATATGTTTCTTTATCAAATGTAAACTCTCTGATATGAAGTTTCATATTGACGATCCTTTGGGTAGATTTATTTTCCTAAAAAATTTCATTGAATCAAGAGAACCTATATATTTTTGAAGTAATATTTTTTTCCAATTTTTCCTTTGATCTCTGAATAGTCTCCACCCAAGCTTTGCTCTTAATGCCAAATTCATAAGTCTGCAATTTTGCAAACCCGCTCCTCCAATATTATTTCCTTTGCAAACCCTATCCCACTTACAAAGAGGAAACCTAATTTTTCCTCACAACATTTCCATAGAAAGTCTCTTTGAATTTTATCCATTTCTAATGCAATACTTGTTGGCAATCTTGAAAGTGACCTCATATAAATAGGAATGGATTGCAAAGTAGTCTTTATGAGTTTTAGTCTTCCTGCCATGGTTAACAACTTACCTTTCCAACATGCCAAGCAAGATTTCATTCTATCCAAAAAAGAGATCCAAAGCTCATTTTTATTCCCTTTATCAAACAAAGGAATACCCAAGTAGGTTGATGAAATTTTCTCAATTTTGAACCCTAAAATATTCACAATAATTTGTTATAAATCTAGGGCAATATTAATGAAAAAGATCTTGGATTTTGAAGTATTTACCAATTTTCCAGTAGCCTTATCATAACATGATAATATTGATTTGAATTCCAATGCCTCATTAACTAAGGGATGACCCAAAAGAAAAGTATCATCAACAAATTGGAGATGAGATTCGAAGGGATCATGTTTTGCAACTTGAATACCCTTGATATTTCCTTCCATTTTTAACTTTGAAAAGGCTCTCCCTAATGCTTCTGCCAGAATAATCACTAGATAAGGAGAAAGAGGATCACCTTGACGAAGTCCACAAGATGACTTGAAGTACCCAACAGGAGAACCATTAATCAAAATAGAAAATTTTGCAGTGCTATAACAACATTTAATCCACTCACACCAACTATAATCAAAGCCAAAAAATTTTAGAATAACACGTAGAAAATTCTAGGAAACCCTATCATATGCTTTGTTCATATATAATTTCAAAAGCATACCTATTTTTTCATAGAATGAAGATAATGTATGGCCTCTTGTGCAATAATTATACCATCAAGAATTTGTTTACCCTTAACAAAGCCACCTTGTTCCTCTAAGATAAGACACCCTAGAATGCCTTTTAACCTGTTTGCCATAATTTTTGAAATGATATTATAAATCATATTACAAAGGTTTATTGGATGAAAGTTATCAAAATATTTTGTGTCATCTTTCTTGGGAACCAATGTAATAAAAGTAGCATTGATCTAACTTATTATAGATTTTCTTTTTCGATACTCTTCAACTGCATAAAACATATCACTCTTCAATAAATCCAAAAATTTTGAAAGAAAATTACAGGAAATTCATTGAGGACAGGTGCCTTGTTAGGATGGAAAGAGAAAACTGCTTCATGGAGCTCCTCCATATAAATCTTCTTCATAAAGCTTTCATTTTGCCTGAGTGATAAGTGATGGAATATTTTGCATAAGTTTTTCTTGTGCCTCCTTATCTGGCCTAGAATTTGATAAAATAGTTTTGAAATAATTTATTGCTTCCTTCCTTATATCTTCTTCATCCTCAATATTTCTTCCATCTGGAGTTATAATATTTTTAATATGACGAATAGAAAATTTTGTTTTTGTTGTAGCATAATTTTTTTTGTATTTCTATATCCTTCCTTGAGCTATTTCTATTTATATTTTTGGAAACAATATGATTCCTCCTTCTTCAATGCATTATGATAATAAAAAAGTAATTTTTTTTCTTTTACATAAGAATCCTGGTCCATTCCATTAATTTCTATTATCTCTTATAAATTTTTGAGCTTGGATTCAATTTTTTTTCTTAAAAAATGTTACCAAAAGATTTGACATTCCATATCTTCATTTACTCCTTTAAATATTTCAACTTTTGAATAAACCTATACATACATGATCCTTCAAATTTTGATTCATCCCACCATAACATAACCATCTAGAAAAAATTAGGGTCTTGAAGCCACATAGACTAGAAGTAAAATGGCTTTGGATGACCATTGTTAGGTGACTCACAAGTCAAAAAAATGGGTTTGTGATCCGATCTTACTCGCAATAAAATATCTAAAGAGATTGTATACTTTTTTTGCAACCATTTATTGGATAACAAAAATCTATCTAGTCTTTCTGCTATATGATTTTTCCCAATGCATCTATTATCCCATGTGTATTGAAATCTCAAGGGACTAACATCCCAAATATCATTTGAATAAATAAATGAAGCAAACTCTTGCATTGATTTTGACCATCCTAAAATGCCACCCTTCTTTTCCAAAGGAGATATAGCAGTATTAAAATGACCCCCCATAATCCATATATCACAACGAATCATCATTGTATTTGAAAAAAATATACTAAGGTCCTTCCAACATCTTTCACGAGGAGTAATTATAGTTGGAGCATATACATAACCCCAACTTTGATGTTTTTCTCTTTCTTGCAAAATAATCCACAACCCAATTACTTTTTGTTTCTAATAGTTGTCCATCCCATTTTCATTTGTCCCACATAATTGCAATACCACCTGAAGATCCTATAGAAGAAATTACTTTTTGCTTCTAATAGTTGTCCATCCCATTTTCATTTGTCCCATATTATTGCAATACCGCCTAAAGCTCCTGTAGAAGAAACTGCTAAACAATCACATCCCTTCCAAATCTTCTTAAAAGCATCCTTACATTCCTCGTTGCTTAATTTTATTTCTTGTATTAAAATAAACTTAGGGCTATAACAACCTATTAATTTACTAATAAATATTTTTTTAGGGATTTTATTCATACCGTTAATATTCCATGATATCATTTTCATCATCAATATTTTTTATTTTTATTCATGGGATTAACCCCACTTCTTGTTAACACTTGTGATATTTTTATTTGGTTTCCTATATCAATATCCTTTTGAGTTTCTTTTTATCTTTTTTCTTTATGTGATAGCCTTCCTCTCCTTCTTCCATTCTTACCACCACTCTCATCTTCATCAATCTCTTCCATTTTTTCATATTGTTCAAAATGGTACTTATCTTCTAAACATTTATGTTGCCCTAAAGAGTCGAAAGTGCAAGGAATAGCCTCAATAAAATTTTCTTCTTTATGTTGCCCTAAAAAATCTAAATTGTATAGATGATCCTCCATAGTCATCAATTTCTTATGTTGTATTGAAATACCTAAATTTCCTTGGATGTCCTCTACAATATTTTCTTTACTATACTGCTCGTGAAATCCTAAAGTGCAAGGAATACACTTCGTACTACTTTAATTTTTTTTTGTAAAGAGAATGTTTTAAGCTACTTGAGGATAATAAAGGTGATTTACCTGGATTAAGCTTAACCTCCTTCTTCTCATTTGCTTTAAAATTTATCTCCTCATCTTCCTTTATATTAAAATTGGTTTCCCCCTCTTCCTTCGCACCTTTACCTCCTTTTATATTTAAACTTGTGCATTGTACTTCCTCATTTTACATATATTTTTTTAAACTTGTGCATTGTACTTCCTCATCTCCCATATCATTTTTTCCTTCTAATGACTAATTCGAGTGAACTGTAATGGCCTTCGCCATCTGATGATGTAGATGGATTTTTCTAGCCACTTTCTTAGGAGTGGAAAATCCTTGATTTGACCTAGCTTCTACTATAATATGATCTCCTTGTTTCAAATTAAAACTACCCTTATGCCCAATAAATTCCATATCTTCCTCCATTTTCACTTTGTAGTCTATTTTCATGTGCTCAATTTCATGACATTTGTGACATCGAAATGCAATGTTTTCATAATCCACTTGTTGATCCCATTCTCTTGATTCAGATTAATCCTAATCGATTGCGGTAAAGAATTAGAAATATCCATAGAAACACATATTCAAGTGTATACAACATGCCTTCTCTCCTTAGTAGTCGGTCCCTCCTGGGTCAATCCACCTAGGGTATTACCAATATTCTTCAAAATCTCCTTATTGATGAGTGATAAGGAAGTCCAAAAAGCCTAATCCATACTAGTAGCCTTTTAATAGTTTTTGTGTCCACAGAAAAATTCTCACTCCATGGTCTTAAATATAATGCATCTTTACCCCTAAACCATGGGCCTCCATCCATTATTTTATTCCTTATTTATGAACTAGAGAAAATAATGAGAAAAAATCCTTTTGGAAGAAAAGTCATGGAGTATTTTGAATTCAATCCCCATTTCCACTTAATCCAATTTTGAATCTCAGAAAAACCTGGCCGATATCCATAGAACTTACAAATTAATCCTCTAGTTTTAAGAATCATTATATCATGTTCAATCATCTCATCCTTGATAATCACTTTTGGCATAGAATCTGCTACCTGGACTATGTTTCCATGGTTCTCTCTTATTATTGCTAGGTAGGGCATCCAAACTTCCAACTTGGCCATTCACACTTTCAGTAAGCACTTTTACAAATGACTTTCTTTCCATGTTACCTAAATTTTTTGCACTCGTTACCGGTTGCATTCACTCTTGGCTTGTGTTTGCACTCGATCCTGGCTAATTCTTGCACTCGCTACTAGTTGCACTCACTCCTAGATTGTGCTTGCACTCGCTCCTGGCTTGCGTTCACACTCACTACCCACTGCACTCGCTCCTAGCTCGCGTTCGCACTCACTACCTGCTACACTCACTCTCGACTTGCATTCGCACTCGCTACCGACTCACTCCTAACTTGTGCTCGCACTTGCTACCGACTCACTCCTAACTTGTGCTCACACTTGCTACCGACTGCACTCATTCCCAACTGGCTCACATTCACACTCGCTACTGACTGCACTTCCTCTCGATTCACGTTTGCACTTGCTATCAGTTGCACTTCCTCTGACTACACTTCCTCCCTAATTATTATCTAAAGTTTGTAAACATTTACCATAGAGGGATTAATTAAAAAATAACACTTCCATTTTCCCATCCAAACAATAGTAAAATGACATTATTAACATTTAATATTTTCTATAGATCCAATAAACTAAACTATATAATATAACTTATTATGTAATTTTATATCAAGCCCATTTAGTTCTATTAGACATAATGTTATTTTTTTGAAAGATATATGCATAGGGAATGCAATTAAAGGTCAAATGTGCTTGTAGAACTTTCAAAACATACAATTATAAGGTAAAAATAAAATACCATGAATAATACCCTAGGGCTAGGTGGATTGGTAAGTGCTTGTCTGTCTAGGCACTTACCAAGAAGACACCCAGGTTCAAACCTCGATGGTAGCCTGTTCGCAAAGGTAGTAGTCTGATCTAAATATTTCGAGTGCATGTCATATCAACAATGATGGTATGAATCCCAAGCGATCAATGGTCCCCTTCATGTCGAGTCAACAATAACGAGGCGAAATAGGTTTGGTGGGAGCAATCCCTATGGTTTGAACCCTGCACTTGTCAATTACTAAAAATAGTGTGGTTGTGACCAACTCTCCTATGTAACCCAAAAAAATATACTTAAACCTTCCTATTATCTTGTTTATACTTGTCAAGATTTGTAACATTATATATTATATATTATTTATAAGTTTCATGCACTACCTTCCAAAATATCCTCTAAACTCATGTATTATAAATATAAGAAAAAAGAACATACAACTTTCATTGTGTTATTTATCCATAAAGAATAATAATAAGCTTTAATTATTTATTGGAGCAGCTCTTGTGGTTTGAACCCTGCTTTTGACCGTTACTAACAATAATGGTTATAACCAACTCCCCTATGTATCAAAAAATAAAAATAAAAAAATAAACTTTAATCACAAAAGACAATAATAAGAGTTTCCCAACTTGGCATATTATTTTATATGGAGAGAAAGTAATGGAATTAATATATTTTCATTAGTTGTCTTTAGATAGCAACATATGGTTTTTTTTGGAAGGTCCAAAGTTCAAACCGCAGAGTGTATGGTTGTATGTTAAATTTCTTATTGATAAGCTCAACTTTCTCCCTTATGAGAGATCATGGTGGGATGGAGATACTCAACCCTAAACATCAGTCGTAAGAATTTCTCAAACCAACCAAATCTAATATATGTTTTTTTCATTAGCTCTCTTAAACACATTGATCAAGAAATAAAAAACACATTGTTCTAAATGTTTAAGGATCATAAACTGCAAAACCTAAGTATAAAAGAAAGCAACTTCTAATTTAACATATAAAATTGCAAATTCATGGAGGACGATGGTGGAGACGGAGCGTAGCGCAGGTGGTAGCAACATCCAGCAGACAGGTCTGACCCAGGGAGCAGGGGTACCAGTTCTAGCTAAGGATGGAGACAGGGTGGCAGGATCCCATGTGACGACCCATGCGAGCCCCCAGGACAAGGAGCCCCTCGACAAACCTTCAGTCGAGGGCCCCATCATTGGAAGCCCTAGCACGTCCTCATACGTGTAGATTACCTCAGGTGAGGTGATCCTCCCAAGAACGTCAGGTGCCAACCTATCCCTGGTGGGATCTAATATTTTCATTCTAGGAGAGATCTTTTCTACCTACGTTTATGGGGCCTCCTACTCCCTTGTCAGGAATTTTATCAGAGGGCATCCAGACATGGAGACCATTAGGCGTTGGGCCTTATCCAAGTGGAAGATCTTAAGCCATATGGAAATTGTAGCCCTATCAAAGAGCTTCTTCCTCATCAAACTCAACAACCGTGATGACACAAGCCAAATCCTAACAGGAGGGCCTTGGTTCTTAGGCAGGAGGAGTATGTTCCTCAGGTGATGGGCAACAAATTTCAACCTTAATACCCATAGTATAAGCTTCACCCCAATCTAGGTTCGTATCCCAAATTTGCCCTTCCACCTCTGGTAAGAGGAGGTCTTGAAAGCTATTGCGGGAGCAGTCAATGAGTTGGTGGCCATTGAATCTATAACCAGATCTGGATCCATAATGGTCCATACAGGCATCTATGTGAATGCCAATCTTGATTCTGAGCTCCCATACTTTATCAACTTGATCTTGGGATCTTTCAAATGGCACCAATCGCTAGAATACAAAAATAAACCAACTTTACCCAATTTTGCATGCAAGGGCACCTCCAGAACCAATGCCCTCTCCTCAAACCTCCTGAGTAAACAAACGATGGTGGTCCTTTCTTAAGGCCCCCCTAGGCTCCAAAATTGGTTCCCTCCTCCTAGAATCGTCTTCTCCAGGAAACGATCGATCCACTTCTTGGAGAAATGGTCATTTGGCACAGAAGACCCCTTCGCAAAAGAGGAGTCAACACCCTGAGGAGAAAGGGAAGCAAAAAGTTGATCCTCATCTAGTCTAAGATTTTGATCAAATATGTCCCCATCCTGAACCTGTTCCTATTTTTGGTAATGAGGAGATGGGCTCCCCTACAAATCAACCTTCCCCCTGGATCTAATTCTCGACCAAGTTTTTCCCCATCTCGAACCCCTTTTAGTTGTATATAAGTCTCCCATAAACCTCCACCCTCCTCCCCCCCCCACCATTACACCCCCCCTCCCCCCTCTTCCCTACTTACACAAGATGAGGAGAAAGGGAAGCAAAAAGTTGATCCTCCTCTAGTCTAAGATTTTGATCAGGTATGTCCCCATCCTGAACCTGTTCCTATTTTTGGTAATGAGGAGATGGGCTCCCCTACAAATCAACCTTCCCCCTGGATCTAATTCTCGACCAAGTTTTTCCCCATCTCGAACCCCTTATTGAGCTTGGTATTGATATAGTCATCTCCCCTATGAACCACCCTCCCCATTCCTCTCCCTGACCCCCCCAACCAGGTACCACCATTTTAGACTACCCCCCAGATCAGGCCCCTCCCTTCCCCCTCTTGCAACGTCTGATCCTAACTCCGAGCAGTCGGACAAAGATGACGAAGGGAGCCCCACTCTATCCCAGTCAACCTCGGAAGGCTTCAACCCCAAGAGGACCCGAAGCAAAAGATTCACCACTAACTTTGGTAATGATAAGAAGAGAGGATGACCAACCCTTGGTGAACAGAGAAGGAAAGAGGTCGAAGATGATATAGCAAATGGCCTCCAGTCCACTTTACTATCTGATGCTCTCAACCTGCTGAAAGAGGAACCGAGAAAATCCAAACCTCCCTCTCACCAGGGGAAGGGAGGCAAAAAACCCTCCAGAAGTATCAAATGAAGATCCTCACTTGGAATGTGAGAGGGCTCAATGGAGCCCCCAAGAGACGTATAGCGGCACATATTCGAAAAGAACACAACCCCTCAATCCTCATTCTTCAGGAAACCAAACTAGATGAGATTTCCTCCCCTAGAGTTGCCAAAGCAGTTTGGAGCAATGGCGAATTCATCTTCACCCCGGCCCAAGGAACTTCTGGAGGGTTGTTATGTATGTGGGATCCAACGATGGTTGAAGGAAGACTGATTTCCTCATCTAATAGAATCATCAACATGTTGTTTCACTGTAAAACCTCCAACCGCACCTGGATCCTCTCCAATGTCTACGCCCCCAACAACCCGGTGGAGAGGGCCATGCTTTGGGAAGCGATAAGCCACATGAGAGATGCATTCAAAACCCTCCCTTGGATCCTCGTAGGTGATTTCAACAGTCCCCTGTTCCCTTCAGACAAACAAGGAGGATCCTCCCTAATCACCAGAAGCATGGAGGAATTTGGGGCATTCATAGATGCAAACGAACTCATGGATGTCCACCTGAAAGGGGTTAAATACACTTGGAGCAATAGGAGGGCTGGCCCAAACCTCATCCAAGTCAAACTGGACAGGGTCCTACTCTCAAGAGAAGCCATCCCGGTGTTTGCAGATGCCACCCTCCAATCCCTCCCCAAAATCGGCTCCGACCATAATCCCCTTCTCTTCGAAGTTGGCAAAGGATACCCCTTCAAGTGCCCCTTCCGCTTCGAGGCTATGTGGTTCCACCATTCAGATTTCAGAGGGCAAGTTGCCCAGTGGTGGAGGCAGCCCTTCAAAGGATCCCCCTCTGCTCAACTATACCAGAAGCTCAGGTTCATCAAGGATAATCTCAGGGTGTGGAACAGAGAAACTTTTGGCAATATTTTTGAAAATAAAAGGTTGGTTAAAGAAAAATTAGAGCTCATAGAATGCCTATCCCAGGAAGGCACTCAGGACAACAACTCCAGGGCTGAAGAGAGCAAGCTCCTAGCAGAGTTTCACAACATCCTAGCTAGAGAAGAAATGTACTGGAGACAAAAATCAAGAGCCCTATGGCTCAAGGACGGTGATTCGAACACCAAGTTCTTCCATGCTTCTACCATGAGAAACAAAAGTTCCAACAAGATCTCAAAACTTACCTGCAGTGATGGCAGGACCACAAAGGAAATCTCTTAGATTCGGGATGAGTCTTCCACCTTCTTTCAATCCCTTCTAGGCACCCCATCTCAATCCTCCCCCCAGGAGGCCAAAGTCCTCCTTGAGCACATCCCTCGCACCATTTCCCCGGATACTAACGAGATGCTCATAAGGCCCCTAACGCCCGAAGAGATAAAAGAGGCCCTATTCTCCATGAAGCCTGATACTTCCCCTGGTCCGGATGGCTTCCCCCCATGCTTCTTCTAGGCATTTTGGGAACTAATCGGGATAGAGGTCTGCACAACTATCAGAGATCTCCAGTCTGCTAAAACCATCCCCCGAGGTATCAACTCAACCTTCATAGCCTTGGTCCCTAAAATCCAAGCTTCCAAATCCTTGTCTGATTTCTGGCCTATCAGCCTCTGCAATGTCATTTACAAAATCTTAACCAAAGCTCTAGCTAATAAGCTCAAGGGGATCCTCACCCTCATCATTGACACTTGTCAGGGGAGCTCTATCAAAGGGAGAGTCATCACTGATGGGGTCATCACGATCCATGAGGCGCTGCACTCCACCACCTTGGCTAAGAAACCAGCTTTCCTCCTCAAGCTAGACATGAACAAAGCTTTCGACAGGGTCAGCTGGGATTTCTTGATCGAGGTCCTCCTCAAATTTGGATTCCACCCATCCTGGGTAGACCTAATCAAGAGGTGCATTTCCTCCCCGTGGTTTTCCATCCTGGTCAATGGGTCCCCTGCTGGGTTCTTCCCTAGCTCTAGGGGCCTGAGGCAAGGTGATCCCCTGTCCCCCATTTTGTTCATTATCCTGGCCGAAGCCCTAGGGAGGACCATCTCAAGTGCAGGTAGGAGTGGGCTCATATCAGGGATTAAAACTGCTTCGGGTCTCAACCCAGTCACTCACCAATAGTTTGTTGATGACACCATCTTGGCCACCTCAGCTTCTGTTGCTCAGGCCAAGACCATCAGACACATCAGTGTTTTAGGGCAGAAGATCAACCTTCTCAAAAGCAAGATCTACTTCATCAACACCCCCCAGTCCAGACAAGTGAAGATAGCGCGGATTCTTGGGTGCTCCCCGGAGGTCCTTCCCACTTCCTACCTTGGGCTTCCTTTGTTCTCGGGCAGGCCCACCAAATCCATGTGGAACAACGTCATTGAGAGGATCCAGAAGAAGTTGGCCTCCTGGAAAGGCCACCTCCTCTCCCAAGCAACCAAAGCAACTCTCACTTCGGCCTGCTTGTAGAGTATCCCGGTTTATTTCATGTCGGTATTCAGGATCCCCGCCTCGGTGAGCACCAAGATAGAACAAATCCAGAAGAGATTCCTCTGGTCCAGGAGTGAGGAAAAGAAGCGGATCCCTTTGGTGTCCTAGGACTTGGTATGTCAAAACAAAAATGAAGGGGGCATTGGACTCAGGAAAGTCTCCCGAATGAACCTTGCCCTCCTGGCCAAGCACGCGTGGAAGGTTTACACCAACAGTGAGACCGAGTGGGTTCAGATCATCAAGAGGAAATACCTTCAAAACCATCACTTCTTAAGTGACCAAGAACCCCGAAATGGCTCTGCGTTCTGGAAATCCATATCCCAAACCAAAAGCCTCATCCAGAAAGGCTGCAGATGGATCCTGGGAGATGGAAGCACCATTGATTTTTGGCAGGACAGGTGGATTCAAGATGAGCCGTTAAGTGAGCACAAGGAGTTTCGGATCCTTAAGCCTTCCTTGGATGCCACCAAGGGAAGCAAAGTTGCAAACTTCATCTCCAGGCCCAATGGGAAGCCCGTTTGGAGCCCCATCGAAGAGGCCAGGTTCCCCCACCAAGCTGCCAACCTCTCCATATTACTCAATGCAGTCACCATTCCAACGGGGGAGGTGGAGGACAGGCCCATCTGGTGAGGAACCGATGATGGAGCCTTTTCGGTCAAGTCGGCCTACTCCCTCCAAGAGATGGCATAGGTGACAAACATCCCCTTCAACCTAGTGTGGAGAAAGAAACTCATCCCCAAAATCAGTTTCTTCTCTTGGACTGCCATTCAGAACAAGATCCTCACAATTGAGAACTTGGCTAGAAGAGGGTTCATGATCCCAAACCGATGCTACCTTTGCCTGTCAAGCTGGGAATCAACAAACCACTTGTTCACCAACTGTGCTTTCTCTTCCGGGGCCCTTGGTCACTTGCTTCAATCTTTCCACATCCAGTGGGTCCAACCCAATTCCATCATAGATTTGTTCTCCCAATGGCCAAATCCGTTTTGGCACCCCAAGCTCCGCTCCCTTTGGTCCCTCTACCTCCACCACCTGATCTGGAAAATATGGTTAGAGCGCAACAATAGAGCTTTCTCATCCTCCCCCAGGGATCCCATAGTTGTAGCGGGTAAGGCCATCGCCTATGCCATTGAGAACATCCGGCTCTTCCCTCCCTCCCCAAGCCCTTCCATAGGCGAGTGAGCTAGCCCTATTCAAATCCCTGGGCATCCCCGAAGACGTCCCAGATTCCCACCCTAGGCCCAACCCCAGGTCCAACCTCAGATGGGCGCCTCCCCCGAAAGGATGGGTGAAGTTGAACTTTGATGGGGCCTCCAAAGGAAACCCTGGTCTTGCAGGAGCAGGTGGGGTTATCCGAGACCACAAAGGGAATATAATCCTAGCCTATGTTGAATCTCTCGGGTCTCAGACCAACAACTTCGTAGAAGCTATGGCACTATGGCGAGGTCTAGTCCTGCTTCAGGAGGATCCCAGAAGGGCCATCATTGAGGGAGACTCCCTGAACATCATCAACCACATGACTAGCCATAAAACTCCATCATGGAAAGTGTTCAACGCTATTCAGGAGTCCAAGAAAATCTATCATACGCTTCCTCAAGCATCCATCTGTCACATTTTCAGGGAAGGCAACCAGCTTGTTGATGCCATGGCAAACATTGCAGCCGTGTCAAAAGGGCTCAAAATCTGGAGAGATGATTTCCCAAAGGTTCTATCCGATGCGGCAAGTCGGGAAAGAAGTAAAAGTCATGATGCTGACTCCCATAAAGATGATATCTAATGCCAAGGGCCCGAATCCCATTTCAGCAACTAACATAGTGATAGGTATTTCTTCTAACTTGAGCCTACGTGTCGCAATTGTCTCTCATGGGGCCTCTCCCCATAGGAAAACGATAGTTTTCTCTAGCAAGTTTATCCACATCAGATTCCACTTCAATCGACCATTGGCCCTCATCAACGTCATCATCAACCGCAGCTTGGGACCCACCATTAGTCTCGGGAGTTGTCGAGTGAGTAATCTTTTCAAATCCCTCGACGATCTGGCTTTACCTTTCATTGGTTTTCATAGTGCCTTTTCCCGTCAACCCCTCCCCGTTTTTCGATGGCCCACTCATCCCCTGCCATCTCCCCATGCGATCTCCAAGTGGCACGCGTGGCACTGCAGCCCTCTCCAACTCCAACCGTCCACGCACCCCAGTTTCCTTCTCCGCCACCCTCTGAGCGTGCAAGCCATAATTATCGATGTTGCATCCCCATGCAAATGGTGGCTTCACACCAATGATTCCCCTACCCCTCCGCCCTCTATGCCCTATTTAATCTCCCTTGCTCGATCGATGTCCCCCTATGGTTCCTTCTCAGCTTCGGTCTCCCTCTCCTTTCTTAGCCTAGCCCTTTCCCTGTGTCTCGGCCTCTATTGTTCGACTCCCATCGCTCCTGGTTCTAGTCCCTCCCCGAGGCCCTGGCCTTCCCCATTCACCCCAATGTCTGTTGTGTACGTGGAGCCGAGTTCCCTCAGCATGAGCGACACTGCACAATTTTTATGGACGCGAAAGGACTTACCCCCTTTCTGCGTAAATTTGAAGGCCCCGATGATGAAATCACTAAGGATTTCGTGGAGACTTGGCAGAATGGCGAAGTTCGAGTTCGTGGTGTCCATTTTAGGCTCTCGAAGGAGCTGCTCTGTGAGGTGACCGGGCTCTCTGGCGAAGGATGTTCTATACGGTGGGACAAACACAATTGGGAGGAGGAGCTCGAGCAATTCCCGGACCGAGCCAAAAGCTATGGATGGGACAAATCTGCACTGCTCCGCTCTACCCTCCCCTCTCCCTGGAACGAAGCCATTGTCCCTATCCTCCAATTCGTCACCTGCGATGATCCTGAGAAGCCCCTTCGCAACTTCCACCTCAGTTTTGTCAACCATCTCCGTGACTCTAGACAGGTTTCCATCCCTGACTACTTGCTATACTCCATAACGATTTCTATTGAAAAATATCAAAAGTCGCAAGCCAAGCCCATGCACCAGGGCCTCCTGGCGGTTATCTTCCACCATGTCGTGGCCAACCGTCAGCTTGCCCAGGAAGTTCCCCCCTGGCGTCCAATCCCCCTTGCCTCCCCAACCATCTCTGAAACTAAGGACGGGAATGGCAGCCCAGAGGAGAAATCCAAACCCTCCCTCCCCAAGAGTGCAAGACGCAACCCCACTAGGAAGCAGAGAGTGGTAGGTGACACCCCTACCGGTCCCAGGTCCTCGACCCGGCTGAAGAAGCCCAAGAAGGAAAAGAAGTCCTCCCCTGAAATCATATCCGACTCTGAGACCGACTCAGCGGCGTCCCCGACCCAGCTCCTCCTGAAGATGGCCATCAACTCGATGGTCAACACAGCAAACTCAGTGAATGCAACCATTAAAATCCTTAAGCAGTTGGTCAGCAAACATAGCGAGGCCTCCGATCAGGAGGATACCACAAAGACATAAGGGGTGTTGTATTCGGCCCAGGGTGGATCCCAGACTGTCACCTACGGGAGGATGGCGATTTTTTGCTAAGTGGGTCTCACTAGTAGCTACTGTTACTTGGTCTCTCCGCTGGTCTAAGAGTTTTTTCCTGTTTTTCCCTTTTTGCTTCTATTTATTTTCATGTATTAAGGCACTGCCTAAGAAGTTGAGGCTTCGACCCTTTTTGTTATAAGGTTTTGGGATCCTCTTAAAAAACCCATTTTGTATATAATCCTAACTTACCAAAAAAAAAATTGCAAAGTCATATATAGAAAGTAATGCTTCCCCAAGGGCTAGGTGGATTGGTAAGACTTTGGCCACTTACCAAGAGGAGACCTAGATTCAAACCTTGGGAGCATGCCCAATAAGGACAAAGGTAGTAGTCTAACTTGAGTTCATTGAGTGCGCGCTAGCTTGACAACGGTGGTACCAACCCTGAGCCACTACGGTCTCCCTCACTTTGGGTTATGTTCATTAAGAAAAGGCAGAGGTTATAGAGACAACTTCAATAATTTAACTTGTATTCGAAAACAAAAACCTTTGAAAAAATGTATTATTAAAAATGAAAGGATGTTACCAATTCCCTTAATATCAAAATATATATATATATATATATATATATATATATATATATATATATATATATATATAATAATCCAAAATACAATTAATACTATAATTAAAACTACACTCGAGAACACATAATAATAAAAGACCTCAAATCACTGTAATCGGTTAAGGTGTTTCCACATGAAAAACTCATCCATTAGATAATATTATAATTCCCTTAATATTCGTATGCTACATGCTTTTGTGTATAGTTTAGGGTCATTTTGTAAATTTCCTAAAGGCTTATAGGACAACGAAAGAGTCAAATTAGTTTTACGAAGAATGATGACAACCTTTTGAAGAGGTTCCTCAAAATGAATAGAAAAAGTTAATAAAATTTGAATGTAACTTTTACATTCAAAAATTTTAAATTTTGTGCCACGGTTTTGACTTCATATCTTATTAAAAACTTGGATGGTTATAAACAAAATTTCATATCATATGATTGTTGTATTAAATATATATATATTTTTTATTTGATTATTGTGAGAAATCTTTGTGACCTTTTTAACATGTTTTTTAGCTATATTAAATATATTAATTTTTTTAATTTGGTTATTGTGAGAAATCCTTGTGACCGATATAGTTAAGCAGTTTCTTCACAACTATGATCCTCCCTGTATTAAATATATTAATTTTTTTTTATTTGGTTATTGTGAGAAATCCTTGTGACCGATATAGTTGAGCAGTTTCCTCCCAACTATGATCCTTCCTAAAGTCGAGAGTTATACTTATCAACATGGAATTTAACACAAAGCCACCACACCACCACCCTCTCACACATTCGTCTACGCCGTGGTTTAAACCTTGAACCTCTTGAAGAAGAGCTAAAGCTCGAACCGTTGCACTGCATCCCAACCCCAGATACAAAATATGTTAGATTTTTAATTAATAGTTTATATTATATATATTTAACATTGGCTTAGTTAAATTGAAAAAAAAAGTTCAAATCACAATGTGGACGAGTGTGTGAGGGGTAGGTGTAGCTCTCGGGTTTATGAGGGGTCATGGTTAGGAGGAAACTGCTCAACCCTATGCATCGATGATAGAGGTTTCTCACAATAACCAAATAAAAAAAAATGAGTATCTTAAAGGTCAAATGACTTTTACATATTTTTTAATATTTTAATTAATACAAATGTAATAATTGTATATATGACATGTGAAATATATATTTTATGAGATTAAAAAAGTTATTGTATTACTTATAAAAAAATTAAAAATAGATATATCGTTTATCCTCCTGTGCAAACAAGGATTTTATTTAAAATTTATAAAAAAGCAATAATTGTTTTAAGTGTATTTTGTTAATACAAAAACATAGAAATCTATGGCTTTCTTCTGAGTTACGATATATAAGAATCAAAATGATCAACATCGATATGTAGTATATAATATACATTTTCCATAGTTTTTTGCATCTATAATTATAGAGGATCTGTATAACAAGTTAGATCTTCATAGTTTAAAACCCAATTCATCGTAGCATTTGCAACCTTATTTTGTTCTCAAGGAACATGAAGAAACTCTAGTATTCTAAATCTAGACTAAAGTGCATGTATCTTGTCAATCACTCTTTGTAATTTCCAATCCTCAAAGGAGGTTTTGGTGGATGACTTTAGTCGATTAGTAATTATTTGTGAATCTAATTTTACTTGTGTTGTAGACTAGCCAACCTTAGTAACTTCTTAAAGGATACACAAAATAACACATGCTTGTCCTATATTGTTAAAGAGGATGCCAAGATTCTCTCCAAAAAGAAAAACATGAGTACTAGTTGAGAATCTTCTTATGCCTCCTATACTTGTCCTTCCTGGATTACCTCTTGATGTACCATCAATGTTGTTCTTCCCTATACTTATAGGAGGGGTTTGCCATGGTCCATCCCTTTGAATAGTAGTCCAAGGACCTTGTGTATGCCTACATATCCATTCATACACAAGGAGTTGAATCATGGAGAGTAAACTATGCCACTGTTGAGATACTGTGGAGGGGGGCTTCAATGTATGGAAAGTGGTTTTTCTGGCTACATTTTTTTTCCAAATATACTAAATATTATGGTGAATTGCTTTAAAGATTCTTTTATTCCTTTCTTTCCACAAATTATAGAGAAGCAAAAAGATACTAACCAAGGCCATCTATTTTAGAACTATCCAACCCATTCACTCTAGGCTAAGTCCTCCATGCTTGCTCAAAGGAGGTGAATTGTTAGTATCTTAGATCTAAAAAGAATGCCAACCATTTCCATTATTGAATGGCTAGGGGACAAAAATAAAAATTAATCCCAAGTCTTGTTCTCTGAACAACATAACTCACATTTGAATGGACAAAAAAAGTCCTGTTTAGTCAATTAGTTTACTATAAGACCCTTTTGTGGAATATGAGTCAGTTAAAGAGTCTCACTTTAGGCCAAGTTAGAAATTTCTAAATATGATTGAAAACATCACCGAGTAGATTTTCTCTCTTACGAGTGAGGGATGAATATTCTAGAGCTACAACATACACATCGTTAAAATGCAAGCCCCATCCTAACATAACTTTGTCTTCTACCCAAAAAGGCAACCGTCTTCTAATAATCTGACAAACATCCTCCGTTACCAAGATTGGCCAACCCCTTACCATAATTCATACTCTATCCTCTAAATCCCTCTCCACAAGTTTTATAATGAAGACAAGAACATAAATATTATTAACAAGGTTGTATATATACATAATGTAGAAGCACTCATGTGCACCTCTAATAGTATAAATTCTTTTGAGTTAAGAGAATACATAGGATACATGGGTATACAAGGTGTAAAGGTGCAAAAATATAAAAAGTAAGATTACATGTCAAAAACATTTGGAGATTGTCAAAATATATTAAAAATTGTATTGTTAATAAAATTGATTCATATTTTTTAAAATTAATTATGCAAGATGAACAATTATGCATGTATAGTTTGACAAGATTTGAACTTAATTTTTTTTTTTGAAAAATAAAAATATAGTAAATTAAGCTAATACTATTTAATCATGGAATTCATCATTTACCATGCTATTAGAATATAATATACACTTAATATTAATTACAAATATAATATAATAACAATAATAAAAATATGAATAATTGTTACCATGACACGACAATGGTAAAGGCATTGGAATCTCTCAGTAGAAACAGGGAAGATGACCCTATTATGCTCTCAACTATAAAATTTATTATTAACCGTTTTTATAAACTTAAGAACCATTAATCAAGTACATCCTTTTAAAAAGGAAAAGTTGATATATTAAAATAAAAAACAAAAAGTCAAACTAACAACCCTCTATCACCTATGCCATTTATACATTTGAAATGAAATAAAAGATTTTAATTAAGTTCGCTAGACCCAAACATGATACCTTCAAATATAGAATCACAAGACTCAAACATAATCTTTAAGACTTCCAAATATGAAAACACAGATATTCAAATCATATAACCATTAATATTCTTGAGGAGGTTGTGCCTTCTCTTATTGATAGATTTATTTAGTTGTCTTCATAACAGTAGTATTAATTAATAATCAATTAAGAAGGCCACAGACACGAATATAATCATAGACTTTTATGTTGGCGAAAATGGTGTGTAGGAGCGAGGTTTTCTGGGCTTAAATATTTTTTCAAAGGTTAAGGCGGAGGTGGAGCTCACATTTCCAGCACTGCGGATCCACACTTCCAAACCCTCTCCCTGTTCCAGACAACAACACCTGCAACAGCATCAAGCTTCAACACACAACAATCAAGGACAACAATGGTAAGAAGAATATCATTCTCTTCTAGATTTCTCTCTCTCTTCGAATGAACCCTTTATTCGTAGAGATCTGCCCAATATTAGCTCCATAATGCATTAAATCTTCAGTGTCCACAACTTTAGTATTGAAATGGAGTAAATCTGATGAGTATCTTTATTGCTTGTTGTTTGACAGCCTCTCCGGCTCGAAATCAAGGTATGTTCTCTCCCAACTGTACGGCACTGATATAATTGATGATTTCTAATTTGCATTGGTGTTTTGAGTTAACGAACGTCAATCTGCATTTCGCCAGCGTAAGCTCGCCCAAAGATCCGAGCGTGTGAAATCCGTAGATCTTCATCCTACCGAACCATGGTAAGTTAATTCGTTCCTTTCTCGATAGTTAGCCGTGCTTTGGTAGATCTTTAAGTGTTCCTTTCTCGATAGTTAGCCGTGCTTTGGTAGATCTTTAAATGTTTTCGGTGCATTTGTTGTAAATTTGTTAAATTTACTGTCTTTAGAGGTTATGGTTTGTGGTTGTTGATTGTGCACAATGAGGGGCTTTCCGTTGTGTTGGGATCAAAGCTTCTTTTAGGAACAATATTTTAGCGAATTTGTTCATGTAAAACCGATAAATAAAACCATTTTGTATAGCAAAACATGTTTTGTCTCAAATAGTCCATGGTAAGAGTCGCTGCAAACTGGTTCTGTTATTGTAGATGGGACACAGCATCCATGACAATTTCGTATGTAAAGATAAGAATATGTAAAGGTAAGAATAGAGGTCTAAGTTTTGAATTTTATAGGGGTTAGGGTTATATACCATGCTTCGGTAATTATAGTATGGTTGGATAACCATATATTGGTAAACAACATATTTCATAAGGGTAGTTTCAGATAACTTATGGCAAGTATGGCTGGATAACCATATGTTAGGTAAACAACATCTTCCTGAAAGGTCGTCTCATATAACCTATAGCCTTGCGGATGTTAAAAACTACTTTACGCTTTACCCTCTTTAGATCAGGCACTTAGTGGACCACAAGGTTTTGCGTTAGTTTAGGTTGATTGAGATATGGGAGCTAATTCTTCATTGTTTTCTTGAATGGTTTTAACTAAGTTCAAGTAGTTTTATTTGTGAATATCTGGGAAATAATGATTGCAAAAGATTTAAGTTCTATCTTCATGACAGGTCATCTTTGTATTGTTTGCCACCAAATCTGTAGTCTTCAATTTGATTTTCAGAACATTTGAAAACTGTATTGTCAAACAATAAGGCAACTTGAAGGATCATGTATTCATCAGGCCACCATCATAACACATTCTTGGACATAATGTAAACGTGCTGCAACCAATTAATTGGAATAATCACAAAATCATACAACAGTTGGAAAATTCAAAAGCAGGATACAAGCAGTTAGCGAAGTCTATATGAGAAGATCTAACATCTAAATGGTTAGGGAATTTATTGAGAATTATGGGCCTTTTTTTGTGGGTCTGTGGCATGTATAGTAAGAGAGAATGGTATTGGAAGAATATGGATGGAAGTCAAGAATTGTAAAGTGCTGATTTATTAGGGTTTTATCCTTGAATAATCAACATGGATGATGCTACATACATTTGTTTTTATCACTGATCTGTTGAAAGCGAGGAAGTTTTTTGGATTGCTTGTCATGCAAGTGGTTGTTATATGTTGTATTCTGATACCAAAGGTTATATATTTGCATATACCTCTTAGCAGGGCATATGTATTTACTTGGGTATGTTTAGAACAAGAAGAATCAAATAGGTCTGCAATATCAGAAAGAAGCATATCAATTGAATGGGTAGATGGTTTGTAGTTATCTATGCTTGCTACAATTATTTTTGCTCATACTTGTGAGTCTTATTCTTCTTGCTCTAGTCATTTTCTCCATCTTATTCAGTGCCTCTTACTCTAGGTTTAGGACTTTGTTGACTTGCAGAATGTGTTCATGATTCCCTATTGTTACCTGATTCTTTGCTTCTTTTGCATTGTTTAGAATCTCCTACACAGGTGAGCAGGAATTTTGGGTGTGAATTTTCAATGATTGAAATTTGTTCTTAAGTGGTATTTTCATTTCAGGTTTCTTCTAGCTTAAGTATGGTATTATGGAGGATGCCCTTGGCTCTTGTTGGAAGTGACCTCATTTAGAAGCTCTTCTAACACAAGTTGGGAAATTGTTGTAGTCTGTAATATTTTTACAAATGAGGTGGTAGATGGTGTTGATGATAAGAGGGAGTCTTCTCAACTAGTATTTCCTTAATATCTGAGGTCGCATGTGGATAGTTGTGGTATGCTCTATTTAGAATGCAAAACAAATATTGATGAGGGTGATATGATGTATCCTTTTGATGTTAAAAATTGCCTTTTCTTAATCTCCTTGAAGGTACAGGCTCCTGGCATGCATTAATTATAAACAAACCTTTCTGCTAACCATGTGGAGTGACACAATTGTCAAGGGGACCAAGAGACACTCTTTTAGGACAAAGTCAGGATAGGGGTAGTCAATGTTATACACTATGAAATTCACTTTCCCACAATACATCTCAGATAATCCTTGTGCTATGATTTAATGGTTTCTTGTATGCATCCGCCTGTATCAGTTTTTAGCTTGTTATGCCCCTGCTTTGTGCGGTGTTCGTTATGCATGGTTAAAAGCATTTGGAATCATGAAGGGGATCATGAGTCCATTCCTTGGGCCCATTTCTGAAACAGATATTTCTGGGAGATTTGCATCCTGTATATAGTGCTAATGATCAGTTTCTATTCATGGAACATATTAGTGTGCCAATTTACAGACATAGGAATGGATTGTTGGATAGTTAACAATATGCCTTTTAATTTTGGGGATTAAAACTTGCCTTTCAAGTTCCTATCATATCCTTGTTGTACTTTTTCTTAGCGGCAACATCTTAATCAATTCCTTTGGGTATCTTGTCATCCAAGGTTTCTTCTTCAAATGCTTAGCCCACTTTTCTCCCCATCTTTGTACTGACTTTCTGGAATCCTCCACATCTACCTCTTTCAAGGGCTTGGCCAAGGTTCAACTACTTTTGCTTTCCGAACCTTCTTTGGGCAAAACTGCCATAAGATGCAACCCGAAACATGACAGTTTACATCTAACCACAATGTTTGTCCATGATCAAACATTTGAGTTCAATAAGATCCTTAAACTTTTGAGATCATTGTTTGGGAGATTTTCGCTGAAATCCATGTTGATATGATTCCTTGCAGTGAGAAAAGCCATCTTTATAATCGTTTCTTTCTATTCATAGGTACCCACCTAACTTTTTACCATTTTTTCCATAAGTTCTTCCTTATGGGATGGGTCATTCTTGGAAGCCTTATCCAGAATGAAGTTGTCTAAACAGACATGGTAGCTGGGTTGAAATAGGGAACTATAGCTTAATGAATAATTTAGCTCATTTGCAAATTCTCTGTCACTAGAATCCATCGGTAATTGTGATATTTTTGCCTGGGATGATTAATATTAGAAAAATCGGCAATCTTTTCAAAAAATTACTCTTCCTGAAAATTGCAAAAAGCATCCAAACATCTATGAAATTAATATTATAACTTTATGAATTTTAGTTATTTCTTTAATTTCATAATTTTTCTACACTCCACAGGCACACATTTCCTACCCTTGAGATCCATGGGTACTTATCCATCCGTTCCACCCTATGGGGATGCATCTCCTTCATTTTCCATTATTGCAATGCTTTTGCTGGTGATGGACTTTCAACTATAGTTCTTATCATTCATGTGGTAACCAGAAATGGGCCAGAACCTCATTTTTTTCTGCTGCAATTTCTCAGAGATGCATATTTTGAAGTCAAAACGAACTATGCATCTCTAACTTTTATTTTTATTTTCTATTTTTTTGTATAGTTTCCCTTTTTTCTTGGAATTTGGGGGGGAGGAGGTGGGGGGACTTCTTGGCATCCCCTTTTTGCATTTCCATATTTTCTCATCCCTTGTAAAAGGTGATGTGGTGGAACATAGTGATTTTATCCCATTTGATATTTTTTGGGACAGTTTCTGGCATTTTCCCACTCATGGATATTGGCACATATTGCCCAAAATTAGGGACTTGAATATTAGGTGTGATGCTTGATTATTCTGGTAGAAACCATTGCAATGCTTAACATGGCAAAATTTTAATTGCAGCATGTACATCCAATCATCGATTTGCTTGTAGTCAAACATTCATTTGTTTTATTGTGATATTTTGCTTCTCTTTGTTCGGATTGAAATTCATTTCATTTTTGTGGCACCAAGTTTATTACAAACATTCTTGAAAGTTATGCGATGCATAACTAATCTCCCTAAAATAAAATATCACTTCTTGCTGACATGCTTGTCTATATTTGGTTTGGTCTTCTATTTTGCTTAAGGGCGTTGTGTACACCGGATGTATGGTTGTTGATTAGGAAATATGTTTCACTTACATGTGTGTTACTAGACTATAGTTAGTCCCAGAAGTATTCTTTGTTTATAAGCAGTGCATTGTTTGATTACGTCAAATACACATGCATGTGTGTTCATCTCTTGTCTGTCCATATGTCCATGTGTCTGAAATATTTGTGTATCCATGTGCATATAAATCTGCAACATTTATTACTTCTCATCCTTGAGTTGAATGAGTCTCTTTCATTCTTAGTGTTTCAATTTCTGAAATATTCCAAGAGGCAATGCATGAAAGGAGATTCTTTATGTTGCATGTGCTTGGTCATACTTCTGAATTTTGATCTTTCTTTTTGTGTTTTGATGGCAAGAGGTGATCTATGTCTTTATAGCTTTCTCTTTAAGGTCATTTATACCTTTATTCTGGTTATAGTATCTTGACAATAATCATGATGGAGACTGATTATGTATCCTTGTTGTGCAATTTCTTGGAGATTGACCATTATATTTCATTCAAAGCAATTTATAGTTAGTCTTCCTTTTATTTTTCTTAATCCATCTTGTCATTACCATATTTATATACAACATTTTTGATACGAATTTGCTAATGTTTTAGGCATACATCTGCAAGGTATCCACAATTTTTACTCTTAAGACCATTAAATTTTCTTTACTCTTTTTCTTGTGGTTGTGATCTTGTTCTCATGTGCAAGCCCCAGTGACCAGCAAGTCATCCCTAAGCCTTCCATATTTACTTGTTTTGCTTAAATAATGGGTTTCTTCTATCATTGGTTCCAGTTGTAATATTATTGACAACCAGCACTTCTCGATGCTTTGCTGATGATCTTTGTTTGCTAGCTGTACAGTTGAAGTTATTTGGTTCCTGTATGTCGTTGGTGATATACTCATTTTAGTTGTATTAGATATGGTGTTGTTTGCTTTGTTCAACTGCATCTTATTGCTCGTACTTGTTATCTTCATGTAACTAAAGTGGCCTGGAAACTATAATACTAAACTCCCTCGTCTAACTGATTATTAACTCTTTAAAGCAGCCTTGAAAACCTGAAAACTTCATCCATCAGTTTCCTCACTTTTTTTAACCTTATGCTTTTGAAGGCTCAAGATTGGGATTGAGAGAAGATATACAACTGTTCTTATATCCTTGTAGGAGCCTTGATGAGGGAAGCCATTATAATGATAAATTTAAGATAATGCTTAGTATAGAAGCCACACACTGGGGGTTTCAATTCTGTCAAATTGTCTTTTTATTTGGATTCAACCTAGTCTGAAGGGGCCCATGTTATTGCTTTCATATTAACATGTAGACTCTAGAGTATACTCAGTAGGGCTTGAACCTGGCTCATCCTTATGGTTGTCATCAGCGCTTCAATTGCTTTGTGGAAATTACCAGATTGTTGTTTTGTGATGCAGTTACTAGGAGCAGTCTTGTCTCTGATACTTATTTCAGCTATTTGGATGGTCCAATTGTATTTGGAAGCTGACATTCTGATTTATTTTTGTTTGATGCAGGGTCTTAGCAAGCCTTTATTCTGGCGGTGTCTATGTATGGAATTACCAGTCACAGGTGAGAGATGCAAACTTAGAGGCTGTTTTGTTTTTATTTTTTAATGGTTATATGGTATTGAAATGGGTCCCAACTGTGTTACATCACGACTATAGTGGTATTACAATAGCTTGACAATAATGCATGTATTGCTTTGCAAGATTCAAACCTGGGACTCTTCCTTGAAAGTCAAGGAATTTAACCGGTTGAGTCAATGCCTTTTTGATAGAGGCTGTTTTATTTACTTTGGCTATATGAAATGTTTTTAGAGTGTGGGGTTGATTCATTGTTATTTAGTTATTTTTGTTCAAGGCATTTTGGGGAGGCATTTTATAATATATTGACCCAAATACCACTTTTCATTTTGATAATTATATATTATGTGCCAAAAGACGAGAGTGTCTGAAGTATTTGCCAATATTCAAATTGTACAGCTATATGCTGGTTTAAGTTTGTAGTTTGTAATTTGTATATTGAAGTAATCAAAATAATTCAGATTGTTAACATTAAATGTGGAGAGAAAGTATTTGGGACTGCTATTTATTTGGGGTAAAACCTGTTGCTGTTCATCAGGCCAAATTTCTCTGAAAGAGTTCAACTATTTTTGCTTAGCAGATAGCCTAATAGAATGAAATCACAATGGCCTTTCTGAAGTTTCTCCCCAATCAACAGGCTGCTTATAGCTGCTAAAATTATATCTCTTTACTATTTGTTAAGAGGGATATGGTATTAGAGTGGGACCCATCTTTTTCCTCAGCTTTTTAGGTGATTCTAAGAGTTGAGTTATGAAGTTCATTGAGGATATTTGAATCAACTATTCTGTGTAGCAAATGCAAGCTTGGATTGGATGTAGGTGATTGTCAATCAGGGTTATTGAATCACGACTTTGGTTTGCATGACATTTTGTAACGTGCGATCAGAATAACATCTAATTCATACAAGACAATGGAGGATTTTTTTAAAATTTAATTTTATTTTTTAAGATCTTTTCAAAAGAAAGATACAGAAACACAGACTATTTAAAATGTTTTCAAGACGTTTTGTGAATAATAGTTAGGGTTTACTTGAGACCATTGTTTTTGAATCAGGGATATTAATCATCTTACACAGCCTCAAAGTAGAAGTTTGTCAATTATTTGGGAAAAGACGTATTGGTGGAAATGTGAAAGTTTTCTAGGATGTAGTTTAATATTAATCATCTTACACAGCCTCATAGTAGAAGTTTGTCAATTATTTGGGAAAAGACTTATTGGTGGAAATGTGAAAGTTTTCTAGGATGTAGTTTAATAACAATAATGATTTTCCAATGTTGTCTGGGTGTGCGTACCAATAAGTTTAGGCTCACAATGGAGACATACACCTGTCCTGGGTGCTTGGGTATGCATACTACACCTTGCACCTTAATGATGCATCAGATACACATCAGGTACATGAATGAGACATGGGTACATTTTAACAATGCATAGGTACTTTTAACATGTATCGTGTGTACCCTATATGCTCGCACCCTTGCACCCTGTGTACCCCTACATCCTTGCATCACCCCAAATTTGGAGGTCTGCACCGGGTACCCCATACCTGCACCCTCTGATTGCCTTTGGGACTGCAAAATTTTCATGGTTTTCTCTTTTCTGATTGTTTGTATTTTTGTCCTGGCACCTGATTCAATTGGTAATGTAATTACAATGATAGGTCAGAACCACTATGATTTGCCTTAGTGTGCTTCCAATGTGTTGTGGTACTTAGCTGCAATAGACACATGAAGATATAGGGTAACATTAGGTCACTTTATCTGCAAGATATTTTCTAAATAAAATCAAGGCAGTTTTGAATGATATAAACAAGTTGCTATTCCATGTTGTTGCTTATGTCTGTACTTAAATATAGTACACTACAAAGGCGTCAAATTTTTGATAGTTAAATATATGGACGAATGAATCTGGAGTCCACAGTAGTGCAAATATGAAGCATAAAATTGAGCTTGTTTGAACTTCTTGAAAGCTTCATGTCATCTGAATAAGATGCTATTGTCAAATTTGCAATAATTTGATCAACAAAATGGCAAGGGAGCATCTTATGATGACAGTCTCATGTAAGGTAATCTAATTAACTTGACTTGAAGCATGTCTGTGTGAGCTTGAAATTTCACTTTTGCATGATCTTGAAATCTCACTGAGTGAAACAAGAGTATGATTGCTCATATCTATCTGAGCTTCACCTATTATCAAGATAAAGTGCTTGCTTTTAGTTGGTGTTGTGTTCTGTGTAGTTTCCTACAGGGACTATTTCAATCAAGCTGTCAAGAAAAAAATCAACAGATGGACATGCTCTTTGACCTTCTATCCAATATGTTTGATATCTAAGAACCAATAACATAGTTTTGTGTTTTTTATCATGCTAGTTTAATAGAAAGACACTCTGTTCTTTTCTGTTTTTGTTTTTTTTCCATAAATGACAAGACATCAGATATGCTATGATAAATATTGTCCTTTTGTGGACTGCTTTGACATTTATATGGTCAGCTTATTATTATTTTTTCACTATGCTTACAGACTCTGGCGAAGTCTTTCGAAGTTACAGAACTTCCAGGTAGGAAAGAACAGTATACATTTTTATAACATCTTATCTTACGGTGCTACTAGAAAATATAAAATGGATATTCTAATTTGCATGCTTGCTTTCATAACAGTGCGGTCTGCAAAGTTCATAGCTCGGAAGCAGTGGATCGTAGCTGCTGCAGATGATATGATAATTCGTGTTTTCAACTATAATACCATGGATAAAGTCAAGTCATTTGAAGCACACACCGATTATATCAGGTGTGTGGCAGTTCACCCAACACTGCCATATGTGCTTTCATCATCGGATGACATGCTAATCAAGCTTTGGGATTGGGATAAAGGCTGGCAATGTACTCAGATTTTTGAAGGACACTCTCATTATGTTATGCAAGTTGCATTTAACCCTAAGGATACAAACACATTTGCAAGTGCCTCTCTAGATCGCACTATAAAGGTAAAAGTTCAAGATTTGAGTGTTAATGATTTTTGTCTTTCTTGTCTACATATATGTTTCTTTGCTATTGATTTTGGCATTAATGCAATATTAACTTTTTCAATGTTTTTCTTACTCATTTTTCATTGCAGATCTGGAATCTTGGATCACCAGATCCCAATTTTACGCTTGAGGCCCACATGAAGGGTGTAAACTGTGTAGACTATTATACAGGAGGCGACAGACCATATCTAATTACAGGATCTGATGATCAGACGGCAAAGGTGATATTTCTTTTACCATTTTGTTTAGCTGTGATGAGTTTTTTCTGCATGTTTTGTCAAGCACTTTCAGTTGCACAACCATTGGGATGCCATCTCTTTGTTTGCATTATTGATGGCAAGCTTATTGTTGTGCTGGAAATAGGTATGGGACTACCAAACAAAGTCTTGTGTTCAGACGCTTGAAGGACATACACACAATGTCTCTGCTGTATGCTTCCATCCCGAGCTTCCTATCATTATCACAGGCTCAGAAGATGGCACTGTTCGCATCTGGCATGCAACCACATACAGGTAAGTTCTTTTGTATGTCATTAACATATTCTCTGTGTATGAGTGTCATCACATTAGTTACATTCCTTGGGAATTCATTTTTGTTGGCTCTGTATTGTTGGGAATTCATTTCTGTTTGCTGTCTGCTTACATATGGTGGCTGAGTTGCTGCTTCAACTCTTGTGACAAACATTTTCTGATTACAATATATTAAACTAGTAAAGTAAAATATCAAGAAATATGACCTTGGTGTCCGCATAGCTTCTCTTATTTCCACATGTCTGTTACATTTTTATATGCTTAGTATTAGGGTCATGGATTCAAATTGGATGCCAAAGAATCTGAATGTTTACCAGGTGGATGAAAGACCTTCCACACTGAACTGGCCGAGAGCATAGGCTTAGGGCTTTGTCTATAGCAATGAGTTTTTGCCATTATTTTTTTCTCAAGTGCTTCTTTTGTCAGTCGGATATTTCAATGCATTTGCTTCAAGGATGGAAAGTGTGAGAGCAAAAGTGCGTCCTTGCCTATGGACCTAAATAGACTGAATTCTTTAGGCCTACAAGCATTCCACAGAAAACAGGGGGAAGTTTATTGAAACAGCATTTGAACAGCTGATTTTTTATGGAAGCGAACTTTTTGGTTAGTAATCTATGTTGAATTGTTTTTGCATTTTCCTTTTTAAAGGCGATAACAGTTGTACCTGCTTGGAAAACCTGTATTTGCTCTCTTTGAATGATGATAGAAGGGTATGAGTGACAAAGCAGTGTAACTGGTGATCTTGAGTTTCCAAGCATGGGAATGAGTCTGTTGTTGCCTTTATTAGTATGCTCTCTTAGGAATTGGTTACTATTCCTACCCAGAATAATTTTATTGAAGTAGGCCCATGATCTTCGAAGTAACCTATGAAATAATTTTATTCGATTTGATTATATTCCTATAGAATTCAAAGTGTTGTGTCAGTCACATGTCAGTGCTTGGGGCTTTGTCATAAGGCATATCTTTAATATCTTCTATGATTTCATCTTAGGATTATAAGGCTATCCAAAGTTGTAAGGCATCAAACTTTTAAACTACCTTCATTTGGTAGGTTTGGATGCAAATTACCTTTAAAGTGTTGGTCTGTAAGCCTGATGACTGCAGGGAAAATTCCTTTGCAATACTAGATGTTGAGGTGATTTTGCCATTTTTTGTTTGTGATGCAGTGGTTTTATTTAAGGTACGTGTTTAAATTTTTTGAGTGATCTTTCCCATTTGATTTTGCTAATGCAATGCCTACCTCTGTGGGGTCTGCCCTATCTGTATTGAATCTCTTGTTGAATCGTTTTTTAGCAACGTTTTACATTTGTAAATCAAACTAATGTAGAATGCCTTTCATAAACATCTAACTAAAAGCCTGCATTGAGTGCGTTCAGCTTGGATATAATTTATAAATTAAGTTTTAGAAGGAAGTACCTTGAACTAAACAAGAATGTCCATTTAAATTTTAGATTTGTTTCTAAATCTGGGTTTTCCTCTTATCTTTCTCTCTGACCCCTGACCCTCTTTCCCTTTGACTCTCACCCACCCACCTAGACTCATTGACGTACAGTCAGACATACTCACACTGGACACTCTGTAGACAACAATTGCTTATTTATGAACATTAGATGTTAGCGGAATTGGAGAGAGCATTGATGGCCATCCGGAGGTTTCCACCGTGTGTGACTTTGCACCCAAGAAGAGTTTCTTGTCCATTTTATTCTAGCAGTAAAAAATAGACCACTTTGCCAATCTCTTCCTGAATAATTGAGAGTTAAACAAAAGACATGTGAAAAGATATTTTCCACCTCTTAGAACAACATGCATACGAAAAGATATTTCCCACTGCTATATGAATATTTTGTTTATATATAAATATATTTATATATGTGAATTTGGATCTTGATGATCAAAGACTTTTTGCTGGATATTGGTATAAAATGTGGTTAACAATGAAAAGATGATTTTGCAGGCTTGAAAACACTTTGAATTATGGACTAGAGAGAGTTTGGGCAGTTGGATACCTTAAAAGTTCAAACAGGTGAGTATTTCTTGTTTTGTCAAGTCAGCATGTTTCATAAACTGGAGTTCTAATGACAGTGTGCTTGCCCCATTAGTTGTGGAAAGTGTCAGGATAACTGGACTTCATTTGTTATGACATAGAGAATATGGTTGGACTTTGTAATCTCGATTTATCATTCCTAATATAAAATAATATCTTCTTGGAACCATGCATAGTCAGCATTCCTTATTAAGTTCTTGGTCTTTCTTTTGTCGTTATTACACCTCCTGCAGACCCTTATTTGTATTTCAGTGATCATAGTGAATTTCAGTTTCATTACCTAAGTTTATTATTCCATCTTATTTAAATCATATTTGATCTGTTCATATGTCATTAACATAGCCATAGCAGTTGTTTCTTTGTGCATTATTTTATTAGAGTTATAAATTGCAAGGGATTATATCTTTCTCTCTATTTAGGTTTTCTGATCATATAGAGTTTCAAATTTCATTTCCTAGGCATATTGTATTTTTTTTTTTAAGTTATATCTAATTTGTTCAAGTTTGACAGGGTTGCGATTGGGTATGATGAAGGTGCAATCATGATAAAAATTGGTAGAGAGGAGCCAGTTGCTAGCATGGACAGTAGTGGCAAAATAATATGGGCAAAGAACAATGAAATACAGACTGTAAACATTAAGGCAGTCGGAGCAGATTTTGAGGTTTGTTACCTTTATAGGCATATGTATGAACTGGATAATTATTAGTTGTGTGCATATTTAAACTTAACTGAGAAGTTGTTCCTCTGTCTTCACAGGCAACAGATGGAGAGAGGTTGCCTTTAGCTGTCAAGGAATTGGGAAGTTGTGACATGTATCCACAAGTAAGAAGATATATCACCTTTGTGTTTTAGGCATGAAGAGGATTGGAATTGCCTTTAGCTCGATATTAGAAATTCTCAAGACCTTTTCGATGTTGATATAATAACATTGAGTGCTTCAACTAGATGTGATGGCTGAAATATTCTTAACTAGATTAGGCGAATTTAATCCATAAAGTTCAAAGATTGTCAAACTTGAAGACCAATCAAATAAGTTTTGATTGAATTCACTAGTTTGTGGAACAACACCATGGGAAGTGGATAAACTCAGCAGCATGCATTGGTTAACTTTTGCAGGCATAAGTTAGACATTTTCTTGTACGTTTGAAGTTGTAAATAATTCGTTTTAATTTTTGTATTTGTCTGTTATTTAGTTCAATGAGATTGTAAATCTATTTACATATTCAAACCTGTAGTTGAACACAAACTTTGTGACTAAGGTTGTAGTATGTTTGTTTGTTATTTTGTGTTCTCTTTTCATTGTAAATAATGTACTCACTATGCCTTTGCTGCTTACCCATGGGTCAACCAAGCTAGGTCAATCTGACGACACAACTAAAGTATTAACTAAATATTAAAGGTATATAATATTCTCCAGATGAATGCTTATGTCTTTAGTCATGTTTGATTGAAAGGTGAAAATTTAGAGTAGATTTTTTAGTTACTATCCCAGTCAGCACAGCTAATTGGCATGGAAATCCCCGAGGGGTAAGAAGGGATAGTTTCAAATGTCATACCTGAGTTTCAAACATTTGACTAAGATTATGGTAAATTTGGTCTTGTCATTCCATCTAAGGCTGACGTACAAAACTTTTTATCTAGATGGTATTCTCATGTTTTGTAATAGTAGGGATAACTTGCAGAACTTGCTGATCGTTCTAGCATGTGGAGAAATAGCTTTTATGTTACTTGGAGAAGTATACCATTTTTCAAGAAGAATTTTCCCTTTTTTGAGTTGTCATTATGGCAGATGGATTGAGACAAAGTGTAAGGAATTATGGTCTGACCTATTTTCTTCAGAACGACAGATGTGATGCTTTTCCATGGGTTCGCCAATGTCTGTGGTAAATCTCAAGAATTGCATGTGGAGTGCAGATCATTAGAATAGATTTACATAATGTTCAGAAAATTTATGGAAGCATTATTGTTGTGGCCCCTGTATTTTTAGGAATGGTTTGGTGGAATTTATGCTAATGTGATAGACATCTAAGCAGTCCTTAGTTAGGATAGTGGACCTCATTCTTTTATTGACAACATTAATTGTGTAGATTTAAGGATTCAAATATTATTCTTTCATTCAATCTTCAAGGAAATGAAGAGTTTTAGTAATTTCTGCAACATTTTTTTTTTGGCTGGAGAACAAGGGGCTGTACTTGGGTCCCACACCCTTAACAAACAACAAGTCTCCTTTAGATCTTCAGAGTTTACAAACAGATTCAATTCTCATCTCAATTGAGATGCTATAGCTAGATACCTACATCATTTTTCATTAAAATTTTGAAATTTTTATTTTCATTTTCTGGATCTTCTTCAATTTTTTGCATGGTTGAGAAAATCGGAATCGGCATGGAAAGGAATCAGGAACAATTGGAACAAAAATGGGGAGAAAATGGCAAAAAATCGGCAATTTTCCATTGAAAAAACGGAATAAATTGCAAATTTTCATTAATAACAACTTTTTCATGCATATCATAATTTTTTGGAAAAAAATCAACAAATTGGCTAAAAAATTGGCCAGGCTGTGAATCGGGAAAAATTGACTTGAATCGGGATTTTTGCAGATTTTCTCAACTATGAATTTGTGTGAATACAAATATTTCAGAATTCAGAATCCTTCTTTACATTTTCCTCTAACAGCCTTCACAATACCAAAATTCTACCTCTACTATCTATGCATTGCATTTTAGAAGAGTAATATTTCCAAAACATCACATGATCATACTCCAGTTCACCATATCGGGATTGCTGGTTTCCTTCCTGAAGCATAAGTGCAACCACAAAAATTGTAATAAATAGTTTATATGAAAACACATTAATGTTATAAAATAAAATAAATATTACCAATGAAAAACATTAAAATAAATCTTAATCATTATTTGATTCAGGCAGTCAACATTTTCTTGTTAGTTTTAGCTAAACTTACTATTTACTCTAAGCATGGAAAAGAGAATTTAACTTCACGATCCTCAATTAAAATCCCTCTATTGGCTAGCCTATCTGCACATTTGTTTCCTTCTCTTAAGGTATGTGTAAATCTGATTTCTTCAAACTCTATAGCAAGGTCTTAAATTCCACAATTATCTCTTGTATGTTCCATGGAGCCTTTGCTTTCCTCAAAATGGCATTTATTACTATGAGTGAATCACCTTCCATCCATACTCTATTCCGTTTCATTTGTTTGCATATTTTTAACACTTCCAACGCTGCCCAAGCTTCAACTTCATTATTTGTCTTAAATCCACTATTGAAAGCATAATGAAACAAAATGTCTCCTCTATTATTTCTAATTATTCCACTCCTCCTCCTACTGGTCTTGGATTTCCTTTAGATGCTTCATCAAAATTCAATTTGACCAACTCCACATCTGGTGGTTTCCACTTTATATTTTTTGCCTTCTTTTTGTTTCTTCTATACCTAACATCATAATTCCATTTATCAATGTTCTCTACTTCGAGGTTAGGGATTGGGTGAGTTGATAGGGTTGGTTTAGACTCCTCTATGACTAAACAAATATTTCTTTTCATTACCTCTAAACTATTTTTCTTTAAATATTCTTCTATTCCTTTCTAGCCATACAGTCCAAAGTATTGTCTCTTTTGATATATCCCAGATTGTCTATAAAGCCTCAATGTAAAAAGTGCTCTGCCATTGCTTTAACCATTCGTCAATTCTTCCATTCATCACCATGCATTCACCAAACATATTAAGAACTATGTTACCGGTTCGCCCCCTAGGACCCCCCGGATCCTGGTATGGTCCGTATCCGGTCCCGATACGGTCCGGTACGCTTGTGGGTCCGTCCAAGGTTCTGCCCTGAGGACCCCGATACGCTCGGATCCGTGCCTTTTTTCTGGAGCGTTCGTGCGTTGGCACATCGAGAATTTAAATTGCCCATATTTGAAGGAATCCGTTAAATCTTGGTATATCTGCAAAGAAAAGGTATTTTTTGCAAATGAAGCCGACCTTTAACCAAGCAAGCCATGGAAGTGGAGTTGAAGCACCTCGTTGAATATCAAACCTCGGATCATTACAGCTCTGGCTTTTATATTCAACAACCAAACAAGTAGTATAAATGGTAGGAGAGATTCAAAACCGCAGCCATACATTTGGTAAAAGATTGACGCTTGAAAACCCCTGCAATAATGGAAAATGATGGAAAATGCTCTCTCTGATGGCCATTTGTTCAGGTCTAAAATCTCGAGTGCCCTTGGGAATTTTAGGCAGCCTCCTGGTTTCATTGCTTTCGCACCGTGATGCTTGTAAACCCCTGCGCCCTTGGGAATTTTAGGCAGCCTCCTGGTTTCATTGCTTTCGCACCGTTACGCTTGAAAACCCCCATGCCCTTGGGAATTTTAGGCAGCCTCCTGGTTTCATTGCTTTCGCACCGTGACACTTGAAAACTCCTGAGCCCTTGGGAATTTTAGGCAGCCTCTTGGTTTCATTGCTTTCGCACCGTGACGCTTGAAAACCCCTGCGCCCTTGGGAATTTTAGGCAGCCTCTTGGTTTCATTGCTTTCGCACCGTGACGCTTGAAAACCCCTGCGCCCTTGGGAATTTTAGGTAGGCAGCCTCTTGGTTTCATTGCTTTCTCACCGTGACGCTTGAAAACCCTTGCACAATTGAGAATTGTGATCCTCTCACGGTTCTCTTGCAGAGAGACGAGACACTTCTCATTAACCTAGGGTTCGGTTGTGTCTGAGAAACGATGACTTGATGGCGGGCCTCTAAACCCTGGTTAGTTTCGCCACGTGTCGCAAGAAGAGCGACGTGGCGAACCCGAAACCAAAACGAATCGGTAACTTAGATTAAGAATCCATTGCCATAGATTCCATACTATAGAGCAGTGTCCCAAGATATGGTCTTTACTCTCCTCCTCCCTTTTACAAAGAACACATTGTGAGGGGTCATGAAAACCCCTTTTCATAAGGTTATTCCAAGATAAAATTCTTCTATGACCCTACTAGCCAAACAAACATTTTGACGTTAGGAATGCTCAGGCTATCCCAAATATCTCTCCATATTCTTGTAATATTTCTATTTTGTTGGTGCTTTACATTATATCCACTTTTTGTTGTGTATTCTCCTGAGCTATTCAACTCCCAAATTAGCTTATCCTTGGCTTCCCTCGGAATAATCACTGTTGTTATCTTTCTGCTCAACTGCCTCCTAGCATCAATGTCTTGTATACTTGTAAAAAATCTTCTTTCCATTTGTATCTTCCTTCTTGATCCTTGTACATAATTTTTGAAACCCTATCACCATATTTGTCTTGAAGTAATCTCATCCATGGTTTCAAAATTGGATCTAGAATGAGTGGTTTTTTATCACACCAAGTATCCATCCAAATGGAAATCTTTTCTTCAGTTCCCACCACCCATCTTAGACCTTTAATCACTAGATCAATAGATTTTTTTAAACCTTTCCATAGAGCAGAACTACTTTGGGGTTCCATTTATCAAGTGCAAAAGGCATGATCTGGTTTTGTGGGTTGGCCTGATTGTTACTGTGCTAATGGATAGAAGAATAGGAATAGAAAGAGGTGCACAAGTATTCTATATTATTGGCAGGAATACCTACAAGGATCTCTATAGGAGAGATATGTGAGTTCATGTCATCTCCTTCCTCTATTGTATTCTCTATATGAAGATTCATGAGAATACATATTTATATACAAACTTATGCTTTATCTGATTTCGTGTTAGCCATCTTCCTTGGCAAACAAGCTGACCTCTTTTGTATGGGCAAAGAAGTTCCACATTGGAAATTGGCCCAAGTATAGAGGAAGACATAGCGCAAAGGCATTATCGCTGACCTGCTTGGTAATAGTGTATGGACAATAGTGGAGAGGGTTGAGCTTGCGATGGGAATCTTGGAGATGCTCTTTTTGAAGATGAAGCCATTCTTTGTCCCCTACTTGGTACTTATGTTGTGCATGATGCTTGTCATGGCATGCTTTATGTTTGGTGTTAGCTTTCTGAAGGATGTCATGAACACGGTGTTGGATCTGCTGAATCTGCTTAATAAATCTGCTTGCTTTATTAATATTAGCCTGCACATAGGAGGTGCCTTCCATTATGGCCAAAGAGAAAGTGAGGTCAATTGGTGCCAATGGTTGATACTCAAGGCATGTCTAAAAAGGAGTATGACTAGTAGAGCTATGAAGAGCCCTGTTTTAGCTATGCTGAATACAGGGTACGTTCTCATCTCATGTGTGTTGATACTTGGCATTGTACATTCTAAGTAGATGCATGATCGTACTATATATCACCTCTGTCTACCTATCTGTCTATGGATGAAAGGTGGTTGATCAATGAAGTCTCTTATTCATGTGGGACCAAAGACTAGACCGGAAAATGTTGAGGAACCTGGTATGCCTGTCAGACACAATTGTCTGTGGCAATCCAAAGTAAACCCAATTTGCTTGAAGAAGAGCTTGACGATTTATTCTCTTGAGATGCTTTTTTGACAGGGCATCAGTATAGCCAATTTAGAGAATTTATCAACTACCACATGTACACAAACTGGTTGGAAGCTCTGACATGAAATCCATTGATATTGATTCCCAAGGTTTGACAGGTGTGGGTAGTGGAGTGTATAATCCCCATCTCCTTGTTAGACAACTTTATTCTCATCAAATGTAAACCATCCACAAATATACTGAAATATCAAACAACCCATCCACAAAGATAAATCCACAAGATGAGACATAGATAAATAATACCCCAAGGGTAGGGTAACACTTGTCATACTTCTTTAAAAAGAAATAACTCCACATGATCTCCCCAGATGAGAGGGCCACTTTGTGGGCAAAGATGATTACAAATAATATTTTAAAATGATCGATGATCGATTACAATGGCAAGATCCCTTCTTTATATACTCGACATCTGATGCTACTTTGGGTAGGGTATAAACCCTAACCCTAGCTGACTCCTTAAACCCTCAACCAAGTTATTATTGTAATGTAATGTCCCAATACAATAAAACTTGGTTAATGCTTGGCCCATGCCAACTATCCATTATACCCATATACAATATAATTTCATATCCCTAGGTACAATATCATTCCACCCCCCTTGAAATTGTTTCATCCTCGAAACATGGGAAGAAACCAAATAATATGATCCTTGAAGCATTAACAACTGGAATTAATCTTGATCATCCATTTATCCAAGTGAAATCTTGATTGGTGATGGTCTTTAATGATGCCATGATGTTGCTGTGCCATTCTGAGATCTGTTAATGCTCCTTTGGTTCTATGTATTTTTTGCACTACTTTGATATCCATAATGATTGCTCCTTTGGCTTCATGCTTCCGCTGCACCACTTTAATATCCATAGTTATTGCTCCTTTGGCTTCATGCTTCCGCTGCGCTATTCTGATATCCATAATGATTGCTCCTTTGTTTCCATGCTTCTGCTGCACTATGCTGATGATCATAATTACTTCTCTTTTTCTGCCATGTACTGTTATACTGGATGCCTTTTTGATTCTATGTAGGTCCATAATGGTTGCTATGCTCTATAACTTGCGTCCATGATTGTTGTTGCTCATTGTGGTTATGATGCTCTATAACTTTATCTGGATGTTTTGCTTCCGTCGACTCTTCAATCTTTTGTTTCTTTGTTTTAATTTCTTTTGGATGGTCCTTTGATTCTTCCTTATGTTCTCCTTTCTGATGCCCTTCTTTTGGTTGTTCCTTATGCTCTTCTAGTTGTGCTTCTCCAGAATCTTCTTCTGCTTCTTCCTTGAACCTTGCTTCTGATTCTTTTGCTGGTTCTTTAGTCTGTTCCCTTGCAATAGCTTCTTCTTGCATCTCCTTGGATCTTTGCTCCTTAAGCTGAGAAATATCCTGTAATGTTATCTTCTTTTTCCTCTACCATAACTTCAAGAACTTCTTTTGCACATTAATGTTAACAGTACCCAATGAATCCAACCAAGAATTAGGAGAGCTCTTTCTGAGAGGAGGAATAATAATAATAGCAACCAACTATTTAAGGTTGGCTGGCTTATTGTTAGAACTCTATCTGCCGAACTTTTTAAACTATTGATCGGGGGACCCAGCCAACCTTAACTCCGCCGGGAGTGCGAAGTCTGTTCTTTTTCCCGCTACCTTATTTCGAAAAGGGTAGGGACCCGGAGTCAATGAACGAAATGTCTAGCTCTTTTCTCTTTATTCACTATATATAGAAGTAGGAGGGGTTTCTTATATGTTCTATGTTGGTATTCAATTCTTGTCTATTCAAAGCCAGAGTTTTTCAGGGTCATTGTTTCTAATGAAACCAAAAACAATATCCACATCATCCATCTCAATAGCATAAAAATTTGAATGTAAAACATATTTATCCATAGTGATCTTTAAATCCTTCAAAATCTGAATAGTCTTGCCCTCAACCTATGTGTCCTTGATATTCTTTTGCTTGAACTTGCAACTCTTAGCCAAATCAAATTGTGATGAAATTATGGAAGTAATAACCTTCTCTTTTTGAATGTATCCATAAACTCGCAAAATAGGTTTCTTCACCCTTCTCATTTTCTTCCTTTATTTTTTCCTCCTCCTCAAGTATTTTTATTTCTTTTTCATTGTCTTCTTTCTGTTTCTTGAAAAATTCCAATTCTCTGTTTCTTTCTTTGTGCTCCTCCTAAAGCCTTTTTACTTCTTCTTCATAGCCCTTGATACTATCCTTCAAATTAGCTAGCCTTTTATTTCTCTAGAATGCTTGTTCAAACTCTTTTCAAGTGAAAGTTGTTTTGCCATTAGAAAAACTGTAATAACCTGACTGTGCTTTCCCTTTGAAAGAAAACAGAGTTAGACATCTCCAGTGAACATTATCATTATATAAAGATTTAAATTTTGTCCACCACTCTCTGGAAATACATATCATCTTCTTCAATGAATTTTAGCGAATCAAAACTAGGCTCTCAAAAGAATATATATTTCTTTGATGATTTAAAGCCAAATTCACATAAACAAGTAGAACCAAACATTTCCTTCAAAGTGCAACAAACGATGCTTAATTTGCTTAATTGGGCTGAAAGATATCTCATTTTTTGTTTTTATGAAAATAATCGTTTGAAAAAAAGTCACTGACATTGTCTCAGACGACTGACTTCACAGGGTTGTACCTTTGTCAATACTGCTCAGATTCCTTCATATGACCACTTGTTTTCAAGCTTTTCAATTTCTGAATAAGAAGACGTAAGAATCGCCTAAATTCGACACCTCTATGCAAAGACATGGCTCCTGGAAAATGAGACATTTTGCTTGGAAAAGAGAGTGCAAATTCTGCAAATCTGAAAACAATCCCCACTTTGCCAGAATTGTTGCTCTAAGACCACTTATTATAAAAATTTATTCTCATAAATGTAAATATTCCACAAATGTACTAAAATATCAAATAATCCATCCACAAAGATGAAACCATACAATGAGACACAAATAAATAATACCCTTTAAGTAGGGCAATACCAATAATACTTCTTAACTCCACAGGATCTCCCGAGATGAGAGGGCCAATCGGTGGGCAATTACAAAGAATATTTGATATGATTGATGAATGATTACAATGGTAAGAGTCCTTCGTTATATACTCATCATCTAATGCTACCTTGGGGAGGGTATAACTCTAACCCTAGCTGACCTCTAAACCCTTAACCAACTCATTATTATAATATAATATCCCAATACAATAAACCTTGGGTTATATGTAGCCCATGCCAACTATCCATAACACCCATATACAATACAATATCATATCCCTAGATACCTATTCTTAGGTACCATACCACTCCTATTGAAGGTTTGGCAATTGCACATGTGGTGCATGATCTGATAAATCTGTGGGCATCATGGTGAAGCTTAGGCCAGTAAAAATGCTTCTGGAGAACTAGTGTCTTGATAATGTTGAAGTGCCCTTTTACTCGACTACAATATGATTTCCATACGAGTTTTTGTCTTTTGCTTGCTAGTACACAAATGTGTTCTAAGCGACAAAGAAGATTATCTTGAAGATAAAAAGCATAAATGCATTTACGTGAGAGTAATCCCTAATGAATGTTGGAAAAATCAAATTCTCACTTGTACAGGCAAGACCAATTGGAAGTCTCATGACCACAAGCTTTAAGGATTGTGGTGAGTGCGACAACTGGTGGCCAGCTCAGGCAATTTGTTGCAAGGTTGGTGTTTCCCTTCCTATGCTTGATGTTCAAATGGAATTGTTGAAGGAAGGTTAACCACTTCTGGTGGTGGTCATTTTGCAACTTTCTCTATGTTTGCATGTACTATAATGATTTGTGATCTGTGTATGATGGTCTCCTTATTGAAGATGTAGTGCTTCCAATGGCGGCATGTTGGGTATCTCCGGACTGTGTCATTGAAAGTTTCATTGTGGTAAGTGACTGGACACCCAAGTTGAGTAAGAATGGCGCCAAGAGCATACTCTAAGGCGTTTCTCTCAATCTCAAAAGGCTGTTGTGGGATTGACAATTTGAGGATTGGAGTAGAGAAAAGCCATTGCAGCAACTCTTCAAATGTGTTCTATTGTGCTTATGTCCAACTGAACTTAACTTTAGCTCCTCCTTGGGTCACCTGGATTAGTGGTCAAGTGATGGTGGAGAATCCCAACACATACCGGTGGTAAATGACATGGATCAACTTTGGATCAAAATGACCTACATGCCCAAGAAATTGCAAAATATTTGTGAGGGCCTTTAATGTAGGCCAATCACAAATGACATGGATCAAATTTGGATCAACATGAACTACATGCTCATCAATGTTGAACCCTAGATAGTAAATGCATTTGGTGCTCAAAGAATGCTTCTCCAGGTTGGCACTAAATCTTATGTTGGCAAGGGAGCTAAAGACATGACTGACATCTCGGAGGTGTTCTTCCCATGTTTTGTTGAACACAATAATGTCATCCATGCAGACAACCACAAACGAGCTAGTGAATGGCCCCAATATATCATTCATCATCAACATGAATGTTGCAGGTGCATTGGTAAGGCCAAAAGGGATATGACCAACCACTCAAAACAAACCCTCTTTGGAATTGAAGGCTGTGTTCCAAATGTTGATTGACTCAATTGGGATTTGAGATCGATTTTGGTGAAGTATTTGGTACCCCTTACTTGGTTTGAGAAATCGTCAATCCCAGGAATAGGATAGTTGTTTTTCATTATGATCTTGTTAAGTGCACTGTAGTCAATGCATAGTCGTTGGTAGCTATCTTTCTTGCAAGCTAACACAATCAGGCTTCCATAGGGTGAACTACTAGGTCGAATGTGACCTTTTTGTATCAGCATATGAATTTGGCATTTGATCTTATCATTCTATAAAATGGATTGTTGATAGATTGGTACATTGGACAGAGGTATCCATGGTATGAGAACAATTAGATGTTTGACTTTACAATAAAGAGGAGCCCTTGAAGGTGATGTGAAGACGTCATTGCAAGTTGAGACCACTTGGTCCATTTGGCACTATTGTCCTTGTTGGGTGTCTACATCGGTCCTAAAAGTGATGACAACAAGCTTCTTCCCTTGTTAAGGCTTAATCATTAGGAGCACAAATGTGATTGATCACCCTACGAAATTGCTTGGCATAGATCAGGGACACTATGGTGGGTGGTGCCACCTTTGGAATCCTATTAGCGCCGGTTATGGAGCGTGATGATGACACTTCATGGTCTAGATTCATAGATGCCATGGCACTCCCATATGAAGGGTTGTTTGAAAATGACATCACACATAAAGCTTTTACCTCATTCTTGAAAGGCTTGATAGAATAAGAGAGGTAACACTGTTCTGTGACATGGATGGCTTTACCTTGCTGAAGCCACCCAACTTTGTATGGATGATGACGTGGCATCACAACCAGTTTCATCCCTTTGACTACATCCGTCGAGATCAGGTTTATCTGGCTACCATTGTCCACGATGAAGTGTAGATTTTCTCCTTTCATCCATGTCTTTGAGCAAAAGAGATCCTCCTTTTCATATTTTTCCATTGACAACAAATGTGCTGTAGAGATGATGGTATTAGGGTTGGCTTTAATGATTTGCTTCCCTTTATCCCGTGCTGTGGAGGACGAAGAAGGTCTCTTCGGATGTGTTACGGGTGCTTGTGCTTTAGTTAGCAATGACTGTTAGGCATGACACTCATTCTGGTTATGAAATCTGCTCCTCTAATAAGCACACCACTCAATAGACTTGGGATTGCTCTGTTGTCACTGTCCCTTGTTCTGGGTTTGGTGTTAGGTTTGGGATTGTTGTTGTCCTTCTTAGGTTGTGACTTTTGACTGAGGCCACTTTCCTTTGAGACATTTTTACCCCTAAACTTTGTCCACAGTGAAGCGTAGATTTTCCTTTCATCCATGTCTTTGAGCGAAAGAGATACTCCTTTGCATTTTTGTCCATTGACAACAGCTGTGCTGTAGCTACGATTGGCATTAAGGTCGGCATCTATGATCTGCTTCCCTTAATTCCGTGCTGTGGAGGATGAAGAGGGCCTCTATTTGGATGTGGTATGGGTGCTGGCGCTTTAGTTAGCAGTCACTGTTAGGCACGACACTCATGCTGGTTATGAAATCTACTCCTATGATAAGCTCAGCACTTACTAGAATTTGGTGATATCTTGGGATTGTTTGTTGTCATTTTCCCTTGTTCTGGGTTTGGCGTTAGGTTTGGGATTGTTGTTGTCCTTGGGTTGTGACTTTTGACTGAGGCCACATTGATTCGAGACATTTTTACCCCTAAACTTTGTCCACAATGAAGCATAGATTCTCTCCTTTCACCCATGACTTTGAGCGAAAGAGATGCTCCTTTACATCTTTGTCCATTGACAACAATTGTGCTGTAGCGATGATGGCATTAGGGTTGGCTTCTATGATCTGCTTCCCTTTATCCTGGGCTGTGGAGGACTAAGAGGGCCTCTGTTTGGATGCGGTACAGGTGCTGGCGCATTAGGTAGGAGTGACTGTTAGGCACTCATTATGGTTATGAAATCTACTCCTATGATAAGCACTCCACTTACTAGACTTTGGTGATTTCTTGGGATTGCTATGTTCACTGTCCCTTGTTTTGGGTTTGGTGCTAGGTTTGGGATTGTTGTTGTCCTTCTTGGGCTGTGACTTTTGACTGAGGTCACTTTCATTTGAGACATTTTTACCCCTAAACTTTGCTTTTATCTTCATTACATAGCAATATGCTTTTCTAAGTGTGGTGATGTAAAGGAAGTCCATCTCTTTCTAGATGTTCCTATGCAAATCATTGTGATACTTAAGTATATTGTTCTGTTTGGTATCATCTATGCCAAGTTTTGCTGAAAGCTTATGAATAGCATTGTTGTAGTCTTTGACAGATTGGTCTCTGCCTTGATGAAGTTATTGCCTTTTTAGATACTATTTATCATAGGCATCTATAGGGTAGTATTCATGCTTGACGTCATCGAGGAATTCTGCCCAGGTGAGGTTGGTGTTAGGTATGCCAATCTCAGCATTATCAGTTCTAACGTGCTTGACATGTGCATCCCAACAGTTGCAAACAGGTATGGCAGCTCTCAAGGGCACAAACATGATTTTTTCAACATTAGAAAAGTTGTGGACCTGGAAGTACTACTACAATTAATAGAGCCAGTTCTTCATGTCTTCTACATCAATGTCTCCTTCAAAAGTAGGAATGTCAAAGTTTACCTGGACTTTGAATGGGTTGGAACATCCAAGGGTCCTTCCTGTCAAAGGGGAGGAGGAAGAATTATTTGCAGCAGGAATTTGTTATAGAATCTTCATAAAATGATAAAAATTCTCTGTTCTCTGTCTTGAGTCTCTTGACAATGCTTCATCCAGCATCATTCAAGCAAAATCTGAAGCCTCAGTTTCATTAGCCATCTAATCTCTTCTAGTGTGGAAAGAGAGGTATACGGGCGGGTTACTTGATGTGGCTCAGTTCTCCCAATAGCTTGCTCTCGTTTAGGCTTGCATGCAACTGATCATCAACTGTGCTCTGTTGCTACTGATCTGGTTTTGTGGGGTGTTCTGGTCACTATAGTGCTAATAGACAGAAGAACGGAATAGGAAGAATTATGCGTGAGTATTCTATATTATTGTTAAGAACATTGTGCAATGATCTTTGTAAGAGAGATGTGCGAGTCCGTGCTATCTCCTTCTTCCTCTATTCCATAGTTGAGAAAATGTGCAAAAAATCCTGATTCGATCCGATTTTTCCCGATTCATAGGCTAGCCTATTTTTTGCCAATTTTGTTGATTGTTTTCCAAAAAAATTTGATATGCATGAAAAATCTTTTTTTTCAATGAAAATTTGCATTTTCTTCAGTTTTTTCAATGAAAATTTGCATTTTCTTCGGTTTTTTCAATGAAAAAGTGCCAATTTTTCCTCATTTTTTTTTGTCAATTCCCGTTTTTCCCGATTCTTTTCCATGCCGATTCCGTTACGATTCCGATTTTCTCAACTATGCTCTATTGTATTCACTATATGGAGATTCATGAGCATACATGTTTATATACAAAAATGATACAAAAGGATGTTGGAGAAGACCAAACGATCGTCTTTCAACAGCTAGAAGATGGGAATGATAGTTGGTGAAATTGTCGACTATTTGGTATTCAAGGGGCGCCATAACTGAGGATGGGGATATGGGTCTTGATGCAGTGCCTAGCACTGGTGCCATACGTAGGATGCCATTATGCATTGGTGGCAAGCTGAAGGAAGAATTGGCATCAAGCTCTTGGTATTTGCACCGAGTCTGGAAGGTGGTTGAAGGCTTGGGCGGTTGGCACCTGGTGCTTTTGAGATCTATTTCGGATCAAGGCATCTCTAAGGCAAGGACTAAATGAGACTGGTGTAGAAGTATCTTCTCTACCCTTTTATTGTTCACTAGTGATATTTTTTTAATTTTTTTGAGTAATACTTCTTATACACATCCACCATGGTGGTTGAACCCGGGTCACATCACCGATAATGCAAGTGGTGTCCTTGCCGGTAGACTACACTCACGGGGATCATTAGTGGTATTTGGTGGATGTGATGTTTGTACTCATGCTTTATGAAGGTAAGATGACAAAATTTTAACATTAATGTGAACTTTGTGCGTTCTGTCAGGGTTTGCTTACGAGAATCTTCTATGAACATATATGGTTTCAACATCAATATTATCATTTTGGTTTTGTTTTTAAATTTTGTGGTCTTTGATTTTAGCCTATTGGATGTTGCCTCTCCTTTAACCTGAAGTAAGCCTGAGTTTCTTTCCTTTTGTTCTTTTCACAGAGTTTCAGGACTCTTTGCAATAACATCTTAAAATTGTCACCATAGCACTAAATTTTGTCAGTGCTACCCAACTTTAAGATGTATTTCTGACACCACTGTACATTTTGTTCAATGAGTTTACAGCAGCTTTGACACCACTGTATATTTGGTTTGTGAGAATAAATTCTTTTTGCTCAACTATGAAGTCTGAGTAGCAATCCTATTAGTAACTTTGTTCTTAGATGGATGCATCCTGCAAGACCTGGATTGTAATATTCTCTTGTTTGGTCATCTTGTGGCAGGCATATTCAAGAATTACTGTTTCTATTTTTTGCAAAGAATGATAGAATGCATAAACTGGGGTATTTTCTCCCTTTGCTATTAGGAATCAATCAAACATTTAGAGATTCGAAGCCGATATTATATAACTTAACTAAAGAAGCTGTAGCTATTCCCAATATTACTAACATGGCTCTATCAAATGGTTATTTTTAATATTAAAACATTTGTTCTGAATGGTATTGCACTTCTTGATGCAGTTTCTGACGTCTTAAGGTTCTTATCCTCGAAGTTCACCACTAAAAATGTTTTCTGTAGCAAATCTTTTAATTCACAGGGAGTTATTATTTTCTTTGACTTCTTGTTTAATGTGTGTGTTTCTAGAATTTGGATACCTTGAGAACCAATTGAGTTTATAAAGCTGTTTGGGATAGCATTTCCTCTCATCAATGTAATATGTTAATGCTTGCTATATTATGTCTTTCTTATAATTGTTTAAAGTAGCCTTAATGTGTCGTTGAAGACGATCTCGATTCAAAGAGAAAGGTATTGTGCGAATTAAAAATTTTCCCTAATCAAAATGAATTCTAATGAATGAAATGGCTTTTCAATATGCAGAATTAGCAACATGCATTTTGTTTCATATCTGAAATTAAGAAGCTAACTACTTTAATTGAATAAGCAATTTTAGACTTCAGCATGATATTTTGCTTTTGATTGCTGATGGTGATTAAGATTCTGTTTTCTCATTAATACTTGCTTTATTATGCCTTTTTTATAATTGTTTAAAGTAGCCTTAATGTGTCGTTGAAGACGATCTCAATTCAAAGAGAAAGGTATTGTGCGAATTAAAAATTTTCCCTTATTAAAATGAAATCTAATGAATGAAATGGCTTTGCAATATGCAGAATTAGCAACATGTATTTTGTTTCATATCTGAAATTAAGAAGCTAACTACTTTAATTGAATAAGCAATTTTAGACTTCAGCATGATATTTTGCTTTTGATTGCTGATGGTGAATAAGATTCTGTTTTCTCATTGCAGAGCTTAAAGCACAACCCAAATGGAAGATTTGTTGTTGTGTGTGGTGATGGCGAATACATAATTTATACAGCACTGGCATGGAGGAACAGATCATTTGGATCTGCACTTGAGTTTGTTTGGGCTACGGATGGGGAATATGCAATTCGGGAAAGTACTTCCAAGATCAAAATTTATAGTAAAACATTTCAGGTTTGTGTTCTTTAAAGATGTTATTATTCTAACCAGCATGGATTAGTGAATAGTACTATATTGCAGTTTTTGTTCTTTGATAATATTTGACTCAGAATCTAAAGGAAGGTTGTTAATGGTTGTCACTGTTCTCTATGAATGGTTAAGGGGAAAAAAGAGTAGGTTGAGTGAATGTATTGACTTTTATGGTTTGGTGTCTAAAGGTTGAAACTTGAAACATGTCGATGTTTATCCAGCTGAACATCCCTTTCCTATTCAATCATTAAAGCTTTGCTAGTACCCATTTAGTTCAAGTATAGTGAACTTGTCCTTTTCATAAGTGAACTTTTTGGAGTCTGGTATTGTTTTAGTGGTGCAACTTATCAACATTTCTTATCATGATACTTATGTTTGTCAAGGCATTGATTATTTTTATTTGCTGGGGAACACTGTAACCGTGTCCTAGTGTACCCTTCTTGAGGAGAGATTTTAATATCTTTCTTAACAGTTTGCTCGTAAACAATAGACGGCAAGGGAAGCAAGTTGATATTCCAATAGTCATAATGCAAATGTGATGTTAAAATCTAACAAATTGCTTAGTTATATTTAATATCTTTTCCATTCCTTGTCCTTGAGACCTTTTACAACAATTTCTGTTGGTGTCTAAGCAGAAAGGACAAATACTAGCTAGGCTTAAACTTAGAAAAATATTATCCAAGAACACAATCCTTTACATAATATTTTTTATGGCCACATGACAAACAAGGAAAGCACTATGGCTGGAAAGGCCAAACTCGATTTGAAGATCAAGCTTTGGACAAGGAAGACTGGGAATGAGGAAAGTGATAAGTCTTCTTAATGATTTGTGGCATTGGCATATGGTGAACGATGTTATTTTTGTTGACTTATATGAACTTGAGATTTGATGATATGGACTGCATTGAAGTTTTGTTAAATTGACAGGTTTGCTCTAAATCTTTGTGAAAGCTCTTTGGAAGTTGAATTTCTCTCTATTTTGGAGCCTTCAAGATGATCTGTGAAAACCCTTTTCTTTTGTTTATTCATGGTTGGTTGGTTGGTTGTTTCAGTTGGATGATGATTTAGGGTCATCCATAAATCCTTCCCCACATTAGTTAATTGTTTAAAGGTTATCTGCAAACCCAGGTTTTTCCTAGATCTTATCATGCATGTCTTTGCTGGTTCATTGATAATTTTGAGGTGAACCTTGTATCTGTACAGCAGAGCCACAAGATTGGTGGCTATTGAGGTTGGTTACCATTGTAGTCTGGTGGAGAATGACATTTCTACAAGAACTGGAAGATGATTGAGCAGCCGTGGAGATTAGGGTCTCTTAGGTGAATTTGGCAAATTACGACAACGAAGTGGAAAGATGGTGTTATGTTGCAGTGTGCATGTTTAATTCACTTCCTATCCAATTTTTTTATGAGATAATCAAAGGACTGATTTCATTTGATTTCCTAATAAATTCTATGGAGGGGTGTTACAATATTAACATGTTTGGTGTCATAAATTCCTTGGCCACTTTTATTTGTTCAGTGTGATACATTTTGAGTCCAAATTTTAGTTATGGGCTATGTATTAGTGATGTGTCACTTACATTATAAAAATATGCCGAGTTAAAATAAGGGCATTCTAGCCATAGTTGAAGTTTACGAGTCACTTGGTAAAAAGGTAAGAAGGAAAAATTAAGAGTCGCATATGTAAACTGAAGGTGAAGGAATCAAAGGTCATAGCAGGTCAAGGAATAGATTTGCCAGTATGAGCTCAGAGTTGAGTGGAGGAATCTAGAGTCATAGCAGGCAGGTTAAGGAACATACTGGCTAGTATGAGTTCATAGTTCAGTATAAAAGCTTTGAAGGTTTCTTCCTCTTTGTATTATACATTTTCTTGTGAGATATTCTTGCAATGTTTTTTTCCCGGTTGGGCAAAGATTGGTAACATCAGCCCCTAAGCCATGCAAGGCTACATTCCAGCACTGGAGAAGCAATTGCAGGAGTGAGAATCTCAGCCTCAACTAGAGTGCATCACATTAATCTGGAGCGGCACATGGCATAGTGGCATATGCACCTTCGATTTAGGATTTCCTTGGGCTGAGAAAGCCATGGTACTGAGGTGATTATCTTCTGTTGAAATTCACCTGTGAGTTGCACCTAACCATGTCCTATTTGTGGTCCACAATTCCAGCCACATAATTTTGGGGAACGTGCCCAGAGGATTGAACCTTAGTCCTCGTTGCAACAACTGCTCTTCCTTACTTCTACAATAGGCATGCTGGACAGGATATTTCTCATGACTTAGTTGTTGTCTAAATCTGTACTTTTTCGTTCTATGGAAGATTTTCTGTTTCTGCTTCTTTCCTTTTTTATAGGATTTGTGTTTCACCTTCCAGATGGGGTTTGCAGTAAATTAGAAGTGAGATTGCCTAAAAGATGAGCTTTTCTAAAAAGGAAAATTGCTAAAGTACAATGTTAGAGTTATTTTATTATAACATCCAAATTCTAACATGCTTATTAAAGGTCCTTGTGACCTCTTGGTAATCTTGCCTATTTTTCCTATTTATCATGCAGTTTATTACATTTTCTGCGTTTATCCTTGCAAAGATTTATATAATATTGTCATTTGGAATTTCTTTGTTCTTTAAGTTTGTGTGTTTTGTGATTTGGACATCCTTTACAGGAAAGGAAGAGCATTCGACCAACATTTTCTGCTGAAGGCATCTACGGTGGAGCCTTACTAGCCATACGCTCCAATGATTTTGTTTGCTTCTACGACTGGGCTGAGTGCCGTGTAATTCGTCGAATAGATGTTAAAGTTAAGGTAAGAATTATTTTTTATATGGTAAATTTTGTTGCATTCTGCTTATAGAAAATGTGGGTTGAAAGTTAATGCTATTTAACATAGGAGATGAATCAGATAAGAAATCTAACATATTTGTGCTATTGCTATTTGATGTTTCAGAATATATATTGGGCCGATAGTGGTGATCTAGTTACACTCAGAAGTGACAATTCATTCTATATTTTGAAATACAATGTAAGAACTGAGAGAAGCTTTTCGATTTATCTTCAAATGTATTGAGTGTTGCTGGAGTATATTTCACAAAGATATTATTTGTCTGAATATTTATTTTTCCTTTGAGTGCGATTGATTCCCTGAAAATATAACAAATTGTGCATGTCGCAGCGGGAGGCTGTTTCTGCATATCTGGAGAGTGGTCAACCACTTGATGATGAGGGAGTTCAGGATGCTTTTGAACTCCTGTATGAGATAAATGAGAAGATTCGTACAGGGATCTGGGTTGGAGATTGTTTTATTTACAATAACTCAGCTTGGCGTCTCAATTATTGTGTTGGCGGTGAGGTACATACAAGTTCTTTATTTAGTCAGGACTTGATATTGATGCTCAACTATTGTTTTGTTTTCTCAATTACCATCTGAGTAGCGTTGGCTGAATTTCAGTGGGTTGATATGGTGCTTTTCATGGCTAATTATCAAGGCAAAAATCCAAAATAATTTTGAATCCAATTTTCTTTATTTATCCTTCAACATAATACATAAAGTTGGTTTCCTGTTTATGATTATTTCAGGTAACTACCATGTGCCATTTGGATCGACCAATGTATTTGTTAGGCTATCTAGCCAATCAGAGTCGAGTGTTCCTGATTGACAAAGAGTTCAAGTATGCCTTGAATACTTTTCTTGGAAAGTTTGCTTTGTGTCTTGGCAAGACACTTGATCAAGTCTTTCTTTGATGGTGATTATTGATTTGTTTCCATTAATTTGAGCTTCAAATCTAATTGTCAGGTCTGTGTTACGCTTTTTTTTTTCCAGTGTTGTGGGCTATACTTTGTTGCTTAGCTTGATAGAGTACAAAACTCTTGTTATGCGGGGGGATTTGCAGAGGGCAAATGAGATTTTGCCCACAATTCCCAAGGAGCATCTTAACAGGTATATTTTACCTGTCCTGGAGAAAGTTTGAGATGCAATTTAGTTGACATTTAGTTTGGTTATTATGCATATTTACGTTGTGTGGATCCATGTTTATTTGTGGGCTTAGCATTTGGCCTATGGATTTTTTGGGTCCATTCTGGATATTTATACAAAAGATAGTCTGACAATAGTCAAAATTTTTCTTTTGGTTCCAAGTGTGGCTCGTTTTCTTGAGTCTCGAGGCATGTTAGAGGAAGCTCTAGAGGTGGCTGTTGACCCTGATTACAAATTTGACTTAGCTGTACAACTCGGAAGACTTGAAGTTGCACAGGTTAGTATTTGCCTTGAATTTTTGATTAGTTTAGAAAATGCGAGAAGAACAAGGCACTTTATGCATGTCTCAAGTGTTGGTTCATTGTTCTTTCTGTACATTAATTATCAACAATGTGTTCTTAAGGAGTACACTTTTATAAAATTAAGAATAATTGTGTATGATAAACATTATTGCATCCCCATAAAAGGATTGATTCTTGATGTTAAGATCTATCCTTTTCACCATTCATCTATTGTGGGAAACAAAGTGGTCACAATTTTCTGTCTTCTGGCATTTTTTGGAAAACCTCTGCTAATTCCTAGTTGCTTATAATTACTGGACTTACCATGCAGGAAATAGCAGTAGAATCTCAAAGTGAATCCAAATGGAAACAGTTGGGGGAGCTTGCTATGTCTGATGGAAAGGTACAAATTTACTGTATGATAGTGTGTTATACAGGTTTCATTAGGTTTCCTTTTCTTTGAGGATGCAATAAATTGAAATTATGTTGAAAGGATAGATAATTGCAAGCCTTGTGTAATTATATTTGCTTTGGAATACTAAATCTCTTTGTTTTCCTGCAACACTTGAAGCATAATTTCAAACTTGTCTTTGCCCACCTGTACAGCTTGCATCTGTTAGCATGCACACTATAGCCCTCCAACAGGGACACAGTAGGATAGTTTTTAGTTAAACATTTCAAGGTCTCAATGGGAGCAGTTAATCACCATTCTAGGTCTCTATGGTAACCTTCATTTGATAACCTCAGTCTAGATCATAGTTGATCTTTTGAGCCCAACAAATTATCCTAAAAGCATTAAAATAGTAATTTGCACAGCAGCAACAAAACTTCATCTAATTCTCCATGCAAGAAAAAGTGCTTATATCTCTAGATATTTTAATATACTTTTAATGTCCAACATTTTTTCTACAAGCAATTGAGCCCAGAACCATTTGCATATACATGTTTCTTGATCCTTGACACTACAAATTGTGAACAAAAAAGTAAGAAAAACCTATAGGAGTTGGGAGAAAATTAATAAAATATATTGATATGAAAAATATATATAGGACAATTCTATAGCCTAACAAAATGCTACTAAAAAGCTAACTAACTAATATGACGGCAATGATGCCGATATTTACAACTAACGTAGTCAACTTGACTACGATGACTAACCCACCTAGATATTTACTAACAATGTAAATATCCTAAGGTAAAAGTAAATGCGAGTGGTAAAAGTAACAAACTACTTTTTACCATGCGGTAAATAAATTCTACCTAATGTAGGAAAAGGGTAAATATCCCAAAGAATGGAATATTACTCTAACATCCCCCCTTATTACATTATTTGGGTAATGTATATAACTGTCCCAATACAGTGAAAAAGATGTTGAACTGCTGGTTCTTGCTCTATCACAGTGCTCTGGCTGCTCCTAAGCAAAAAGTGGGTCATTCCTCACTTTGTCTTCACATCAACGAATGTCCTTATTGTAATCTTGTCATCCAACCGGATTGCATGGGTAACCAGCCACTGCAACCGCTAGGTGTAGTAGAGTAGATCACTTCATACGAGGTTCATTCGGTTACAATATGATTTTGCAAAAGTTTTGATAAGGTAGCTAAGGTGTCGGTCGCTGCCGAAAATGCACCCTTATAAGTTTCCCCCCTTGTTGCAAAAACATGTAATGAAATTTCTGAAAGAAGTGTGACTAAGGTGTCGGTCACTGCCGAAAATGCACCCTTATAAGTCTTCTTCCCTTTTTACAAAAATTTGTGTGAAGTAAGAAAAGAAATATTTATCCCCCCTTAATTGCAAAAGATGTGCAACTCAAGAAGCTTTGTGAAGGATTGTACAAAGATTGCCTCCTAGGCAAATTTTTCACCAGAAAATTCCCTCCTTTTGTTACAAGTACTTCAAACAATGAGAGTTTGCTATTTATGAAGCCTAAAAGAGGTACAATCACCCCTTTATTGCTAGTACTTCAAACAAAAACTTATGCTATTTATGAAGCCTAAAAAAGAGAGAGGAAATGGTGCTTGCTTAAGGTGACAAATTTGCTTTCCCTCTACAATACTGTCTTAGCCATGAGCACTCTGTGTGCTTTTTCTGAACCAGAATCAGAATCGGAATTAGACACTTCACTAGCAATATTGCCTTTGTGTTGCTTCTGTGATGTGCCTTTGCCTTTCTTGTTTTGCTTGTTTTTAAACCAACACCGATTGGTGTCATGGTTATCCTTTTTACAATGCGAGCAAAACCTCTTTTGAGTTTTCTTTCCCTTACCTTTTGAAGATGATCCTCCCTTTTGAAAGTTTCCTTTCTTCTTATCACCCTGATTGTTTGAGTAAAGTGCATTGTTCGACACTTCATCACTTTGGAGTTGATTTGCTTCCTCTGTTTGAAGCAAATTGACTAACTCCACAAAGGTGACTGATCTTTGAGATACATTAAGGGATGTAATCAACATTTTATAGGATTCGGGAAGAGCCCTCAATATTACTGAAGTCAGAATAGTATCTTCTACTTTGGCTCCTAAAGCATTTAGCTTTGACTTCAGTTCGAACACTCTGCAGAGGAAGAGTTCTATTGATTCACTTGACTTCATATGGAGTGTATGAAGTTGTGTTTGAAGGTTTAGAACAGTTGATTGATTCTTGCCTTCAAAAATGGTACAAAGTGCATCCCATGCATCTTTACCATTTTTAGCTTCACTTATGTGAGGCTGGATCTCATCAGTAGTTGCTAGGAGTATCAACATGAGAAGACGATTGTTCTTTTTGTCCCATGCTTTTTGATCTACTCCTGGTGATGCGGGTCTTGATTCAGTGCCATCAACTAAATCCCACATTTCCTCTACAGTCAGGATGGCTTTCATCTTAGTTTTCCATGTTGAATAGTTAGGACCTTTAAGCAATTGTGTATCATTTAAGTATTTTTTGATAGTTGCCATGATGAAGGTCCTAGAATTTGCACTAAGATGGATCTTTCTTTCACTCTTAAGTGATATTTAATGGCACTTGCCTAAAAATCCTCTTGAAGAGGAATAATCAGTTTGAGGAAATTAAGCCAAACAAATAAGAAGTGGAAGATAATTCACTCAAAAAGATATTTAATGGCACCTGCCTGAAAATCCTCTTGAAGAGGGATAATCAGTTTGAGGAAATTAAGCCAAACAAATAAGAGTGAATTAGGGGTTTTTGTTTTAGGAGAGAATATCAAGTGAAATTGGCTTTAAACCTGTGCAAATGATTTACACAAATTATTGTGAAATTTTGGGGTTTGAGTGTTCTTGATTTTATGACTTATAATTGCAAAAAATAATGCAATAATCAAACAAGAATGCCCACAAAATTCTTATCACATAGGTGTCGGATGCAACCAAAAATGCACCTAATTTGCCAATGAAGGTGTCGAGTAAAATCGAAAATGCACCTTTTAATTTTTGCAACAAAATTTGGATTTGTGTTGTGCAAAAAATTGATATATTTTGTCTCCTCTTGTTTTCCAAATTTGCAAAGAATGGGGCATGAAACAATTGCCTTTTCTTTTTGTTTTGCAAATTTAACAAGTTTGATTTTGTTTTAAAGTGCTCCTCACTTTTGTGTTACAATTTTGCAAAGAAGTACAATTTCTTGTCTTCCCCCCTTTGTTTTGCAAAATTAACAAAATAGCACTCCTTTCAAGTCAAGTCGACACACGACCCGCGTTTGAAAGGCTTCCAGAACCAGTCGACACACGACTTGGTTTTAGTGGACCCTTTGAGGCTTCAACACTCAAAAATTGGAGGGGCGTTAGGATTGAAAGGTTCTCGAATCCTCATAGGACCATAAATTCGATCCAAGCCCTTCCAAGGATCAGTGTAAGTGTTGAACCGAGGTAAACTTCTTCGATGCTCTCGAAGCATACGACGAAAATGAGATCTTGTTGTTTGTCGTCGAAGTTCGTTCCTCTTTCTTATAACTCTTTGACGACGAAGAGCTTTCTTGATCCAAGGCTTTGTCTTCATGAGATGTTTAACTTGTGCTCTCCAATCAAAGGATTAGAAGAAAAAAAATATGGGAGCAAAGTTTTAATGAAACTCTCAAAAAATGCAACAGATTAGTGTATTGCTTTCTTGTCTATTTATCCCCTTTGAAGGAGAAAACTAAGAAAAACACTTAATTTTGTAGTTGCAACAAAAAAAATAGCCCTTGAAATTTTCTATTTTAATATATAAATTTAGTAAATTTCATTAATTGACTTAATAAAATAATATTTAAGTTTAAAAAAACCATCTTTAATTAAAAAAAATGATTTAAAAAACATTTAAATATTAAAAAAATTAAGAAATTTAAATAAAAAAAATAATAAATTACCTCTTTGTAAGCCAAAAAAATTGGCTTTTAGGCCGCGACGGGACTCGAACCTGTCACCTCATGCAGTGGGGCGGCCTTTACTGGCTTCGAATAGCCAATAGCCCCTGTGGCTGATCCGTTAGCCATAGGGTGCGCGGTGTTATTTGAAGCGCCCCACGCTTCAAATGGAAGTTTTTTTTAAAACTTTCGTGGGATTTATCCCACATTGCCTGTGAAGGCGATTAGGGGGCACTTTAAATGGAAAAGCGCTCCCCTTAACTTCTGACTGCCTGCGGGCAGTTGAGATTCCCTTTTGCTTGGAGATTTGAAGGCCCGCGGGCGTGCCATATGGCAGGTTTTGTCGATGCCACGTGTCGTGTCGTTTTCAGCGGTGAATCAACCTCGGAGTTCGTGCCTCAGAATCTGTGCCAGGTGTCAGGAACAATAGAGTGCCTTGTGTCAGCCTCGGATCGCATACCTCAGGGTATGCGAAGGTGCCAGATGGGTCCTCGGGATCCGTGCCACAAAGAGTTGCGCCACGTGGATCCTTTGGATCCGTACAGGTTCCAGTGGGTCCTCGGGAAGCGTGCTGGTTCCAGGTGTTGCCTCCTTGGGATCGGTGCCAAAGCAGTCACCGGAATCGTGCCAGAGCAGCTGCGGGCTTCGTCGGGAATCGTGCCTGTCTAGGGGTCCCGTGTGTCGGGATTTGGGCCCTGGTCCAGCTGGAACGGGTCGCTGCCCGCCTTGTCCAGGTAAACTTCACGCTCTGTAAGTCCCGCTCAACAAGTCCGCTCAGTAAACTGTAGCTCTGATACCATATAGGAGTTAGGAGAAAATTAATAAAATATATTGATATGAAAAATATATATAAGACAATTCTATAGCCTAACAAAATGCTACTAAAAAGCTAATTAACTAATTTGATGGCAATGATGCCGACATTTACAACTAACGTAGTCAACTTGACTATGATGACTAACCCACCTAGATATTTACTAACAATGTAAATATCCTAAGGTAAAAGTAACAAACTACTTTTTACCATGCGGTAAATAAATTCTACCTAATGTAGGAAAAGGGTAAATATCCCAAAGAATGGAATATTACTCTAACAAAACTATGTTGTGGAGCTTATGAATCTAAAAAAGGAGATTGACATGCAGATGCCTTTATGAATGAGTTGCCCTAAGATCAATTTGCCCTGTTGAGATCATTTAAAATTTTCCTTTGGTTGTTTTGTTTCAACCTTTAGTTTTTGAGATCTAGAATGGAGTCAAGTGGATGTGGGAATGGAAGACGAAAATGAGACAACTCTTTAGTTTTTTTTTTCCTTTTGAATTTTATTTTCCATTGACTACTGTTTGTCCAGTTATGTTCGTTGAATTTGTTTGTGTAGGATAGAAAGCGACAAATGTTGGGGCATTTTTGATAAAATTAATCGAATCTAGTAATGCTGTTTTAAATCATCCAAGGAGGATAACATCAATCTGGCCTCTAGGAGGGTTTTGAAGACTGTTACTCCATCTATAACTTAATTTGTTTTTGATATATTGTTTGTGAAACATAAATTGATTTCTTCATCGGCCAAAACTCATCTCTAAGACAAAGCACAAAAGATTCCAAAGTACTCATTTTAAATGACTCTGCGAGCTCTTCTTCCACCTTAATCAACTTGTCTTGACTTCCTATACATAATCTTGGGAAACAAGTCTAGTCTTATGGTTGTTGATGTGCCATTTATTTCTAAACCCACTTGCAACCAATGACTTTCATTTTGCTTGACAACATAGTAAGTTTTCCGTATATTATTGCTCATCAAGTCAACATACCATTTTCATCAAGCTCTCATGATCAAACCTGTTGATGTCATCTTATAGTAGGAAATTTATCCTGAATTTTCTGTAAAACCCCCAATTCTTCACTCTATCTAGACATGGTAAATCCAACTTCACATTCTTTAAGAGTCAAAGATATTACTTGGCTGCAGAGTTGCTGTATCCGGCAATCCTCTAGCTTGGATACCCGTATCCGCACATCAGATATGGATACGGATATGACACTTCTCGTATACTGTATCCAAACGTATCCAAATACATAGGTACCATACCCACATGTATCCAAATACGTGCCCCTATTTGGTCCATATCTGATAAATCCCTATTTGACCTAGGCACATCTAGAGTTGTACCCACAACATGAAATGTTAAAAAAATAAAATTAATATTAAAAAAAAAACAATGATAACAGTCTTCTTAATTAGTGAAATGTCCTGTTCCAAATTTTGTGTGTAAACATTAGTGTTATACATGTTTTTTTCTTTTCGTATATAGAAAATATACACTTTTTTAAATGTTGTGTCGGATCCCATATCCATATCAGATACTGTATCCATTTCTATGCAACATAACCATACAGATTTCAATCTCTTCAACTATTGTCTATTTTACGTCGGTCAAGTTTGGAATAGTATGAACTTCACAGCAAACAATTTATTTGAACTAATCATGATCTTTTTACTTTCTGAAAGTTAAGGGAGAGATGGATTTTTAGGTCCCAGCCTAGACAGGATGCCTAGTTGTCATATAAGACCCCCTCATGGGTTCAAAGGAAAAGCTTCACTTCATCTTGTTTATAGTGTTCAGTTTTTTCAACTGTTTGGATTTGGCTTTGATGAAGCTTATGGTCAATTGAGGTTTGCTGATCTGTCAAAGCTCATAATTTCCGTACCATAGTTATAATGTTCAGAAAATTTAGTCTAATTAAAAAGTAGAAAGGTTTGGAAGTCAGGATTTCCAAAAAGGGTTCGATTTGGCTTGTAATAATACTATTAATTAAAATTTAAATATATATAAAATATAACAAATATTAGTAGTAAAATAATGTTTTTTGTTCAATTAGGTAAAATTCTGAGTACTATATATATATATATATATATTTCATACATTATTTTTATTATTGTATAATGATAAAATATTTGATTTATTATTATAACATTCCCTGCCTGAAGTATAAGACTCTTACATATCACTTTGCCTAGGTAACATTTCTCTTACTATTTTCATCTAAATATTCTAGATATAAAACTCACTGGTATTGCTGGCAATGCACATACGACTATTGGTAAAAACACAACAGGACATATCCCAATAACTGTACATTCGTCTGTCTTGGCAGTATTCCTCCAGCTTTGCAGATTGTGCAACAGTTAACAAAAGCTCTGACAGGGAAGATAACATAAACCCCATGGAGGCTAGGCAGCTTGGCATCCTTGCTGCAGTTGATGCCGATGGAGCTGACGGCAGATTTTATGCAGTTTCAAGTGGCTTGTCTGGCATAGTGCTAGTTGTGGCATTGTCCATTACAGCTGCATGGGCTAGGCATCACTCCCTGCCACATATGCCAGTAAAAAAATTAAATAAAACATCACTGTAGAGAATGAGATTGTAGCATCCATTGTTGTTATGAATCACCATCATGGACACAAGATAAAACAAATTCCACAAGCCTTCCATTCCTAAGCTTGACAGCATAGAGATTTCAGAGAGGCTCTCCCTTAAATACAATTACTATTTTGATAAATATATTTTCCCAAAAATTTGCCCAAACGTTTCATATAATATAAACATTTTATAAACTAAAATTAAAAATTAACTTGGACCGGTTCCATCCACCTGAACAGTTCTGATTGGAGCGAACCTGGAATATGTTCATCCAAACCTCGTAGCAGTGTTGAAAAAGCCTTAAAAAATCGCAAGTATCATGTACATTATCATTTCTTCCAGCCCCCTGTTCTATTCACAAGTAGCCGATTTTTTTGAAAATACGGGAAACAAATCACAAATTTAGCCTTCTTTTTCCTATTAATTTCCAATCCAATTTTTCAATATTGGTCCATATGCCTTTACCACAATATTGTTTCCAACAAACTACGTATCGTGCACTTATCTTCAAGCTTGTGTCAATTTTCATCAGGAATGGGTGCGTATGCAAGATCTCCAAATACGCTAAGATGCTGTACTAGTTCTCTCGGAAATGATGACATATTTGAATTCCATTAAGGACTTTGATTTAGCAAATACAGTGTGTTTCAATGTCTCATCATAAGTTATTAAAATGCGTCTTTCTTTTAACATCTTGCCTTCATCATTGACCTGTTCTTTCTATTTACTATCCCATTCTTCTGTGGACCATACGAAATCATGAATAGTTTCTCATTTTTTTTTAGCTTTGTATGATTAGATTTCATTGAAAAAATATATAAACCACTGTTGTCTGTTTTTAGGATCTTTATCATTCAATCACCATACCTCTCTATCATTGTGTTGAAAGTCTTGAAATCAAATGCCTCAGGTTTCTGGTGTGGGAAATGTACCCAGATCTTTGTAGAAAAAAATTGTAAATGTAAGAGATGAAGTAGACTTCTTTTTTGATTAATCTTGTTTGTGTTGGACCACATGTATTATTGTGAATGAGATAGGACATGCTTGCTTTATCCGTTGGACTGTCCAAACTTTCTGTTGTCTAGCTAATCAAGGTTCATAATGTTCCTTTCTGCTCGATATGATCTTCAACAATCGAAGAGCTAGTTCTTGTATCGAGAAAATCAATAATTGCAAAATCAAGAGGCCAATTTTGCAGTGCCACAAAAGCGTAAGACAATCTATGAACAACCAAGTAACTTTATATTTAATAAAGTGGGATCAAGCTTCAAACTACTCAAACTGCATTCTGTTGTTCCTTCATATCTTTGTGATTTCCATTGCAACTGAACCATCCTGCCATCTTGAAGGAAAACAACACATTTTCCAGTTAAAAAATTTAGAGGCAATGTTTGTCACATTGAAAATGTGTTCAACGTCTCCAATGCATTCTCAACATTATAGATATGTGAAATCATGTTAACTGATGCTGGCAATGCCAATAATATGAGCACCTCGTTGTTCTGCTTGTGATCTACGACTTTTGCGATCTGGTTATGTTAAGTCTTTGACTTCAGCAAACTCGACATTCACCATGTCCCATAGACCTCTGTAGGGAAAATATAGTTTTCAATTTCATTTTGTTTTAAGACACCATAATTGGTGTGTTTTGTGGTATTCAAAGAAGAAGACATTGTCCAAGGTTGGTTGACTGCTGTAAAGAATAAACCATGATGAGATACACTCCACAAATTTGTAATGAGCTTTGTGAGATGTGGTTATTGTTTGGTTTGCAGTTCTATGACAGTGGGCGTCATTTTTTTTTTATAGTTACACTGGTCTGACACAACGTGCGGCTGAACAGTGTGAGCAACAATATTCTTAAGCAACAGTAGAACCAGGGGGAATTTGATGATTGAATATTTTCAATGAATCTATTCTAGTCTTTCACTACATTCTCTTGGATGAGATACATTCACCCTGCAAGCCATCCCACATATTTTGCAGAGAATACAGCAAGCAGGTGAAAGATGAATGCATGCCTCTTTACAATCCAGAAGCAGATGGATAGAATGATAAAAATTAATTACTAGAGGATGTCAAAGGTTCCTCTTACACTCATAAAAGCCTTAGTAAAGATCAAATCTCCATATTTTTAATTTGCTTGCTTAACACCTAGCCTATGTCCAAAGTTGCAGTTAAAAAATAGATGTTTGGACTTCAATGATTATAATGTTCTTGCATAGTGTTAACTTGGATATCAATAAACTAACATTCCAAGGAAGTGAAAAATTCCACCATGGGTATGAAATCAAATGTACTACAATTTAGTCCCAAAGTGGTAGCTCGAGTGCTTGTGAGTGTTGCCCCAGTTGTGGGGACACCATGGTTTGGTACACAGGGAAACCGATCACACAAAAAATATATTGAAATGTCAAATGGAGTTATGTACTCGCTTCAAAATTCAAGAGGTTAACCTTTATTAAAAATATGTGCTGAAATTTTATTCTTTCATATATGCTAAAGTAATACCTTAGTTGAAGAGTATCTGTATCACATTATGTGCATCAGCTGTTTGTCCTGGTTCATTTTGCCATCCAAATGTTGCAGATTGGACAACTGTGTTGTGCTTTTCGGATTGCACTTCCTGTCTAGGAATATATTTGTTAGTGTGTATAGTTTCAGCAACCTTGTGTTTTTTTCATGGATGCCATCTGTTAATCATTAAAACATCTAGTCCTACTAATTATCATCAATTTCTTCTATTGTTCTTGAGTAGGATGTGGCAATTAGATGCATCTACTTGACTTAGGAAATGCATTAAAATATCTGATTTTATCTGACTTTTAGTTTCATAAAACTACAATACTTAATGTTGTGAAACATGCCTACAGAAATAGTTTCTGTTGGGTGCAACTGAGTTGTAGTTTACAAATAAAATAAAATACAGGGTCATAGGAAAGTGTCTGCCTGATATGGTTGAATAGTTGATCTGCCTAATAAGGTTTTGTGTCACTTTACTTCTCATTATGCAGTTAGATATGGCAGAAGATTGCCTAAGCCGTGCTGCAGATCTTAGTGGACTGTTGCTTCTCTATTCTGCTTTAGGAGATGCGGAAGGAATGGCCAAACTTGCTTCAATGGCTAGAGAACAAGGAAAGAATAATATTGCTTTTCTGTGTTCATTCATGCTGGGAAAGGTAGAAGAATGTGTACAACTTTTGGTGGATAGGTGAGCCATAGTTATGATCATCTATTGCTTCATGGAAAACAACGTAGAATTAATTTTCAAGATTGAACAAGCTAACCACTTTCTACTTTTTTGTACCTGCAGCAATCGCATACCAGAGGCTGCTTTGATGGCTCGTTCTTATCTTCCTAGCAAGGTTTCAGAAATTGTCTCAATTTGGCGCAATGATCTCAAAAAGGTAAGAGGAATATAAACATTGGACACTCTTCTGATTGGTATGAAAATACTGTGGTTAAAAGCTGTGGGATTCTCCTCCACATATGGGACCTGCTGCACTTAAATCCTGAAAAAATGACGACTCTATCATTTTATGCCAATAAGCAGATATCTGGTTTATGGATGGTATTCTTTCATAGATGGTTTCTTTGTTGGTATATTTTCTGGGGAATCAGCGAAGGATGTTTTTGTTTAATTTTTATGTTATGAAATGGTCCCTTTGGTGCATTATTTATGGATAGTTATATATCCAATTTTACAATTATGAGATTTTAATGTTTATATTTATTTTTAAAATTTATGCTGCGTGCCTTTAATAGGTGAATCAAAAGGCTGCTGAATCTTTAGCAGATCCTGAAGAGTACCCCAACATGTTTGAAGACTGGCATTTGGCTCTTGCTGCAGAAGAGAAACTGAAGAGATCCAGGTTAAGTGTTATCTTTTTTTTTATAGAAACAGCACATATTTCCGGGAGGAGTTTGTTTTCATTTTAACTTCTCTGTTTCTTTTCCTCCATTTTGTTCCAACTTGAGTAGTAATAAATATTCAGGCTCAACATATACTCATGGTAACCTTGTTGAATGCATCGCAGAAATGGATATCCTCCTGCGGAGGATTACATTAATTACATGGGTATGGCAAATACAGATATTTTAGAGGAATTTAGGACGATGCAAGTCAATGGAGATGGTCCTGTGGAAAATGGGGATTCTTTTCATGAGGTAGACACTATTTCACTTGCATGATTATGCTGATCAAGATTAGCATGTTTTCATAATCATTGTTGGACATTGTGTGTGTTGCTGATCTGCCTCTGTTCATTTCACAGGTTACTGAGGTAATCGAAAATTATGTACATGATGGTAATCCAATGACTGATGGTGATGAGCAGTATTTGGAACCAGAAGATTCCAACGGCGAGGTTCTTGTCAATGGTAATGAAGAGGAAGAATAGTAAGGGCAAATAATGAAGCAGCCAATCATCCTTATCTTGCTGCTATCAATTTTAGCTGCACTTGGTTGAGATAAAGAACAGTGTGTTCGGGAACTAGGATCTGATGTCTTTCCTATGAATGAGGGGCAGATGAATTATTTGTTTTGCGGGGAATTGGGAGAACGTCATAGAACATTGATTGGGCTAAAGCTTTTGAGAAATGGCTTTGATCGGCTTTTGTTGAAGTAGCAGTCTTAAGATATAGATTCAATTAATTTTTTTAAGAGATCGTGTAAAATATTCATGGATCTGAAAAAGAAAATGTTGTTGTGGCTTATTCTTTGGATGAACTAACTTCTCATCAATAAGTCTTCTCATAAATGTCAAAAGCATTTGGGGTACAGTATGTGCTTATGGTTGACTGCACTAGGCTTTTCATTTTATTATTAGATGTTGCTTCTGGACTTATTTCAGGAATTTCCCTTGTTGATCCATGTGGCTGAGACTTACCTCAACTTCTTTCTTTTACTTAGTAATTGTGTGCCATGTACGTGGCATTTAATGCCATTAGACTTGATCTCATTGGAGGTAAATATAATGATTTGACCTCTGAAGCACATAATGATAGTGAGAAGCGATCAATATTCAATACAATCCTTTTAATGGAGCATTGCATATTTTCAAGCATTTTATCTATTCTTGTAGATATCTCCAAGGCCAGAACATTGGTTTTCCTGGTTATGCCAAGTTTGTCTCTGGAAACATGAAGGATACTGTTATATATTTTGCTTTACGGCTGGAGCATGAATATGAACAGGCAGTTATTTCTTTTTCACAGGGATCAATGCCATGCTACAGAAATAATTTAATTTTCAACCTATTAATGATAACATTTCCTAAATAACAATTCATGATGATGTCTAGATCATGCTTTCTTAAAGTCGGCCTTCATTCTTATATAAATTTGTTTTTATTTTTATTATTTTAAACTTAACCACACTTCCAGCGGGGACCTAGTCAATAGACTTGCAAATGATATCTTGACAATCTGTATCCTAAGGGGTTGATGTCCATAAAAATCCCAAACAAAGCTTACCAAAATCTATATATTAGACTCGAGTAGATGAATGATTGAATGATATAAACAAATTGAAAATTTGAAACATTATAAAACTTAAAACCATTGAAAACTTTCGTCATTAAAAAAAATTCAACCAATAAGAATAATAAGTTAAGCACAAGGGATACTAATTTTGAAGTTCTATAAAGCTAACCCGGGAAATTAAATACTAGCAAAGGTATCCAAAGGTTCTATGAAATATGAAATGTTGACACGGTAAAATATTAAAATAAATTTAAATCTGTAGGTTTTAATATAAAGATAGTTATTGTTTGGGAGACCTAAGGTTCAAATCCCATTTAGTATGAAGGATCGGGATCTTTTATAAAAACCTATGTAAAGTCATTTTAAAAAATATGTGGCTTTTACTTGGGGCCACTCTCATTACAAAAACAAAACATTACATTGCTCTCGTTACATTTCTAACAAGTTAATTAAAACATATTCAACTTTGTCTTTTTGTAAAAGATATTCTTCACTTACCCATCTATCAAAGATAATCATCATCTTTCTCAAACTGCGTAGTTTCCGCAATCAACTCCTTTTATATCAAGTACCTTCAAAAATTTAAATTCTGTCAAGATGAAATTCAACATTGTAAATGGCTAAAATATTTCTTGTCTAGCTTCTATATCCAAAAATATCTTGTTAATAACAACCTTACAATTTCTTAATAGTTTTTTTAAGGTTTTTATTCATTCCACTAATATTCCAAGATATTATTTTCATTGTTATTTTTTTAATTTTATTTGTGGGTTTAGCCCCACTTCTTATTAACATTTGTGATATTTGCTTCTGTTTCCCCATATTAATATCCCTTTGTGTTTCATTTTCTCTTTGTTTTTGCTTTTTGGGTCTTCTTGTCTTTTTTTCAATCCAAACAATATATTCCTCTAATCAATCTCTTCATTCTTCTCATACCTTTCATAGTAAGACTTATCATCTTTAGGTTTGCCTTGTTTTGAAGGACCTAAAGTATTACTTTTACTTTTAGGTCAATTATAATAATCAAGATAAAAGATAGTTTTCATTTTTTTCTATCAAATATATTTCATGTTAACGAGTTCTTTGACATCATTTTCATTAAGAGAAAAAATCTTATTGCCATCTAAAATTTGAATTTTGCCAAGATGAAGATCAACATTGTGATTGATTAAATTACTTGGTACTTGGTTTTCTTCTTTATAGATATGTTTACATTTTCAAAAGAATATATCCAATAATAGTTGAACATCAACAATAATGTTATTTTTAATCGAATCTCTACATTCATTTTTGTTAATAGCAATAATTATGAATTGTGAATCCCCTTCAATTGAAATATTATTTTATCTATTTTTTGAGTAGGTTGAAAAGTTGGGGGCACATCGGGGGCCACCCTCCCTGTGAATTGAACTTGGGTTTTTGCTAGGAGAGCCCAATGCCTTTTCCATGTTGAGACTATTTCTATCTATTTTCAGTTGCAATCTTGATTCTTGCAAGAAGTGTCCTAGCCTTTCCATAGTTGTTAGTTGAAGTTCATATGACTGTAAGTGAGGAATTTTATCTCCATTATTTCAAAAAACACTAACTCCTTTAGCTTTTGTTGGATTTCCTTTGGAAGCACAACTAAAATTAATGTTGATAAACCTAATTTCTAGATTTCTTTATTTAACCATTATTCGAAGCAAATTTGTGTTAACTCCAATTAATATGGATGACCCTTACATGTATATTCAAATATGGTAACCAAGAGGCTAGCACCTCTTTTTTTGCAATTGAGATTTACCATGATGAACACCATGTCTATAAACATTTTGCAGGAGAGACAAAAATAGGGTTCCATATTTGGACATGATTTTGAGTTTTCATTTTAAAAACTCTATTATTCGTTTTAAGCCATAAATTCCAACAAATAATGGCATGACCAATCCTCTACATAATGCATAATCCTCTAGCTTTGAAACAATTGATCTAACATTTTATCTACTCTTTCAATGTTGATAGGGCTACCTAATATATTCTCAAACTTTTGAAAAAGTAGCTCCAAATGGTGTAGGCAAAGGGACAATAAAAAAGTAAATGATTTGATGTTTCTAGATCCTTCTCACACAAGATACATGTGAAGACAATTTCCTACAACAATCTTGCTTTCAACTCCTAACAAAAGAATGTTGAGTCCATAAGAAGGGCCTAGTAATCAAACATTCTTCCAAGGGAAATCATTAGGAGTAAGAAATTTTGATTGCTCTAAATCGTCATATCTCATCTTGATGGAGTATCCACTTGATTTTGATAGATTCTAAACTAACTCATCCTTTCGTGTAAAATATGCAATTAAAACTATTGAAGCATCTTTTGAAGGTTATCTACTATTTGTTTGAGTTTCTCTCTTTTAACCAGGTTACTAATAATAATCCATGATTTGTAGTTGTTGCTTACATTAAGATAATCTGACCTTTGGACCTTTACAAATTATACATGCCAAAGTCAATGGTTGCCATATTGAATTAGAAATAAGAGGATAAATCTTCAACCAAGCATTAGACAACAAATTTACAATATCCCCCTCATTGAATGACCATATAATGTGTTTCTTGATCAATTATAAACTCTCTAATATGAAGCTCCAAGTTGGCAATCATTTAGATAGGGTTTGTTTCCTATATAATTTCATTAGATCAAAAGAACCAAATATATTTTTGAAGTGACATTTTTTTTGCTTGAGAAAAATGGGTTGTACTTGGTTCCCCTACCTTTGATAAATCACAACTCTCTTCTTTAGAGGTAAAGAGTTTACAAACAAATTCAATTCTCATCTTAATTGAGTTCCTATAGCTAGATACCTACATCATTTTTCATAAAAAGTTTGAGTTCTTGATTTTCATTTTCTTGATCTTCTTCAATTTTCTTTGTAAATACAAATATTCTAGAATTCAATATTCTTCTTCTTGACATTTTATTGCAACAACATTCACAAACCAAAACTCCAGCTCTACTGTTTATGCGCTGAATCTTAGTGAAGTAATATTTCCAAAACTTCTTGTTATCATAGTTTGCTTTACCAACTCTATTCTATTAGTTTCTTTCCCTAAGCATAAGTGCAACCACAAGAACTGTAATAAGTAGTTTAGTATTCTCAAAAGGTTGAAAGTTAATGATTAAATCTTATCAAGGAATATATGCATAACAACTAAACTATGAGTCATTATATAATACAACTAGAGTTCATTTTAATCCCAAATATTTGTTGGGACTGAAAAATAAGGCACACTTTATTTACAAGTTATCTTACAATATATAAGCATCAAGCTTAGGAGGGAGATATGACAAGTGTCATAAGCTCCACTCCAAGTGTCTTTCAGAAGACACCACTCCAACTCAAACTGAAGACAGGGACAAGTGGCAGAAGACAAATGTCAACCTGTCAATTATAGGCATAGTGCACATTATAACAATAATAATATTCTAACATTCCCCCTTAATGTGCACTATCCTAAAAAGATAAGTCAACATTAGATAACATTCCCCCTTAATGTTGACTTCTTTTACATAGATATAGCAAATTGCTAAACTGAGAAAACTTGTCTTTCCCAAGTGACTTGGTGAAGATGTCTGCTACTTGATATTGAGTTGGTACATACTCCATGTGTATAATGTCTTCTTGGACCATTTCTCTAATGAAGTGATGATGGATCTCAATGTGCTTTGTTCTAGCATGGAAAACTGGATTCTTGGTCATCTTGATGGTACTTTGATTGTCACAATATATATATGTTGGACCATGTATGAATAGCCCAATATCCTGAATTAATTGCCTCAACCATATTGCCTCCTTAGTTGCCTCAACTGCTGCTCTATATTCTGCTTCTGTTGAAGATAGTGAAACTGTGTTCTGCTTCTTTGTGCTCCATGAAATAGAGGCTTGGCCTAATTGAAAGCAATAACCTGATGTAGATCTTCTAGTTTCAGGACAACTGGCCCAATCTGAATCTGTATCCAATCAAAGAAAAATTATCACTTGATTTATACATAAGGCCATGATGAGGTGTGGCCTTTAGGAATCTCACAATCCTCTTAGCTGCTATCCAATGGCTCTTCTTAGGATCCTGCATGAATCTGGAAATAAGGCCAACTGAATAGCAAATATCTGGTCTAGTTGAAGTTAAGTAGATCAAACTTCCAACTAGTTGCCTGTAAAGTGTACCATCAACCCTTTCTTCTTCATCATTATTTACCAATTTCAATCTAGTTTCCATGGGAGTTAGAGAGGGCTTACACTCCTCCATGCGAAACCTCTCCAAAATAGACTGAATGTACTTAGCCTGTGAGATAAAAATCTTACCAGGTTGTTGCCATACCTCTATTCCTAAGCAATAGTGGAGGAGGCCTAAATCTGTCATCTCAAAGTTCTTGCATAAGTCCTCCTTGAGCAACCTTATTCCTTCTATGTCATCACCTGTAATGAGAAGATCATCCACATACAATGTAACCAAAATGATGCGGTTCCTCCAATGTTTCACATAGAGAGTAGATTCTGCTGCAGATCTAGTGAAACCAAGGTTGAGAAAATAGGAGTCAATCTTTGCATACCAAGCTCGGGGTGCTTGCTTCAACCCATATAGAGCTTTCTTTAATCTGAGGACTTTGTTGTTTTGGCCTTCAACTGTGTACCCTGGTGGTTGTTTCACATACACTTCCTCCTTCAAATGACCATTGAGAAATGCACTTTTGACATCCATTTGATATATTGGCCAATGTTTTTGAGCTGCCATAGCAATAACTGTCCTGATTGTAGTCATCTTAGCCATAGGAGCAAAGGTCTCCTCATAATCAATTCCCTCTTGTTGCTTATAGCCTTGAGCTACTAGGCGAGCCTTGTAGCGATCTAGTGAGCCATCTGCTTTATATTTTGCTTTGTATACCCATTTTGTGCCAATGGTATATTTTCCTTTGGGTAAATCAACTAACTCCCAAGTGTGATTCCTTTCAATGGAATCTAATTCTTGATCCATGGCATGAACCCATTTAGGATCACCAAGTGCTTCTTTGACATTAGAAGGTTCAGGTTGGCTAAGGACTTTGGCCATTAGGGCATAATTCACTTGGTGTCTTAGGGCTGAAGGCCTTTTACCTGTATAGGTGGGCAAATGATTTTGGGCTTCATCTATTGTGGCTTGAACCCACTTGGGTAAAGGATTGGATGATGTTACTTGATCATTAGGAGGAGGAGATGGAGGACATGGATCATTTGTAGGAAGTTCTTCTTGTGGATGAATTTCTTGATTTATGAGTGAAGGAGAAGGACTAGATGATATTGTATGCATGAATGGAGCAACTATTTCATTAGTTATTTCTAAAGTGGGGGCCTTAGGAGGATTAGATGGGGGATACTCATGAAAGGTAACATCCCTAGATAAAATGATTTTCTTGGAAATAGGTTCATATAATTTATATGCATTGGCACTATCACTATAGCCAACAAAGATGCATTTTTGGCTCTTATCATCAAACTTCTTCCTTTTCTTATGAGGAATATGAGCATAGGCATCACATCCAAAGATTCTCAAATGGCCCACATAGGGCGTCCTTCCACTCCATGCTTCTTCAGGTGTTCTTTCATGTAAGGCCTTTGTGTATGACCTATTAGTCAAGTATGCAGCAATAAGAACAACTTCTCCCCAAAATGAGTTAGGTAATATAGCAGCATGTAACATTGATTTTGCCCTATTTGTGATTGTTTGATTCATCCTCTCAGCAACTCCATTTTGTTGTGGGGTATAAGGGGTTGTGAATTGCCTCCTTATCCCATGATACTTACAAAAATTAAAGAATTCATTGGAGACATATTCTCCACCATTATCTGATCTTAAGGTGGAGATTTGATAGCCACTTTCTCTTTCAACAAGTGCGATGAATTCTTTGAACTTATCAAGGGCTTGCCACTTATATTGAATTAGGTAGATCCATACCTTTCTGCTGTAATCATCAATGAAAGTGATGTAGTATTTAGCCCCAAGTATAATATTGAACAGACATTGGCCCACAAATGTCTGAATGAACCAATTGCAAAGGTCTATTGGCTCTCCATGCCTTTCCTATTTCAAATGGTTGCCTATGGTGTTTGGCTATTACACATGGCTCACAAAAACATTTTGACTCCTTAAGATGTGGAAGTCCTTTAACTAATCCTTTTGTAGCCATCATTTGAAGATTATTAAAATTTAAATGTCCCAATATTTCATGCCACATGTACTCCAAAGAGAAAGTAGTTGTTGTATGCAAAGATGTTTGTGTTACAGATTTTGTAAGGAGGTAGTAAACACCATCCTTTTTCACTCCCATGGCCTTGACATTGCCATTGGGTTCCTTAATGTAGCATTTGTATTTTTCAAAATAGACATTATAGCCCTTATCTGTAAGTTGTCCAATAGAAAGAAGACTCCTTTTAAGACCAGGCACATACAAAACATCTGTTGCAGGAACATTATTACCATCATGCAAAGTAAGTGGTGCCTCCCCAACACCTTCAATGGGTAGAGCACTTTCATCACCAAAAGTAATGAATTGATTTGATGTAGGTTGAACCTTGGTCAACCAATCTTGCCTTCCTGTCATGTGCTTTGCTGCTCCAGAATCAATATACCAACATTCTTTATCTTCAACATTAACTTGGTTGGTTGCATACAATGTGTTCAGATTATTATTTTGTGGTTCTCCCTGTTCTCTTTGCCTTTTATAGCAATTAGCAACATTATGATTCCATTTTCCACAATATTCACACCCTTGTTGATTGTTGTTTTGACCCCCTTGAGGTCTTGTTTGCCATCTTGGTTGCTGCTGGTACTCTACTGATTTGGTTGTTGATGGTACTTTTCGATGTGGTTGTTGCTGGTACTATTGATTTGGTTGTTGCTGGTACTATGTGTATCTCTGATGTTGTCTACCCCTTTGATTCTGATTATGCTGATTTTGACCCTTGTTTTGTTTAGGCTGTAAAGTTGCCTTGGTGGCAAAAGTTGCTGATGTGGCTTCAATTTCTTCATCTTTGATTAGGGCTTGCTCATGTTTCTTAAGTAGGATCTCAATATCCTCAAGTGTGGAATTCATTGTTTTACCACTCAAGTCTAACATGGTAGCATAGGAGTGAAACTTTGAAGGAAGACCATGCAACATTATTGGAATTAACTCATTATCATCTAGGGTTTTACCAAGTAGCTAAGAAATCATTCTTAATAGACTTCACTTCCATAAGATAATCGGTAAGTGAGCCTTTCATACATAGATTGTGCAATTTTTGTTTGAGATACAAAATATTATCTTGACTTGGCCTATCAAACAATCTATTGAGAGCATCCCATGCTTGTTTAGGTGTTTTTGCAGCCCTTACAGTTTCTCTGCATTGAATTCCTGTAGCTAGCTTGATTAGACTTAAAGCTATATTGGAATTCTTCTCAAATTGTGCTTTTTCTTTAGGGTCTGTAGGTGCAGTGAGTGGGTCTTCATTAGCCTGCCTATATTTCACAAAGTCCCACATGTCATTCATCATTAATATTGATTCCATCTCATACTTCCAATTTGCAAAAGTTTGTGCTCCTTCAAGTTTCTTTGTAAGTCCACTTAATAGATTTGTAGTAGCCATGATTTAGAAAAGGATCAAAAGAAAAGGGAGCTCAACAAAGGATGAAGTAAGAATGACAAATGCCAAATTAGAGCCCTCAAAAAATCTAGGGTACACCGCTGAAGATCCAGAGGAGGGTTCGCCTAGTTTTTCCACTCTGAATCTTCAAGTGATTCCAACAATGGGAGGGTTAAGTTGAACATAAGTGCCTTTTTCTATCCAAAGAGAGTAAGAATTAGAATTTTTCCAGACCTTTATACCAAACTTCTCAATATACCCGCCCTTACGTGAGGGAGACTATAAGCATTTGAGCAGTTGATACGTGGAACATAGGCGATTCTGAAAGGGAATAACCTGCCAGACCTTTATACCAAACTACTCAATATACCCGCCCTTACGTGAGGGAGACTATAAGTATTTGAGCAGTTGATACGTGGAACATAGGCGGTTATAAAAATGTGATGCTTGCTTTTTGTAGAATTGTTACAATAGATGTGCCAATGTATTATTGCTTTATAAGAATTTGCCTGTATGTGTTTGCTTGCTTGTATATGGCTTAGTGTCAAGTGTGTATGAAATGGAACTACACTTGATTACAATTATAAAACCCAAAGTCATGCAAGGGTAATAGCAAGCATAAAATGTAGACAAAGCCCAAATAGAAGATGCAAGCAACAAACACCTAGTGGCCAAGAGAGTGCCACAAAAGGTCTCCACAAGCAAGAGGCAAGGGGCCCTAAATCACCCCTTGAGTTGATGATTGTATTAGGAAATATGGCTCAAGAATAGTCCCAAATATACCTTGAAGTGTGATACAATTTCAATGCCACCAATGATGATAATGCCTCCAATTTTGCCAAATATAATGAATAACTTGGCTTAATGTCCCCCCAATGACTTAAAATTGAGATTCCCACAAGTTTGCCAAATATTTTGTCAAGGAGTGTCGGATACTACCGAAAATGCACTCCAAATTACAATGTCAACTTCAAACTTCAATTTAGCATATTAAATGATTTCAAAACTGAAAATAAACTGCACCAATGGATTCCTCTCGAAAAATCCTTTCCAACGACTATATATAAGGCTATAGTCGGTTACAATTTGACCCTTGATTTTAAGAAAATACAACAAGACTTCTTAGAGGCAAAAAACAGGACAGATTGCCCTCTACAAATTTGAAATTTGAAATTTTGGCTTGAAACTGTTTTGGCAGGAAAATTTTGAAATGACCGAGCGGGAAATTTTGGAGGGAATGACTGAAAATTTTGCAATCTAGCTTATTGTTACCTACTACAGCTGTAGATGTTTCTCAATCCAACAATTGGCAACTGATGTGCCTTAACAAAAAAACAATTTTTCCACAGTCCCAAAATTGTTGCAAACAACCAACTTTGAGCAGTTGTAACTTGCTCAATACATTACCGAATTAAGCAAGTGAGTACTTGATGTTGTAGTACTTCTCATAATCTATATGATGGTGCAAAAACATCAGGAAAAGGACTGCTAAAAATTAAAAAAATTTCCATTTCGGAAAAAATCACGCAGAAAAAAATAGCTGCAACAGTCCATCTTCAAACAACCATATCTTGCTCATTTCTTGTCGGATTTTTGCGTGCGAGTACTCGATTTTGTAGTACTCCTCCTGATATACGTGCTGGTGTACTCAGATTCTGAAGATGACTGCTCTAAAAAAAATTCACCGCTGCAAAATGTGACATTTTTTTTTAAATGTGCCTTCACCCTGCAAAAAAAACAGCCCCACATTGCCAGAATCGCCAAAACTCTTAAAAAATTCTCTCCGTTTTTCATTCACAGGATCAACTTAGCAAGTGAAGAGGATACTTCGGAGAAAAAATTCAATCCTAAAAAAAACTCTCAAACCCTAAGGGTCCCCATAGGCGGATCTCACCGCTCTGATACCAGATGTTGGGACTGAAAAATAAGGCACACTTTATTTACAAGTTATCTTACAATATATAAGCATCAAGCTTAGGAGGGAGATATGACAAGTGTCATAAGCTCCACTCCAAGTGTCTTTCAGAAGACACCACTCCAACTCAAACTGAAGACAGGGACAAGTGGCAGAAGACAAATGTCAACCTGTCAATTATAGGCATAGTGCACATTATAACAATAATAATATTCTAACAATAACGAATTAAAAATACATTTTATCATTTTAATGAGTTATGAAATGAATCTCATTCATATTATAATGATATTTTAACAAAATCATAATTGTATTAATTTAATAAATAGTTTAACTGTGTCAAAAAGTTGAAAGTTCCATTTCATACTTTGTCTCATAATCCAATCAACAACTAACAACTCAAATAATCCATTCAGCCATGAAGTCCATTTGATATCATCTTCTTTTGCTTCAACATACAAAACTTCTATTCACTTCACAAAATCATAGTCCACTTTACCAAATTTGTATTGTTAGTTTCCTCCAATGCATTGATCTATAAATGGATCCCCTAAAACATTTTGTAATCCTCTAGAACATTATTTTGAATTTGTTCCTTTCCAATTTTTTCTTGTTAGCTTCAACTAAAATTAATACTTCCTCTAACCATGGAAAAAATAAATTTAACTTCACCATGCTCTATTAAAACCCCTCTATTTGCTAGCCTATCTGCATATTTGTTCCCTTTCCTTAACATATGTGTAAACCTAATTTCTTGAACTTTGTAGTAATGTCTTGCATATTTAAACCATTCCATAGTGTAGAACCATTTGGTAGTGAGAATGTAGTTAAGATTAAGCTTGGATCATTTATCTCAACGTACTTAGAATAATTCTTACCCATTGTCTTTGAACCTATGTACAAACTCCAAATTAATATCCCCCTTAGAATTAAGTTTTCATATGTAAGAACTCTTAAACCAAGACCTCCCCTAGTTTTATCATCACATACCTTTCTCCATTTCACCAAAGTAAATTACCTTTTATCATGTAATCCTGACCACAAATTGACCACATAACATAGACTAAATATTTTGACACCAATTTTGGTATAATATACAAGGATATATAATATGTTGGAATGACCTAGAAGACTGATTTAATTAGTTTCACTCTTTTTGCAAACGATAACAATCTACTTTTCTGTCTCAATATTTTATTATGAACTTTACTTATAATTGGATTCCATAATTCTATCCTCATTCTCCCCTCAAATAAGGGCATCCCTAAATATGTTACTAGCAAATTTGCCTCCTCTATTTGAAGTAACTTCTATATCCCTGTTTTAATTCTAGTTGGAGTGTTTAGGAAGTAAATTTTGTCCTATTAACTTTTTGCCCTAACACTCTTTCATATTATTTTAACAAGTTATTCAAAGCTCTAGCCTCATTTTTTCTTGTCCCATCCAAAATGTTTGTATCATCTACAAATTGTTGATGGGTGATGTTGTCGATGTTATTACTAGCCTTAAGTCCACTTATTAACCCATCTTTGTATGTCTTCTTCAAGTTCCTTCGCAATACCTCTGCTATAATAATGAATATATATATGGTGATATAGGATCTCCTTGTCTAAGACCCCTCTTGGATTTAAATGATTCTATTACTAGCCCATTGACCAACACTGAATATGATATTGTAAAGAAAAAATTTAATCCATCTAACCCATTTCTTTGCAAATCCAAAATTTTTAATATTGCGAAAAGAAAATCTCATTTAACCCTATCATATGCTTTATTCATATCAAGTTTTTATATCACTGCTCTCTTTTCTAGAAGATGCTAAATGCATTACTTTATGAGCTACTATGATCCCATCCAGAATATGTCTTCCTTTCACAAATCCTCCTTGCTCTTCTGAAATAATTTTATCTAATAGTGGTCCTAACCAATTTGCTCACTTCAGAGATTATCTTATATGCCATATTATATAGACTTATGGACCTAAATGAATCAAACAATTTTGCATCCTTTTTTGGAATTGGAGTAAGATATGTTGCATTTATTTTATAAGGTATATATTATTTTACCCTAGAATGTTCCACTGCCACCAATAAAGAATCCTTTACTATTTCCTAGTTATGTTGATAGAATGTTGTAGAGAGTCTATCTGGACCCAAGGATTTATCCTTATCAAAACTTCTTCTAGTGTAATAGGCCCCATTAGTTTGGTATTGTCTTCATCTATTAAAACTAAAGGCACTTCTTGTAGTATTTTATCATTAAGAAGTTCAATCTCATCTAATTGTAGAATATTTTGGTAAAAAATCCTTAGCTTCTTTTTTATTTTACTCTAGTCTTCATTCAAAACCCTTCTACTGATTTAATTCTACTAATTTTGGATGTTGATATTTGTGCTATTGTCATCCTATAAAAAAATTGTCTTTATCTCCTTTTATCCAAGTCTATCTTGATTTAAATCTCCAAAATTTCTCTTTCTTACTCAAAATATTATGATATCTCTAAGTAACTCCCTTTCCTCTAAGCTTAGATTATTGTGCTCAGCTTTTTGGAGTTTTGAAAATTTCTCCTTTAGTTCTTCTTTCTTCTCAAAAACATTCCTGAGAGTGTTCTTGTTCCATTATTTTCATCTAGATGTCATTGATTTAATTTGTTTTGGAAGTGTATACAATCCATTGTCTCTTTCCTAAAATATTTTATGTTTGTACTATCATATCAACAAATTGAGGATAGTCTTCACGCATCTACTCATATTTAAAATATGATATTTTTTTTAATTCACTTACCACCATTTTAACTCTTATTGGCCAATGATCTGAAAAATCCTTGTCAAGGTATTAATTTTAGCACAAGTGCCTTCATCTAGCCAATGATTTGAGAGTATGCATTTGTCTATTTTTTTTGCTATTAGAATTTGGCCTTTCTTGTTGTTGGTCCATGTATACTTTTTATCTTCAAACTCAACCTCCCATAGATTATTGTGTTGAATAAAAGTTGAGAAATCTCTCATACTTTAGGTTATTTTCCTAATTTTCTCAAAATCTTCATCCAACTTGGTTATGGCATAAAAATCTCCTATGATCATGAATCAAGTTCCTTGGTCTTTACTTCTCATAAAGGCTTCAATCCCACTCTATACTTTAGATCTGCTTGACTGAGTTGTAGGTCCACATACATTGATAAGGATGAAATAAATATTTATAAAGTATCATGTACCTAATGAGGCTATCAAATGCCTAGTTTTATTAGAATATGCATTTGTCTATTTTTTTTGCTATTAGAATTTGGCATTTCTTGTTGTTGGTCCATGTATAATTGTTTTCTTCAAACTCAACCTCCCATAGATTATTGTTTTGAATAAAAGTTGAGAAATCTCTCATAATTTAGGTTATTTTTCTAATTTTCTCAAAATCTTCATCCAACTTGGTTATGGCATAAAAATCTCCTATGATCATGAATCAAGTTTCTTGGTCTTTACTTCTCATAAACTCTTCAATCCCACTCTATACTTTTGATCTGCTTGACTAAGTTGTAGGTCCATAGACATTGATAAGGATGAAATAATATTTACAAAGTATTTGTACCTAATGAGGCTATCAAACACCTAGCTTTATGAATGGTTTCATAGGAGGTTCTAAATGGATTCCAACATGTTAGAACTCCCCCTACCAATATTTTTTGAATCCACAACTTCCATTCACATCTAAACCATACTACTTTCATAGTTTTAAAAACTTCTTCCTTTGTCACTTTAGTTTCCTGGATACAAATAATATCACACTTATTACTTAAATAGAGGTCCCTGATACACCTTTGCTTTGAGGAGGTATTAGCACCCCTTACATTCTATGAGATGGCAATCATTTCTCATTAGGGGTTGTTGGCACTACCCATAAATTACCAATATTAATTTATTATTTAGTAAAGAGAAGTTCAACCAACTTAGATTATTTTTCTTTCTCTAAGTTTGCTCTTGCTTACCTGGCTCTCGCTTGATAATTTGAAGGTTTTCCCTTTTTTCCTTTCTAGTATGAGGAGCAGGTCTTATTATTCTATTCCTTAACAGGTATTAACCTCAAACACTACATTTTCTCTATCACTTTTCTTCTCTTGAATGGTGCAGGAACATCAAGAGAGTCTTCTAAATATGATGAGGTATATTTCTTAGTTAGTACACATGTTCATACCTAAATTATGATCATACTAAGTATATGGTTCCTTAATATTTTGATCCTATTATTCCATGTCCTCTAAGCTGCAAAGTTTCCCTTGGTCAATTAGGAGTTTGTTTACCTAAATCCTGCAAGCAATGTTAGTAAGCAATTGAAGAGATCACGATGGACAGAATCGCTTTTGGATATTAATTGGAAACCAAGTAATATAAGAAATATATGTAATTTGATTTGATTGATGATAAAATGCATATAGTGATTGTGCCATAAATATGAAGTATGGGGTGCGATTGGAAAGACGCACCCCTGATTATTATAATTACAATATGTTAGGAGGGTCCTAACATGCCACCCCCCTTAAAGGAGCTTTGTCCTCAAAGCTGGAAATTTGGAAATTGTTGCTGGATATCTTGAAGAGTTTCCCACGTCGCGTCTTCTAAAGGTAGACCTTTCCACTGGATTAAAACTTTCGTGATATCGCGAGTACGAAGGTGACGAGAGCGGCGATCCAAGATAGCTTCTGGCTCGACGAGAAGTACTCCATCCTCGGAGAATTTTGGAAGAGTGGTTTGTGTCGTGATATGTGTTCCGACTGCGAGCTTAAGGCAAGATACATGAAATACGGGGTGAATTTTGGAAGAGGGAGGAAGCTCAAGTTTGTAAGCAACGACCCCAATACGTTGGAGAATTTTATACGGCCCGCAAAATTTGGGTGCTAACTTCTGAGAACCTTTTTGTTTAAGAGAGGATTTCCGGTAAGATTGGAGACGTAAGAAAACCATATCACCCTCGTGAAAACTACATTCGCTTCTATGTTGATCGACTTGCTGCTTCATGCGATGCTGGGCGGTGTGTAGGTTCTCTTTTAGGATCCGTAGTATTTCATCTCGAGTAGCAAGTTCTGTTTCCACCGCATGGACTTTTGTAGTCCCTGGAATATAGGAAGTGAGGGATGGTGGTTTTTGACCATATAGTGCTTCATAAGGAGTCATTTTGATGGATGTATGGTATGAAGTGTTATACCACCATTCTGCTAGTGAAAGCCACTTAACCCAATGGAGTGGTTGAGTAGAAACAAAACATCGAAGGTATGTTTCCAAGCATTTATTTACAACTTCTGTTTGGCCATCGGTTTGAGGATGGTAAGCGGAGCTCATACGAAGTTGAGTACCTTGTAATTTGAATAATTCCTTCCAAAAGGTGCTAGTGAAAGTTGGGTCACGGTCACTAATAATTGTGGAGGGCATACCATGTAATTTAAAGATGTTATCGAAGAAGAGGTGGGCTATAGTGCTAGTGGTATAAGGATGAGCCACTGGACAAAAATGGGCATATTTAGATAAACGATCAACGACTACGAAAATGGTTGTTTTTTCGCCAGATTTTGGTAATCCTTCAATAAAGTCCATAGAAATATCTGCCCATGTTTTGGTGGGTATAGGAAGAGGTTGAAGTAATCCTGGAGTAGCGAGGGTCTCCCCCTTTTGTCTTTGGCAAACTTCACATTCTTTTACAAAGTTTTTGATGTAATTTTTCATCCCTACCCAATAGAAGGAGGTAGTGGCTCTTTTATAGGTTTTTAAGAACCCTGAGTGGCCTACAGTGGGTGAGGTATGTAACTCGTGAAGGAGTTTGTTTCGATAAGTTGAATTGGGAATGAGGACCATCCTCCCTTTGTATCGTAATATATTGTCCTTCCAAGTGTATGGAGGTTTGCTACTAGGATTATGTTGAAGTTGTTGAATTAAGGCGTGGGTAGCAGGATCATTTATCCATTCTTCATGCACCTCATCTACCCATTTTGGAATAAGAGAGGAAAGAGCATGGATTTGAGGCATATCTTCAAATTTTCTAGAAAGTGCATCGGCTGCCATGTTGTCCTTGCCCTTTTTATGTGTAATTTCATAATCATAGCCAAGAAGTTTAATAACCCATTTTTATTGTTCCGGGGTATTAGTCCTTTGTTCCAAGAAATACTTCAAGCTATGATGGTCGGTGCGTATGATAAAATGTTGGCCAATAAGATAAGGCCTCCAATGTTGAATAGCATGGATGATCGCTAACATCTCTTTTTCATACGTAGAGCGAGCTAAATTCTTAGGAGAAAATTCTTTGCTTATAAAAGCTAGAGGTCTTTCCTCTTGCATGAGTACGGCTCCCATTCCTATTCCTGAAGCATCACTTTCAATGATGAATGGTTTAGAAAAGTTGGGCATGGCGAGAACAGGGGTGGTACACATTGCAGTTTTCAAGGTGATAAAGGCCTCATCTGCTTTAGGCGACCATTTGAAAGCATTTTTCTTAAGTAATGTTGTTATAGGAGCAGCGATTTTACCATAATTTTGGACAAATTTTCTATAATATCCCGTTAGTCCAAGAAACCCACGTAGAGCTTTTAAGGTTTTAGGAATAGGCCAATTTTTCACTTCCTCGATTTTGGAAGGATCTACCATCACGCCATTTTTTGAGACAATATGCCCTAAGTATTCCATTTCTTGTCTTCCAAAGGAACACTTTGATCTTTTTGCATAAAGTTGATTTTCCTTCAAGATTTGTAACGCCTGTTTAACATGGTCCAAATGTTCTTCCCATGTTTTGCTATAAATTAAAATGTCATCAAAGAAAACCAATATAAATTTACGAAGAAAAGGGTGAAATATCTTATTCATTAGACTTTGAAAGGTAGAAGGAGCGTTGGTAAGGCCGAATGGCATCACCAAGAATTTGTAGTGCCCTTCGTGAGTGCGAAAAGCCGTCTTAGGAATATCCTTTTCATTGACTCGTATTTGGTGGTAGCCTGACCGTAAGTCCAGTTTGGAAAAATAAGCTGCCCCATGGAGTTCATCTAATAGCTCGTCTATGACCGAAATAGGAAATTTATCTTTGATAGTCATTTTATTAAGTGCTCGAAAATCGACACATAAACACCACGAACCATCCTTTTTTCTAACTAAAATAATTGAAGAGGAGTAAGGGCTTCTGCTAGGTCTAATGACTCCTGCCGTAAGAAGTTCTTGTACTAATTTCTCTATTTTGGTCTTTTGGAGGTATGGATAACGATAAGGCCTAATATTAGGAGGTTGATGCCCTGGGAATAGTGGAATAGTGTGATCGTGACTTCGTTGTGGAGGTAGTCCTTTTGGTTCATTGAATACCGCCTTATGGTGGTCTAGAATATTTTGTAACTCTGGTGTCTCGTCTTCTTGGTGACTAGGTTGAATTGAAAATAATTGGGCAACCATTCCTTTATTTCCTTTTCGGATAATTTTCTCCATTCTATGCGAGCTGACGATTTGAGAAGGTCCTGATTTCAGGCCTTGGATAATATAGGTTTGGTTCTTTGCTGTGAATTTCATCCATAGTTCATCAAATTCCCATTGGACTACGCCTAAGGTCCTTAACCATTGTATGCCTAGTACAATGTCGCACCCCCCTAGGGGTAGAACATACATGTCGCTTTGCATGGTGTAAACCCCCATAGTTAGTTTTATATTTCTGCATTTTCCTTTGCATGCAATTTTTCCGCCGTTTCCAATCATCACTTCGAAGTTATTGCAAGGGTATATAAAACAATTTTCTTGTTTAGCCACCTTTGGATCGATAAAATTATGCGTGCTGCCAGAATCTAGGAGCACGGTAAGGTTTTGTTTCTTAAAATAACCTTTTACTCGCATTGTTTGAGGGGCAGGAAATCCGGCTAGAGCGTTGAAGGAAACCTTTGGTGTATTTTCTTCGTCACTTTCAAGTGTGTTGGATAATACCTCTACTTCAAGTTCAGGTTCCTCTTCAGTAGCATTTCCTTCCTCTGTGGCATCTAGAATATATAATTTTCGTGAGGCACATTTATGATTTCTGTCAAATTTCTCATCGCAATGGTAGCAAAGACCCTTAGCTTGTCTTTCCTTCATTTCCTCGAAACTCAAACGTTTAATTGGTAGAGCGGGGTTAATTTTGGGGGTTGTGTAGGAGTTTTGGGTTCGTCCATTTTGCAGTGGTTTGGGGTTGGTATAAGTGCTTGATGGTTTCCCCCAAGTTGGTTTTGTGAACCGATTTCGTGCCTTGATTTTGTCTTCTGCTAATTTTGCTAAGCCGATCGTCTCTAACATGTTGGTAGGGTTGTACATTTGTACCTCAATTCGAATTTCTTCTTTTAATCCGCTAACGAAACATTCTTGAAAGAAGGCAACATCTAGTCCAGATGTTCAATTAGCTAACCTTTCAAATTCTGGTTGGTACTCGCTTATTGAAGTGGTTTGGCATAATTTAGTGAGGGCTCCTGTAAAGCTTTGAAACTTGCTAGGACCAAATCGTACTAATAGGTTCTGTGTAAAGGTTGACCACGACGGAGTGCCATTAGTTTTCTCGAACCATTGGTACCATTGGATGGCATCATTTTCCAAATGGAAGGAGGCGATATGCACTTTTTGTATTTTCGGAATTTGATTCAGTGAGAAATACTGCTCTGCTCGGTAGATCCAGTTTATAGGGTTTCCACTTTCAAATTTTGGAAAGTCTAATTTGGTTGTCCGTGGTAGAATGGAAGTTTGTGGACCTCCTAATATTGCTCGGTTTGATGCCCCGGTGTTGGTTGAGTTTGCTTGTGTGGTTGCCTGTTTTTGACTGATGGCATCAAGTTTAACATCTATTGCAAATATTTTCTCGAAGAGTTCTCTTGTGTTACGGGTATTCTCTTCTCTTTCCTGTTTAACTTCTTCAGCGAGCCTTTCATGTTTCTCGTGGATGGAATCCAATGATCGTCGTCCGTCGGCCATTTCGGTTGGTGTAGGTAACGATCAAGGTGAGAAAAATTTAAAATTAATTGGACAATAATTTAATTTAATTTAAAAATTAAATTAATTATATATATATATATATATATGTAATTGCAATTTTTTGCAACTTTTACTCTTTATACTTTAAATCAAGTTGCTTTGTCCGCTTTATATATATATATATATATATGTAATTGCACTTTTTTTTTTTTTTAGTAACTTTTTACTCTTTATACTTTAATTGCACTATGGAATTGCACTGTCCGCTATTATTTAATTGACAGTAAGCAAAAAGCAGAGAACCGGCACGAATTTTGGAGTGAGTCAGCACCACCGAGTACGAAACGAAACACACGGCGGGGTGGAGGGAATTGCAAGGCGGCTGGCGGCAAGGGCAGCGTCGGCTAGCAGGGACGACAAGCTGGCTAGCGGCAAGGGCAGCGTCGGTTAGTGCTGATCAAGTGGCGAGGTAGCGTCGATGTGCTGACAGCCGATCATGTAGCGAGGCAGCGTCAGTGGCAACAAGGCAGCGTCAGTGTGGCGATCGGTTCGATGACAGAGTCCGACCGAAAAAACTTTCTACACGTCGATAATATTAATTTTCAACCTTAGCTTTCGTGAATTTAATTATGTCGTGAATTTGTCGTCGAATTTAATTCTGTCGTGAATTTGTCGCAGGAAAACGACGTAAAAATTTTAATTATTAAACCTTAGCTTCGCGAAAACAAATTACGCCCGGACACCGCTCGAAAAATCCTATTGTCGCCAAAAAATGACTCAGAGAGATTTTAATGATTTCTTTTGTCGTCTGTGCTGCTGTTACTCGGTTTGTGTTCTCCGGTAAGCTTGCAGTTTTAGTGAGATCACGTTAAAACGGAGAACGTCTGTTTTAGTGAGATATGCAGACAAGCCTACTGGTGGTGAGGGCAGAAGCTTGGAATCGAAAGAAAGCCCTGATACCAGTTGCAAGGTTTCCCTTGGTCAATTAGGAGTTTGTTTACCTAAATCCTGCAAGCAATGTTAGTAAGCAACTGAAGAGATCACGATTGACAGAATCGCTTTTGGATATTAATTGGAAACCAAGTAATATAAGAAATATATGTAATTTGATTTGATTGATGATAAAATGCATATAGTGATTGTGCCATAAATATGAAGTATGGGGTGCGATTGGAAAGACGCACCCCTGATTATTATAATTACAATATGTTAGGAGGGTCCTAACATAAGCTTTGACCTATTTTTTCTTTATAGGCTAAATTCTTAAAGAATTGGTATTTTTTCTGATATTCTTACTTAATGGTCTCCATTATTTATTTACTTTCATCTATCTAGACATATTTTTGAGAAGTTGAAAACCATCCTCATCCATATCCATTTGTAAGTTTCTCTTACGATTTTTTACATATGTTTCATTGAAATCTTCTAGGGTATGCTATCTCAATATGTCCCAACTCATGACATCTTCTACATCTAAAAGATATGTTTTCATACAATGGTTTGGGTCCACAAATTATGACCATACTTAAGAATGATTGATTATGGTAAAGGTTTACTAATATCAATCATGACCAATATCTAGTATTAATAGCCAATAATCCATGTTTTGTACTTTTTAAAATCTCAAGGAATTATCCTAGAGTGTTGCCTATTGCCTTGAAGGTATCCATTTTCTAGAATTCAATGGGAAATCCATACATCTTAACCTAGACTAGTACTAGGGATAAATTTACGTTTTCAGGTGCAAAGCTTTCATACAAGAAGGTTTAGGAAGATTCGTGCTCTTCCCATAAACCAAAGACCCCCTTTTAGAATTCTATCTCTTTCCTTCCTAGAATAGAAAATGACTAAGAAGAAACCTTTGGGAAGAAAGGGGAGAGTTACTCCTAGAGACTTTTAACTCCTATCAATCCATTTTCTCATAGCCGAAGCCCTTGGCCAAGACCCATTAAATTTATTGATGACTACCTTATCTTTGAGTAACAAGGATCTCTGCTCTATGAGGTCCTTCCTAACCTCTACTAGTAGGGATACCTCTAAGGATTTAGCTGTAAATTAGTTTGTGGGAAGGAAACTATAAATCAAAATCTACTAAAATTTACCAGTATATAGTAATTATATTATTTGAAAATAAACCTAAAATAATTTGTATGCAAAACTTCTAAGATAATGAAGAGATAAATAAAACTTAGCTAAAAAATGCCATGTCTAGACAAAATGTCCTTCCTTCTTGATGCCCTAGAATTCCATTGCTTCTCCCATCATCATAACACTGATTGATAGATATGTGCAATTCCATTTATAGCAACTTGAAAAATTGTCATTGTCCTTGTTTCGAATGGATGACTTACAAGGTTGTATCTCCATCAATACTACTCATGTTAAAGCTCTTCAAATTCCACACAAATTGGTCCAAGATTCATCTGAATCAGAAACCCTTCGCAAAGATACAACTTTGAAAGGTGAGTTATTTTTCTTAAAAAAATTGCCCTAAAATTACCCTTTAGAACAAGATTACATTTTTATGAATTTTTCGTTAAATATTATAAAATTTTAAAGAAAAATTTAGGCTTTGATCTCGATGACATATATTAATGAGACAAAAATAGTTCCAAACATAGTATATATTTGTGAAAAAATTAAAACTATAAATAAGAATCTAGCAATAATGTGTTCATATATGTGTTTTATTTTAAATTATCATATTTTAGTGTGGTAGCATAACTCAGCCTTCAAATATTTTTAAGGTAAAATATGCATGTGAAAACATTTAAGGTGTACTCCTCTTTAATTATTTCTTTTGTACAAATATATATTATGTCTCAACTTGTTTCTATTTTATTGACATGTGTATTAAAGCCCCAAACTTAAAAAACCAAATGTTCTCTTCTAGTTTTCCAATGAGATTTGATACTTTCTAAAATCCAAAATATTTAATCCAAAAAAAGTGTTATCTAGAAGAAGATAAATATTGTCCAATAAATGCTTTATTTTCCAATTATAGAAAAATAAAATAAATCTATAAAATTAAGATGAAACTATGCTTAAAAATATTATAGTCTACCTTAATTGCTAATAACAAATGCATTTAAATGGACATATCAAAAGAACTAAAAAGAAATTAGCATGGTTATTATAGCCTCTTAAGGAGTAATGTTTACATCTCCTACTACTTCCATAATCAAAAACTTTAATTTATGGCGAAACATTATTGTGGGTAGTCTTTGATTACTAGTATTTTAATTTTCATGTTTTGAGAAACTATTATTTTGTGTCCTTTTATGTGATTTGAAATTTCTTTGTCAAATTTGAAGTCTATAGCTTACAATGCACAAGAAACATTTATTTGAGTGATAATTTTTTGTCCGCATATACTATATGCATTAGTTTATAGTATATCTAAGTCTTCTTGGTTATATTAGTCATGATGTGTAGATTCGTCTTGAAATCAACACTTTTAGTGAGGTGGAAATAAAAAATGCTAGTCTTAGAAGTAGAATGCAAGTTAAAATATGACTTAAATTAACATTCCAACAAATATTTTTTTTTGTAGGAGTTATTCCATCATAGTTTAGGTGGAATGATAGTTAGGGAAGTTATCAACTATCCCTCACAAGGAAAGTGTGATAGTAAGGGTAGTTACCAACTACCTCTCACATGGAACATGTCATAACCAACTTAGAGTGCTATTGTCAACTTCACAAGGACCATGAGTCCAAGTAGTTACCGTCCTCACATGGATGGTGGTTAAGCCATATTTGGTAAATATATGTATATAAATATTCTTCATATATAATGCAAGAAATATCGAAACATTGAGTTCTAACATGTGGTATCAGATCACGTTTGCATATCTTGGAAAGAAGAGAAAATATTTATAGTTGTTTCTCACTCTTGAACTTCCAGTAGAGCTCAAGGATAGTTAAAGTCAACCTTCAAAGTAAAAATGAAAAAGTAACAAATTAGAGGGTGTGATGGAGAATTATTCTAAATACAAGGAGTTCATGAAGTCTAAATATAAGTACGGTCTAGTGAATGAACGAGTGGCATTATTGGAATTGAAAGCTCCAAGGTGGTGGTGAATATCTACAACTATGCTATGAAAGGACTATGTGTATACTGTAAGGATCGACACTATGCTCTAAAAGAAATACTATTTTTTGTAGGCCTGTTAAAGTGTTTGTGTATATAAGGGTCTATGAATATAGTCAAAGTGAAAGACAGTGCTAATACCTATGCTTGTTTGTTGAAGTTTATGTAAAAAATCTAGTGATAGAATTTCATCATTGCCTATCATTGGAAATACCATGTTTGATGCAAGATGCCTGGATGTATCAATTAACATCAAGATTATAGTTTAGAATCTGTGAGGTCTTTTGATATAGTTGAGGATGTAATAGGAGATAAAATCTAATAAGTGTATGATTTAAATTGTTGTCGACACAATCATCCTCAACTCTCAAATAGTCGACAATTTTATATTTGGGTGTGTAAGTTCATTTGCATGCAGATTGGAGGCTTATGTGCCATTTTTAGATTAATTATTTAATTAATCTAAAGGAGGCTTATTTTGGTTGTCATAATCTCATATCATTTAATTTTAGCAACTCCTCACCTTTAGAGATCATGAAGCTAGATTATCTCATATTAACAATCTTATTACTTTAAGAATGCAAAACTAAGGAACATGAAGCTATTAAGAATTGTAACTTACTTGAAACACTAGACATCTACTTTTGTCCTAATATTTCTTTCAAAGGCATTGGAAACCTATGCCTGATATATCTAGGGTTGAGGTACCTTTACAACAGTGTGTCAACTAAAGCGCCTTTACGGTGAAAACTAAATGAGACTCCTTTTAACAAAATAATAGAATGCTCAAAGAATTTCTTGATTAACATGGATGCAAGGAAAAGTCAAAGCTTATAATTGCATGAGACACAAGGACGTGTGAAGTCTATAAGTCAAGAAGATATATCCCACATTGGTAGTGAAAGGAGAATTGAAGAAAAATAAAGGTTTATCCTTTTCATTGTTCAAATTGCAGAGAGAAATAAAAGCTCTTAATTTTTTAAAGGGAACAAGAATATTCCTTCAAGATAGGGAAAAATCCCTCTTATATTTTTTCCAATGAGCCTTTAATTTTTTTTTGTAAAATTGAGCCATCAATTAAAACACGAGTATAAGCTTATATATACTCTTCAAAAAGCTCTTTTTGAGAACAATCCAATGGAACAAAAATATTCCACTTTTTGAAGGTTTAAAATAACAAGTGGTGATCAAGTGGCATTAGCTCAATTGGTTATATTCCTTGACATTAAAGGAGGAGACCGAGGTTCAAATCTTGCCAAGTGATACATGGATAATATCCAATATTTTTTGTAATACCACTATGTGGTGATGATGTAATATGGATGGGACCCGTTTCAATCTCATATAACCAATTAAAATATAGCAAGTGGTGCACCAAAAGTTCTTATTACCTAATTACCAAGTATTGCAAGGTATACACAAATTATTTAAGATTGTATTGAGCTAATTTGTATCAAATTGTTCACTTGTCAAGGGGGCCTTCACCAACATCTGGCATAATATGGGAAAGGCAAAGAGAAAACAAGCAAAGAACCAAGTTAATTTCCAAAAGTGTATATCAGTAGAAGTTAGTATAGATGAAGATAAGCAAGCTAAAAATCATAAAAAGTAACACAAGATACTAATTCCTAAGAAGCTAGTGAAGAGAAGCTACTTGAAGTTCTAATACCATCATAGTCAATAAAGTATTTTCAAGCGATTTTCGAAGAAGTTGAAGATAAAATATTCTCAATATTTTAATGCTACTTACACTCTATTCTCAATGACTACTATGAAGATGTTGTTACACTACCTATTGATATAGGGTTGATAATATACAAGGCATTAGTCACTCTTAATGTCCTTAAGGAGAAGTACAAAATACAAGAATAAATGATTTAAAGGTTAAAGGGCAAACCTAAGCCCAAGATGATAAATATTGGTTCTGATACAAGTGGTATTTTTTAGAGGATACATATTAGTTGTGATATAGGTGATTTGAGTCCTGTGATGGTAGATAATTGATGTGACCTTATTTAAATATAATATACAACTTATGATACAAGTTATTGTAAGATTATTCATAAATAAGGTGATGCAAAAGGTGGTTTTGTTGACCATGATAAAGGTCTTATTGTCATAATTTATTGCAATAGTGATTGTGTCAGAGATAGTGACAATGACACTTCAATTTGTGTGGAAGATCATTATGATGATGGGATCTCGTATTTGAATAAAGATACCAAAAATTAGAGTAGAGATGAAATTTTTTTTGTTTAAATGATAATGATAGAGATCAAAGATGTGATGAAGAATTTGGGTGCATTAAAAAATATACCAAAGTTATTGGTTCTACACTACTGAAAAGAATGGGATACAATGGTAAAGGATTGGGAAAGAATGGTCAAGGTATCAAAATATCCATAATCCCACATATAAGGCCAAAGAATGAAGGTCTTGGGTACATTGATCAAGCAAGAATCATTGATAATAAATGTGTGAAAAGATAAATCTATGATGAAGCTCCTAGGATGAGTTGTTGCAATTATTGTCAAAGATCTAGACATACGACAACTAGGTATTGGTTCCTGCATCCATATAAAATTTGTGGAAGTACTAATCACTCTCAAGAAAATTGTTGGCACAAGGATAAGGTGATTGAAAAAATACATGTTGATTATGGATGGATGAATGAATCCCAATGAAACAAAATGAAAGAAATGTTAAATGGTTTATACAAAGGGATACTGAGTTTGATTGTTGAAAAACATCACAACTTGTTGAATGAGAAGAATGCAAGTTTACCCATAGAAAAATGTCTTGGAAAACTTAATATAAATTATTTTTGTATTAGAAGATGATCCTTAAATAGAACCTATGGTGGAATGTTATGTGGAAAATTCCAAAAATATAATTCAGGTAATTCTAAGAAGCAACAAACGAAAGGCAAGTTGATTCAATAATTGATCCTTTGTGAATAGAAATGGTCCCTATTCATAAAGGAATATCATTAAGGTCACATATGATATATAATCTATTTAATACTAGGAGTGCATTATCAGTAATACTCGATTCTCAAATATGTGTAAGTATAGAATTTACATTGAGGGGGGAAGGAAGATTAATTCTTCCCAATGCTCACTAACTACACTTCATTAACTAGTAAGAATACAACTATCAAAATAAAATTAAACTTGTGTATGTTGTATCCAGTAAGCACTACATAACTGACGATTATGCAAGGACGTGAGAAAAATTGACACATAGTTAAAGAAGCAAAGAGAGACAATAGTTGAAAGTTCATAAATATATGGACAAGTGAAGGCATATGCCTCACTTAAGGTGAAAATATTTGTCACCATTTCACAAGAAGATGAAAATCAATAAGGACCAATCTAACTAATAATCTATGATTGATTGTGTATCCCAATCATAAGTTATGGGTACAATAGTATGTGTTCAACCATGGATAGAAGAAATCATACCTATCCTTGGATAAGCAAAGTGAGGCCAATCCCACTATTGCTTAAGTATTATTGATCCATATTCATACTTGGATCATCATGAATAAGGGGAGAAATTTTTCTCTACTCAAGATCCAAGAGCTAGAGATAAAACTAGAAATTTCTTCTATTTAGAAGCAACATTCAAACACCTTCGTCGTGCTACATGGATGAATCAAGATTAAAGTATTTCAAAAATTCCTTTCCAAGAAATTCTAAACTATGATGTAATAAGAGAGGAATGTAGGAGTTATTCCATCATAGTTTAAGTGGAATGATAGTTAGGGGAGTTATCAACTACCCCTCACAAGAAAAGCATAATAGTAAGGGTAGTTACCAACTACCTCTCGCATGGAACATGTCATAACCAAGTTAGAGTGATATTGTCAACTTCAAAAGGACCATAAGTCTTAGTAGTTACCATCCACACATGTAAGCCATATTTGGCAAATCTATGTATTTGAATATTCATCATCTACAATGCAAGAAATATCTAAGCATTGAGTTCTAACATTTTTTGGTAAGAATTGTTAATATAATCATTTTTTTATATTTACGACATTAGTATCAAGATCTCTTTACACTTAAGGTCGCAAGAAATCACAATATTGTCTAATATTTCTATAAAGTTAGGCAAATATAAATTTAAAATCATCAACAAGTTGTGACGGATGGAGCAGCAAGGAGGAGGAGCGAGAGGTCTAGGGGCATCAAACCCTAGGTGTGGGACTTCAGAGGGCAGATCAGCAGACGCGGCAGGTGGGGGCTCCGGCGAGATAGCGAGGCCCCGAGGCGGAGGATGTGGACAAGGAAGTTCTATTGGAACCGGTCCAAGGGCGTTGGGCGGATGCGGTTGAAGATTTCTACGAGGGGGACCCGGGACTCTATGCGTCGGGATCAAAGGAAGACCCAAGAAGGAGACAAAGAGAAACATGGCAACTAGAGACCTTCATATCTTAATGCTCTTTGCGGTAAGCAAAAATTATCCGACTCTTGTTTTAATCTAAAATCTATCAATGGTAGGTTGCACGTCCCGGATACCTTAGCTCAGCATGTGGCTATGGAGGGCGAGAACATCTTTGGTGGCTAAATTTATGGGGGTGAGGCCGGACTTGGAAGTCATAAGGAGATGGGCCATCCAAAAATGGCGGCCAAGGGCCGGTATGATGATTAAGGCTTTACCCAAGAGTTTTCTTTTGGTGACATTTCAATGTGAGCAGGGACATGGAAAGGACTCTCCAAGGAGGTCCTTGGTTTTTTGGGAAAAGGGGCTTGTATCTGAAGCGTTGGTCCCCGATTTCAACCCCCGAGACTCGAGTCTTTGGATTTGGCTCCTATTTGGGTTAAGATGCCGGGATTACCTCTGCTTTTCGGAGCGGACAAATATTGGGTGGGATAGCTACAGAGATTGGAGAACTAATAGCTATTGATCCTGCAACCTTGAGCAAAACAAGACTCATGTCTGCTCGCATGTGTGTGTTGGCGGACATGAGTAAAGAGCTCCCTAAATCCATTATTTTGTCGTCTATGTTTGGCCTTCATACTCAGGTATTTGAATATGAAAATATGTCTTTTAAGTGTAGTGTTTGTGGGAAGGTAGGGCACCGGGGTATCCATTGCATTTCCAAGAACCGACCCCACTCCAAAATACGATCCTCAAACCCAGAATAATATCCCTCCCCCATGAGATCTCCATTCCTACCCAACACTGGGCCTCAAGGACGTGGAGCTCGAAATCCGAATATCGAGAGACCACTGTTACGCCCTATTGTAAGCAAGAGGCAGCGTTTTAACCCTCCTCCCAAAAATTCCTATGCCCCAAAACCCTCTCACGGGGAGGCTGGTCCCTTTGATGGGAACCCTCAAGCTCAACTCTGCTCCTAAGATGATCCGACAAGCCTCGGAGCCAAATCACAAAGGAAAGAACCCCATAGATCAGCATGCCACAGGGCAAGTAAGTTTGATTGGGTGATACGGGAGGCCTATGGAGGCTCGGTGGAAGTGGTCCCATGTCTGCGAGAGGAATTTATGGGAAGAAATTCCAAGGAGATCAACATCCCGAGTGGAGAGCAGTTTTGATGCATTAAATCATTTGAAGGGAGATCGGATGGACGGCCAAGAAGTGGAATGCGAGGTAGAGGAGACTCAAGAGAAGGATTTAGAGGAGAAAAATCGGAGGAAGGAGCGAGGAAACTAATAATACGAGGCAAGGATACTCGGGGAGGAAGAGGTGAACCACCAAGATCGAGTGTAACCCCAAAGCGGGGAAAAAAGAATCTACTAATCAAGAAGCTAAGAGCACGGAATCATCTCCTTTGTCAAAAAGACCGAGTTAACACTGGAAAGCAGGATTGTTACCCCAAATACCAAGAGTGACCTACCCAAGATGGTTACTAGAAGCCAAGTGAATCCCAAGGAACTTCAACCTAGAGCGGATGTATGGGGATATGGTTCGGTAGGAAGAGGGAAACCTAGCAATGCTGCCTTAAGGCAGAAAGAAGCAGAGCGAGCAGTGGCTGATGGCACTCAAGCGGTATTGCTCTTTGGGGCGAAGGCTCGAGGATCCAAAGCCCATAAATGAAGATTCTTTCATGGAATATTCGTGGGAGTAATCCTGCAAAAATAAGAGCTTTGTATGCTCTTAGACAAGAACACAAACCGGATATGATTTTCTTGCAAGAAACTAAAATGGAGGAGAGTAGAGTTATTCCTTTTAAGAATAGGACTTGGCGAGAAGGCTGAAGTAGTAGGCCAAGAGGCCACTGGAGCAGCGAGGAGGGTTCTTGGTTATGTGGAACAAAAATGTGATTGATAGTAGAGTGATTACGATGTCTAGTTGGTTTATTTGTCTCTTATGTGTGGATAAAACCACGCGGGAAGAGTGGATCTTAACGAATGTATATGCTCCGATTAGACGAGGGAGTGAGAAGGGTTCTTTGGATTCAGCTAGCTGAATTGAGGGATACGGTCCCCAACTACCCTTGGATTGTGGCGGGGGATTTCAATTGCTACCTTAATCCTGTAGATAAATTGGGGGGCTCTCAAAGAATAGCTGCTGATATCTACGAGTTTAGAGATTTTGTTGAGCAACATGAGGTGATGGATGTGGACCTGCGTAGATTCTCCTATACATGGTCTAACAAAAGATTGAAGGAAAACCAAATTCAGATAAGATTAGATAGGTTTCTTCTTTCTCAAGAATGCATGGAGAGGTTTGGGGACTCTTCATTAACGGCACTCCCAAGAATCGGGTCCGATCACAACCCAATTCCGTGGGAAGCGAGGGGAGGACTCTAAGAAAAGATACATCGGACCCTTTCGATTCGAACTTATGTGGTTCCAACATCGGATCTCAAGGATCTGGTTGCCCAATGGTGGGACAAAAAGTATAATGGTTGAAGCGGCCCAAGTGGCATGTAAACTAAGGAATGTGAAGGCTAACATTAGAGAGTGGAACAAAACTTCCTTTGGCAATATTTTTGTTAAAAAGGCAGAACTAAAAGACAAGATCAATGAACTACGGGAGAAGTTGAAGTCGGAGCGACTTACGAGAGGATCGAGAAACCGGGAGAGGGAGGCTGTTAGCCGAATACCACACGATGCTAGGATTTGAAGAAACCTTTTGGAGGCGAGAAATCCAGATTGCGTTGGTTAAAGGAGGGTGACGGAAATACAAAGTTCTTCCATGTCTCTACTCTTCGCCACGGGAGTACTAACAAAATTAAGGAGATCAAGATGGCCGATGGGTCTAACACCAAAGATATGGAAGACATAAGGAGGGAAGCGGTTGAGTACTTTAAATCGTTGCTAGAAGATGTAAATCCGACTATTGAAGAAGAGGACTCTCTGTTGGCAGCCATTCCACCCATCGTAACTGATAATCTTAATGGATTCTTACTTAGTCCTTTCACAAATGAGGAAATCAAGAAGGTCGTTTTTGACATGGATGGTAATGACTCCCCGGGACCGGATGGCTTCCCTGCAACTTTCTTCCAGAAGTTTTGGGATATCCTAGGCAATGATGTAGTGGAAGCTATAATTGAGGCTCAAAAGGACATGGAAATCCCAGAAGGAGTTAATGCTACTTTTTTAGTCCTCATCCCTAAACTAGTGGGAGCAATGGAATTTTCCGGTTTCGCCCTATCGGTTTATGTAACACTACGATGAAGATTCTCACAAAAACAATCGCCAATAAGCTGAAGGTTATCCTTCCTTTCATCATTGATATGAACCAAGGTGGCTTTGTGAAAGGGCGACAAATATTGGATGGTATCATCACAATTCATGAGGTTATTCATTCAATGGTGACTAGTAAGGAAGCGGGTATGTTACTAAAGCTTGATATGAATAAAGCCTACGACCGGGTCTCATGGCGGTTCCTCACCAAGATTTTGGGTAAGTTTGGTTTATGTCCCCAGTGGATTAAGTTGATTTTTAGTTGTATCTCTACTACAAGATTTTCTGTCATGGTGAATGGGTCACCCTCAGGTTACTTTAAGAGTGAAAGGGGGTTGCGACAAGGAGATCCTTTGTCTCCATACTTGTTTATTATTTTAGCGGAAGCATTGGGTGGGAACATTTCAGCGGCGGTGGCGAGATGGTCAATTGGAAGGTTTTAAACCAGGCCTCAACGAGCGGAGCCGGTGTCTCACCAACGGTTTGTGGATGATACAATCATTGTGTCCAAAGTCTCGATACCTCAAGCTAGGAAGCTGAAGAAAATTCTAACCAAGTATGAGACGAAAGTAGGACAATATATAAACTATAAGAAGAGTAGCATCTATTTCTTTAACACGCTTGGTGGGAGGGAGGAAAGAATAGCTAACCTCTTCGGTTGTGGAAAGGAGCTTCTACCAACAACTTATCTAGGCATGCCTATGTTCGAAGGAAGAATGAAGGCTACTTTGTGGAACTCAGTCATTGACAGGATCTCCAAAAAGTTAGCGAGGGTGGAAGGGCGGCCTTCTCGGCTCACGAGGAAAAGCCTTATTAGTTCAAACTACTTTACAGAGCATTCCAATTTCCTGCATGTCTCTATTTAGAATGCTGCAAAGGTCAGAGCTACATTGGAGCTAATTCAACGCAACTTCTTGTGAGTCGGGTTCGGAGGAGAGAAAGAGAATTTCGTTGGTAGCATGGAATCGAGTGTGTGCAAGCAAGGATCGGGGGGGCACAGGGTTAAAGAGAATGAAAGAATTGAATCAAGCTATGATTGGCAAACAGGTATGGAGATTTATCAATAATGATCAATTGGGATGGGTAAAACTTCTTAAGGCAAAATATATCAGAAATAATCAGGACTTCACGAAAGTGATAATCTTCCTAGAGGATCCTATTTTTGGAATTGTTTGCTCGAATGTCGGGAGGTAGTCGGGAAAGGCATCGGATGGAGAATTGGTAATGGAAGACAAGTGGACTTTTGGAAAGACCCGTGGTTGGAAGAGGCCCCTATGAAAGATAACTTAGACCTTCGGGTCCTCCAACATAAACTTTCGAAGGAAATGGGAGGAAAAGTAGGGGATTTTATTGCTTGTAGCACGGGAAACTTCTTCTTGGAAGAAAATCACGAGTTCATAATCTGTCGAGCAAGAGAAGGTGGCCCTAACCAAACTCAATGATGCTTTAAGGGTGTTCCGATCATTCACTGAGGGAGGAAGAGACAAGGCGATTTGGGGCAAAACTACAAGTGGGATCTATTCGGTAAAAAGCGCCTATAAGTTAATCCACTCGGGATTCAATGGGTGGACTCAGACTTCATTATTTGGTTAAATAATTTAACCCCAAAAATAGCTTTCTTCTTTTGGTTGGCGGTTCAAAATAAGATCCGACAACGAGATAATCTGCAAAGGAGAGGTTTCCAATTCATCAATCGATGTATCTTGTGTGAGAAAGCAATAGAATATGTAAGTCATATATTTCTAACTTGTGATTTTTCTTGTACGAGTCTTCCAAATGATCCTGTCCAAATTTCATATAGATTGGAGTCTGTCCAAATAGCATGTCGACTTACGCATACGGTGGGCTTCCCCCTTCAGGGCAAAGCTTTTGACTTGGCTCTGGAAGCTCGACTTACCCCATTTTTTATGGGGGATATGGAATGAGAGAAATAAGAGAGTATTTAAAGGACGTAAGAAAGATCCCGGGTTATGTGGTAATAAAATAATCGAGCTTTGAAAGAAAGCTGGAAAACTTTCTTCTTCAAAAATGAGACCATGTCTCTAAGGGAAAGGAGGATTTTGCGGAGCCGGGAGAGGAACTTCCAGGACCTAGACATTACAACCAACCCACGGGATGGTGTCAAGTGGATACCCCCACACAAAAGTGGGTTAAGTTTAATTTTGACGAGGCGGCTAAAAGGAAATCCAGAGGCTGCAGGGAGCGAGGAGGAGTTTTGAGAAATGAGGAAGGAAAAGTGGTCCTTGCCTTTGCAGAGCCTTTGGGAACTCAAACAAATCATTTTACGAAGCCGAGCACTGCATGCGAGCAATGAGAATTGCAGGACTTGAGGGTTATAAGGAAGTTATCTTTGAAGGGGATTAACTTAATATAATCAAGGCAATTAAGGAGGATAAAGACCCAGTTGGACCATATTGGAGCTTATCCTAGAAGCAAAGATTCATAAATCTCATTTGGTTAATGCCGAATCCAACACACCTTGAGAGAAGGGAACCGAGCGGCGGATCTAATGGCAAATATTGCGGTTTACGTTGGGGAGATGCAAATTTGGAAGGATAACTTCCCTCAAGAACTATTGGTGTTGGCTGCTAGAGAAGAGCTAAGATCAAACTGTTAGAGCATCGGGGAGATCGGAGGGGCTGATGATGAGTAATCCGACGAGATGGAATTAGGCGAAAAAGGCATCCCATTTGTTGGGGCACAGGAGGTGACAAGTGTACGGTACGACAACCTAGTGTTAGTAAGTGCTAGGTGTTGTTTGGTTTTTGTTTTATCTGAATAGTCAAGCGACAAGTATAGGATTTTGGACTCTAAGTATGGCTTAATGTGAGTCTTAGAAAGATCCATTTTGTATTTTGATTATACGGGCTTGATGCTAGAACCAGCCCATTTTGACTTTGTAAAAGGTTTGTGGACCTTATAACCACCTCTACCTTATACCAAAAAAAAAATAAATTTAAAATCATCGTCTATACAAATAAAGGAAATTTTTATTATATGTCATATGTCATAGTTCATTACTTTAGTTTCAACTCATCCTTGAATTGTATTTGCAACATTTGAAAGTATTTTCATAAGTTATTTTTCTCTAAGTATCAATTGTATATCATACAACATCAACATAGACTAACTGTGTTACATTACACATTGCAAAAGAATATCCATGTCTTATTAAAATTAATGATAGATGGTGAAAAACAAGGATTGAATGATGGCTAGACCTTTCAAAATAATTTGAAATGGAATTTATACATTTTTCCTAGTTTATGGCAAAATATATCTGAAACACATATAGAGCTACATGAGAGAGCTTGATATCTTATGAAACCCATCACTAGTACTTGAAGTTCTATCAACATGATGAAAAATAACTATAAATTATATTAAATTGAGTATTTGCAAAATCCAAAACCTATTAGCAATAGTGGTAGAAAATCACCCATGTAAGTATAAAAGAATGATTAAAATAGTCATTTCTTTTACAATAGATAAAATTTGCATAAAGTTTCAATAAGCTTTTGTAAATAGTATTAAAGCATAATCAAATGGCATTAGCTCAATTGATTAGATTCCTCGATTTTCGAGGAGACCCAAGTTCAAATCTTGTGAAGACGATATATGCATAATAGCCAAGTTGTAATACCACTATGTCATGATGATGTAATATAGGTGAGGTCTATATCAATCCCATATAACCAATTACAAAAAATGGGTATTGAAGCATATAGTAATTTAGATGCACAACAACTACAAAATAAAATTATTTTGTTGGACTTCTAACATCATAGATGCTATAAACATATTTATATGTTAGAACAATTAATTAATGATTGGATCATTACTTATAGAAAATAATTAATGGAACACTTTGAATATTAAAAGGGTTACCTCTTGAGGATCCTCAAAGATAATGGATACATGTTAAATCGTCTCCATAAGGTATTTAGCAGGGGAAAATAACACAATAAAAAGAAATATAAATATTGCATCTTAGTTACTTTACCTTATGTCCAATAAACTTCTAAAATATTAGCGAGAACTTTGAAGACACAATTTGGATACAATATTTAGACTTGCTAATACCCTAAGAAAAATGCTAAACAAGGTAAAATATAGGGTAGATCATGAGCCCTATAAGGATGTCTATATAATTCCTCTATTATGTGGAGCATTGTACACTAGTGAAACTAGAAGATCCATAAAAACAAGGTTGAAGAAGCACCGTGTAGTTATACAAATATATAAATTTGCTAAATCAACATTAGCAAAAAAATATTCTGAGACAAGTTACCATATCTATCTAGAAGAATCCAAGTTCTTATAAAAATAATATCATGAGACTAAAAGAACAATAAAGGAAGTGAACCAAAAATTGAAAAATGATCCGTAAACTACATTATGGAGGATGAATTCAAGCTTAGCTAATCATTGAAACCCCTAATCCATTGCATAAAACAATTTCATAATATTAATGTTCTTGCATGTAGAACACCTAAATAGCTCCCCTTTATATATTTTTTTTCTTTTTTCTATTTTGACCTATCTCTTGTTTTTAAACCTTGGTTAGATGGGCTTTTAGAAATCTACTTAGAAACCCTAGTTTTCCAATTAATTTAGTACAACTGTATAACAAAGGTTGACTATTATCAAGTCATTGTTATATATGAGTAGGTTTGAAAAATATATTTATAGAAAATCATATATAAATATTTAAATGCAATCGTATATGATTTTCTCATTCCTAGTGATGGAAAGTGAACTATGTATTAAAATATCAAGCCTAAATATTCACACATAAGTACAACATCTCATGAACATCTAAGAACATAAATCAACGAATTTAAGTCATCCAAAAATTATTTTAGAGCAGATAAAGAAGTAAACAAACAAGAAGGTTTACCTTGAAATAATCTAATCTACCATAATACCATCATCAGGGGACAAAGCTTTAAGAGAACCATGGAATATGTATGTGAATGGTTAGATGATCCAGCCAATGTAAATACCATAGACATAGTGAACTAAAATTACAAGATCTTGTAATCATGATCAAAATAATAGTATGAAATAAATAAAATATCTTGGTGATGTTCCATATAAGATGAAGGTATAGAGATACCTACACATAGAGGATATTTACATATGGTCACAAAAAATGAACATATTATGTTCAATGGCTTGAAAATATGAACCAATGTGGATAAAATCTTCATATAACTAGATGAGTATCTAATTTGAGAAACATTCTAACAATAATAGAATTAATTTATATCCAGATGATGGACAACAAGCATATAAACTAAGGCACCCAGTTTAAATCAAGATGTTGATATCACACCTAAATCATACATATATAAGGGAAACCATTTCAATCAAAATGGAATAAGGTAAATGCTTACAATAAACATAAATTATACATATATAAGTAAAACCATTTCAATAAAACCAGAATAAGGTACATGCTTACAATAAATGAGTCTATAAATCAAAGAATAATAAAAGAGCTAGACTTTACTAGAACCAAAATGTTATGATGTATTTGCACTCTAAAAATAGATAGTTTTTCCAACTTGCAAATACAAATCAAAACACCTTAGATAGCCATGTTAACTAGTTAAAATTAACCATTAATTGTTCCAATGCACTAAATTAGATTGAAAATGGTCATATGCACCATATTTTGATATGATATTTGTTCTTTTTGTAGACACATAATAGACACAAAAAATTGACCCACTAAGGTGAGTCATTTTCCCTAGATCCCTTGCTTTCTCCTTGGGAAAGTAGGGTCATCTTTGAGCCAAATTTTCCCTACCAAATCTTCTTCCTTCCCCTCAAATCTTATATCATTGGATCGGGCTCAAAAAGAGCTTTCCAACGGTATATGATTTATCCCATTCTGACTCTATTTGGTCCTCCAAAGTGCATTAAAACTGCATAGGGGTCTTGCTGTTGCGAAATCACGGTCCACTTTTGAGGGGTGCAATTTCGCATTCCTAAGGTTTTCTAGCTGTTGCGAAATCATGGTCGGCCCTTATGGGGCACGATTTCGCATTTCTAGGGTTTTCTCTTAAGGAAACCCTAATTTTCAAAGTTGACATCATTTTACATCGGCTTGTCTTAGTTTTCCCACCCATTCTTCTTTCAAATCCACTATAAAAGGAGGGTTTGAAGTCTTCTTTTTACCCAAGTGATTTTCCACACAATAAAGTGATCTAATCAAGAAAAGCTCTCAAGTGTTTTCTATTCTTCTTCTTCTGCAAGCAAGCTAACTCACAAGTGTGAAATATAGTCTGTTGAAGCTCTATTTTCTATTGCATTGGATTGTGTGTCATGGATCTTGGTGGACAAGTGTTGAAGCCCTAAGGAGAGATCGACTATTTGGAGGTCTTCACCCTTCTTCCTATTTTTTGCTATCTACCAAGTGTTTTCGCTTATCTGCATCTGCATTTTAATTAGGTTTTCATTACACATCTATTAATTCATTTTCTAAGTTTTCTCCTTGCTTCTACGAAATCGCCCCGATCATTTTGACGATTTCGTCGATCTAAAATCGCGATCGCTCTTGGAGGCACGATTTCGCACAAACCACGTTTGGGAGCAACCTGCTACCCCCAAACCCTAGATCTATGTTATATGTTGCATTTAGACCATATTAGTGCATTATATGCTCTATTTTATCAATATGTTCTATTACATTTCATTATGCATGTTCATATTCCAAAGGTCAACTTTCACTTCTATTTTCAAAGGTCAGCTAAAAGGACCTAGGGGGCTTGACTATTGTACCTCCAAGCATTGCTATACAGTGGCCTAAGTAGGCCCCCTAACGCTAATCATATTTTTCAAGTGTTTGCCAAGTTATTTTGTAGGAATAGAGATCATTGGATATCGTTGGATAAAAGATAAAAGCTTGGATCAACCATCGGATAAGATAAGTGCCCTAGTTAATCTTTAGGTTATTTTTTGATGTTTTTTATTTCTATTTAAAACCCTAGATCTAATATAAAAGAAATATATTTAATCAATTTCTAGGTATTTGAAAATAAACAACATATAGTGTGCACTTAGGGTTTAAAATTGTTTGTGCATCTTCTCTTGAACCCTTGCTCAAAAGGATTTCATTTTGCAACCCTAGGTTAGAAATCATTCAAACAAAGAATCATTCTAGGGTTAGCTCTTATTTTCTTGCATTCTATATTTTTACATTGTCCTTTATCTTTCATAGCTTAGATCTAGAAAGGCCAAACATAGGTGATTGTCTTGAACTAAATACATCAAACATTCCACCTCAAACTTGGAGCGAGTCCTAAAACCATTCCTGGTGAACCCTTCCCCTCTTTTACATCGAGGTGTAGAGAACAACATACCCCCATGGTCACCTTGACTTCCTTATGGATCCAATCGAGAATCGTACATGATAGGGTAGTTTTCCCCCTCTACATTCTTTGGTGAACCCGACGTGAACACCTCCTTTTCTTTTGAAAACTCTAAACAAGATCACTAATTCTATTTGTTTAGATCAAAAAATATTTAAAAACTATCTTAAAATATTTTGCTTATTTTTGTTGGTCTTCTTCCTTTCCACTTTACCCTTCTTTCCTTTCCTAATGGCTTCCAACCTTGGGAATGGGTGAAGGCTTTTAAGGCTTGATGAGATTTTCCAAGAGAATGATCAGATTGATAGAGAAAATCATAATCTAGAGGAAAATGAAGAGATTGATAATAGTCTTGATCCTATTAGGGGACCCAATGGGAACCTTACCTTTAAATCCTTTGAACATATGTGGAGCTTTTACAAGTATCATAAGCATACCTTGGATATGGCTCTAGAAGAGGAAGCCCTACTCGAGGATGTTAGAACATCTCAGCATCAAATTATCCCTCCTTAAGATGTTCATAATAACTCCTTGAGTGAATATTTGAATCATGGTAATCTTGTCCATCATCCAACTTATGCCACTACTATAACCACCAATGTTGGAGGGAATCCACAAGATCCTCCAACTAGTAGTGTCACTCAAAATTATATTCAATTTCCTCCTCAATCCACTTATCTCAACAATTTTGCTTATGTTCCACCAATTATTAATTATCCTCCCCAACAAGATACCACATATCACAATAATATCAATACTTCCAACTTGGGCCAAGTATCCCTTCAACAACCTCCCTTAGGGAATCTAGGGGTATTGCATAGAAATGATCCAGAGGTGCAGAGCTTGACAAATATGGTAAAATAATTAGTTTCAAAAGTGGAGATGATTCAGCCTTCAAGTTTCACTTATAGTTATAAAGAGATGTGCAATCAACCATTGGATCCCATTGTTGTTGCTAGACCTTATCCTAAGCACTTTCCTATGCCAATTTTACCTATATATAAGGGAACAAAAGATCCAATAGAGCATTTAAGAAGATTTAGAACAACATGCCATGATCTCATATATGATGACATGTTGTTACTAAAAACATTTCCTAAAAGTCTTGGTGGCATGGCATTAGAGTGGTACTATCGATTACCTAATTATTCCTTGAGGAATTTTGAAGAAACAACAAAATTATTTGTTCAACAATTTAGTGCTTATGTTGAGAAGAATGTGACCATGAAAGATGTTTATAATTTGAAACAAGGTAAAGAAGAGAGTTTTTCAAAATTTCTATCTCATTGGAGAAGTCTAGTTGGATGCTTAAGATATACTTTACCTCCTCGAGATATGCTTGAGATATTTATTGGAAATTTGCAAGAACAATTATCCTATGCACTAGAAACAACTACTATCACATCCTTTGAACAAGCAATTGAGTTAGCAAAGAAAGTGGAACAAGCTCTTATCAGAAGAGGACAACTCAAAGTAAAAGAAGAAAAATCTACTAAGTCATAGTATAAGAATAAGCATGTGGTAGGTGATGGTGTAATGGATAGTAGGCCTGTTAATAGCATTGCTAACACTCTACAAAAGATAATACTTCAAAAACCTCCATAGAGGAATTTCACAAGACTTGGCATACCCATGGAAGTAGTTCTACAACAACTTTTGGAAGCTAATATGATTGAGTTACCTCCCATAAGGTAACCAGATACTACAACTAATTGGTACAAGGTAGGTCAACATTGTGCATATCACAGAGTAGAAGGACATTGGACAAATTCTTGTAAGAAGTTGAAACATGTGGTTCAAGATTTGATTGATGCAGGACATCTTGATGTAGGAAGTTCTCAATATTCAAATGGTCAACAAGGGTCCATGATTAATCAGAATGTACCTAAGCAAGGTCAGTAAGAAGCTAATCAAGTATCTTATAAGAATGTGCCACCTCCTTATGGTAATATGGTTGGTATGATAGCAACTACTTCAGAATAGTAGGTGTAGAATCGATAGATCCAACGGTCTCAATAGGAGATGAGTTTTTCAACAAATATTTCTCTCTTAGAACTTTTGCAAACTTCTCCTACTCATGGAGAAGCCTTGTTAAATGTTCTAAAACAACAATCTATTCCTCCAGATATTTCCCCTAGTGATATGGCCAATATTGTAAGTTCTCTTGGGATACATCATATCTCATTCTTGGATGATGATATTTCTTCCTCAAATTTGCAAGGAGATTCTTCCCTTTACATCACTGCATTTATTGGGGATACTTTTATCAAGAGAGTTATGATTGATAATGGTTCTTCCCTTAATTTATGCACATATCAATTTTTTCAAAAGTTTGGATTAAAAGAGGAAGATTTAACTAAATCTGGTGACATCATTAAAACTTTCAACAATGAGTCCCAAGAAGCTTGTGGTACCATATCTCTTCCCCTTAAGGTTGGACCTAAGATTTTAGATACATTGTTCTATGTGGTATCTTGCCCTTCATATTTTAATCTACTTCTCAAACATCCTTGGATCCATGCAATGAAGGTCATCCCTTCCACCTTTCATCAATGTTTAAAATTTGAATTTAAAAACCAACTTGTTACTATTTTGGGTGATCCTCATCCATTTGAATATTGCTCACCAGATGATCTAGCTCAATTTCATTTATCAGATTCCTCACCTAACATAACTAAGCAATTTGAAAATTTTAATATAAGAGAGGAATCAATAACCAAAATCTCATCCTGGGATCAAGACAATCCTTCTCATCAGGAGCCTCTTCTAGATGAATCTCATCAAGGTTTAGAGTGGAGTGTTGAGGATGAGGGGTCACCCTCTCCTCCTTTGTTGGTCTCAACCCTAGAGCAGTATACCATAGATGAGGATCTACCTCATAATGATATCTGCTTTGATGGGTCTATCCCTTGCGCAACGCAGGTTGAGTCTTCTAGTTCTCAAGTGGACTTTGGTTCTATGTCTCCCGAGGACCTTGAGCAACTAGGAGTGATTCCTACCCTACCTCCTCTTGAGGATGAGTTATCCATTCTCATCGAGGAGACCATAGATGTGAACATAGGTTCTGAGGAAGCCCCTAGAATCCTTAAGTTAGGTAAAGCCTTGTCCATGGATGAGCAGGAGCAATTGACCAATTTGTTAAAATAATTTCAAGATATTTTTGCTTGGTCATATGCCGACATGCCAGGGCTTGATCCCTCCCTTGTTATGCATCATTTGGTAGTTAAGCCTAGTGCCAAGCTTGTTAAGCAGAAACTTAGGAAGATGCATCCTAAGGTCACCCTTTTAGTCAAGGAGGAGCTCCAAAAACTCCTTGATGTCAGTTTTATAAAAGCCATCGACTATTCTGATTGGATCTCCAATATCGTTCCTATAGCTAAGAAGGAAGGAACAATCAGAGTATGTACTGAATTTTGGGACATTAACTTAGCATGTCCCAAGGATGATTTTCCCTTGCCCAACATAGATCAGATCATAGATTTCACCACCAAATGTGGAATGCTTTCGCTCATGGATGGTTTCTCAGGATACAATCAGATCTTGATTACCCCTAAAGATCAGGCCAAGACAACATTCATCACTCCATGGGGTACCTTCTATTGGAAAGTCATGCCTTTTGGCTTGAAAAATGTAGGAGCTACCTATCAATGGGCCATGAATTATATTTTCCATGACATGATGCATGATATTCTCTAGGATTATGTGGATGATATCTTAGGTCGCTCCATAGAATGAAAGGATCATGTCCATGATTTAAGATGAATTTTTGAAAGGCTTCGATATTTCAAGGTTCATCTTAAACCCGCTAAGTGTGTGTTTGGAGTCACATCTGGCAAGTTGTTAGGCTTCATAGTTTCTAGGTGAGGCATTGAGGTGGACCCCACTAAGATAGTGACTATCATTGACATACCTCCTCCCTACACCCTGATCGAACTACGTAGCCTACAAGGTAAGCTTCAAGCTATTCATCGGTTCATTGCCTAGTTAGTCGATAAGTGTCAACCCTTTCTTAAGCTTCTTAAGAAAGATGTGGTCTTCTAGTGGGATTCTGAGTGTCAAAAATATTTTGATGATCTCAAATAGTATCTCACTTCCCTACCTATCTTAGTTCCCCCTATGCCTAGTAGGCATTTGATGCTTTACATAGCAGCCACTACTCATGCTTTGGGAGCCATGCTAGCCCAACATGATGATCAAAACAAAGAGTGAGCTATCTACTATATCAGTAGAACTTTGGTTAGCTATGAAACTAGGTACACTCCCTTAGAGAAGCTTTGCCTTATCATAGTGTTCACTTCCTAGAAGTTAAGACACTACATGCTCAGCCATAAGATATTGGTAGTTGCAAAGTTTGACCCTTTGCACTATTTGATGTCTAAGCCCCACCTTTTAAGTCGAGCTGCTAAATGGGTGTTGGCCCTTAGTGAGTTTGACCTAAATTTCATAGGTCAGAAGGCTATCAAGGGTCAAGTAATTATTGATCAGTTAGCCTCCGCTCCCCTAGAAGTTGCCCATCCTTTAGTCGTTGAGTTTCCTGATGAGTGCTTCAACGTCGAAGTTGAAGAGCTAGAGTCTTGGAATTTATTTTTTGATGGAGCCCGATGCATGAAGGGCACTGGTGCTGGAGTCATTCTAGTCACCCCATAAAAACAACTCATCCCCTTGTCCTTCAAACTTTATTTCTCTTGCACAAACAATACTGTAGAGTATGAAGCTTTGATCCTTGGCCTTAGAGTAGCCTTAGCTTTGTAGGTTAGAGTCCTCTCGATCTTTGGTGACTCTCAACTTGTGGTCAATCAGATTAATGATGTTTATCAGACTCAAGATGATAAACTTAAGCCCTACAAGGAGATTATCACCAAGTTGTTGTCCTCATTCGATCGAGTAACCATAGAGTCTATCCCTAGATCCTCAAACTACCATGTGGATGCCATGGTCACTACTGCATCCTTATTTCCTTTAGAGTTGGAAGATGATCAAGCATCGATTATCATTAGACAACTTTGGGAGCCCACATCACTTGGTTCTTATCTTGTTCTATTAGATTGTTTGACCATCGAAGATTCCCCATCTGAGCCATGGTATACCGACATCTTTAATTTCCTTAAGGATGGTTTGATACCTGATGGTTTAGATCATAATCAATGTAAGATTTTGTGCAAAAGAGCATGTTGATTCATCATAATCGACAATACTTTGTATCGACATTCTTTTGAAGGTATCCTCTTATGATGTCTTAACTCCGATGAAGCCCGACTTGCTCTTAGTGAGGCTCATGAAGGTTCATGTGGAGGTCATTTTAGTGGTAATGCTATTGCCAAAAATCTCCTTTGGATGGGGTACTATTGGCCTTCCATGGAGAAATATGCATGTGACTATGTGTGATGCTACGACAAGTGTCAATGCCATGACCATCTTGTTCATGCTCCTTCTCAAGACCTTCAGGTTATCTCTTCCCCTTGGCCATTCTCCATGTGGGGATTGGACATTATAGGGAAGGTTAACCTAGTGTCATATGATGGTCATAAGTTTATCATTATAGTGATTGAGTACTTCACTAAATGGGTCGAAGCCATACCCTTAGCTATGGTGATTGGAGCCCAGGTTTCCAAGTTCATCTTCAACTAGATTCTTTGTAGGTTTAGGATTCCTTTGATGATTATCTCTAACAATGACACTCCTTTCAAGAATAAGGATATCCATAATATTTGTGCTAAGTACAAGATTCAACATAAGTGGTCAACTCCTTATTACCCTTAGGGTAATGGATAAGTCAAAGCATCCAACAAGTCCTTGATCAAGATCTTGAAAAAGTTGGTTAGTAAGACTGATCGTGACTAGCATATCTAACTTTATCCTACCTTATGGGCCTATCGCACTAGTGTGCATACTCCCATAGGTGCCTCACCATATGTCTTGGTATATGGGTCTGAGGTAGTGTTTCCTTTTGAGCTTGAGGTTCCCTCATTGTGCATCTTGTTGCAAGATGCCTCGATCGATGATGAGTATCATGCAGATCATTTGCACCAATTGGAGCTATTGGATGAAAAGTGCATTCATGCCTTAGAGCATTTGTGAGCCTATCAAGATAGGCTTCGATGATCTTACTCTAAGAAAGTTTACAATCATTCTTTTGAGGTTGGGGACCTTGTCCTCAAGGAAAACCAGAAGAACACTAATGCTCATGTTGATCTTCGAGGTAAGTTTCAACCCAATTGGTTAGGGCCCTTTGTCATAACGACCAAGTTTGGCTCAGGTGCCTATCATTTAGCTTCTCTGGATGGTAAAGAACTTAAAGAACCAATGAATATAATGCATCTCAAGAGATATTATGCATGATTCATCATTTTCATTGCATTTTGCATTTAGCTTAGATCATACTGCATTCAGTTTGCTTGCTCATATTGCATAATTGCCTATCATATTTTGCATGGTTGCCTGACATTCTATTTCTCTTGCATTTTTGCTTGTCATAATTGCATGGTTGCTTGTTCATGACTACTTGATCATATAGAATTTTAAGGATTTTGCGATAATGGCAAGTGATGACACCTAGTTAGGTCGTAGCTCACATGCATTGCACTCTCACTAGGGCTCTGATGCCTAGCGAAGTCCCCAACCTAGGTCCCATACATTTTCATCCCTTCTTCTTTTCAATTTTTCTCTTTTTTCTTCCTCTCTTTTCTTCTAGCACATGCACACACTCACATGGTGTTATGCTCAGATTTCTTGGTTCATACATATTCTTACACACCTCTATCGAGGGTAGCACTCCTTGCTCATTCATCATACACATCAGTAGTAACATTACACCCCTATCGAGTTACACTCCTCTTGACTCAATGGGCACTACACCCCATTATAAGATAAGCTCCATGGCCATTTTAGTAGGTCATGACATACATCCTAGTGGGTAATCACCCCATAATAGTCACTAGTGAGCAACCACCCATAGTGGGTCACACTCCATCATTTGATCATTTGTCCATCTTAGTGAGTGCTACACCCATAGTAGGTTTTCACTCCATATTTGGCCATCCTTTTGGGTATAACACCCTTCATCCAAGGTTTTCGACCAGTTTCTCTTGCTTTCTATCTCATTGACCTTCTTTGGAGATGTTCTTATTCTTCTTCTTCTTCTTCTCTCCTCTTCCCTTATTCTTTATTTTCCTTTCTTCTATTCATCCTTGCATTTCATATTAGATAGATTGCATTTCATGCTAGTTGCATTAGATTCATGTTGTACCCAGTAATCCTTGCCATGTTGTTTGCTTGTGTTTTCTTGTGTTTTTATGTTTTTCTTTCCTTGTCTTTTTCGAGTTTCTTAAGGAAATTTTCATTCCTTCCAAAACTCGAGGGGGCATCCTAGCCTTAGAGGCATTAATGGTAGTAATGTCTCACCTTGTGTGCAAAAGTCTAGAGTATCCATCGTGATACCCCTTTTGCACCACTCCTTTTATGTGTTTGTTGCCTTCTTGCCCATAGGAGTCTACATCTTTCTTTGATGCATTTACTTGGCCATAAATGCATCAAAGAGGGAGTAAAATGTAGACATGAAAAATTGACCCACTAAGGTGAGTCATTTTCCCTAGATCCCTTGTTTTCTCCTTGGGAAAGTAGGGTCATCTTTGAGCCAAATTTTCCCCTACCAAATCTTCTTCTTTCCCCTCAAATCTTATATCATTGGATCGGGCTCAAAAAGAGATTTCCAACGGTATATGATTTGTCCCATTCTGACTCTATTTGATCCTCCAAAGTGCATTAAAATTGCACAGGGGTCTTGCTATTGTGAAATCATAGTCCACTTTTGAGGGGCATGATTTCACATTCCTAAGGTTTTCTAGCTATTGCAAAATCGTGGTCAGCCCTTACAGGGCACGATTTCACATTTCTAGGGTTTTCTCTTAAGGAAACCCTAATTTTCAAAGTTGATATCATTTTACATCAGCTTGTCTTAGTTTTCCCACCCATTCTTCTTTCAAATCCACTATAAAAGGAGGGTTTGAAGTCTTCTTTTTCCCCAAGTAATTTTCACAAGTGATCTAATCATGCAAAAAGCTCTCTAAGTATTTTTTTTTCTTCTTCTACAAGCAAGCTAACTCTAAATGTTCAAGTGTGAAATATAATCTGTTGAAGCTCTATTTTCTATTGCATTGGATTGTGTGTTGTGGATCTTGGTGGACAAGTGTTGAAGCCCTAAGGAGAGATCAACTATTTGGAGGTCTTAACCCTTCTGCCTACTTTTTGCTATCTACTAGGTGTTTTCACTTATCTACATCTGTATTTTAATTAGTTTTCATTATGCATCTATTAATTCATATTTTTAGAGTTTTCTCCTTGCTTCTGTGAAATTGCACCTGATCATTTCAAGGCGCGATTTCGTTGGTCTAGGAAATCATGGTCGCTCTATGTAAGGTGCGATTTCGCACAGACCACATTTGGGGGAAACTTGTCACCCCAAACCCTAGATCTATGTTATATATTGCATTTAGGCCATATTAGTGCATTATATGCTCTGTTTTATCAATCTGTTCTGTTACATTTCATTGTGCATGTTCATCTTCCAAAGGTCAACTTTCACTTCTATTTTCAAAGGTTAGCTAAAAGGACCTAGGGGGCTTGACTGCTGCACCTCCAAGCATTGCTATACAATGGCCTAAGTAGGCCCCCTAACGCTAATCATATTTTTCAAGTGTTTTCCAAGTTATTTTGTAGGAATAGAGATCATTGGATATTGTTGGATAAAAGATAAAAGCTTGGATCAACCATCGGATAAGATAAGTGCCCTAATTAATCTTTAGGCTATTTGTTGAGTGTTTTTTATTTCTATTAAAACCCTAGATCTGATATAAAAGAAATATATTTAATTAATTTCTAGGCATTTGAAAAATAAACAACATATAGTGTGCACTTAGGGTTTAAAATTGTTTGTGCATCTTCTCTTGAACCCTTGCTCAAAAGGATTTCATTTTGCAACCCTAGGTTAGAAATCATTCAAACAAAGAATCATTCTAGGGTTAGCTCTTGTTTTCTTGCATTCTGTATTTTTGCATTGTCCTTTATCTTTCATAGCTTAGATCTAGAAAGGCCAAACATAGGTGATTGTCTTGAACTGAATACATCAAACATTCCACCCCTGGACTTGGAGCGAGTCCTAAAACCATTCCTGGTGAACCCTTCCCCTCTTTTTTTACACCAAGGTGTAGAGAACAACATACCCCTATGGTCACCTTGGCTTCCTTGTGGATCCAATCGAGAATCGTACGTGGTAGGGTAGTTTTCCCCCTCTACACTTTTATATTAAACAAATAAAATAAATATAAAAGAAAAGGGGTATGAATTAGCTTAACCTACTAATAACTTGCAATGGATTGAAGAAGGATAGTGATAGAACCACCATAAACATTTAATACATTGAGCTTGATAAGACATCTGATTTATTGAATAATTGTACCATAAAATTAGAATAGATATCCAAGTTTAACATATTCACAAGACTTATAGAATCATTTAAAGACAAGAGGAGTCTTAGAAATGGAGATCCTCTATCACCATATCTATTAATTATTATGGCAGAGGTACTAGGAATGAATTTGAAAAAATTCATACAAAGATGGGCTAATAAGCAGACTTAAGGCTGGTATTAACATCGACAACATCATCTATCAATGGTTTGTATATGATACAACCATTTTTGGTAGGGCAGGAAAAATTGAGGCCAAATATTTGAATAACTTATTAAACGAATATGAAAGAGTTTCAAGGCAAAAATTTAATAGGACAAAAATCCAAAATATACTTCCTAAACACTCCAACTAGAATTAAAGTAAGAATGTGTAGGTTACTTCAAATACAGGAGGCAAATTTACCAGTAATATATCTAGGGATGCATTTATTTGAGGGAAGAATGATGATAGAATTATGGAATCTAGTTACAAGTGAAGTTCAAAATAAACTATCGATATGGAAAGGTTGATGTTTATCGTTAGCAGGAAGAGTGAAGTTAGTTAAATCAATCTTATAGGCCATTCCAACATATTATATGACCTTGTATATTATGCCAAAATTGGTAGAACAAATTTTAATCTATATTATGTGGTCATTTTTATGGTTAGGATTACACGATGAAAGAAAATTTCCTTTGGTGAAATGAAGCAAGGTGTTTGATGATAAAACTAGGGGAGATCTCGATTTAAGAGTTCTTATAGATGCAAACTTAGCTCCAAGGGGAAAAGTAATTTGGATATTGTACAAAGAGATTCAAATATAATGGGAAAGAATTATTCTAAGTACATTGATATCAATGACCTAAGCTTAATATGTATTGCATTCTCACTATCAAATGGTTTTGTACTATGGAATGGTTTTAAAAAATCAATTTATCTAGTGATTAAAGGTCTAAGATAGGTGGTGAGAATTGAAAGAAAATTTTCTATGGATGGGTACTTGGTGTGATAAAAAACCACTCAATATAGATCTAAATTTGAAACTATGGATGGGATTACTTCAATATAAATATGATGATAGGGTTTCAAATATTATGTACATGGATAAGAAGGAAGATACAAATGGAAAGATTTATACCAAACATTGTTGCTAGGAGGTAGTTGAGTAAAAAGATAACCATAGTAATTATTTCGAGGGGAGCCGAGGATAAGTTGATTTGGGAGTTGAATAGCTTAGGAGAATACACAATAAGAAGCAAATATAATGTAAAGAACCAACAAAATAAGATTGTTGTAAAAATTTGAAGATATATTTAGGATAACCCAAGCATTCCAAAAGTCAAAATATTTGTATGGCTAGAAGGTCATAGGAAAATTTTATCCTAGGATAACCTAGTAGAAAAGGGTTTTCATGGCCTCTCACCAATTGTAGTATGCCAAAAATATGCATGGGTGTGTTGGTCCTAAGTGTATTCCTTCAGGAGTCGTCCACACTCTTATGGCAGAGCGTTGTTGCTAACCCATCATTTTTGGGAGACTATGCTTTTATGTACAATTTTTATTTTTGGTGGGAGAGATTTAGGTTCACTAAGGGTTTATAGATTCTCTAATCTAGTTCAATGTGTTAAATTCAATAGGCACCCAGGTTATAATCTATCCTAAGAAGTAATGCATAAGATGATGATGCAATTCCCTTATGAGAATAGGGATGCAAAATACAATGCTATCATACATACAATTTAGTTGTTTGATGAATGCTATCTATGCTATGAAAAATGAATCTTTCTTTTCTCTTTTATTTTGAGGACAAGGGTGCAATGGAGATGTGAGCAAGCAAATTATACTAATGCAGATTCTACATGCAATTTTTAGTTAAATATCTAAGAAAATGAGCAAGGTATTTTTATGCTAAGATTCTTTTTAGTTTTTCCTTATATGTGTCAAAAAATTTAATAACAAGCAAACAATAAGCAAATGACTTATGCTAAGAATTGACAGTTGGAGGATAAAGGGTTACCTACTTGTTTTGATGTTTGGAGAAAATACACCATCTGGACATGAATATGCTTCCTAGATAAATATATCACCTAGAAATTTTGTAGCTGACAGATTCATCAAAACCTACAAAACAGACAAAAAAAAGAGGATTATAATTTAGGGGCCTTCTAAACAACAAGAAAATTGTATCTTCCTAATTGGCATAGTCATGCCCCCTATTTATAAAAAATGATTGGTTACCTTGGATACATATGCTAAAGGATCTATGGTGAATATGCCAACTGGAAATGTTATAATGGTATATTCATTAATATTGTAGAATTAACTTGATAAATAGATAGATTGAAAATTAAATTTTAAGTGTAATGTTAAGATGATGCACAAGGATAGGTATGGCTAGGCTAAATGTTTGAATGAGTGGAGATATGATGCTTCTCAGATGTATGGCAGATACACTATTTATATTAGTCACAACTAGGTTATTCACTCTTAGGACTAGAAGAGGAAAAATAGTATTAATATTGCTCAAATAAGGGTGTGGCTATCTAATATGAATATGCCGCCTAAACTAGGTATAGTTGGTAGATTTGTTCAATCCAACAAAAAACAAAAATTTTGACCATGGGATGGTTGTGAATGCCTTCTACAAGTGTTGTGGGTAATCCTGATAATTGGTCTCTATCCTACAAACCTCCTATGATGCCTACAAAACCAAAATGGAGAATTTTTTATAATATAGTGATAATTAGAACTAAATGCAAAGAGTATAAGGGTGTATGCTGCAAGTTTAAATCATGAAGATATTAATAACAATTAAAATAAAATCACAGTATGTCATGAAAGAGTATCATCAAGTTTTTGAGTGTGAGATGTTCCATTTCCTTCCTTGGAACCCAAACTGTTTGATGACTCCATGGGAGAATTTAAACAATACTTTGTTATGCTTGAATTAGTTTCAATTTTGTTAGATTTTTGTAATGAAAAATGTGTTGTTTAAATACCATCCTAAGGGGTCAATTTATAAAAATTGACCCTCCTAGTGTTTCCCAAGTGGGAGGGATGAGGTGGCTGGCATGCAAGTTGGATTGGCTACTGATAGGGTTGATCAACTATTGATCACAACCTGCAATTAACTCCCCCTTGATTTGAGGTATTTTTGGATAAGTAGAGAGAGTGGAAGGAAATCCACCACTTTCCTTGCCTACCTACAAATTGCCTACTATGACAAAAGAGTGGATAGGAGAAATTTGCATCTTGCCTAACTACTACAGGAATAATTTAAGATTTCATTTTTTGGAATTAAATATGTCATTGATACAAATACATTATCAAGCATATTTGCAACTCGGTGTATTCATTAATTTGATTGTTAGAGTTAAAATCTATTGAAGGGATGGAGATTTTGAACTGGTTATGAATACATCAAATATAAAGTGTATTCATTTTCTAGTGAATTCGATTTAGGGTAGCAAATTTACCATTTCTAAGTTGTGTCTACAAATTTTGAGTTTGAATTAATTATTATGGTAAATTTACTCATTGTGGATTTTCATTAAATATCGATGTAAAATAGGTGGTCCAATTATAGGTGTCGATATTTACCCCCTCTTGTGCATTTAAAATTTAATAAATGCATCAAAAATAGTTGTAGATGCCTTTAATTTTTAGAGAGATGCGATGACTTGGCTTCAATTAGTCAATATGAGGCAAAACATATCAAGAGATCGTTTGTGAAAGAAACAAATTCTTTTTAAAGATTTTATCAGGTAATTTTCTTACTAGGATTGATGAAAGGATTTAAATTGATTATTATCCCTTGCTTGGGTGCCCCCTCAACTTTCTAAAGGGTAAAATAAAGTTGCAAAGGAACTCAAATGGATTGGGTAAAAAATAAATGGAGGAAAATTTACCAAAAATAGGGTAAAACTGGGTAAAAGGCACGGGTAGAGGTTATTTTCACCATGCATGAGAGAGGAAAAGAGCTCTAGAAAATAGCTAGGGTTTGGAAAAGTGGCTCAGCAGAGACAACCAACACACAAATTGGACTGAGTGCACTATGAAGTAGGCCTAGGTGGGGTCTAGGGATAGATATAAACCTTGTTTATCTGTTAGTTTTTTTGTTTTTACATGTTTTAATTTTGGGATGTCATGGTTGGCATATTTACCTTAAGTAGTGTGAATATGTCAAGAAAGTGGCATATTTGTGATTTTCATGGATTGGCAGATTCATATTTTTTTGGAAAATTCGCTACTTGATGAATCCACTAAAGGATAGGGTTTTAAAATTTGATTGATTTTTATAGAGAAATATAACTCTTGTCATTGTTTTTCTTGGGTGTAGATGTTATATGTTTTAGATTGTCAAGAGTGATGTCCTCACACTTTATAGTCTATGGTAGTGATGATGACACTAACGGACTAAGATGTCTTGGATGTAGTGGGTCTAGTATATCTAGTGATGATGTCCCCCATCAAGTTGGATCATGCACTTTTGACCGCTCTTGTAGAGAGGTGGTATTTCAAGTGTACCACATTCTTGTTGTTGATAGGGAAGATGATGATAATATTGGATTACAAGTGGAGGATCCATAGGGTACCTATTTGAGGTGCCAAGATACAAATGAGTCATAATCAATCTTAAGCCATCCTAGGGCTGACTCGTGGCTAATAGTTTGAGCTAATGTGATATGGCATTCAAATCAATACCATGTATCAGGTGAGACTACTAGATTAGATTACAACACTACTATGTGTTGTGGTTTGAGGCTTTTTGGTTGGAGATGCCAATAAGAGGTTCTTAAACTAGGGATTGTTCAAGATTATCGCTTGTATGAGGGATGAGCAAGTATAGTTTGCATGAAAATTATTTATATTATCTAGGTTATACCAAATTCTCCATCTTGTTACCTATAATAAGAGGAAGAGTTTAGTTTATTACAAACTTTTATAGATTTGGGCATGGGAGCATATAACAATCAAATAATTTATTGGGTTACCTATATTCCCAAATAAACTTGAGGTGTTAGTTGGTTTTAGATGGGACCATGCCCATGAGATTGGTAGGAGTGCATTCAAAGGAGTTATGATGGTAGCTTAGAGGGTCATTGATGATCTCCAACTACACCAAATAGTGTGGTATCCTTGGAGAGATTACATGGGATGGTCCAAGGATGGTATCCAACTAGCCAAGATATGGAGGATCACATGGCTATGAGAACTACGTGGAGAGTTTGAGCTCTATTGTCTAGACTAGGTTCATAGGTAGTTTGACCTTATTTAAGGGATCCCCACGATGGGGGAGTTTTGGTTCTAGCAAGTTACTTAGAAGATACGAAGAGAATTTTGTGATCCTTTAGATCCCAAGGGTTTTGTTGAGGAGGATGCAAATGTTCCTTTTATTGTAGATACTAGGATTAATGATGTAGGGGTTGCTCTAGGATACCTCTAGTGGTATCATCAAATTTGTCCTGCATAAGTTATACCAATTATGAGGTAGCCTTAGATGGGACCTAGTCTTAGTAGGATGGATCACTATCATGTTTAGATGCCACAAGAGAAATTATGGTAGAGACTGAGGGATGGATCTACACCCTTATGAGCATTTATTGTACCTCCTCTAGCTATGGTTCATGATACTAGGGTTTATACTAGTAGGACAACAGAGGAGGCATCCTAGCAAGAGAGAGATTCTATGATGAGGATTATGGAGCTACTATAGGAACAATTGGATTAGGCATTGGCAATATGGAACACAACTCTCATAGATAAGGACCAGGTCATGTCAAAATGATATCAAGCCTAGGTAGAAAAGGATCAATTAAGGATCGAGTGTAATGATACAATAGTTAGATCAGTTGCAACTAGGTTTGGGAGTAGTGATGTAGCTATTAGAGGTTTATTCAACCAAATAGCTAGTCATTAGGCTCAGTATACTATAGAGGTGGTGAGGAGTACATATTATAGATTAACTTACTGTGTAGTTGTTCCTTCAAATCAGAGGTAGTTATCTCCTTCAACAATTTGATCTCATTCTTGCTTGAGGATGAGATTAGTGACACACCCTTCACAATAATTTATTCAGTTTCCTCCTCGACTAGCCAAGGGTGGGTCAAATACCCAGTGTTTGTTGTATAGCATAATTGGTTTTTGTAAATGATATGAGAGCATCAATATTTCTATGAGATGCCTCAACCAACTAATAGGATCTAAGTGCACCAATTTTTATAGATTATGGTACACCATATCGACATGATGTATATTGATTATTTATTAGTTCATGATTGTGTTTACATGATGTTGAGTTGATGTGATGTGAAAATTTGTCTAAATTGTATGGATGAGTAAATGAATAACATAGTTCATTGTTGATGGTATATGATGGATATTGTGTGTATGGATGAGTAGAAATTTAATTTTTGAGTCATTTTAGAATTTTTACCAAGTTAATTTTGCTTTGGAAAATTTTGTGCATTAAGGTTTGATGGGTATTTGACATAATTTCATAAATAAATTATTGTTGAATTATAGTGTGAAATTTAAGCATGATAGAGTGAGTATTAGTTGATGAAGAGGTGTAGAATTGATTTAAATAATAAAGTATATGTGAAACAGACTTTGAAAACTTTGAGTAACTGTGTTGATGTTACAATCAAAGTTCAAAATAAATTTGATGAAATTGAAAGATAACTAGATTTTCAAATTTTGAGAGGAGAGTTATGTTATAAGAGATACTCTTTGTTCTATTTATCATGAATTAGAGTAGGAAGAAGGATTTTCATAAATTTATTTTTTTCATGAAAAATAAAGGGTTAGTGCTAACATCTAGTCATGAGTTAAAATGAAAACTTCTTTGAAAACTAACTATTGTATATTATACATATCAATTTGGAAGACTAATTGAATAACGCTTTGTAAATTGATTTATTTATGTCGTCAATAAACCCTAAGCAATGGCCTCTCAACTTGATAAATAGAAAAGCACTTAGGTGACTATGACTGATAGTGTTTTTAGGCGGTCCATGCCATATGACAATTTATGTCCTATAAAATAGTTTTATTTGTTGTTAAGCGATTGCTCTTCTAGCCTGATTATTTGAAAAAAAAATAGACAAATTGTTGCTTTTGTACGCACTTAATGCTTCTTTTCATGCTTGTACAATCAATGTCTAGATATAGTACAATGCTTCTATGTCCCTATAATACAAAATATTTTGGACAATTTATGTCCATATGATATGGTACTTTGGATAATATATGTCTGCATAATATATTTTTTTGGATATTCTATGTCCATATGATATGGTGCTCTCATTTTTTTGGATTTGGACAATTCCTATTTGTATTGTTGTATTTGCATAGTTTATGTTCTTATTGTTGGATTTGGATGGTTTATGTCCTTATTGCTAGATTTGGATAGCTTATATCAATTTAAGGGCTTATTTAGATGATAGTGTTGTGATAAGACGTTAATAGGAGATCTTGCCATTAGTAGCATTGATTTCATAGGATTTTATTCATTTAGCATGTTTAGAAAGTCAAAGATGTCGAATCATCCTCTAATTGAATTGTTAATATTAATGAGATTTATTTGTCATAGAATATATCATTTGAGACCTTTATTAGGGCATGAAAGAAACTAATATATTGCTTAATTCATCACTTGGTAGGTGCAAATAAGGGATCTAAAAATGGAGAATTTTTAGGATAAACAAATTTTTGGAAATGTTATAGCTATCAATCCCTACGACTTAGGGATTAACATCATTTGGAAAGTGAAGGATAATTCTCAAATTAAATTAATTCTTTTCTATTTTATTGTTTTATGCATATACGAACTAATTCATGGAGCAAACAACTATTGAAAGTATACAAATATGAAAATCAACATGCATTTTGTTTATTTGTTGCTAGCATTTAGGATCCAAAGTCTATAATGGTATGTATAACTTGGATTTCCTGTTGCATCTTGGCAACTGTCTATCTGATATTCAACCATGGAAACTTTTTTTATGAATATAACAAGGGTTTATTGATTTGGACAAACATGTTATTATCATAAAAAAAGGGCCTAGAGAATATTGGATAGAACTAGGGTGATTTATAAAATGATTTTATTTGGTCAAAACAACCTAACAAATACCACTCTATATGCATTAATGTTTGTTAAAGATGTTGTAGGGATAAAGTTGATGAAGTAAATTGATTTGTGATGCTCAATCATCCAAAGATGCAATGCTATATGCGGATGAAGATTATTATTTCTGACTATGGTATTCTTTGTTTAAAAAGACATAATAGTCATTTCAATGACAACATGGTATCTTCATAAATAGAGACTACATGGGGAAACCATATATAAGAGGATCATGTATATTTCTAAATCATGCAAGAGTATTCCAACAATAAGAAATATATACCATGTAAGTGATCCTAAGGGCAGGGATTTGCTAGCATCAGAGACCTAGTGTGAATGCAATGCAAATGAATGCTATCCTAACTAGTGGTCATCATTACCTTATCATGAAATCCCCTAATTTCTATATACATCCATAGTCAATGCATAAATACAAACATAAAATCATGAAAATAATAATGAGGATAGATAATATATGAGTAATGGCTCAATGCTCTTGAGTAAAAAAGGAGAAACAAATTATTCCCCTTATAATATTTTTTAAGCTACAAAATTATTTGAGTAGGAAATAATTCTTGTTCTCCACTCCCTCAGAAGCTATGAGCTTATGTTTTTTTATGAAAGGAAGATGAGGAGGAGGTAACTCTTTGTTGACGCTATCTCATCAAACATAAAATTACCTTCACCATTTCCTCCTCAAAAATTCTATGCTATGCAATATCACTAAAATCTGCTATTACATTATTCCTAATATAATAGAAAGAAGGTAATTGTTGCATCCATGTTACATCCCAATGGAGTAAGACAAATAGTTAGCTAAAATATGCAATCTTTGCATATGTGCAATCATACAATTATGCAAAAACAAATAGAAAATGCATCATGTATGTAAATTTATCTATGATTAGAAAGATTTGAAACCAATATGTGTGATGTGTATGTCATGAAAATCGATGATATGTAGGGTTGTCAATATTCAAACTTCACCATATTACCTTGATTTAGTAAAAGAATGAGGTTATATGATAATTATGATAAAGGCTTATACCAAGATACAATTTTTGATCTAATTATCCAAAATATTTAGGTGTTTTAAACACTTTGTCAAATATTGGATAATCTTATTTCATTTATCCGTTTGAGGTATAATGATAAATTTGATAGTTGATAAAGTTGAATTTGAGATATACCCTTATATTGAGAAAGAAGGTTTGACAAAATAATTCCTCGCTTGTTGGGCATAGAGGAATGCTAACGATTTCCAAGCATCAAATCATTATATCCCACCTTTTATTTGGATATAAGAATGAATCACGAATTGATCAAAGCTCGGTATCTTGATCATGTTATGTTTGTTATTATTTGGATGTATGATAGACCCTTCTATCAAAGAAGAATATTTTATAGAATCATTCCTCACTCATTGGATGTATAGGAATGCTAATGCTTACCAAGTGGTGTATGATTCTACCAAACCTTCTATTTTGATATAAGAGTGAATAATAAATTTATGGATATGGTGTTTGAGAAACAGTGCCTAATGAAATATTAATTAAATTAAAATATTTTATAGGTCCCTATATAGAGGAAAGAATTTTGATAGGATTACTCAATGTGGATGATTGCTTCAAATTTTAAGCATTCACCAGTCATTGAATAATCCTATCACCAATTTTTCCTAGGTATAGGGTTAAGTCAAAAGATATTTTGATAAGAGAATTATGAGAAAAATCTTTGCCTAGGGTGGGACTTGTTAGCTTATATTACCCTTTTATATGCCACCCTTAAGTCGACATTATAGTATTAGTGTCATCATTGAGTGCTAACAAGTTAGATGAAGAAAATGACAAGAAGAAATGAGATAAAGATGTATGAAGAAACAATGGTGTTATATCGAAAGGAGTTATTAGAGAGATTCACTACCTAAGATACCTAACTAAGATGTAAATCTATAATGTGATCTATCCTAACTAGGATCATAATTGGTCATGATGAATCATCTTGACTCCATATGCAACCAACAAGCATATGAATACAAGTAAAATTATCATTTGACTATGCAACAAGCAAACGCATGATGAATCAAATCAACACATGCAAGTTCTCTATAAATTTTAGAATCTAGAAGAATAAGCCAAGGCATTGAGCTATAGTCATGTCATGACTAGCAACTACTATATACCATCAAGACCTTAGCTTCCTTTCCAAATTTTAAAAGATTAGAAGGGCTAAAAAGGATTTTAGAGGAGTCATCAAGGAGGTCCACTAGCTTAGTGTCCTATTGTAAGTGCAATGCAAATGATACTATTTGCTAGCTAGGATTATTATTATTTTATTGTTTTTTTTTTTTGAATTTACATGGTGGAATCGGTAGCCACCATGAATCCAGCAGGTTGTCCAACTTTTTATGGTTGCCACAGTATTCTACGATGTCCGCCCTAGAAATTATTATTTTATTGTTGGACATCCCTTCATGAATTTACTTAATGAACAGGTAGACGAAAGCAAACATGCAATTCAGGCACATGAAGACAATCAAAAATATTTTATAGGCAATCATGCATAGGAAAACATGTAGATTCAAGCATAATATATTTTTAAATGCATTATTTTGATAGGTTTTCTATGTTCATCACCATATAATGTGTCCAGGTGGTACGCTCTTGACCCATACTTTGTTGTTATGATAAAGGGACATAACTAGTTGGGATCAAACTTATCCTTAAGATATTTTGCATTAGTGTTTTTCTAGTTTTCCTTAAGAACTAAGTCTCCTACTTATAAGGAATGAGGTTAAACTCTCTTCCCATAGGCTATCTTAAGTCTTTGATGATACACATATAAGTGCTTTAAGGCATGAGTCTACTTTTTATCAAGTAGTTCCAATTGGCTAAGATGTGCTTGGTGATTCTCATCCCCTACTGATGCATCCTTTAAAAGGATTCTAAGGGACAATAATTCTTATTTGAAGGAGGAATGACCTTTATCCCATAAAATAAGGCATAGGTTATAGCTCCAATTGGAGTTCTTATACTAGTACAATATGCTCATAAAGTGATATATAGTTGTAAACGCCAATCCCTGCCAACTTTGCTTACAAGTTTCTTTAATATTTTTATGAATGTCTTGTTAGAATCCTTGACCTAACCATTATCCTATGGGTAATATGGTGTTGACCACTTATGTTGAATTTTAAATTTAGCATAGAGCTTGGAAACATCCTTATTCTTAAAAGGAGTGTCATTGTTAAATATAAGCATGTTAGGAATGCAATATCTATATAATATTTGATTTAGGATGAACTTAGAATCTTGAATATCGGTACAAGAGGATAAGGGCATGACCTCCACCCACTTGGTAAAGTATTCATTTGTAGTTTTGATGAACTTATATCCATCAAATAACATTGGATTTATTTTCCCAATAATCTCCAACCCCAAAGTAGAAAAAGTCTAAGTAGATTTGATCAACTAAAGCTCTTGGGATGGTGCACGAATTAGGTTATCATGTTTTTGATAATTTTTTTATTTAAGTACATGATTATGGATATCTCTTTCCATAGCTGGACAATAATAGCCCATGTGAATGAGCTTTTTAGCAATGGCACTTCCATTGAAATATCCACCACATGCCCCCTCATGGACGTCTTGAACGACTATCTTAGCTTCATTTAAATTTAGGCCTCTTAAAATAGTGTCATCAAATGTTTGCCTATATAGGGTGTCTCCCATTATTACATAGTGATAGGTCCATTGTCTGAGGTTATTTTGCTCGTTACGATTTAAACTTTTAGGCAAGACACCAATTTTACATAAATCATATATTTCCTTATATCAAGAGTCAAGGGTTGGTGTTTGCTTAATGGCAAAAATAGCTAATGTTTCTTGACTAGATTGTAAGGTTGTAGGTTGCCTAATCTAATGGATGATTATTTTTGTTTGTTCATCCTTTAACTATAGATGCATAATAGATGCAGTTACTGCCATTACATCCACTTGTCATTTGCTAGACCATGGAATAGTATCAATGGTTACTTTTTCAAAAGAAGCCATCAATTTATCCACAACATCTTTGTATGGTTTGAGTTATCATCTTTAGTATGATAAACTTTGTTAATTTGGTTAACTATTAATTGGGAATATCCAAATATGGAGAGGCTAGTGACTTCTAGAGCTAGGGTTTCTCGTATTCCAAGGATGAGTGCTTTATATTTAGCTATGTTATCAGTACAAAAGAATTAAAACTTGAAAGACAAAGGAATTACAATTTAGTTGCAATGATACTAGGATGATTCTTGCTCCTACTCATTTAATGCATTTCATGTCATCAAAGAAAATAGTCTAGGAATCTTACTATGATGCTTTAGGAGTGTAGACCTTCATCAAGATACTTAATTTCTAAGGGATGATTGGTTGGTAAAGGAGTTGTTGCTAGTTGATCAACTATCAGTTATCCCTTAATAAATTTCTAGCCAATGATTTTGAGATCAAATTCATTAAGAGTCATAACCCATTTTATTATTCTACTAGAAATGTAGGGCTTAGACATGAGGTATTACAATGGCTCAACCTTAACTATAACATATATTTTGTGACTCAACATGTAATGCCTCAACTTTTGAGAAGCAAGGACCATTGTTGAGCACATCTTTTATAAAGGGGTATACTTAGTTTTATAATTTATTAGGGTCCTAATAATATAGTAGACAACCCTCTCTCTTTGTTGCGCATTTTAATGTGCCAACATGACACCTAAAACATGAATTATTATCGTAATGTATAACAATAGTAGTTTACAAGGATTGGATAGAATGAGGACTAACAGAGAGAGTAGGTATGTTTTTAAAGCATCAAAATACTTTTGACATTCCTCATCCCAATTGAACTCAGTCTCTTTCTATAATAGTCTCAAAAAGGGTTGACATTTATTTGCTAAATGGGATATAAATCTTTGAATTGCTAGAGTTTGCCTTGCAAAGTTCTAAGCTCTATTATGTTTTGAGGGGATGGCATATTGATTATTGCTAATATTTTATTGAGATCTACCTCAATTCCTTGTCTAGATACAATAAAAACTAATAATTTTCTAGATGTTACCCCAAATATACACTTGGAGGGCGTAAGGTGAACATTGTACTACTTGAGTCACTCAAAATTTTTCCTTAAGTATGTGACATGCTCTTCTCTTTTTATTGACCATCTGAGAAGATCATTGACATAATATTTGATGATATTATACATCATATCATGAAAGATATATGTCATGGCGTGTTGATAAGTTATGCTATTGTTCTTCAACATGAAGGGCATAACTTCATAATAGAAGGTACCCCAAGGAGTAGTGAACGTTGTTTTGGATTAATCTTCTAATACTATGCAAATTTGGTTGTCATTGGAAAATCCATCCATCAAGGATAACATTCTACAAGTGGTTGAAAAATTGACTATCATGCTTATGTTATGCAAAGGAAAATCATCCTTAGGACAAGATTTGTAGATGTCTCGAAAGTATTTGCATACTCACACGGTACCTTCTTTCTTGGTGACTAAGACTATGTTCAAGATTTAATTAGTGTTAAAATATTATAATGTGTATGTTTTCCTCCTTTTTGCACTTGACATGTGTGTTCTTTCCAAACATGTGTCACCATCATTTATCTATATATCTATTGTAATCCGTTATTCTTTGTGAGGTTCTTTGTGAGGTTTTTAGCTTATCAAAATAGGCTATTGTCTATGAGGTTGTGTTTACCTCACATGATCTATTGAGTTTGTGTTTTGATATTTTAGGACCTTGGATAGGTCCAACATCTGGTATCAGAGTGCCCATTACAGTTAGGAGATATTATCCTGTCTCCACACCAAATTGGTTTATTACATTAGGAGAGATTATCCTTTGTCTCCAGGCCAAATTGGTTCAAAAGAGACATGAAAAATATTCCATATGTATTCTTGGTCAAATTGTTCTGTGAGGTTTGATTTCATCCTATTCAAGTAGTTTGCTTGTTCTTACCTCCTTGTGATTTGTTGTGTTTAGGTCTGGTCTGTGTAACTTGTGGGCTTGTTGGCTAATAGCATATGTTGTTGATATTTTCTTGCTTGTCTCAAAGATTAAGTCATCCGCAGTTTCGTAGTCTTGATGATGTCATTTTTTTGATTAAGTGATCCAGTAAGTTTTTATGATGCCATTTAGATAGCCTAAAGTCCACTACAACTTTTTTGCCTCGATATATAGCAACCACACTAACAAACGATCCATACTAGTTGGAACCATTCTAAAAATAGTACAAATAGCCTTAAGAAGAACACAACATTCAAAATGGGATGCAAAAAGTTTGTATGTATCAAATAAATGAATTGAGAGTCTAAAAAATTATCTTGGAGGGGAGGCATTCAATGATAAGCTTGGGATGAAACATTTTTGTATGGTGGCGCACAACATTTTTTTTCTCCCAGCAAAACAGATCGGGACGTGTATGTGTTTAACAACATCATGGGTTCCCACCTGGAGGCCCTAGAAGTTGTTCTGTTGCATTCTAATAGCATATAGGATGCCGAATCATAGCTTCTCTGGGCTTTGATAATATGCATGGTTGCCAAATTTAGTGGCTTTTGCTAAGTTAGCCCCTGGTTTGGTAGGGTCTTCAGACAAATTTGCAACAACCAGCTCGTTTCCATTGGACGTTGGATCATACGCATTTTTTTGGATGAAAAGTTTTCCTGCAAATTTTTGTTCTGGAAGGGAGCCTTTGTCAAATTGTTCAATTCGTTTGTCGTCCTAGACATTTTCTACCATCACTCAAATATTGACGAAGGCTTCTATCTCTGACTGTGCATGTGGAAGTGTCTTACCATCAGTTGTTCATGCTCGTTTGGTATACCATTTTTTTCGATGTTGAGGACCTATAATGCTACTTGTCAACATTATTCTCCAACATGGTGCCACCTGTTGTGAGTTTCTATTACCCCCATATTGTGTACATGTGGCAATAAGTAATCTATGAGAGGAGTGATTACTTTCGATAGTGGCATCAAATCATGGTATTATTGCTATAATCCATCTTTTTTTGGTAAACATGATCTTTAATGAGAGAAATCCTAGGTGGCTTGGGGTTTGCACCATCATCATCAAGCTATAACCTCTATCTCGTTTTGCTTCGCGTTTGGGGTTGGTACCACCATCATCAAGCTAAAACCTCTATCTCACTTTGCTTTGGTAAACACGACCTTGAATGAGAGAGACCCCAGTGCATCAAGCTATTGCACACTCAACGGACTCAGTTCAAGACTACTACCTTTATCCATATTGGACATGCCCCCAAAGTTTGAATCTAAGTTTCCTATTGATAAATGTCTAGCATCTTACCACTAGCCCTCGTGCACAAGGAATTTTTTAAATGCATGAGCGTCTTACCAATCCACTAGCCCTCGTGCACAAGGAATTTTTTTATGCATGATATTTTAGAAAGGGGGAGATTTTTTTAGAAAGGAATAAATCTTTAAAAGAGGGATTTTTTTTAGAATTAAAAAAATAATTTTTTTTTAAATGTTTTTTTTTCAAATAATTTTTAGAGGGAATATTTTTATGTTGCTTATAATATTTTTTGAGAATTTTTTCAGCATAATTTTTTATAGAGGATTTTGATTTTGATTTTGTAAGTTGTGTTGGAAAGTTGGTTCAGAGATCTTTTCAATGAGTGGTTGTAAGGCATCATTTGGGAGCATATTAAAAAACAATTTAATTGGTGGAGTCCAATATTGAATAATATTTAATCATTGTATTATCTTAGAAGCAAAATTTTTTGTCATTAAGGCATTGGCATTGTACTACTCTTGGAGGCATTACTTGAGGCTATTTTTCAGCCATCTTCTCAATAGAAATCATCATCACAAGGGGTGTTTTAGGACCGCTTGGCTCTTGTTTGTAGAGTATTTTTTTGTGGCATTTCCTTGGCCACATTGTGCTTGCATTTTCTTCTTTGTGCTTCACTTTTTTAAGTCTATGCTTGCTTATATTGTAATCAAGTGTGTTTCTCATTTGCATACACACACTTGAAGTCCTATTTAGCACATAAAATTCTGCAATTTTTCTTAAAGCAAGCAAGCACTCATTGTAATAAGAAAATTTTTTACTTCCACTTCTTTTTCCCAATTCTTCTCTCTAAGGTTGGAATAGGTCATGTATGCTCAAGATTCCTCCCACTGTTGGAAATACTTGTTGATTCAAAGTGGAAGAGCTTAGTGAACCCTCCAAAAATCGTGGATCTTAAGTGGTGAACCTTAGAATATTTTGAGGGCCTCTTTCTTGACACTTGTGTTCCTAATTACCTCCTTGGTTGAGCTCCCTCTACTATCTCATCATGGCAACAACAAATCTCCTTAGTGGTCTCACACAAAAACTTGAAGGAACTAATTTATATGTAAATTACAAATTGAAATGAAAGTAATTTTAAAGATGAATAATTATGGCATTATGTGAGAGATAGACAACAAAATGAACCTCCATTGACTCCACCAATAGATGTTGCAACTAGAGCTCTATTTGAAAAAAATTATAATATTGCATTAAGCTTAATCAAGCTATCTACTAGAATTCCATGTAGAGAAACAATAAGGGCTACAACTACACCAAAATAAGCTTGGGATGCACTTAAGAGACTTTTTGATAGACCTAGTCAAGATAAAATATTGTATTTGAAATATAAGATGCATGATTTTCTATGAAAGGCTCACTTACTAATTATCTCATAGAAGTGAAGTATATTAGAAATGATTTCTTAGTTGTTGGTTCAACTCTTCCTGATAGTGAGTTAGTTTCTATCATGCTACATGGCCTCACTTCCAAATTTTATGCATATTCTACCATGTTAAACTTAACTGGTAAAACATTGAGTGCTCCATTTGAGGAGATTGAAGTTCTCCTTAAGCAACATGAGCAAGCACTCATCAAATATGAAGAGATTGATTATACATCAGCAGTAATTGCCACTAAGGTAGCTTTTCAACATAGACCCAATAGGGATCCACATCAGTAGAATAAAAAAGAAATACAAAGGTCTCAACCATGTCAGTAGCGTCAATAGCCACGTTAGCCACACCAATACAATCAACAACCACAACAGTATAATCAAAAATATCCATAGCATTACAATAAACAACCACAACACCAATAGCAAATATGGTAATAAAGAAATCCCCAACGGGGTCACCCAAATAGGAGACCTCAAAATTATAGGCCTCAACAACAATAAAATAAAACTAACAACCCACAAGGGTGTGATTATTGTGGAAATTGGGGTCATTTTGCAAATGATTGCTATCAAAGAATTAGACATGAAAATCAAAAGGATCAATAAGACCAAAATATTAATACTTTGTATGCAACAAATCAAGTCAATGTTGAAGATAAGATTATTGGTATATAGACTCAAGGGTAGCTAAACACATGACAGGAAGGCAAGATTGGTTGACCAAGATTCAACCTACCCATAACCAGTTCATTACTTTTGGATATGAATGTGCTCTTCCCATTGAAGGTGTAAGAGATGCACAACTTGCTTTACACAATGGGAAATTATCCCTACCAAAGATGTGTTATATGTACTTGGCCTCAAAAGGAGTCTCCTTTCTATTGGGAAACTTACAAATAAGGGTTATACTATCTTTTTAAAAAAAATAAGTGCTACATTTAGGAACTAGATGGATTTGTCAAAACCATGGGAGCCAAAAAGGAAGGTGTCAACTACCTCCTTACCTAATATATAACTAAATAATATTTACATACTACTACTTTCTCTTTGGAGTATATGTGGCATGAAAGAATGGGTCACTTAAAGTTTCATAATCTTCAAAATATGGAAAGAATAGGTTCGGTCAAAGGACTTCCTTGCTTAAAGGAGTCCAAATACTTTTGTGAACCATGTACTATTGCCAAACACCATAGACAAACTTTTGAGTCAAGAAAGGCTTGGAGAGCCAACATGCCACTACAACTAGTGCATTTAGACATTTTTTGGCCAATGTTTGTTCCTTCTTATACTAGATCCAGATATTACATCACTTTCATTGATGATTATAGCAGGAGAATTTGGATCTATCTCATATAGTATAAATGGAAAGCCCTTCATACATTCAAGGAATTTATGATACTTATTGAAGGATAAAGTGACTATCAAATCTCCACCTTGAGGATAGCTAATGGTGGAGAATACATATCCAAAGATTTTTTCAATATTTGTAGGAGTCATAGGATAAAGAGGCAATTTACAACTTCTTATATACCTCAAAAATATAGAGTAGATGAGAGGATAAATCAAACCATCACAAACAAGGCCAAATCTATGCTAGTTGTTGTTGCATTATCAAACAAATTTTGGAAGGGAAGTTGTCCTTACTTCTGCATACTTGACCAATAGGTTCTATACTAAGGCTTTGCATGTTATAACACAAGAGGAAGCATGGAGTGGAAAGGCATCCTATGTAGGTAATTTTAGAATCTTTGGATGTGATGCTTATGCTCACATACCTTATCAATAAAGAAAGAAAATTGATGACAAGAGCCAAAAATGCATTTTTGTTGGCTATAGTGAAATTGCCAAAACCTATAAGTTATATGAGCCTATTTCCAAGAGGATTTTTCTCTCTAGGGATGTTACCTTCAATGAGTATTCCCCATAAAATCCTTCTCCTATGGCCCCTTCATCTTAATCAAATCAGGAAATAGTTTCTCCCTTGGCATCCACTCCCTCACTTGATCCTTCATCTTAAATCACAAGTCAAAGCTTTACTCAACATGATGATCTCCCCACTCATGATCCACGTCCTCCTCCCCCTCATACTTTACCTCTGTCTAATAATATCATCACATCATCAAATACTTTTCCTAAGTGGGTTCAATTTATCATAGATGCAACCCAAAGCCACTTACCCACTTATATAGGTAAAAGGCCTTCTACCCTAAGACACCAAGTGAACTATACTCTAATGGCCAAAGTCCTCAGCCAACCAGAACCTTCTAATGTCAAAGAAGAACTTCCTAAATGGACTCTTTCCATGGAACAAGAAAGATTCCATTGAACGAAATCATGCATGGGAGTTAGTTGATTTACCCCAGGAAAATCCACCATTGGCACAAAATGGGTGTACAAGGTAAAGTATAAATTAGATGGCTCATTAGATCACTACAAGGCTCACCTAGTAGCTAAAGGCTATAAGCAACAAGAAGGGATTTATTATGAGGATACCTTTGCTCGTGTGGCAAAAATGACTACAATATGCATGATTATTGCTTTAGCCACTCAAAAACATTGGCCTAAATATTAGATGGATGTAAAAAGTACCTCCTCAATGGTACATTGAAAGAAGTATATGTTGATCAACCACCAGGGTACATAGTAAAAGGCCAAGAAAACAAAGTCCTTAGATTGAAGAAATCTCTATATGGGTTGAAATAGACACCAAGGAGAAAAAAGGAGGCTCACTATCCTCATCCTCATCCCAGTCTAGACTTACTATCAAATTTTCTTGTATTTGAGGTTGATGCAAGAGCATCCAGTGGTAGCAGAACAAATCGTGCAGCAAAAGAAATAAAATAGTAAAAAAAAGAGAAAAACAAAAAAAAAAACAAAAATATTCTGTGTGAAATGTGTCGCGATATCGCGACATAAAAGATGTCACGATATCGCGACGTATTTTAAAAATTGCCCCAAGTGCTGTAAAGTGTCGCGATATCGCGACATAAAAGTTGTGATATCGTGACGAACTTCAACAAAGGGAAAAGCAAACTGCAAAGTGTCGCGATATCGTGACATAAAAGTTGTCACGATATCGTGACTCACTTGAACAACGACAAAAGCAAACTGCAAAGTGTCACGATATCGCGACATAAAAGTTGTCACGATATCGCGACAAACTTTGAGCAGAGGTGAAAGCAAACACAAGTGTCGCGATATCATGACATAGAAAGTGTCACGATATCGTGACAAGTTTAAAAAAAAGCCACGGGCAAAGGAAAGTGTCGCGATATCGCGACACATTGGCAAACAAGGACAAAAGCCGAAAAAATGTTGCGATATCACGACAGATGGACTAAAGGGCAAAAGTGTTGCGTTTTTGCAACCTGGCTAGGAGAGAGAAGGGCGGGTTGAAGAGATGTCGCAATATCGCGACATGCTAACTTTTTGCGGACCATTACAAAATGACATTTGACAGTTCCAGATGTCGTTATGGCAGTATTAGGGGACCATTGCAGCAGTTACAGGGACAGTTATGAACGGCGGTTGCAGCAAGAACCTGTCATTATAAAAAAGAGATTGTTTGAAGGATTGAATAGGCTGGAAAGACGAAGACTACGACTTCTTTTGCATTTTTTTGTACTTTGTAAATCTTCCATGGTTCGGAATTGTAATCTTTCCATGCTTCTGAATAAAAATTGAGTCTTTTTCTTTGTGTTAAAAATTTGGCTCCCCATCAAGTGGTATTAGAGCAAGAAGATTCTGAGTGTGTAAGTAGAGCGCCGAACGTGAGGCAACTTGCACCAAGATCTGGGGTTAAGGGTTCTGAGAAGAAGTGAAGAAGAATGTCGCCGCAAAGAAATCGTGGTGCTGGAAGGAACGTGGTTCTTGAAGGAGACTTCCGAGCATTGCAGAGGCAAGTGCAGGCCTTGTAGGAAGAATTGCGAAGAGGAGTAGAGCCAAGAGGAGAAGACCAGAGCAATGATGAAGCTTGCGGAGTTGATGACCCATCAGAAGAAGAAGAAGAAGCGATGAGTTTTGCGGAAGCTCGAATGATTAAAGCCATTTCTCAAATTGGGAAAAGGCCGAAGATAGATGTATCCACATATTCTAAAAATTTAAATCCAGAAGAGTTGATTGACTGGATCAACGATATGGAGGAGTATTTCGAATATGAGGAGGTTGAAGATCAAAATCAGATAAAATTTGCAAGAACAAAGTTGAAAGGCCATGCTGGCATATGGTGGAAAGGAGTGCAGCTAGAATGAAATCGAAGAGGAAAAGAAAAGATCACCAGGTGGGATTGAATGGTTGAAAAGCTGAAACGATAGTTTATTTCGACAGATTACAAATTAGATCTGTTGCGAAGAATGCAGAGTTTGCGATAGTCCAGCAAGTCTGTTAAAGAATATACAGAGGAGTTTTTCAAAATCTCCATCAGAACTGGCCATACAGAGGCAAATAAAGAGAGAGTAGCCCATTACATTAATGGGTTAAGAACCAACGTGCAAGAAGAATTGAGTTTAGTTCAAATGAGCACCATTAAATATGTTTACCAATTTGCTTTGAAGGTGGAAGAGAAACTAAATCAAAGATTTGACAGTAAACAGAGAGGAAGAGGTCGTGGTGGAAGAACTGGTGGAAGAACCAGTGGAGGTAAATATGATGACCATAAGAAGACTGGTGAAACAAGCAATCACCAAGAACAGAAAGAAGAGAATACCTACCTCCCCCGTCAAAATAATGATTATCAAAGGGGACGAGGTAGAGGTGGATGTGGATATGGAAGAGGAAGATTTCATGGAACCTACTTCAATTGTGAGGAAGAGGGGTATCGATCATATGAGTGTCCCCAACACCAAGAGGCACAAAATAGAAGGCCTGAAGCAAATGCTCAAGTTGCAGTCGTTGAGGATGGTGTTGAATTTGAGCACTTTGAAGAAGCAGAGCGAGGAGAAGTGATGATCACAAGGAGAACCTTGTTGAACGAAGAGAGGGAACCAGACCAGCAAAAAATCCTGTTTCGTACAAGGTGCAAATGTTCACGTAAAATCTGTAATATTATTATTGATAATGGTAGTACAAATAATTTGGTCTCTAAGGATATGGTGACTAAGTTAAAGCTAGAAAGAAGGTAGCACCCGCATCCATACCGGATTGCATGGTTGCAGAAGGACCATAGAGCATTGGTCAGTGAACAATGCTTGGTCAAGTTTCAAATTGGAAGATACCAGGATGAGGTCCTATGTGATATTTTGTCGATGGATGCTTGCCATTTGTTGCTTGGAAGACCATGGCAATTTGATAGACGTGCGGCGCATGATGGGCATGCAAATACATATTCCCTGACAAAATATGGAGTGCGCCACAAACTGAAGCCATTGAAGGAGGTTGAGGAAAAGGTATGCAATAATGGTAGAATTTTTTTAGTAGATGGCAAAAAAAATTTGGATGGTGTAAAGAGGGATTCAATGTGTTATGCATTAATTTCTACTGTAAAGAGAGAAGAAACTACAGACATTCCAGCAGAAGTTGAACATCTGTTAGCAAAATTTCCTAATATTATATCAGACAATGTGCCTTAGGGTTTGTAGCCAATGAGGAAGATTAGTCATCAGATTGACTTAATGCCAGGATCTAGCTTACCCAATAAGGCCACCCATAGAATGTCTTCTATAGAGAATGAAGAGTTGAAACGACAGGTTCATGAGTTGTTGCAGAAGGGATTGATTAGAGTAAGTTTGAGTCCCTGTGCAGTACCTATAGTACTAGCACCGAAGAAGGGTGGAGAATGGAGAATATGCACTGATTCGAGGGCCATTAACAAGATTACCATTAAGTATCGATTTCCATTACCTAGAATGGATGATATAATGGACTATTTGAGTGGAGCTAAATACTTCACTAAGATTGATTTAAAGAGTGGATATCATCAGATACGCATTCGAGAGGGTGACGAGTGGAAGATAGCCTTCAAAACCAAAGAGGGTTTGTATGAGTGGTTAGTTATGCCATTTGGATTAACTAATGCACCCAGTACATTCATGAGGCTGATGAATGAGGTATTACGAGACTTCCTGGAAAAGTTCGTGATAGTTTATCTGGATGATATTTTAATTTTTAGTAAAACATTGGACAAGCATTTGATGCATGTTCGAATAGTTTTTGAAAACCTGCGAGAGGAGCAGTTGATAAATTTAAAGAAGTGCAGTTTTGTACAGAAAGAGTTGATTTACCTGGGATTTGTCATCTCAGAGGAGGGTCTGGAGATGGATCCTGAGAAGGTGAAGGCTATCATTGAATGTCCTACCCCACGGAATGTAACAGAGGTAAGATCATTTCATGGTCTTGCAAGTTTCTATAGAAAATTTATTAGAAACTTTAGCAGTATTTGTGCACCCCTAACAGAAACTATGAGAGGGGATAAGAAATAATTTAAGTGGACTGCCAAGGCAGGTACCAGTATGGACATATTGAAGAAGAAAGTGACAGAACAACCCATTATGGCACTTCCAGATTTTAATAAAGTGTTTCAGGTTGATCGTGATGCCAGTGGCAGTGCCATTGGAGCTGTATTGAGCCAAGAAGGTAAACTTGTTGCATACTTTAGTGAAAAATTAAATGATGCTAGAAAGAAATACTCTGTTTATGATCAAGAATTCTATGCTATAATTCAGGCTCTTAAGAAATGGAGACATTATTTGCTAGCCAAGGAATTTGTTTTATATACTGACCATCAAGCTTTACAAGATATAAATAGTCAAGGTAAACTTAACCAACGACATTTGAAGTGGGTTGAATTCCTGCAGAGTTATACCTTTGTCCTGAAGCATAGAAGTGGCAAATCTAATAGAGTTGCAGATGCCTTAAGTAGAAGGCATAATTTTTTGATAGAAATGAGAGTGGAAGTTGTTGGGTTTGATGAACTTAAGAGTTTATACCCAGAGGATCCAGATTTTGCAGGGGCATGGAAGGCATGTTTGTCTCCTACTACTGTGGATCGCACTAAGTGGTTGGATTTTATGATCCAAGATGGGATGTTGTTTCGGAAGAACCAGTTGTGCATTCCTAGAAGTTCCATGAGGGAAAATCTGATTAAAGAGAAACATAGTGGAGGACTAGTAGGACATTTTGGTCGAGATAAGACCATTGCTCTAGTTAGTGAGAATTACCATTGGCCACAATTACAGTCGGATGTGACAAAATTTGTGCAGGGTTGTAGAGTGTGCCAAATGGCGAAAGGAGTAATCCAGAATACAGGAATGTATCAGCCATTGCCTGTACCAGAGAGACCATGGGAGGACATCAGTATGGATTTTTTTCTTGGTCTGCCAAGGACACAACACAAAAATGACGCCATATTTGTTGTCATTGACAGGTTTTCAAAGATGGCCCATTTTATTCCATGCCAGAAGACAAGTGATGTTGTTCATATTGCAGGCTTGTTTTTCAAGGAGGTAGTACGACTTCATGGTCTACCCCAAAGCATTGTCTTGGACAAAGATACCAAATTTGTGGGTTATTTTTGGCAAACTCTATGGAAGAAGCTGAAAACAGAATTATAGTTCAGTTCTGCGTACCACCTGTAGACTGATGGACAGATCGAAGTAGTCAATAGAAGTTTGGGTAACCTTCTACGATGTCTGGTAGGAGATAAACCCAAGGGATGGGATCTGATTTTATCGTAGGCAGAGTTTGCTTACAACAATTCTGTCAATCGTAGTACTAGTAAATCTCCATTCCAGATAGTGCATGGGAACAGCCCGAGAAATGCTTTTGAGTTGAGGTCGATAGATAAAGGAGAAAAGCGCAGTGCTGAAGCTGATGACTTTGCAGCACATATGAAGAATTTACATGAAGAAGTCCAACAACATATCAGTAAAATGAATGCTACGTACAAAGCTAGAGCAGATCAGAAGCGACGTTTCAAGGAATTCTAGATAGGAGATGAAGTCATGGTTCACTTGCACAAGGAACGTTTTCCTAGCAAAACCTACAATAAGCTGAAGATGAAGAGGTTTGGACCATGCCAATCATAGGTAAACGAGATTCAAGAAATGCCTATGAAGTAGATCTACCAAGTGAGCTAAATATTTCACCTATTTTCAATATTTTAGACTTGGTCGAATATCATGAAGGAAGTTGCAGCGAGCCACCCAGTCCGGATTTGTGGAACATTCCAGCATCCACTCCAGAAAAAGAAGAAATTGAAGACATACTCGACACTCACGAAGGTAGAAGTACCCAAAATAGGCAATATTCGAAGTATTTGGTCAAGTGGAAGGGCCGACTTGTCGAAGATGCAACATGGTTGTCCAAATCGAAGGTTGATCGCCTGGGTTTTCCTCTGACCATCCAGAAGTGAGGATCACTTCTCAATCTACCTCGAGTGTCTGATGCAGGAGCATCCAGTGGTAGTAGAACAAATCGTGCAGCAAAAGAAATAAAACAGTAACAAAAAGAGAAAAACAAAAAAAAAACAAAAATATTCTAAGTGTGAAATGTGTCGCGATATCGCGACATAAAAGATGTCGCGATATCGCGACATAAAAGTTGTCACGATATCGCGACGAACTTGAACAAAGGGAAAAGCAAACTGCAAAGTGTCGCGATATCGCGACATAAAAGTTGTCACGATATCGTGACTCACTTGAAAAACGGCAAAAGCAAACTGCAAAGTGTCGTGATATCGTGACATAAAAGTTGTCATGATATCGCGACGAACTTTGAGCAGAGGTGAAAGCAAATGAAAGTGTCGCGATATCGTGACATAGAAAGTGTCGTGATATCGCGACAAGTTTAAACAAAAGCCGCGGGCAAAGGAAAGTGTCGCGATATCGCGACACATTGGAAAACAAGGACAAAAGCCAAAAAAAAGTCGTGATATCGCGACAAATGGACTAAAGGGAAAAAGTGTCATGTTTTTGCGACCTGACTAGGAGAGAGAAGGGCGAGTTGAAGAGATGGCACGATATCGCGACATGCTACTTTTTCGTAGACCATTACAGAACGACATTTGACAATTCCAAAAGTCATTATGGCAGTTCCAGGGGACCGTTGCAGCGGTTACAGGGACAGTTACGAACGGCGGTTGCAGCAAGAACCTATCATTATAAAAAAGAGATTGTTTGAAGGATTGAGGAGGCTGGAAAGATGAAGACTGCGACTTCTTTTGCATTTTTTTGTACTTTGTAAATATTCCATGGTTCAGAATTGTAATCTTTCAATGTTTCTGAATGAAAATTGAGTCTTTTTTTGTGTTAAAAATTGGGCTCCCCATCAGAGGTTCATGTGAGAAAAGACACGTCTTTATCATCGCTTTCTAAAGAAGAGGAAGATGTTGCTTCATTGTGGTTGGGAAAATATTCTACCCCACAATTTTTGGGTCAGGTTTTAGTTTTTAGAGGCTCTTTAATGTCTTGTTATTAAAATCCTGGGCCCTTTCCCTTGTAGTTGAAATTACAAAGGATTTGTCTGAGAATAGGGTAAAGGTTGGAAAGAAAACACAAGGTATATCTTTGCTCTATTGGTCACAGATTAGTTCCATGTATTATCCCTGTATAGGCAAAGGTGCAAGTTCCTATTTTCATGATCGTTCCTCGCCTAGAATGTAAACCAAAAGCACAAGGTAATAGGGGTAACCTAGCCAATTCTAAGGCTAATAGCTCATGGTATTGGTTATTAAGGTTTATGTTGTGGATATCTGCAACCTTGTATTTACCTTTTGTGATGATTTGACTATTTGTTCCTTATTCTTGATGGATGTCTATTCATTTAAAGAAGTCAGACCTTAAAGTATTATCTATGAAGGGAAAAGAAGCATTCAACGAAGGACAAAGCCAGAATTTTGGATTTTTTGACTGGCTATTATGGCAGTAGGCAAAAGGATCATGGTCAGCTAATATGTTATACAACTTACTCTAATATTCAAACTTGAAATATTAATGGTGAGTTGAGGGGATATCCTACATTGCATGGATCCAAGATTACCCCAAAAGAAGATTCTAGTTTAGCTCAAAGGGCAACACGTAAAATAATGTGTTTAAAATGAGAGGCCATACTTTTATTAGTAGAACTATAGTTTCAAAAATTCTCATTATTCATTGTCATAAGCCTTTATGACAATGTATGACTTTTCTAAATCTTCTTTGTTGAGCCCTATCCTATGAATAAAGCTAAGGCTACAAACATTGATTGATGAACCATTATCAATGAGAACCCTTTTAATGGATTGCTCATCGATATTGCAAGTGATATACAAGGGTATATCTCCAAGCATAGAGGTAGGTGGAATACCATCCCTAAAGAAGGATATAGTTGCATGGTTCATGTTAAATGATCCTACCACATTAGCCAAATTGTTAGGATTGGCATTTTTAGGCAGTGTTTGTTTGCTTAGAAGCTTAACAAATTCTCTCTATGACTTGGAAAAGTTCGTAACTCGAGTATGGCGATTTTAGTTTGCATGTCTTCTAATTATTACTGGAGGTTAAAAGGTTTTTTTCATGAGTTTATAAAACCAAAGGTGATTCTTTAGGATTAGTGGCACATTTAGGCTATAAAACTAGGGAAGGTTCAAGAGGCGGTTCAAAGGTTTGACCCTTCTCTCTGGCCTATTGTCTAGTCATGATGCTAACGTGAATCATCCTTACCATATTTTATTGTAGTGAGGAACGTTCTTATATTGCACTTAATTGATAATATGTTATCCATGTTTAGGTAGGGGGTCTTGGAATATCCCCAAATCTTGGTTGGAAGATGTTGCTTGTTCAGGACTATAAACCACTAGGTAACCTTCATCGATGAGGTCTTGTACCACATTTTTAAGAGTGATACATTTGTTTGTGTTGTGACTATTAGTGTGATGTGTGTATTATTGATCAACATTGAACCAAGAAAGCTTTTCCATTTTAGGGTCATGTTGCCTTATAGGGGGTAGCTCTATCATCTTAGCATCCAATAATTGCATCAACACAAAGGATAGAGATTGTTTTAACCTAATAAATTTTCTTGGAGGTTTTTCCTAAGTTTTAGCTAAGATTAACTTATTTAATGCTACAATAGTACTAACATTACTTATTTTAGGATAGTGTTGGAGAGAGATTCAGTTATGCCATAACCAATAATATGTTTGTTTTTGTATTGTCCTTTATAGTTAGAAGAGGGTGGTTTATCATCTTCTTTATTAATATTTAGTTGCCTTCAACGTTGAAGTGCACCTTCCATTTGTTTTGTGATATTAATCACATCATAAAATTATATGAAATGAGTCATCTCTAAAGGATATGATAAATATTCTTGTAAATTGCATATAAAAATATGCAATAGTTCCCTAGGTGGTAGAGAAAAAGAAAGTTTTCTAACTAATTCTTATCATCGAGGCAAGAATTCATTGAGGGATTCATTTTTCCCTTGTTTTAGTTGATATAGGTCATCAACTATATATTTTTCCATGATATAAGTGGAAAAATGTTGAATGAACATTTTAGCCATATTGAAAAATTCTTGATTGAGTGGTGAGGTAATTGATAAAACTATTCTAAGGCCTCACCACCAAGACTTGTGGGAAATAGTTTCAATAACATCTCATTATATTTGATGTCGTGGCATGCAACTCTGAAAATTTGAAGGTGGTCTATAGGGTCACATTCTCCCTTATATAATCGAAACTTTAACAACACAAAGCTTGGAGGATAAGGTCTATTTGTTAAATTAGACTCTATAGGTTCATTGCAACAATATTTGTAAGAATAATTTATAGGTATGCCTCCTTGAATAAATGCTAACTATTGTTTGAACTCAAAGTTTTCTTTTGATAATTGTTCTAGCTTAGCATTGATATACTGGAATCCAAGGGAAGGTGTTAATGGTACTATAAGCTGAAACTAACGATTGCTTAAAGGGTAATACTAAAAACTTGGATGGGATGATCCAAAAGGGATTGTCATGTTATTAATTCTAGGATTACCTTGGAAAGGCATGTTAGTAGGAGGAATGTTAGTAAAGGGAATATTAGCCAACATAGGCATGCTATAGAATGGGTTGGAAGCAACCACATTCGAAGCATGAGGTATACTAGGAAGAGCTTCCACATGTTAGAGTTGTGGATGACTTGTGTGCCGAGAGATAGGAGGATTTAGCCTAAGTGGCTCTATGTTGGCAGGTATAGATCCTAAATTTATTGAGGATGGAATACTTTGTGGCCTCCCTCCCAAATTTGTAATGATAATTGAATCTCATTGTTGATCACTTATGGTATTTGATCTAGATTGGTGTGGAAGTTGCAAAAGGGGTTCTACCAAAGTAGAATGAAGAATTTCTTCTAACCTAAAGGTAGATTCCATGGTTTCTTTGTTTCCTCATAGGAAAGTAGCAAGATAATATTTGTATCTAAAAACTACCTTTCCTCATTCATTGTGAATAGGAGAAAGAGCTCTGGAAGGAGGAGCTTGTTCCTCTTCTTCCTTAAATATTAGGTTTTCAATAAAAGATTGATTCTTTGGAAGTTTAGATGAAGCACTCAAATTTTTGTGCCATTTGTCATGAAATGTTTTGAGTGATACATGGGAGTTCAGACAGGGAAAAAGGAGGAATTCAATTTATTAAGTTTTATTTTTAGAGTACTTATAAAAAATAATAAGAAGAAGATTTTTGATATCTTTATGTCACCTTGGAAAACAACCCTCCTTATGACTCCCACTAGCCCCTTGTAATATACTATCCAAGGGAGGTAACCCCCAAGATTCGTACATCGGATTGCTCAAGGGGTCATTAACCTTCCCCCAATAGGACTAACAATTGGTTATGTTATTGTTATCTTGATTTAATATGATTTATCTAAGCAAATAAGATTAAGTGATCTTGATTAAAGTGTAATAGATTTTATCTTGATTAAGGATAAGGTCCTAAGTCAAAGGTTTTTGGATAGGGACCCATGTGATGTGTTCACATTGGGTTCACCAAATATGTGGGATGCCAAAATGTATACATGGGTGTTGGCCTTGAGCGCGTTCCTTTGGGAGTAATCCACACTCGGATGGGAGAGTGTTGTTGCTAACCTGCCATTTTTGGGAGATTGTGCTTTTATGTACAGTGTTTATCTTTGGTGGGAGATATTCAGGTTCACCAAGGGTTTATAGATTCCCTAATCTAGTTTGATGTGTTAAATTCAATAGGCACCTAGGTTATAATCTATCCTAAGAACTACAACCCCTTATTATCCAGCGAAAAAAAATAATCTATCCTAGGAACTAATGCATAAGATGTTGATGCAATGCACTATGAGAACAAAGATGCAAAATATAATGCTATCCTATATGCAAATTACCTTTTTGATGAATGTTATATACACTACAAAAATGAATTTTTCTTTTCTTTTTTATTTTGAGGACAAAGGTGTAAGGGATTTGTGAGTAAGCAAATTATCATAATACAGATTCTACATGCAATATTTAGTTAAATGTCTAAGAAAATGAGCATGGTATTTTTATGCTAAGGTTATTTTTAGTTTTTCCTTATTATGATAGCTAGAAGATAAAGAATTACCTACATGTTTTGATGTTTGGAGCAAATACGTCGTCTGGATGAGAATATACTTCTTGGATGAATACACTGTCTAGAAATTCTATAGTTGGCAGATTCATCAAAATCTACAAAACATAAAGAAAAAAGAAGATTATAATTTGGGGGCTGCCAAATAGGAAAAATATTGTATCTTCCTGATTGGTATAGACGAGACCCCTCTTTATAAAAAATCAGATTGATTACCTTGGATACAAATGTTGAAGGATCTATGACAATACACCAATTAGAAATGCTATAATTGGTATATTCTCTAATATTGCAAAATTAATTTGACAAAAAAATATATTAAAAAGTAAATGTTAAGTGTAATGTTATGATGATGCACAGGTATAGGTATGACAAGGCTAGATGTTGGAATGACTAGAGATATGAGGCTTCTTAGATGTATGGTGAATATTTCACCTATATTAGTCACAATTGGCGTATTCGATCTTTGGACTAGAAGAGGAAAAATAATGTCAATCTTGCTAAAATAAGGGTGTGGTTATCTAATGTGAATATGCCACCTAAACTATATGTAGCCAACAAATTCATTGAATTTAACAGTAAAATTGAAATTCTGATTATGGGGTGGTTGTGAATGCCTTCTACAAGTGCTATGGGTAATCTTGATAATTAATCTTTGTCCTACAAACCCCTAGAATGTTTGTAAAACCAAAAGAGAATTTTTTTTAATATAATGATAATTATATTTGAATGCAAAGAGTATAAGGATGCATGCTACAAGTTTAGAACATGAAGACTTAATACAAGTTAAAATAAAATCATAACATGTCACAAAAAAGTATCACCAGGTTTTTGAGTGCGAGATGCCCCCTTTCCTTCCTTTGAAGCCAAATCGTTTGATGACTCCATAGGATAATTTCAACATCACTTTGTTATGTTTGAATTAGTTTAAATTTTGGTAAAGTTTTGTTATGAAAAATGTGTTGTTTTAAATACCACCCCAAGGGGCCAATTTATAGAAATTGGTCCTCCTAGGGTTTCCCAAGTGGGAGGGGTGAAGTAGTTGGCATGCAAATTGGATTGGCTACTAATAGGGCTAATAAACTGGTGATTATAGCTTGCAATCAACTCCCCCTTGATTTGGGGTGATTTTGGGGCGAGTAGAGAGAGTAATATGTTTTCAACCACTTTTCCTGCCTACCTGTTAATTACCTATGGTGGCAAAAGGGTAGACAAGCAAAATTCACACCCTTATTGACTACTGCAGGCACATTTTAAGCTTTCATTTTTTGGAAGTGAATATAATATGAAGTGTATTTGCAACTCAATGTATTCATTAATTTGATTCTTAGAGGTCAAATATAATGGAGGGCTGGGGATTTTGAACTAGTTGGAAATACGCTAGATAGAAAGCGTATTTATTTTTTGGCAAATTCATTCTAGGGCAGCAGATTCACCACTATTGAGTTGAGTTATGTCTATACATTTTGTGGTTGATTTAATTGTTATGGTTAATTTACTCATTTTATGGATTTTCATTAAATCTCTATGTAAAAGAGGTGGTCTAACTTTAGGTATCTACATAATGTATTCTATGTAAAAATGAGGAGAAGAGTATAGACCATCTCTTGGGACATTGTTCATTAGTATGGAGACTATGTAAATGAATTCTTAATTTGTTTGGTAAATGCATGGTGATGAATGGTAGAATTAAAGAATGGTTAAAGTAATGGTAGAGCACTTTTAAAGATGAGGTGTTATGGATAATCTAGGATGCATCAAAAGATATAATATTGTAGATGGATGGAAAGAAACAAAATAATATTTAAAGGAAAGCAAAGCAATTTAGAGATAATGAAAAGGAAGATTTTTTTAGCCATATAGGAGTCTAAACCAACCCTATCAACTCACACAATCCCTAATCTTGAAGCAAATAGCCTTAATAGATGGAGTCAAGTTATCAAATGGAATTATGATGTTGGGTACAAGAGAAACAAAAAGAAGGCAAAGAATATAAAGTGGAAACCACCGAAGTGGATTTGGTCAAATTGAATTTTGATGGAGCATCTAAAGGTAATCCAAGACCAACATGGTGAGGAGGAATAATTTGAAATAATAGGGGTGAGATTTTATCATATGACACTTTTAATAGTGGATTTAAGACAAATAATGAAGCTGAAACTTGGGAAAATTTTAAAGGGTTAACAATATGCAGACAAATGAAATAGAATAGAGTATGTATGAAAGGCAATTCACTTATAGTGGTAAATGCAATTTTGAGGAAAGCAAAGGCTCTAAAGAACACATGAGAGATCATTGTGCAAATACAAGACCTTGCTACAGAGTTTGAAGAAATGAAGTCTATGCATATATTAAGGGAAGGGAAAAAATATTTTTATAGGCTAGCTAATTGAGGGGTTTTAACAAAGGATCATGAAGTTAAATTCTCTTTTTCATGGTTATAGGAAGCAGTAAGTTTAGCTAAATTTGACAAGAAAACATTGACTATCTGTATCAAATAACGATTAATTTACTATAATATTTTTCATTGGTAATATTTGTTGTATTTTATAACATTAATATGTTTTAATATAAACTATTTATTCCAGTTCTTATGGTTGCACTTATGCTTCAGGATGAAAACTAATAGTCTAGATCTGGTAAAGCAGGCTATGATAGCACAAAATTTTGGAAATATTACTCTACTAAAATATAGTGCATAGATAGTGGAGGTGGAGTTTTGATATTATGAAGGCTACTATAGAAAAATGTCAAGAAGAACGATGTTGAATTTTAGAATATTTGTATTTACAACGAATATTGAAGATCCAAAAATAAAAATCAAGAATTTAGACTTTGATGGCTTTTTAAGCCTTAATACTACCACAAAATATTACGGGTTATATCTCACAGGATCTAAATATAATATAGCCATAATATAATAAGGTCAAGATAATGAAATGAGTAGAATAATATGAGAAAATTAATATGTATAACAAGGCTTATAATAACTCAAATAACATTCAATAATATGCTACAATATGAATGTAAATAGCTTGAATCATACATGTACTAAGCATGTAGAACAACTTACAATATTAATTGCTCAAAATGTATACAAGCTTTATTACTTCTCTTTCTCTTACAATGATAATGCTTGTTCTCCTTTCTTGTGATATTCATATATGCTTGTTATGGAGTATTACCTCCATAATATGGCCATAGTAGTGTGACTCTTTGTACATTTGACTTTTATTTTCTATATGCCAAGTCTCACGACTCTTAGCGTATCTAATTCATACTTACATTCTTGATGAACACTTGGCACTATAGCATATGAACAACTATACATGACTCTTACACTTCTATGACTTGCACACTCTAATCTAAGACACTTGTGCATATCTTTACATTACATATTTGTTCTCATACATACAAGACACTTGTGCACATAGACTCAACTTACACTTGCACACTAACTCACATGACACTTGTGTATTTCCTGCATATTATAATTTTACATGACACTTGTGCTTTTCATTCACAATTACATAAAAGGGAAATATAACTCACACTCTAAAATATGACTCAAACCTATTCTATTATTTACAAATGTACCATGAAGGTACCTTGGGGGTACATTAGAATGTACTAAATAATGTAAAATGATCAAACACCCCCTTATGTTATATTACTTGGTTATTGAAGACTTTAGTCTTTAATCATGGTCCTCATCTTCGTCTTCAATCCACCTATTTTAGAGCAATATTTGAATTTGCACTATATGGTTCCTCTTTAATTTTGAATTCAAATTTTTTTGTTAGCCTTATTAGTGTGATTTATTCTATTCTTCTTTCTTCTTTTTTTGCTTTTGCATCTCCATTTAAGATATACCTGATGATGTACCTTCTAAGCACTATGTTAGCAAATAATCACAATAATATATCTTTGATTTTAATTATTCCTCGTTAAAGCTAACATAAGCTTCATTCAAATTATATGTGTCATTTTTATTTTCTTGGAAAATATCAAAATCAAGTACTAACAAATACGTCATTAAGCATTCTTTTGAAGAAAGTATAATTATGTTTTGTGAATTCCATCATGTTCTGAAAAGTTTTTCATGAAGATAGCTTATAAGTGTTGTAAAGTTTTCTTCTTTTGCATCCTTGAGAAACAAATATAATTTTACCTTTAGATCATTAGTCATTTTTTTCTTTCCATCAAAGTCATCTATTAAGTTTTGAGAATAAAACTTAAGTTTGTACACCATTTCTTCACTATCCTCATTGAATGAATTTTTAATAATTTCTTCCATGAAATGCAATTCTATGTTATGATCTATTTCATTTGAATTAGACAACCTTATAACTCTTAGGTTTAAATAATTCAAAGTTTCTAATTTAATTCCTATGGAGTAGTAAACCTTATGTCTCCCTAGTTTTAGAAACTAATAATATGAAATTTGTAAATTTATGTTTTTCCTAGTATTTGATGTTGAATACCTTTTATCTCCCAAATATTTAAATTTGCAAAAGTTCAATGATTTCAATGTTATTATCTTTTAAAAAATAAACCCAAATAAAAAAATTCTTCTAAAAATCTTCAAGCTTATAAAAACATTTAAATAGCCTAGTTGAATTCCTTATCACTCCAACCTAAAAACTTTAAGAAATTTAAAGAAACTTAATTAACCCTACTCAACTTATCACTCCATTCTTCTAATAAATCAATAATTCAAATATCTTCTAATTTAACCTTATAACTCCTAAATCAACCTTAATATAAAACCTTAGCTTTATAAAACCTAAAATTAAAATACCTTAGGAAGAAAAAACTTACTTCCTCTTCTCACGCGTCTTTCCTATTCATACACATATCTACTATGCAACACTTCTATTGTGGTACTTGTGTGAATAGGTCTTAATAGGTGATAGGTGACTGCTACATGTAAACACGCATGGTGAAACGTTTCACTTCCACCAAACATTGCACTCCAAAACCACAACACTTCAAATGGCTCTCAAAATAGTGTAGTGTATAATGTTATGTGCTCAAGCGTTACTTCAGACAATAACATTTTATGCTCAAATAACATTTGGTACTTTTCCAACTGTTGCCAATATTTTCTTTGCTTTGTCTTCCTTGTTGCTTTAACTTCCAAACTATCTAGCTTCTATGATGACAAACTTGCTCAAGTTCGAGTCTGCTTAGTGCAATGAGAACCCTAGCTTCACCCTTGCTGCTTATGCACTTGTTTGAATTGTGAATGCTATTCTAAGGATGGATGTTCCTCTCAGGATGTTGTTCTTAGGGCGTTATTCTTAGGACATCACTGTTCTCAAGGTATCATTGTTCTCAAGATGTTGAATGCACATCATACTCAGGGTGTTGTTGTTTTGAATGAATACCTTTCCCTTTTTATTATTATTACCTTCTATTTCATGAATTTAGTCCACTTCACCCTTAGATATATATATTTATGAATGCCTAGTATGCTTTCACTATTATGTGAGCACTATTAGAGTGCTTCACTCTCCTTTTCTATTCAAGCACTTCTTTTGAGTGTCTTGCATCTGGTAGCTTCTCCTGCTTTAGACTTGCGTCTGGTAGCTTGTTGTGGAGTGGATCTCATATTGGCTATTGTGATTGCAACTTTAGGATGTTTGAGCACTACACCTTCTAATGGTTATCCATTGTTTTCTATTCTTGGACGTGCATTGTTCCCTTTCATTGTTGCATGAGCACTTCACCTTAGTGTCTGAAATATTTTATCAAAATGCTTCTCAAGTGCTACTAGCCATAGTTTATTCTTCACTTACTTAAGTACCTTGAGCTCTTTTCTAACGTTTCTCCTTTATGAACTAAGTTTTCTTAATTAAGCTTCTTTGACCATTTTTATATTTTCAATGTTCTTTTGTTGTATATTAAGTCGCTTCTCTTACTTATGCTTTGAATGACTCTTAACTTGGCAACTCTAATTTTTATCAGGTTCAAATGCTCTACTTTTGAAATGCTTTTGTGATGCTCAATTTCATCCAAGTTCTATTACTTCTCTAAAATATGCTTGGTTTCCTCCAAGCTCTATTGCTTATTTTTCTATGAGAACTTTATCATGCTCGAGCGATTATGATCTTATGCTTGAGCATTATCAGGCTTGAGGTATTTTTTTCTATAAAAGACTTCTTTATTCTCTATAAAGATCTCTTTTCTTTTTTTATAAGGGTCTCTTTTATTTCTATAAGGACATCTTTTCTTTTACTAGCTTGTAGCGCTTATCAGCTGTAGATTCTAATCCAATACTTGAAGCAATATAAAATAATCAGGTGCTTCTTTATCATTCTTCAAGAATTATATATCAATTTTTTTCATTTATGTTCTGCTTTCTTTATTTTCTCTTAGGAAGCTTTGAACGCTTCTCAATCTGTTGCTAACTATGTTCTTCTTCAATATACTTTCTTTCTTATATTAGGAAGCTCTGAATGCTTCTCAATATGCAACTATCTTTCTTTCTTCTATATGTTGTAACTTTATCTTCTTCTTTTATATTTTTTAGTATTCTCTACTCTTAGAAGTTGAAACTCTTCTCTATACTCCATAGGAATCTTCTCACACTTATGTAGCTTAATATGCTATCTGAAATCCAAAATTTGAAATCTGAAATCTTTAATCTTTAATATCTTAGGTCATGCCTAAGAACCCAATGTGATTCTCCTCCTTACTAGAGAATCCAATAAATTGTAAAGGTGACTTTGAATGTCCCTAAATATCTAACTTTCTTTTGAGTTGGTTGTAATCTCAAAATTCAATATCAAGGGTTGTTTATATCATTAAATAATCAACTATCTCAAAGTTGATGGTCTTTTAGTCAATATAGTTGAGTCCTAGTTTTCATTGGTTATTCTTCAATCGTGGAAAGACCTTAGTCTTTCTACTCAATAAGACCTTTAAAATAGAGTTTGAGTCTCACTATCTTAATAGTGGAAGAGAACTAAATCGACTTTATCAAACTCGATAAAATCAATTAATAATGGTGGCTAATAAAATAAACTCTATCAATTTGGATAGAGTCTAGTGGTAGCTCTGATACCACTGATGACTTTTTAAGCCTTAATACTACCACAAAATATCATAGGTTATATCTCACAAGATCTAAATATAATATAGCCATAATATAATAAGGTCAAGATAATGAAATGAGTATAATAATATGAGAAAATTAATATGTATATCAAGGCTTATAATAACTCAAATAACATTCAATAATATGTTGCAATATGAATGTAAATAGCTTGAATCATACATGTACTAAGCATGTAGAACAACTTACAATATTAATTGCTCAAAATGTATACAAGCTTTATTACTCCTCTTTCTCTTACAATGATAATGCTTGTTCTCCTTTCTTGTGATATTAGTATATGCTTACTATGGAGTATTACCTCCATAATATAGCCATACTAGTGTGACTCTTTGTATACTTGACTATTCTTTTCCATATACCAAGTCTTGTGACTCTTGGCTTATCTACTTGACACTTGCATACTTGATGAACACTTGCCACTATAACATATGCACACCTATACATGACTCTTACACTTCTATAACTTCCATGCTCTAATCTAAGACACTTTCAACAATACCCATTTTTCATTGTTCTTCGTTTGCACTTTTGGTCTAACTCTTCTTATGTTTGTTTCCTCCAATCGGTGCTTTTGCACACTTTTCTTTCACAAGGCATACTCCTTTTGTTAAGGTCTTCTTGTTGCTTACTCTGCAATATTTTCAAGATGCTCGTGGCTTTTACTCCAAGGTGCTTCGACATTGTTCTCTCTTCAATGCTTCACTTACTAGGGCTGACTCAACCTCTCTCTCTCTCTCTCTCTCTCTCTTGTCAAAGGTAGTCTCAACTTTTATTTTCATTCTTTCTAATGGAAAATTGATTCTATCTCCTTTATATTTTACCTACAATTTTCTCCACATGTTCTCTTCACACAATACCCTTTACCTCTCATTTTGTCTTCGTATGTTACAAGCTCTATGCATTGTTGTTGTTTGCATGTTATAAAGTACAATGTTGTTTCTGCTCGTTTATTTCAACCAATCATCTACTCCTCTATGCATTCCTTCCAACATATTATTTTCTTTAGCCAACTCCTTTCCCTCAATATCCTCCTCACAATAACTATAACTTAGGCAACTCAACTCATGGACGCTTTTTTGATTCCTACAAATATGCCTTGACTCCTCTAAATGTGAGATTTTCTTAATCTAGTTTCTTCCAAATGTGGCTTTGATACCACCAATAGCATATAAGCTAGTTTCAATAATATTTGATGATCAAATATCTCACACAATATATCAAAATGAGATACATAAGTATTCAAACCAATAAACAAACTCACTATATTCTTGTGGATGATAAACAAGATATTCCAATACAAATGAAGTATTGAAACTTCTCACATTGTTACATACATTACATGACCTCTCTACAAATAGCCTTTACAAAGACTCTTGATATTTCAACTTCAACTAACTCTTCATCTCCTCAAACTCATGGGAGATATGACTCTTTATATTTCTTATAGGAAAAATATATTTATTGAATCTCTAATAATAACAAACCTCTAATGATTTCTAAATAACAAATATTTGAAAGACTCCTTCACACCACATATTTATAGAGTATTTACAAAATGTTTAGAAAGTACTTCCAAGGTACCAAATAATGTAATGAAATCTAACAAACTCAATTAAAATGAGAATTGAATCTGTTTGTAAACTCTCAAGCTCTAAATTAAAGAGTTGTGATTTGTCAAGGGTAGGGGACCTGTGTACAATCCATTTTTCTCCAAAAAAATAATATTGTTCTATCAATGCTTTGTAATTACAAACTAGAAAATAATTTCTTTATAGGTGATTTTAAGTGTGAACATGTCCATAGGATTCTTCTTAAAACAATTAAGAAACCTATCTCTACAATGATGGAAAATAGTTGCATAGAATGTGGTTGTCAAATATGTAGGAGGTAAACAATTTTCTAAGTTGACATAAGTAACATGCATATGTTCCATTCAAACAACAGCTACAAATAGGTGTATATGGATCAAAATCACCAACCACATTGTCCTTATATAGTCGTCGCTATTGTATTAGTAGTAGGGTATATATATTATTTTGATCAATTTTGATGGCCATTCTATAAGTAATACTTGTAGAGAGTGAGGCGCTGGACACTACCAAAGCCCAACTAATGTAGATCTATGCCTTGAATTCAAACATGAATTTACATCATTCATCATGGGGTTAAAATTTGTGTGGATAAAATTTAAATAGGGTGTCATAGATTTAGATTTCGCCCAATGGATTTGCATTAATTATGAACCATAAGGCTTACTAATATGGGGGTATTCATCAATGTGTTTATGGAGAAATAATGTTGCAATGAGATTTCTTATAAATGAGTGTACCCTATGACTATGAGATTGTGCCAACATAGGCTCCATGTTAGAAGAAGATGAATTATTTTGCTATAAGACAATCAACATAACAACTTTTATGCATGGCATATAAGAATGTGAGATTTTAGTTTTAAAAATATTTGAACGAGTTCGTTGATTAGAGCTTAGAGCTTTGTTTTTGTTCTTATTTAAACAAGGAAGACATTAAGATAAGGGAGCTTGATGAGGATGAGACAACTTAGGATGCTAGAGAGGCTTTGTAGGAAGGGATCTCACTTGGATTGGTCGTGTTACATAACCATACCTCTATTAGGGTACCCTTGAATAGTAATCCTTGATTGGGTGTTGAGATCATCACATGGAACCTGCACTCCATGAATGGTTGAAAAATGTTGAATCCAAAGGTGCACTTCATGATATGGATATGAAAGATCCAATTAAAGTTGAAATTTGATAAGTTGGGGAAGGGAAGCTTATGAATGTCCTTGGCCCACTTCATAAGATTTCCCACTAATTTTATGCTATGAGTCACAATTTTAATGGGTCGATAGTGCTCCTACCCCTGGACCTACTTGTCTCCTATCACCATTAAAAAGTTGAGTTAGTTACTTTGTGTTGAGTCAATAAAAGACTCAAGGCAATTATTTTATTCTCTACTTTTTATTGTCATACGAAGTTGATAAAAAAACTATACATACATATCGTGTTAAAAAAATGTGTATAAGTGTATATGTGAAATAAAATGGAAAGGACATGTTATTTTAGATATTAAAAAAATGTGTAAAAATGTGTATGTGAAAGAGAATGGAAAAGACATGTTCTTTTAGATCTTAATAAAGAGTGGTATGACAGAGGTAATAAAGGAACGGTCCAACCACAATGGGCTGCTCCACTTTACCCATTACATAAGAAATAAAAATTCTCAAAAAAATCCCTATCTTAGTCATGTTCGCCACTGCACCCTTGAAGATATTTCATAACACCATCATAAAGATTACATGAGTGTAGATTTTTTCAATCGACCTTTGTCATTATAAAATCAATGAATATATAATTTAAATATTAATTTTTTTATATAAAAGTAATTATATTTCTTTATTTTTATGGGACAACGCAACGATTTAACTTTTGGCTTTTCTTCGAGAAATGCAAGGTTCAAATCGCAGCGTGGGCGAATGTGTAAGGAGGTGTGTGTGAGGGGGTAGGTGTGTGGTGGTTGTGTGTTAAATTCCTTAGGAGTTTCTCACACTAACCAAATAAAAAAAAATTATATTTTTTATTTATTTTAAAAATAAGTATAAATATAACCACGGCGAGGGTGAGGGCGAGGGCGAGGGCGAGGGCGAGTGTGTGAGGGGGTGGGTGTGTGGTGGCTTTGTATTAAATTCTCGATTGATAAGTATAGCTCTCGGCTTTATAAAGGATCATGGTTTGTAGGAGACTGCTCAGCCGTGTGCGTGTGTCATAGAGGTTTGTCACAATAACCAAATAAAAAAGAAAAAAAAAAAAATATAAATATATTTATGGCTTGGGGTGAGACTGCTCAATCCTAAAGATTTTTTACATTAAACAAATAAAAAAATTAATATATTTTTATTTGTGTCATAGAGGTTTCTCACAATAACTAAATAAAAAAGCAAAAAAAAAAGTATAAATATATTTATGGCTTGGGATGAGACTGCTCAATCCTAAAGATTTTTTAGGATTAAACAAATAAAAAAATTAATTAATTTATTAAAAAATAAGTATAAATATATTTAAAAAAAATTTCTCACATTAACTAAATCACAAACCAAAAATTATAATTATATTTATTTATTTATTTAAAAACAAGTATAAATATGTGTAAGAACAATTTAATAAAGTGAATGAAGGCATTGTAGATGAAGTTGAAAAAATAAAGCTTTATATTTTAAAGTTGAACTACCAACCTATTGGGAGGGTCCTCACTGTAAATATGTCATATAATTTTGTGTGGTTACAAAATGACCAGGTGGAGTTTGTAATTGCACTCATGATGAGTGACAATTTATAATATTTGCTATAAGTCTCTCAAACAACAATTAAAAAACATTCTCTGATCACGATGCGCAGGGGAGTGAGGTGGAGTTTCTGGAGCAGAAATCGATTAAAAAGGGCTTAGCTTTACTGGTAAAATCCCTAGCAAACCCCTCTGTGTTTTGATCTCTTCCCTATTTGCAAGCGAAGGCTCCTGTAAGATTTTTACACTTCCCTGCGTGCAATGGCGTCGACTGCCGCTCCCGACTTTAAAAAAATTCAGATTCAGCGAGATGATACGGTAATACTCTCTCTCTTTCTTGCTTTTTATTAATTTTTACGGTAGCTGGTTATGGCGGATCAAATTTTGATAGCAGTCCTCAGGAGATGTTCAGTGCATTTCGGCTTTTAGATATTTCTATGGCTGATTGTCAAATCCAAAGAAGTTTCAGCGTAGGGGTGGTTAATTCCGTTATTACCGTTTGGTTTTCTTCTTTTATTTTTAAAATTTATCCATATCTATTATTACAAGATTATTTTTAGTTGGAAGTGAAAGTATTAATCTTCTAAATTGTAAGGAGAATATTTATATTTAGTTTTTAACCAGTACATATGGTTTTTGTTTTTTTATAAGTGGGATTGAATTTTAGATTTTTTAAAGAAAGGTCAAAACCTTGACGGTATCAGTTATTTTATAAGTGGGGTTTAAACCTTGGAACTCTTAAAGAGAAGCCAAAACCCTTTAATTTTAAGTTTACATGGTTTTAATGAGGTTTCAGTCCCATCAAATCAGGGTCTAAACTTGGGTCTTTGGATGAAAATCCAAGGACTTATCACTATGGTATTTTTTAAGGATCATTTTTTAAATGAGTTTACACAGGTTTTTACTAGGGGTCTCGGTTCAAATGGGGTTTGAACTTGAACCTCTTAAAGAGAAGCTAAAACCCTTACCATTGCAGTAAGCTTGTAATCATTTTTTTAAATGAGTTTACACAGGTTTTTTAATGAGGGTCTCCTCATCTTAAACCTTGAAACTTTCAAAGAGAAGCCAAAGTCCATACCATTGTTAGAGCGGGATATCTATTATTACTTAGAAAATTATTGATTATTTTTAGTTAGAATTATTAAAGCTGGATATTTATTATTACTTACAAGATTATTGATTATTTTTAGTTAAAATTAAAAATGTTGATTTTCGGCCTCTAGGTGGATTGGCAAGTGCTTGTTTAACCAGACACTTACGAAGAAGAGACCTGGGTTCAAACCTTGGGGTGCCAATTTGCAAAGGTAGTAATTTGATCTGAGTATGAATCTGAAGATGGGCCTCCATCTCACTACGGATCAACAAAACAAATAAGCTTGTTGAGAGCAACACGACACTTACCAAGAAGAGACCTGGGTTCAAACCATGGGATGCCAATTTGCAAAGATAGTAATCTGATCTGAGTACGAATCTCAAGTGACGGGTGGCCTCCATCTCACTAGTGTCAACAAAACAAATAAGCAGCCCCTATGGTTTAGATCCCATACTTATTAATTACTAAACATAATATAATGTAACCAACTCCCTATGTAACCCAAAAACAATATTGATTTTTCAATTTATAACTGTAACCCTCAATAAGAGCAGGTTCTTTCTTGCTTAATGTATTGTTAATTTGCCACAACACCTATGATTTAGATCCTATACTTATTAATTACTAAAATAATATAATGTAACCAACTCCCTATGTAACCCAAAAACAATATTGATTTTTCAATTTATAACTGTAACCCTAAATAAGAGCAGGTTCTTTCTTGCTTAATGTATTGTTAATTTGACATCATTATTATCTGAGCAAGTTTTTTCCTACTTGATCTATTATTAATTTACCATCGTTTTTGAAATCGCCTCGGTAATTCTCCCCTCCCCTCCCTTCAGAGCCTTCGTTTAACATTAATATGGTTAAAACTGGGGACAACCGAAGCTGTAAGAGATCTAGAGCCGTTGAAGATGACATTGTTGCTGATCTGAAGGCTGGAGGGAAAGCGGAGGAGAAGTAACGCGATGTTACGTCGCTTGCTGTCTGCAGTTCGGGTCGAACAAACTCGAGCACGGGCCCCAAGAGCGTTGAAGACCAGAGTGTGTCGACCTCGATGTGGTAGACTTGAAATTTTGGGGCACAAAGGCCTCTCGCAGCTAATCGCGCCGCTTCTCACCCTTCTCCGCACGTGCCGCCTTCCCACCGCCGTTGATCGTGATGCCCTCATCAAAGAGGTGTACTACTACGGCGTGGCAGGCGCTCTCCTTGTCGCTGTGACACCGCCGCTCGACGGCCTCGACGTGAAGTACGTCTCCGTGGCGTACGTCGGCGACCGTGACCGCCCGTCAACGCTCCGCACGGGGGCAACGGCTCCGTCTAGGTGGGCCACGGCAGAAAGATCATTGCTTTCGACTAGGCGCTATGCTAAGTGATTGATTGTGGGACAAGGGAAGAAAGATGTCGGTGCCGAGATCCGGTTTCCTGGCGAGAAACCGTTGTTACTGCCAGTCCGTAACAGTCATCACGAATTAGATTTACTATAGTAATTCTTATTATTACTTTATTTATATAGGGTAGTTAGTTAACTACCTAGGTTAGTTACGCTATTGTTAGCGTAATAATATTTGGTCTATTTTTAATTTTTTATTTGAAGACCTAAGCTATTGATTAGATCCTAAGATTACGAGCTAATCTGGGCTCTCACTGTATTATTTAAACTTGTTCTAATCAATGGAATAGTGTTCGTTTATTTCAACATGGCATCAGAGCCAGTTTGATAATAGGAAGCGGAAGATTGCTGGAAGATTGGCTGGAGATTAAAAAAATATTTTTTTCTACCACTAAAGCCTGCACAGAGAGGAGGCTGGACTGTTTTTTTTTGAAAAAAAAAATAACAAACACCGAGGCTGGATTGGAGCCTGCGCTGTTTAAAAAAAAAAAACAGTAGCAGAAGCTTGTTTTAAAAAAAAAAAAAAAAAATTTCCGCTGCTGGACTGGAGCCTGCGCTGTTTAAAAAAAAGCAGCAGAAGTTTAAAAAAAAAAAAAAATTCTTTTCCGCCGCTGGACTGGAGCCTGCGTTTTTTTTTCCCGGCCCCTCCCCCCGCGCGCGTTGGGCGTCATTGTTTTTTTTCCCGGCTTCCCCCCCGTGTGATTTTTTTCATCACGCGACACCACCCCCCCTACGCGCGATTTTTTTCCATCGCGCCACCCCCCTGCGCGATTTTTTTCCATCGCGCCACCCCCCCCAGACGTCGCGCGCGACGCGAGCGGCGTACGGCGCTGCTGCAGCCGCGGCCACCTACGGCAGCTCGTGACCATCTGCGAGCGGCAGCAGCCGCGCGACGCCCTGTCACCGTGACCACTTGCTGCAGCCGTGGCCCCCCTTCAGCCGCCGCGACCACCTGCTGCAGACGCCGCCGCGGGCATCCCGCCGCCACCAGCCACGGAGGAAGCCACGACCAGGCGGCCGCGCAGGGGAAGGGGGTTAAGGGACCCTCCTCAAATAGGAGGGGGTCCCTGATCCTTTCGGATCAGCTCGCTAGTCCACCTGGTGGTGGACTGTGCGGTAAGGCTCAGGGAGCCTGTAGGTCGGGGGTTCAAATCCCGCCGACTCCCCCTTGGAAAGAAAAAAAGGTAAAAAAAAAAAATTTCTAAAGTTTTTTTTTAATTATTATTATTTTTAGTTAAATTAAAAATTTTAATTTTAATTTATTTTTCAATAGTTTTTAAACTATATAAATTAAAATTTGATTTTAATTTATATTTTCATAGTTTTTAAACTATATAAATTAATTAATTTTTTTTTTTAACTTTAAAACTATATAATAATTATAAAAAAAAAAAGCTTTGTTAAGAGATTTTTTTTACGGGGGTATTTTTTTTCAAAAATCAAAAGGGGGAAAGTGAGTAATTTTTTGAAAAGCAAATTTGGCATTATTGTAAAGGTGCATTTTTGGCTGCGCCCGACACCTAGTGGGTCATTCCTGTGGGCACTTTTTATGTTGTAGGGTGCATTTTTTTCTGTTTTGCACTACTTCATTAAAAAGGTAAAAAAAAAATCAAATTCACTCCCTAAGTCCCCGGAATAATTAAAACCCATCCGTGCAATTTATTGCACTGCAGCGTTCGGTATTTGTGATACCTCTGGCCAGCACTTACAAGTAAAGCTGTCGTGATTGCGCTACTGTATCCGCCGCCTAATATAGCTGCCAAAACGACATCTGAGCTTGTTCTTGTTAGAGTTAAAGTGCACTATGCCTTCAGTTTGACACTTGTCAGTTTCATTGACAAGTGTCATGTTCATCATATAGGCCTTGTGCCTATTTATGTAACACATTTTTATGAATAATTAATCCCCTTCAGTTTTCCCTCCTAACATTTGGTATCAGAGCTCCAGGCTTTCTCTGGCCTTGTGAGCTTGAGGGGGGATTTCCCTCATGGAAATCCTTCCTCACCCACTCCCTCAATTTTTTTTTTCCCTTTCCTCATATTTTTATTCTCCAGGCTCAGGGAGTATGCTCTCCACATTTGTGGATCAGAAACCAGAAAGCAGATTGGAGCAATAGAGGGTTTCATGGCTGCAAGGGAGTATGCTCTCCATCTTTGATGGATCAGAAACCAAAAGCTTGAGGAAATATAAATGGTGTCATTGGGACTTCCGGATGGTCATGGTGCCCTCCAAGCCACCACAGCAAACAGATTTGACTAAGAGGAGAGCGCGCTTGCTGGAGAAGGAGGGACTGTTTTTGGAGGGCAATCAACAATGAAACAATTTCCGCAGTAGTTTCTGATTGGTCCTGTACAGTGAATAGTCGGAGTGTGCTATTGTTGAAAACCCATATTCATAATTTTTAGCACCTATCTACCACCAGATTGCGGGGCCGTCGCTTCTGGACATGATGCCATTGATTATCTGGAGGCGGTCGCGCACACGGGGGCAGGCCATTCTGAGCATACCTTTGGTCTGGTCGCCGCTGAGGTTATCCTTGGGGAAGCGCTGCCCTTCGCAGATGTTGCAGAACTCCATGGGGACGTAGTTGGGCCTGTCGGCCTGCTTGCTAAGGTCGAGGCACGGCAGCTGCTTGAACCGGATGTCGACATTGTAGCGCTGTCGATTTCCTCCAGAACTTCTCTAGATCTCAGGCGGCAGATTTTGAAAAAAAAAAAAAAAAAAATTCGAAAGGTTCCAGAGGCCTCTTCGCAAACTGAACGCGGACGCAATAGCCGTTGTTAAAGTGAATGTTGTCCGTTATTTACAATTTATTTCTTCTGTTTGCGATATCATTGTACCAGAAGTAGTCTGAGTTCGAATATTGAGCAGGACGCGGGTCGATTGACAGGTCGGGAGTTTGAATCAAAGTTGGGCACAACAGCAATGGGGGGGTCAAATCCGACTCCCCTGGAGAACGAGATGAAGAATAGCTTCGAGAAGAACAAAAGACAGCTAATGTTGGCTTTCGATAGGATGCTGCTGCAGGGGCCTCTAAGAGTTGGAATCTGTGAAGATTGAAGACGAGCAACACATCCCCGTGGATTCTTGCAGCCTTTACCGACTTCTTGTCACCGCCAGCCGGAGATTCGAGTCGGCGCTGTACACGCAGCTTCTGGAGTTTGAAGCCGAGAAATTCCGTGGGCGCCAATCCTTCGCTGCGCTGTCGGCCATCGCTGCCGCTGCCGTTGCCAGCTCTGGGCGTCGAGATCTCGTGACAACCGCAAGCGCAACCCGATCTGGAACCTGCTTCTCGGACGTCGAGGGTGGACTGCACTACAGCGATAACGTATCTGCTCTCAGATCCTGCTGCTCGAGCCGTTCATTACGGCAACTTCAGAGTTTGAGCGGATCGCCTTGGGCAATATTTGGTTTTTTTTTTTGAAGTTCCTAGTGTTTGAAGATGGATTACAGCGAAATGGATCCTGTAGAGTCTGGAAAATAGGAGGTGTTGGATCCTTTCAAGCCTGAAGAGATGAAGGTCAAGAGAAATTGGAAGGCGAAAAAGCTGCTTCGCTACGCCATAGGTGCCGTGAGTGAAGAAATCCGTCATTTGACGCAACCTCAGAAGTACAATTGCAACCGGCTCTGCTGCTGTTTTTTGTTCTAGTGTTCGGTTCATCGTCGGTATCCAGTATTGTTTGGTTGCATGGCGAAGGTGGCTCGTGGACCGCCTTTATTTTCGAATCTGGCCGCCTTTATTTGGCAGCACAGCAACATAACCTTCACAATCTGCGGGTGAAGTAGCAGACCATCCGCCGCTCGCCTCGGAACATAGGGTGCAAAATGATATTGCCGCCCTTCTCTCTCCCGAAGAAGTGATGTCATGATGAATAGTGGTGTCACCAGCTCGGCGTATTTGTTTGTTTTTAAAATTCTATAATTAACAGTAATCATGGAGATAAGTTGGCCATTTGATGGACATTGAATGCTTCTAGCGGGATCGGTGGTTTCTAAATATTGTTGATGGAGAAGTTGTTCAATTAATGGCATGTGACGATTACTGCAGTGACGTGCTGTCTGCTGGGGGAGGACGAAGCTCGGGTCGAGGGCTGAGCCGCCGCCCACTGGACGGGCAATAACAACGCCACGTGGGAGGACCTCCGCTACTCCATCTGCACCATCCTCAACTTCACATAGTGGAGGAATTTTTAAAGTGGAGGAATTTTAATTTTAAAAACAATAGAATCTATGTTATAAAAGGGGTAACAGTTTATATAGTGGAGGGTCCCACAAAGATTCCCTCCTGAAAAGGGAAGTTTTTTCTAAACAAGTGGATGGGGATATTTATTAAGAAGGGAGCATTTAAATTAAAAGGAATAATTCCTTTTATTTTTTATAATTGTATTTGACCATAGTGGGTGGGCTCAGTTTGTTTTTTAGTGAGGGGCATTGTTTTTTTTTATAAAGTGAAGAGACCACTTTATGACACTTGGAGAGTGCCCATGCCTATTGGCCGATAATATGGCCCCTTTGGCCATTTTTTTTATTTTCCACAAGGGAGATATTGATGCTGTTTTTTTTTCCGCCAGAGAGCGATGCCGCCACAGTGCGAGGTCTTAGTTGTTCTTTTGGAGAAGCATGTTGTTTTTCATTATGATGAAGGCCCCTTTGATAGTGCCCTATAGGGGTATTTATAGTCGTTGGAAACGGTTTTCCGCGACGGACACAATGGTGGTGTCATATTGTAATTTTGAGGCTGTTTTAATTGAGTTTTTTAGCCTCAAAGTTTTTCTACCTTGGAGTGCACTTTCGGTTGTACCCGACACTCCCAAGGTACTTGTAAGTGAACCTAGTATTTAGTAGTACCCTCTTTCTACTTGGCGGATGCAGCGGCTGGTTACCCATGCATTCCGGTAAGATGAGGTACCTACCATAAGGACACTTATTCTAGGGACTACAAACATAGACACCCTAGACTCTATCCGAGGTTTTTCCGGATCTACTTCTGAAGACTACAGACGAAGACACTTCAGAAGATTCTCTTCTTTTCTTCTTCTCTCCTCCTATTTGGATCTATGGCTCATTTTATTGTATTGAGTGCATTTTCGGCAGAGACCGACACTCTTATATGGCTTGTTTTTCCTTTCATTAGGTGCATTTTCGACAAAGACCGACACCTTCTAGATTGAGTTCACCATGAGGAGGGATTTCATACTCATGGTGAATCTAGTCAGTGACCTACGAGAGGCAACATCCTCTAAGGATGACCTACAGAGGCAATAGACCCAGATGTGGCTGACCCTGAGGCACCCATGATGACCCTGAGGCACTTAAACGGCTGACCCAGTGGAAACAGACCCGTTGAAGTGGCTGACCCTGAGGCAACAGACCGAGATGTATACACAGTGGATCTAGCATTATTCACAGTTGGAGAGCCAAGAACACAGAGCATGAGCCTAGACCAAATCAGCAATGATAGGTTATTTTTTAGAGAAGTCAACATTAAGGGGGAATGTTACCTAATGTTGACTTGCTTTGTTTTTTCTTTAGTTAGGATAGTGCACTTTAAGGGGGAATGTTAGAGTTAAAGTGCACTATGCCTTCAGTTTGACACTTGTCAGTTTCATTGACAAGTGTCATGTTCATCATATAGGCCTTGTGCCTATTTATGTAACACATTTTTATGAATAATTAATCCCCTTCAGTTTTCCCTCCTATCAGTTCTCTATAAATCGTCGGGGAGAGATAAGTTTGCCATTTTGCATTTTTTTACTCCATCCATTACCCTAATAGTTCTTGTGTTTAGGCGTAAATCCTGACGAAAGTTCTGAAATCCAAAGTGTTTAGGGGAAGTTACGCCCTACACATGAGGATTGCAGACTTTCTATGGTAGGTGCCATCAACATTAGTATTGCTTAAGTTCTACGTATCGTATGATTTCTAAACATTACCTATAGTTTCCCTCACGTAAGGGCGGGTGATTTTTTTTTATCTTTCTAAATACCTATAGTTTCCCTCACGTAAGGGCGGGTATTTTGTACGGTATAACGGCCTAGCAAAAGGTATATCGAAAGGGGGACCAATTGGTGTTATAAGGAACCTTCACCATGTCTGCAAAATTAATGACCGATTCTCATCGGTTGTTGAAAGGTCCTAATTACACACCATGGAAAAACAAGATGAAGGCTATCCTAGTCATGGATGACTTATGGGATGTTGTATCCGGAGCAACAACAAGACCTTCATCTCGCTCATTGGTGCTACAACTCCATCTACTGCTCAAAAAGACTTTGAAAAGCTAGACAACAAAGCAAAGGTGCTCATTTTGCTTGCTGTGGCTGATGAAGTTCAACCCCATATTGCTGACTGTGAACATAGTAAAGAGGCATGGGACGCCCTTAATACTATATATGAGGGAAAGAATGATTCCACTATTCTATTTCTTCAATCTCAATTACACAGTCTAAGCATGAAGCAGGGGGAGACAGTTGAATTTTTTCTTTGCAGAGTGTCTGAATTGAAAGCAAAGTTGAATTCTTTAGGAGAACCAGTTGATGATAAGCTCCTTACCTCAATTGTATTGAGAGCTTTACCCGATTCTTATCGGGTGTTGATCACTTCCCTTCAGGTGTCGCAATGGAAAGTTACTTTTGTAGAATTGGTTAATATGCTTCAAGAGGAGGAGGCACGCCAACTACAGTAAGATGATTCTTCTAACACCGCCCTCTACATCAACAGGAAAGGGCAGAACCAGAAGAAGGGTAATTTTCAGAAGGGAGGGAATTCACAAAAGGATTCAAAAGGGAAACAAACTCAACAACCTCAACGGAAAAAGAGATATTGCAAGATCTCTGACAAAGAAGGTCATGATACAAACAGATGTTGGCATAAGAATAAACAATCAAAACAGAAAGGTCGGAACAAACCACAAAAGAACAAACAACAAGTGAATGTTGTTGTTGAAGAATCTGACACGGATTTTGAGAGAGCCCACAAAGTTCTCATGACTACCACAATGTCCAAGCAAACGGATCCTATCTGGTATGTTGATTCTGGAGCCAGTAAGCACATGACTGGTGACAAATCGTGGTTTGAGTCTTTTGAGGCCAAAGAGGGCAAACCTGTCACTATTGCTGATGATAAAACCTACAAGGTTCGGGGAGAAGGTACTTGTTTCGAGTTACTCTTCCCGATGGCAAGTGTCGGATTGACAAAGTTCTCTATGTTCCGGGATTGGCAAACAATTTGTTGTCGATCACACAAATTCCGGACAAAGATATGGTTGTGAACTTTAGTGTTGAGGGAGGCAAGAAGTGTTGTTCTATTACCGGGAGGGGTAAGAACATTGCAATCGCTTCATATAAGCATGGCTTATTTGCCTTAGATGCTATCTCTACTCCACATGTAGCCATGATAGTCTCTACAAAGGAGGCAACTTCTCTATGGCACAAGAGATATGGACATTTGAGTTCTGGTTACTTACTTGAGTTAAGTATGAAATGGTAAAATGTCTTCCTTCCCTTTCTACCACTTTACCAGTTTGCTCTGACTGCTTGGCAGGAAAGCAGCATAGAGTGCCTTTTTGAAAGGAGCTCTACAAGAGCAAAGAAACTGTTGCCACATTTTGCACAGGGGTGCCATGTTTTTGGTTTCTGCATATAGGCTGCTCTTCGCCTTTCCCTCTCCTCATTTTCCCCTTCTTCATTCCTCCCTTTCTCCCTCTTCCTCACAGTTTCATTCCCCCTTCTTCTCTTCCCTTTCTTCCCCCAGTATAGTTTCCAGAACAGAGGTGTTCCCCGAAAATTTCTAAGTGTTGGGGCGACACCCGACTTCGCAGCGAAGTCGGAGTGCGCCCCTCAGTTGGAGCGCAGTAGGGAACCCGAAGTGCGCAAGCAGGCATGACCAAAGCAAAATCTGACTAAGTGTCAGGGGCGCAACCCGACTTCGCAGCGAAGTCGGGGTGCGCCCTTCTTCCTGGGCGCACTAGGGGAATCGTTCATCAGAAAAACGGCTAAGTGCTGGGGCGACACCCGACTTCGCAGCGAAGTCGGAGTGCGCCCCTTTTCCAGTGCGTAGTCCGAACAGCGGATGAAGACATCCAAGCACCGGTGCGCAACCCGACTTCGCAGCGAAGTCGGAGTGCGCCCTTTGACCGGTGCGCAGTTGGGTAAAGTCAACTCAAAAATTTGCTAAGGCAAGAAGGCCTTCCAACTGCGTTGTTTTCCTCTGCGCAACCCGATAGCGCCCGAATTCTCGGCGAAGTTGGATAAGCTGCCTTTCAAGGCAGACACGTGTCACACCTCAGCATCCGACAAGTATCCACCTTCGGGATTCGAGCCAAGACTTGACCGCGCAAGGACAAAGCATGGGCTACACTACCGGCGCCATCTGTCACCATTTAAGCCGATGTGAAGTGCCATCTGCCGCACCTACCCGCATTCCTGTTGACCGAAGACTTGACCCAACGCGCTGCCACGTAGCTATACCGCCTTCAGGGACACCATGCTGCAAGGACAGTCCGGCCCGACAGAAGTCAGCATCAGCGGCTCCTCAGCCGCTCGTGTCAGCTACTGTCTTGTCTGGGACTTCGTGCCCATGAATGTAATCGGGGGGAAATTTGGGTTATAAATATCCACCACATTTTCATTGTAAGGTGGTGGAAGGGGAATATATTGCTAGGGGACAATTGTAGTTGTGCGTTTGCCTCAAATATAAACATACACTTGGCTCTGCTTACTGTCTTTTATCTTGCATGCTGCCTCTCCTTGTCATTTCTGCCTCATGTTTCTTGTGTCATTGCTTGTTGTTGTACTGAACTCTGGACTCCAACATTTGGTGGCCAAGTATTCCTGGAATGCATAGATAGAGGATACATGGGATCGCTGATAGCTGTAGTTTCGATGTGTGTTTGTAGATGAATGTTGTTAGTAGTGGTGATTGATTCGTTGTCGTGCTGCTTATTCCCCCCACCCAACTCCAATCACATTTGGAATTTCTTTCTGCACCTTTATCCCTTTCTGTACTTTTTATCTCTTTCCTGCACTCTTATCTTAACACAACCCCACAGGAAGCCGGCCTTCTCCGGAGATTGGCACGGAAGGCATTCCTTCCTTCCGGCCTTTCAATCTGTGGGCGAATCTGGGCGCAATAACAACAAATCCTTTCCTCATGGCAGATTCGTAACCAACAGTTTCTCTGGCACGCCCGGTGGGACATGGAAGTTTCCCACCCCCAAACAGAATCGAAGTACTAGTGCTCGCTTCATTGCTGTTCAAAATCAGAGCACCTGGCGACTCTGCAAATCTGAATATTCTCTGAGTCCGAAAAGACCGGTCCTAACGCCTTCATGCAAACAAGAAGGTGGCGAGCGAGGAATCCGGAGAACCCGCCTGACTTTTACGAACTTGATATTGACGCTCCAGGCGAGCGCGTCAGGCTGGCTGATTACCAAGCTCGCGAAGAAGAAATCCAAGAAGAAGCCGAGGCAGAAATCCAAGAAGCCGAGGCTGAGATTGAACAAGTTGAGGCCGAAGAAGAATCCACATCTTCGGACAGTTCCGATACCGAGTACACTACCGGGTCAGAAGCAGAAATGGCTGATCATCTGGATGAGGACGACCTCTTCCCGACGGTGGATTCTACGGGGCCCTTGGCCCTAGTCGGACAGCAAGCTGTGCCCCCTGCTGCCTTAAAGTCTATCCCTACGTACGACGGCTATGGCAAGACGGCGTATGAACACATCCAGGACATTCTCGCCCTGGCTGCGCTACACTCCATTACTGACGAAAGTGTGAAGACCCGTCTGCTGGCCCTTTCCCTTAGGGGAAAGCTTCTCTACTGGTGGAGATCACTGCCAGAGGGATCCATCACAGGGTGGCGACAGTTAGCCGGCAGGCTCGTGAAAGGATGCAACGAGTCTGCTGATCCCTCTTCTTTGCTGCATCAGTTCCAAAGTATTCAGAGACACCCCCAAGAGGAGGTGTCAGACTTCAACATCCGGTTTGCGAGGTCTTGGAAACGAGTACCTCGCGAACTCCGACCGTCAGCAGGTCAGGCCGCCTACTACTACCTGAGATCTTTCAACTCAGACATTTGCCTGCTGTTGAAGGTAGCCAGAATCAACACGTTCCCTGCTCTGTACGAGGCTGCCCAGCAAGCCGAAATGGACATCATCTCCATTGGCAGGCTTCCGCACAGAGTGCAACCGCCCATCTACCCCGACTTTCCCCGATCGCAGTATCCATCAGCTTCTGGTTCGGAGCCGTCCACTTCAGGACAACAACCCCAGCAGCAATGGAACCCGGCGCCGGTCGTAAACCCTTACGGCCCGCCGCAGATTCATTATCCGCCTCCTCGTCCTCCACGTTTTCCAGCACTTCCTGCTCCTCCGCAGCATGCACAATATTCAACTCCTCCTCCATTGGCTGCATTGCCTCCCCCAGCTCAGTTGCCGCCGCCTCCTGACCATGATATTCAGAATCAAATCCTACAGGAGGTACGGGCTCTGGCCTCTGGCTATCATACCATGTCTAACGACATGACTGTTCTGAAAAAGAAGCAGGCCCAGATGGACCTGGCTCCAAGGAGGCCATATCCGCCCCCGGCATTGACAAAAGATCGGCCCCCTGAGCAACATTTGCAACGGCGGCCCCCTCCGAGGAATGCTGCCATAGAGGACGAACCTGGTACTTCCGACCAAGTCAATTGGTGCACCACGTGCAATGACCCGCATGATGAGGATGATTGTACACTGCATCAGCACTACCTCCAGACTTTGGCCGGCAGCGCCATTGAGGACGAAGAGCTCTACATGATCCTGGGCGACGAAAGCAATTTCGCCGTTTCAGATGAAGTCCCGATGCCGCCTCCTGCCAAGGAAAACAAGAAGTCTGCCGAAGCTGCAGCCAAACCCTTAAAAGTGTACGCCAGAAGAGACAAGGCGCAACCTGAGGAGATACCACCGTACAAGAGGCTGTGGCCCTACACAGCCAAAGAAAAGACTCCTCCGGCGAAGACTCCCGCAGTCAAGCCTCCCTTAGCCAAAGCTCTTCTGGCTAAAGCTCCCGCTGCTCAGCCTCCAGCTGAAACAAAAGAACAAGCTCGGGAGAAGCTGAGATATCCGTCTCTGACCAAGAGGCAGAGAGTTGAGGCCACTCAGCAGTACCGGATGAAGTATGAGCCGGCAAAAGAAGCGGAAGGAGCAAGCACTTCGGGCTACAACATAGTAGACGAGTTGAAGAGAACTCCCGCAAGAATCAGCATGTATGATGCTCTTCAGCTCCCAGGCCAGGTTGATCTGCTGCAAGAATCCCTGAAAATCATGAAGAACGGCAAGCAGATACAGCCCGCTGTCCTGGTGCAACCCCTGACAGTCTCAGCCACTGGGAAGAACAGACCGCCTCCCTTCTATCTGTCCTTACGGATGCAAGGGTACATAGTACACAACTGCATGGTGGACTCTGGAGCTTCCACGACCGTAATGCCGAGAGCCGTCTGCGATGAAATCGGGATGGAGTACACAAGGAGCAGCCAAGGCGTGCTGCAACTAGACGGCACCCCTGTCAAGACAGTTGGTGTCATAAAAGACATCCCCATTCGGTTGCACAAAGCTCTCGACATTGTGGTCATCCAAGAGGTTGTGGTTGTCGACTTGGAACCCTACTTCGGCATGTGTCTCTCCAGGGAGTTCACTGCGAAGTTGGGAGGATATCTCTCTCTGGACTACTCACACATGGAAGTGCCCTTCAAAGGAAGGAGACTGAAAATCTTCAATGAGAAGCCTTCCACCTACTTAGTAGAGAAGATACCCGGAGAGGAGCCTGAGGACTGCATGGTTCAGCTGACGGAGGAAGAACTGGTGACGGTGGACATGACGGAGCAAGCTCTCGAGCAGCTGCAAGTAGAAGATGAATTCTCCTTGCGGGACTTCAACGCCGTGATTGAAACTGAGCAAGGCTGCTACACCATTGTTCAGCCTGAGAGGCTTGACAAGTCGACCAGAAGAGAAGTGGGACCTGCACCCGAAAAGTTGTGGAAGCTTTTCTTTGACGGCGCACGATGCAAAAATGGCGCCGGTGTTGGAGTACTTTTGGTTTCCCCAACCGGGATCCAGAAGGATTACACCTACAGGCTGGCTTGGAGCTGTACCAACAACGCGGCGGAGTATGAAGCCCTGTGCTTGGGTTTGCGAAAGGCGGAGAGGTTGGGGATTAAGCATCTACAGATCTACGGCGACTCAGAGCTGGTGTGCCACCAGATCACGAACAAGTGCGCCTCCAAAAAGCACTATCTCAAGGCGTACCGAAATCGGGTCTGGGATCTGATGGAGTCTTTTGACTCGTTGAATGTCAAGGCTATTTCATGAGAGAAAAACAAGCATGCTGACATTCTGGCGTCTGTTGGAGCCAGGTACATTCCGGCTGATGACACTGTCCAGAAGCCGAAGCCGGTTCGTACCATTTATAGGCCTTCTGTGCCTGATAAGGACACCCACTGGCAGGTGTTTGACTGTGACGAGGAGATCGTCACATTTTTGATAAACGAAGCCTGTTCAATCGAAGGTAGAGACCCTGATGACGAGCAATATGAGGGGTTGATACAGTTGAAAAATAATCACGTCCCAAAAGGACTGATTACTCTTGAGAGTCTATTTGATCAGAATGACCGAGCCATATCTCACCGGATCAAGGTAGACCCGAAGCAGTATGCCGACCTGGAGCTGGAACCTGGTAAATCAATCAAGGTCGGGACAGACTGCACCACAGAAGAACTCGAGCAGATCAGATCATTGTGTCGAGAGTTCCCTGACATAGTAGCCTGGAGCTACCAGGACTTGAAGGGGTATGACAGAGAAATAATCCAGCATACCATTGAGCTAGAGGATGGCGCCAAGCCATTCCGGCAGAAACAGAGGGCCGTCAATCCGAAAATCGAGGCCATGATGAAAGCCGAGCTCTTGAAGATGCTGGAGGCTAAGATCATCTACCCCATCAAGCATTCATCCTGGGTTGCGAACTTGGTTCCTGTGAGGAAGAAGAACGGAGACATTCGTCTCTGCGTGGATTTCAGAAATCTAAATCAGGCCTCCCTCAAGGACCATTACCCGCTTCCCCAAATTGATCAGATCCTCCATATAGTTGCTGGAGCCCAAAGATTTTCCCTCTTAGACGGTTTTTCCGGCTACAACCAGATATGGGTCAAGGATGAGGACCAGCACAAGACGGCGTTCACCACCAAATGGGGAACGTTCGCCTATCAACGCATGCCTTTCGGCTTATCCAATGTCGGCGCCACATTCCAAAGAGCCATGGACCTGGCCTTCCGAGAGCTCCTCAACAAAGTGATTGTCATCTACTTGGATGACATGACTGTTTTCTCTCACAAGCGAGAAGATCATGTTCCCCACCTGCGGCAAATATTTGAAAGGTGTCGCGAGTTCGGCATCTCCATAAACCCGAAGAAGTCTGTCTTCGCGGTGAAAGAAGGAAAGCTGCTGGGGCATGTCATCTCCGAAAAAGGCCTAGCCGTGGACCCTGATAGAGCAGAGGCTCTCCTCCGCTTGCCCGCCCCAATCGATAAGAAAGGGCTACAGTCCTTCTTCGGCCAAATCAACTTCGTGCGGAAGTTCGTACCGGACTTCGCACAGGTAATCAAGCCCATGGCCGAGTTGCTGAAAAAGAATACAGAATTTCTGTGGACTGAAGAAAGGGAGCAAGCCTTCAAGGAGATCAAAGCTCGCATTGCACAAGCACCGGTGTTGATAAACCCGGACTACTCCAAGGATTTCATCCTGTACGCGGTGGGAGAACCAGAGAGTTACGCCGCAGTCCTGACCCAAAAGGGAGATGATGGCGAGGAGCGCCCCATTGCGTTCCTGAGTCAAGTGATCCAGCCACACGAAGAAAAATACAACTTTATAGAGCGGCAGGTTCACGCTGTCATGAAATCTCTCCGAAAGTTCAGGCACTTTGTCTCCCAGAGCAAGATCACTGTCTTTGTGATCCACCCGGACGTCCGAAGCTTCATCATTCAAGGAGAGCCGGGTCACAAAAGAGCAGGATGGATTGCCAAAATCCAGGAGTTCGACATCGAAGTGCGGCCTACCAAGTTAATCAGAGGCCGAGCCTTGTGCCAGGAGCTAGCCCGAAGCGCAGCAGCCGAGATATCCGCCTGCGAGTGGGAGGATCCAACAACACGCACCAACCTAGCTAACTCCTTACCCGAGGAGTGCGACCGGACAGATGACCTGGTAAGATACTTTCGCACCGGAAGATGTCCAGACCACATGAACGCCTCACAAAGAAGGAGGTTCCGGCTAGGTGCTCTGAAGTACACTCTTCGCCCCGAGGGGCTTTACTTTAAAAACATCGACGGCATCCTGTTGCGGTGCGTCAGAAAAACAGACCAGTCTAGGGTCCTTGGAGAATTCCACTCCGGGATGCCTGGAGGTCATCATTCTGCAAGGCCTACGGCCTTGAAAATAATCAGAGCTGGGTACTACTGGCCCACTCTGTTTACAGACGCTCATGCGGTCTGTACCAAGTGTGATCTATGCCAGAGATTTGCTGGCAAGAACAGAAAAGCACCCCTGCCCCTTCAACCGATCCAAGCCGAGACTCCGTTTCAGCAATGGGGTCTGGACTTCATCGGGGTGATTTCGCCGAACTCTGCAGCGGGCCACAAGTTTATCTTAACCGCCACCGACTACTTCACGCGGTGGGCAGAGGCGATCCCCACAAAGAATGCCGACCAAGAGACGGTCATCAGATTCCTTGAGAGCCTGATTACCCGTTTCGGGGTCCCCGAGTCAATAGTGACGGACAATGGTCCGGGGTTCGCAGGCGCTGTACTCACGGAGTACACCAGCAAATTTGGCATCTATCACAAGATGTCTTCCAACTACTACCCGCAGGGGAACGGTCTCGCCGAGTCCACCAATAAAAATCTACTGAAGATCATTCGAAGGACAGTGGAGAATAACAAGAGGACTTGGCACCTACTCCTGGATCGGGCGCTATGGGCGGATAGAGTTTCATTCAAAAAGTCCATCAAAACGTCCCCTTATGCGCTCGTGTATGGCAAAGAAGCTGTCTTGCCAACACACATTGAAATACCTGCTCTCTGGATGCTTGATGAGGAAAGAAGCAGCGGCGATCCAGTTGAAGACAGGCTTTGCCAGCTACTGCAGTTGGAGGAAGACAGAGAGAAAGCGTACCAGGCCTTCACCAAACACGCTGAAGCAACCCAAGGCTGGTTCGCAAAAGGCACCACTGCCCGAGTTTTCAAAATCGGAGACTTGGTGCTGAAATGGGACTCGTTCAAGGCCAAACCCGGCAACCATGGAAAGTTTGACGCCCTCTGGGAGGGCCCCTATCAGATTGCCCGGGTCAATCAGTTCAATGCATATATGCTTCGGGACATGGAGGGACATCCTCTCCCCATTCCTGTCAACGGGTTCCACCTGAAATTGTACCACCACTGAAGGCGCCCGAAGGGGCCCTTCCTTGTACAGATTTCCCTTTTCGTATTTTTTTAAGTTTTCGGCATGTAAATATTTCAGTTTTCCAAGTAGCCCAAGTAGGTCTGAGGCAAATGCCCGACTTCGCAGCGAAGTCGGGCAGCGCTCATCAAATGGGGCGACTAAGGGAAGAAAGCAGTTAAAAAAAAAAAAAAAATGTCTAAGTCTGGCTGCCCACCCGACTTCGCAGCGAAGTCGGGCTGCGCCTTCTCCAAAGGGCGCAGTCGGGTAGCAGACTACAAAGAAATGCCTAGTGTCGAACTGCGCCCATGTTGGTGGGCGAAGTCGGGTTGCGCCCGTTTTTCGGGCGAAGTCCGAATGCGCCCCCATTCTTGGGCGCACCCTGGGTAAGCTGGCGTAGAAAGCTGAAACGATAAGTGTAAAACCCAAGCCTCGCCCGTTTTTCGGGCGAAGTCCGAAGTGCGCCCAAATTCATGGGCGAAGCCCGAACGGCTCATCACGAAAAGCGCCAAAAGTTTGTAAGTGTGGACCCGGTGCGAAGTCCGGCACATGGCAAAGTTGGGTTAATTAATTGCAAGGTCCTTTGAAAAGTGTGCCCAAATGGTGGCGGCGACGTCAGCAACGACACAACGCTCAAGGTGTTTTAAATGATTGCGCAATTACCAAGGATGATGCATTTAAAGGGTAAGGTGCGTTTTGGGCCAACGACCAATAAAGTCCGCTTTTCAAAAAAAAAGGGCCCATGCGCAGCCGCCAAAATTATAACGCCTTCACCAACTTCAGAGTTAACTGCCTTAACTCCCTCCCTCGCGCCATTAATGTGCAGTCCGTTGTCTACAAAAGGACCCTGGCGCAGCCTGAAAATCCATATTGATTCGAGCTGACTCCGTGACTGCAAGGAATAAACCTGACAAGCTCAGAAGTATTTGTCCCTATCTCTGATTGTTTCGGCAAGGATGGACAAGGGAAAAGCGCCCGTACAGGCGCAATCAAGCGAAGATCCGCGCGAAGCTGACAAATCTCCAGAGTCCAGCGACCATGAGAGCGCAGCGCCTCAGAAGGGCAAGAAAGCGAAATCTCGAACAAAGAGGCGCGTAGTTGGCCAGACTCCGCCGCCGCCAATAAATCGTCTGTCCGGGTACAAGGATGGTTCGTTCTCCATCAGTATCACGAAGCTGCGTCTGACTATCGCAAAATGGGTGGATAAGGTTTCGCCTTCCCACCACCTCGGAGCCGCATATAATTCAAATCTTCACTGGTTTCTGTGTCCTCCAACTCACTGGTGCCCGGAGCTGGTTGAAGTGATTGCTGAATACTACAAACCAGTTGCGCGACAGGTCTACGATAACAAAGGAAGGGTGTTGTTCACTCTTTTCGGAGAGAGCATCCAGCCGGTGTTCGCCCCAGGGCTTCAATACAGCCCAGATGCAATTATCAGAAGGGTGAACATCGAAGAGCAAACCGGCAGATTTTCTCAGACGAAGCGGATGAGGGAATTTCTTAATTCAGAGCTGAAGACTCCGCTGGCGCCTGGACAATGGCCGACTGGCCCCATACCGCTGGACCGATTTGAGAACAAATATATATATATATCATCCTGGCGTGGGTCCTCGGCTGCGACTCAGATAGAGTAGTGCGGCCTTTTCAGTTGGCGATGGCCGAGTGTATCCTGCACGGGGAGTTCTACGACTCCACGGCGCAGAAAAGCGGGAAGCGCCCAATCTTCTACGACTGGGCGGACTGGTTAGCCTACGCAATTCATGCGAGCCTGGTGCGACTGCAGCAGAGGCAGTCCACGGAATTCCGGTTTTGCTCATTCCTCACATGGCTATGCCTGTACCATATGCATTACCGGATGAACGTCCCTAACCTGAGGAAAGCGAACGAACAAGGAGAGCCGCTCCCCGTGTACGAGTGGATAGAGGCCCTGTACCGGAAGGGCTCATTTTATGAGTTTAATGTTCAGTTTCTGGGCCAGGCAATGGGACTGTTCAACCGCGGCGCGACTCGCCCACCAGCGGCTATGACGAAGTGTCTGTCGAACAACGAGTTCGGGGATACCTTTCGGCTGACTCAGGGCATTGTTGTCCGAATCTACGGATTCAAGGGAATGCCTTGTTTGCTGCCCTACTTCTGCACAGACCATCAGTTCGGGATGGAGGTGGCGCGGCAAATGGATTACGTCGAAGAGGAATTTGGCCAAGGAAAGAAGAGGGGTCACATATTCAAATATCCTATGACCTGGGCCAATATTCAAGTCTTCGAAATCGGGCAGCACGTTTATCTTGAGCGGGAGCTGCTGGAGATGGGCCTGATTATGCTGCCCCAACGCTGGAAATACGACCCAATCGGGGTCCGGGGAAAGTTCACGCACATCTGTCCGAGACCTGAAATCATGAAAGAGAGAAGGAATTTGACAGGTGCGGACCTCCACTGGCGCATTCATTTAATGCAGTCATGGCCACCATGGCATGAATTTTACTGTGAGGAGGTCACTTACGATCCTGATCGGAACCCGGACCATCGAATGGAGTCGGCTGGATTCAAGAAGTTCCTCGCTAAGGTGGCGCCGCTCAACTGGCATAAGGACAAAATCCTCGAATGCTGGAAGATGAGGTGTCGCACGCAACACGACAAATCAAGCCGGAGGAACCTTGCCGTTGATGATGAATTTTCGGCACTTTATGATCAACACGTCGACACGTGGCAGCCCTTTGAATTTCGCAATTGCGTTCCCCGAGGCGCAAATATAAGGTATAAAAGAAGGGCTACCTCTCAGTCATTGTCAACCCCAGCGACTTCCAGCGCGACTCCAACCAGCAGTCAAGTGGGCCCGATGCAGCCTGTTGCTCCTGTAGCGGTGCCCGAAGCGGCGCAAGGTTCAGAACGGTCAACTCCTGAGCTGGCCCCTCCAGCAGAAAAGACGCACGCACTGCCAGCCAGTGGACCAAGTGCGGCAGGTATTCTCCCAGCGTGACCCAGGTACAAGTTCACCGTGGGTACATCAGCATCTGCCGCCCCTTTGTTGCCGCTTTCTTCTGGACCAGCTACAACACGGGGAGAGAAGAAAAAGAAAAAGGTCGAGAGGACTAAGCGACCCAAGGAGCCAGTGCAGCAATCGGCCGCAGAGCGGCCGCAAGCAGCAGTGCCGGAGGTTGTCTCTTTAGACAGCCCCGAAAAAGAAGCAGACATCCGGGCTGCGACCATCCCTCCAGCGTCGGCTCAGGCGGAGCCCGCAGGTACGTCCTCTGTTCCGCTTGCCCAAGTCCGCGTCGGCCCTGCAAAACCCCCATCTCCCACTTCATTAGGGCAAGCCGTAGTCACATCTTCCGCCTCACAAGATACTCCACCGTCCAGCGGCCTTCACTCGTTTGATCAGTTTGCTCAGGATCCCAACGCCTTTCAATCCCTGAGTCAAACCCTAGAGCCTTCACCCGCAGTTAGTGCTGAAGCTGCTCCCTCATCTCCACATCCTTTGCCCCAGCCACTCGAAACCCTACCAGCACCATCTACTCAAACTCCTGTCACTCCTAGGACTCAGTCGCCCTCAAAGACTGCTACTCCCTCTGGTATCCCTCCTACTTCACTGTTCGCAGGGAAGATGCCGCAGCAAGCCCAGGAGCTGGAAGACCTCGATTTCATGAGCATCACCGAGGACCAGCCTCTGGCAGTAAGAGCCATGGGGGGGATCCGCCTCTTTTCCCCAGGGCGTTAAGCGCAGAAGGGCCGAAGAGATAGCCGCCCCGGTCAAGCGCACAAAGTTTGACCTAGATCGGAGAGTGCTTACAACAGAAAAGCTGATTCCTAAGGTGAAGAAGCCTCTCCGCGATATGACCGAGGCAGACTATGAGCTTCAGACGAAGGAGAAGAACTTTGATGATATCAACGAAGAATACGAGATCCGCGGTATTCGTCGTAAAACAGACAGCCTCCTTGTCAAGCATCTCGAGACCCAGGAGGCGCTTTTCCAGCTGCAGAATACCACTAGGCAGCTCGAAGAAGACTTGGCTAGGGCTACCGCGCAGTTGGGGTCAGCGCAGCAAGAAGTTGAAGATCTTAAGGCTCAGCTGGCCGCCTCCCAGCAGACAGCCGAGCAAGAGAGAAAAGCAGCGCTAGAGCAGATTTCACAACTGCAGGATTCGCTGAAACAGGCGCAGTCGCAGCTCACCGAGAAAGCATCACAAGCGACGGCCTTTTCAAAGAGCAAGGCGAAGGAGATGCGCGCAAGTCTGCTACAAGGTTGCAAGCCCAACCTTGTCAAATCCTTGACAGTTCTGGATTTCGTATCCAGGATAGAAGAGGTATCTGCCCAGGGAAAGCCTGTGGTAGAGGAAGCCGAACACCAGGCGAGGCAATGGCTAGACCTGGCTATGAAACTTGAAGAATTAGAGCGCAAAGGCTTCCAAATCGCCCCCAGGTCCCAACTTGCCTCAGAGTGGGCAGATGCAAGGGTAACCTTGCACACTTATTTTGCCAGGACAGAAAAGATCAGAACGGCCAGGAAGGCACTAGACGCCTTGGAACATGAAAGACACATCCTCCTGGCGCCCTTTCACATTCTGTCCGAGCACGGGTGTCCGAGCTATGTCAGAGATGACGAGTTCCTCACCCTTGAGCAGGTAAAGAAGAACTGGCTGTCCTTTGAGGCAGATACTGCTGAAATTGATGACTGGACAGAGCCAGTTCAAGAAGCGCAGGTCGCTCAAATGGTGGCGAAGTACTGTAAGATCAACTCTTCTCTTGAAGAGTTAGGAAAAAGATATAACACCATTGACCTGCACGCGGTCGCTGCATTCCACGCAGTACTCAGAGAAATCAGCGACCCCTCTCCTTTCCAAGCCGCAGTCTGGGATCAAGCTAAGGCTGCGCTCGAACGCATAAGCAAGCGAGAGGCCGAAAGTGGAGAGCCTTCAGATTCAGAAGGTGAGACTGAGGAGGCAACTGGTGAAAGTGAAAACGAAGAAGAACAGTTGCCGCAGGGGAAGCGACCAGAGCAGCAGAAGACAGGGGAAGGAAGTTCCTCTGCACCCAAAGGATAAAGGCATGGTTCTTTGCGTCGAGGCGAGCTCGACACCCCGCGAGCCGCCAAGAATGTTGCCACATTTTGCACAGGGGTGCCATGTTTTTGGTTTCTGCATATAGGCTGCTCTTTTCCTTTCCTTCTCCTCATTTTCCCCTTCCTTCATTCTTCCCTTTTTTCCTCTCCCTCTTTTCCCTTTCTTCTTCCCTTTCTTCCCCCAAACTTCAGGTGTCCCTGAAAAGTTTCTAAGTGTTGGGGACACCGCGAGGAAGTCGGGTGCGCCTCAAGTGGAGCGGTAGGGAACCCGAAGTGCGAGGAAAGAAAATTTGACTAAGTGTCAGGGGGCACCCGCCGAGTCGGGTGCCCCTTCTTCCTGGGCGCACTAGGGGAATGGTCTATCAAAAAAACGGCTAAGTGTCGGGGCGACACCCGACCGCAGGAGTCGGGTGCCCTCCTTTAGCGGATGAAGACAGCCAAGCACCGGTGCGCAACCCGACTTCGCAGCGAAGTCGGAGTGCGCCCTTTGACCGGTGCGCAGTTGGGTGAAGTCAACTCAGAAATTTGCTAAGGCAAGAAGGCCTTCCAACTGCGTTGTTTTCCTCCCGCGCAACCCGATAGCGCCCGAATTCTCGGCGAAGTTGGATAAGCTGCCTTTCAAGGCAGACACGTGTCACACCTCAACATCCGACAAGTATCCACCTTCGGGATTCGAGCCAAGACTTGACCGCGCAAGGACAAAGCATGGGCTACACTACCGGCGCCAACTGTCACCATTTAAGCCGATGTGAAGTGCCATCTGCCGCACCTACCCGCATTCCCGTTGACCGAAGACTTGACCCAACGCGCTGCCACGTAGCTATACCGCCTTCAGGGACACCATGCTGCAAGGACAGTCCGGCCCGACAGAAGTCAGCATCAGCAGCTCCTCAGCCGCTCGTGTCAGCTACTGTCTTGTCTGGGACTTCGTGCCCATGAATGTAATCGGGGGAAAATTGGGTTATAAATATCCACCACATTTTCATTGTAAGGTGGTGGAAGGGGAATATATTGCTAGGGGACAATTGTAGCTGTGCGTTTGCCTCAAATACAGACATACACTTGGCTCTGCTTACTGTCTTTTATCTTGCATGCTGCCTCTCCTTGTCATTTCTGCCTCATGTTTCTTGTGTCATTGCTTGTTGTTGTACTGAACTCTGGACTCCAGCATTTGGTGGCCAAGTATTCCTGGAATGCATAGATAGAGGATACATGGGATCGCTGATAGCTGTAGTTTCGATGTGTGTTTGTAGATGAATGTTGTTAGTAGTGGTGATTGATTCGTTGCCGTGCTGCTTATTCCCCCCACCCAACTCCAATCACATTTGGAATTTCTTTCTGCACCTTTATCCCTTTCTGTACTTTTTATCTCTTTCCTGCACTCTTATCTTAACACAACCCCATAGGAAGCCGGCCTTCTCCGGAGATTGGCACGGAAGGCATTCCTTCCTTCCGGCCTTTCAATCTGGTGGGCGAATCTGGGCGCAATAACAACAAATCCTTTCCTCATGGCAGATTCGTAACCAACAAAAACCTCTGGAGTTGATTCACACCGATCTGTGCGGTCCCTTCACTCCCAACAGTTATGGGGGTAAGAGGTATTTTCAGTTATTCGTAGATGATTACTCACGAAAGATGTGGGTATTCTTTCTTCAACTGAAATTTGAAGCATTTGGCTTCTTTCAGCAATTCAAGAAATCTGTTGAAAAGGAGTTAGGGACTTCTATAAAGACCCTCCACTCAGATCGAGGGGGGAGTTCACCTCTAAAGAATTCTCTGAGTTATTGAAAGAAAATGGGATCACACGACGGTTAACTACTGCTTATACTCCTCAACGAAATGGAGTTGCTGAAAGGAGGAATCGTTCCATCATGGAAATGGTTCGTTGCATGCTCATAGGAGCTAGTCTTGAGCAACTATATTGGGCGGAAGCTGTCACCACAGCAGTATATTTGTTGAATAGGGCACCCACAAAGGCTCTACAAGGAATGACTCCATAGGAAGCATGGAGTGGTAGGAAACCCTCCATTTCTCATCTACGCATTTTTGGATGTAAAGCTTTCATGCACATACCAAAAGAGAAAAGGAAGAAGCTAGATGAGAAGACATTGAAGTGTATTCTTCTTGGGTATGATGAGCACTCTAAGGGTTATCGTTTGATTGATCCCTTAACCAAGAAGATACACATCGATAGAGATGTAGTTTTTGATGAGGCTTTCACATCAGAAACCACATCAGATGTATACCTAGACCTTGTGGAAACTAAGGTTGATAAATCTCCTTCATCAAAAGTTGGAGGTCCGTCTTCATCTTCTTCAACACCTCAGAAGAAGAATCCAAAGTGGTATACAAATACAATCAAAGACTCTAAGCTATCCACTCCACTAGATTTGACATTGGATAGGCCTCGTACTCGCAGCATGGCTCGATAGGAGAAAGTTGCAACAGAGAATACTGGGGTTGATGAGCTGTGTCAATATTTTGAGGAACTTTTTGTAGATCCAGAGAGAGATAAAGAAGATATGGATATTGATAGTGATAGGGTATTTATGTCTTCCATAGACGATCTTGAACCCGCATTAGTGCAAGTTGCTCTTGGTGAGCCTCAGTGGAAGGCTGCTATGGATGTAGAGTATAAGTCTTTGATGAAAAACAAAACTTGGAAGCTTGTTGATCTGCCATACGGAAAGAAGCCCATAAGCTGCAAATGGGTGTATAAAGTTAAGTATAAGGCAGATGGTACAGTAGATAAACATAAGGCCCGACTTGTTGCAAAGGGCTATGCTCAAAGAGAAGGCATTGACTATGAGGAAACTTTTGCACCTACTGCTCGGATGACAACCATTCGAGTTCTTTGTGCTATGGCAGCGCAATATGGGTGGAAAGTACACCAAATGGATGTCAAGAGTGCTTTTCTAAATGGTGATCTCCAAGAAGAAGTCTACATGACTCAACCGGAAGGATTTGAAGTGGAAGGCCAACAATAGAAAGTTTGCAGATTGGTAAAATCCTTATATGGTTTGAAACAAGCCCCTCGGGCTTGGTATATAAAAATGGATCATCACCTTTTGCAGCATGGTTTTAAGAGATGTCCGTCAGATGCAAACCTCTATTTTAAGAAACAGGGTTCTGAAATAGTGTTGCTTGTACTCTATGTTGATGATCTGCTCATTACAGGGAGTTCAAAAACAATGATTTCTACTGTCAAAAGAGACTTGTGTCAATCTTTTGAGATGTCAGATCTCGGACTTCTCCATTATTGTCTTGGTCTGGAAGTCAGCCATAAGGAGCACTACATCAGAGTGTCTCAGAAAAAATATGCCAAGACGCTATTGGAAAAATATCGCATGACTGATTGCAAGCCAATGTCATCTCCGATGGAAACAAGAATTCAGTTATCGCGATATGATGATTCACCTCAGGTAGATGGTACTCTCTATCGCCAGTTGATTGGGAGTCTCATATATCTGACCAACACTAGGCCAGATATCGTATTTGTTGTCAACTATCTTTCGAGGTTCATGCAGGAGCCTAAGACTACACACTGGAAAGCAGCAAAGCGCGTTCTTCACTATGTCCGTGGCACAATGGAATATGGCCTAGAATATAAGAGGAACAACAAATTCTTCTTACAGGGATACACGGACTCCGACTATGCTGGATCATATGATGACCGTAAATCAACTTCAGGATATTTGTTTCATCTTGGATCTGGTCTTGTCTCTTGGCACAACAAGAAGCAACAGGTGGTTGCTATTTCATCAACAGAGGCAGAATATCGCGTCGCACGTGAAGCTGTGTGCGAAGTGATATGGTTGCGTCGCATCCTAACAAGTATGGGTCTTCCATCAAAATCTCCAATACACTTGTTCTGCGACAACATGGGTGTTTTGAATCTTGTCAAGAATCCAATACATCATGAAAGAACCAAGCACATTGATACACAATGTCACTTCATTCGAGACGAAGTTCCAAGGCACCGAATTCAGCTTCAGCACATTCCCACCAATGCTCAAGTTGCAGACATTTTCACTAAGGCACTTGCACGTGTCAGATTTGAATTGTTTCGCAACTCTCTTTGTATTACCAAATGATGTAATCAGGGGGGATGTTAGTAGTTTTTTAATTACATAAATAATGTAATAAGGGGGGATGTTAGATTTACTATAGTAATTCTTATTATTACTTTATTTATATAGGGTAGTTAGTTAACTACCTAGGTTAGTTACGCTATTGTTAGCGTAATAATATTTGGTCTATTTTTAATTTTTTATTTGAAGACCTAAGCTGTTGATTAGATCCTAAGATTACAAGCTAATTTGGGCTCTCACTGTATTATTTAAACTTGTTCTAATCAATGGAAGAGTGTTCGTTTATTTCAACAACGAACCTCTCAAAATCGGATGTGTTTGAATTTCTTGAGGTCGCGAGTTTGACACCGGAGAATGTGGTGGAGAGGACGAGGCGAGAAAGCCGGATCAACCTGTGTTGGCGTTCTAGGCGCAGACCACCAACTTGAGCGTTGGCTCTAGAGCCTCCCAATTGCAGAGCGCAGAGATGAAGGCGTTGGGCCACACATAGAAGGGAGGCGTGGCCGTCACCATGCTAGTTATTGCCGCCAAATCGGTGTCAAACGGTCGTCCACCAATGCCATGTGCGCGCTGCATCATCGATAGGAGGTCCACATGGAGACACCAAACCCATGGGATCACTTTGACCAATGCCACGCAGGCGGCCCCGAGGTGAGCTGCGCCGCCAACGAGGAGGAGGAGCAAACAAAGTCTTTAAAATAGCCAGAGACCCGACAAGCGGGTCCTCCCAGGTACGCGTGGATTCTAGGCCTATTTGGCTGGGGTGAAAGACTCAAGTTCGACTCTTCCTTGTTGCAATCCTTATCTTACTTAAAGGTGCATTATTTATTTTTAATTTAAAAAAAGAGGGAGGGGGAATTTTTTTAAAAACACGGGGCCTTGGCAGGCATTCTACAAATTAGAAAGAGAAGGAGGCTTTCATGATTATTATTCTTATATGCATAAGGGCATATGTTAAAAAAACAAACATAGGTGAAATAAGGGCTAGCGCATTTAAAAAATAAATAAAAAAATCAACATTAGGTTATTAGATGCCTTCAAGGCTTAGATGGATTGGTAATTGTCTATTTGCGAGGCACTTATCAAGAAGAGATCTAGGTTCAAACTTTTGGGGCATGCTTGTTGTAAAGGTAATAGTCTGATCTGAATCTTCTGAGTGCGTGTTAGACCGATGATGACTACACGAATCTCGAGTGATCGATGGTCCCCCTTATGTTGGGTCATCAACAATGAGGTGGTATAGGCTTGTTGGAAGCAACCCATGTGGTTTGAACCTTGCACTTGGTAGTTACCAAAAAATAGTGTGGATGTAATCAGCTCCCCTATGTATCAAAAAAAAAATCATTAGTTTTATAGATAAAAAATATATAATTTTTAAATTGTAGAATATTATTTTTTAAAGAGTAAAATTATTGTACAAAAGTGCATTATTAGCGGATTACAATATCTTCACAATATAATTCAAGTGATGAGTTCAACCAGAGGCAACAAACCTAGAGGTGATAGACCCAATGGCAGACCTAGAGTTTGATCGAGAGGCATCAGACCCAGAAGTAAACCCAATGGAAGACCTAGAGTTTGATTGAGAGGCATTAGACCTAAAGGCAAACCCAGAGGCAACAAACCCAGAGGTAGACCCAATGGTCGATCTAGAGGCAACAGACTTAGAGGTAGACCTAGTGGCCGACCCAAAGGTAGAGCTAGTGGTAGAGCCAAAGGCGAACCTTAAGGTGGTTACCCAAGAGCCAAAACGGCCAGAGCTAAAATCAAGAGTTAAGAACCAAAGCCAAGAGCAAGAGCCTAGACTCTAAATTAAGGGGGTTCATAATATTTCTTAATCCAAATAATGCAATAAAGGGGATGTTAGGATATTTTATTACATTATAATTAGATCATGCATTGGAAGATTATTCTTTTTATTTAATTTATTTATTTATTTTACATGGTGGAATCGGTAGCCGCCACGGTGATCTGGGCACGCTTTCCGTCTTTTATGGCCGCTAGAGTATTTTGCGTTGTCTGCCCGGAAGCGGCCACACAGTACTTTGCGCAGTCCGCCCCTATAACCACCATGCCACAATCATTTTAAACCTTTTATGCCGCTAAAAGCACTAGGAAAGGGACACACGTTCAGTCCGAGGAGGCCCAAAATTTGAACCTTGGACCTCCGCCCCCCTTACGGGGTTTAGCCAAACCAATTGGTCTACACCTCGGACTTTATTGGAAGATTATTATTAGTTGGAAGATTATTTGTATATTCCTTACATGTAACGATCTCCTAAATTGGGAGTATTGATCTTTTAGTTTGTAACTCTAAAGCATGTATTAAATAGGCTCTTGCCTGAATTAAAGAATTGCTAATTCGCCATCAAGCAAATTGAGAATAAAACATTCAAAACTAGTTTAATATTTTGTATTTCAAACCAAGACCCTTGCCGAGCAAGGAAAAGTCAAGATTTTTATTTGAATTTACGATACAAGCATTTCGTCCCTTGAAATTTGAAAGATGAAATTGTAAACTATAATGTCAATGGAGACAAGTAAGCCTTACAAAGAAATCTCTTATGATCTCACCTTTTTGTTCTCTAAGTTTTCTTGTAAACTGACCTTTTACATGGATTGCAAGAATGTGATTTATGCTTTCTTGTATTGTAAAAATTGCACATAATAATTTCATTGTCAAGATTAGTATATTGTCTTAAATATGGTGATACACGATGCAGTGAGAATGTATTTATGTTAGATCTTAATGCTTCGAATGAATTGTATTATGAAAGTGAAAGGGTATTTAAATACAATGGTTGCCCAAATATGGCATAACAACCTACAACTACCCTTGTCCCCTAGTGAACCTTACAAACCATGTGTTGAGTGGTTACTCAACTTATATTCACATTATACATGATGTAATAACTCCTAACATTCCCCCCTTATTACATCATAGTCTTGGAGAGGAAACTTTAGAATTCTTCAAATTTGACTCGTCCAAGTGGTTTGGTGAAGATGTCTGCTTGTTGTTCTTGAGTAGGACAGAATTTGAGCTGGATGTTCTGTTGTTGAACATGTTCACGGATGAAGTGGCACTCCATGTCAATGTGCTTGGTCCTTTCATGGAATACTGGATTACGAACAAGTTTTAGTACTCCTTGGTTGTCACAATGCATGATTGTAGGTTTATCTTGTGGTACTCCCATATTTGTCAACATATGTTTCAGCCATATTGCTTCACAGACAGCTCCCCTTGCTGCATGATATTCTGCTTCAGTGGAAGATCGAGCAATTGTTTGTTGTTTCTTGCTTCCCCATGATATAGGTGTAGACCCTAGAAAGAATACATAGCCAGAGGTGGATTTTTGGTCATCAATGCAACCTGCATAATCTGCGTCTATATAACCTGTTAAGAGGAACTGATCACTCCTCTTGAATTCCAAACCATACTCAATAGTGCCTTGTATATATCTTAGAATTCTCTTTACTGCCTTCCAATGTGTCATCTTTGGTTCCTGCATGAAACGTGAGAGATAACTCACTATAAAACTGATATCTGGTCTTGTGTAAGTTAGGTAGATGAGACTCCCAACTAACTATCGATAGAGCGTTGCATTTATTGGAGGAGAGGAATCAAAACGTGAGAGTTGTAGACCTGATTCCATAGGAGTTGCTATAGGCTTACAATCTTCCATGTGATATTTCTCAAGGAGATTCTTGGCATATTTGCTTTGTGAAACAAATATGTGATGATGGTTCTGCTTTACCTCCAATCCTAGGCAGTAGTGTAATAACCCGAGATCGGTCATGTCAAAAGATTTCTTCAAGTCTTCTTTTGCAGCTAGAATCATACTTTCAAAACTTCCTATGATGACCAAATCATCTACATACACATTGATGAATACAATCTCCCCCTTGCTCTTTGTGATACAGACTTGGATCATATGGATTCCTTTTAAAACCATGCTTTCCAAAATGTTCATCTATCTTTATATACCATGCCCGAGGAGCTTGTTTGAGACCATAAAGAGATTTGATCAATTTGCATACCTTTGTTTCTTGTCCAGGTATGATGAATCCTTTTGGTTGAGTCATATAAACTTCTTTTAAATCTCCATTGAGAAAGGCACTTTTCACATCCATTTGATGAATTTTCCATCCAAATTGTGTAGCTAGAGCAAAGATAATTCTGATGGATTTTATTTTTGCTGTAGGGGCAAAAGTTTCTTCATAATCTATGCCTTCCTTTTGTGCATATCCCTTTGCTACAAGTCTTGCTTTGTATTTATCAATACTGCCATCTGATTTATATTTGACTTTGAAGACCCATTTGCATCCAATAGCCTTTTTCTCTGGTGGAAGATCAACAAGATCCCAAGTCTTGTTTCTCAATAGTGCTTGATATTCAGTGTGCATGGCATTTTTCCAAGCAGTAGACTGAAGGGCTTCCTGTACTATAGATGGCTCAATTATACTCATTAGAGCCATATTTTGTGCATTGTGAGTCATACTTCATGTTCTTGGTCTTGTAGAAGAGGTGTCTAGAATTCCATCTATCCCAGATGCTTTCAATGTACTAGTATACCACTTAGGCATTCTCCTTGTGTGTTGTGGTGGAGTAGATAGATCTTCTTCATCATTGATATCATTAAAAAACTCTTCATTTGTAATTTCTTCATCACTTTCAATCATTATTAGAGTTGAGTTAGATGAAGATTCTTGTGATGGTGATGAAGGTGATTTTCCTTCTTCATCAAAGACAACATCACGACTAATATATACTTTCTTTGAAGCTAGATCAAATAGTCTGTAAGCTTTTGATTCATCACTATAGCCTAGTAAGATGCATTGCTGAGATTTTTCATCCAATTTATGTCTTTTCTCCTTTGGAATGTGCATGTATGTTGTACAACCAAATACTCAAAGATGAGAGATTGATGGTTTGTGTCCACTCCATGCTTCTTCTGGAGTGATATGTTCAAGTGATGCAGTGGGGGCTCGATTGAGTAAGTAAACTGTTGTATGTACTACTTCTGCCCAAAAAGAGTGTCCAAGTTGTGAATCCTTCAACATACTTCATACCATTTCCATGATTGTTCTATTTCTACATTTTGCAATACCATTTTGTTGTGGTGAGTAGGCTATTGTCAGCTATCATTGAATGCCATGTTCCTTCAAAAATGCTGAAAATTCATTGCTAGTAAATTCCCCCCTTGATCTGAGTGGAGGACATGGATCTTTCTTCCTGTGGAAGTCTCTACCTAGGCCTTAAATTGTTGAAAGTAGAAGAAAGCTTCATCTTTGCTCTTCAAAAAATATACCCACATTTTTGGGTATGATCATCAACAAAGAGTTGAAAGTACCTAGTCCCATTGTAACTTGGAGCCATGGGTCTGCACAGATCGATATGGATCAAATCAAGAGATGCCTTGGCCTGGTATTCTATAGTCTTGAAAGGAGCTCGATGTTGCTTCCCAGCTAAGCAACAAGGACAAATCTATGTAGACTTTTGTAAAGAAGGAAGACCTTCAACCATATTTTTGTTTTGTAATGCAATAAGGTGGCCATAACTTAGATGACCATATCGTCGATGCCAAAGTGATGCAGATATATTGGAGTTGACAACTAATGCTAAGTTGTCATGATGCATTGTGTTAAGTTCAAACATCTTTCCTTTTCCTTTTCCATATGCAATAATCTTAGAATTTTTAGTTTTATCATGAATGATGCAAACCTTGGATCCTTGTTGCTTATCAAACTTGACCTTTAAATTGTGGTCAAGTAGTTGATTGATGGAGAGTAGATTTTTGGTGAGTCCTAGAACATATAGAACTTCTGTGATTCTGCATTTGCGTGATCCAAGTTGCAATTTTATATCACCTATGCCTTTTATTTCATAGGATGTGTCATCCCCAAGAGAAACTTTTCCTACATGTCTAGAATACCTTAGATTTTGAAACCAATATTTTCTTCTTGTCATGTGTCTGGTTGCTCCAGAATCAATATACCAGATATCATTGAGTTGGGCATGTGTAGCTAATGCATGTTCTTTTTGTGATGAGAATTGTTTCTCTTTATGCCTTTGAATGGTTGCTTCCTTTTAAGAGGTACTTGTTCCTCTTTTTGTCTTGAATGTGATACCTCTTCCTTTTGAAGTAGGTTCACTAGCTTCTCAAAACTTGGTATTTGCTCAGTAATATTTAATGTAGTCACAAAAACATTGTACTTTGATGGGAGTGATCTCAAAATAATAGGAACTAACATTTCATTAGATACTTGAGTTCCTAATGCTTGCAATGATGCTCGCAACTCTGCTATTCTCCTCATGAATGATTCCAACTTTTCTCCACTCTTCATCTTTAGACAATGGAGCTGGCTTTGGAGGAATAGAATCTGATTTTGATTCTTGGCTTCAAATACTATCTTCAACTTCTCCCATGCATCCTTGGTTGTGGTCGTATCTCTAATGTATGCTTGGACCTCATCTGCTACTCCAAACATGATGATTAGTCTTGCTTTTCTGTCTGCCTTGTCAAACTTTGTTTGATCTTCTCCTTCTATAGTAGGATGGGTAGTGCTTCCATCTACTACTTGCCATACTTCCTCAAACTCAAGTTGTGTCATGAGTTTGGTCTTCTAGGCAACATAATTGTTTCCCCTCAACAATTGGGAATCTGGCAACAAGAACTTTGGTGCTCCACTAGCCATGGTAAACTTTCACAAAATTTAAATATTCTTCTTTTATTGAGTTCACCTCAAAAAACTCTTTTCGACGAGTATATATATGCCTATACTTGGATTTCAATTGATGCTTCAAAAATTATGAGAGAATTGTGTCTCGTCGAGTAGAGGGAATGCTTCTTCCTCTACGGAATATTTCTTGAAATATTCCCTTACTCAAAAAGTTTTCTTTTCACTTTTCAAATAATTTTTTTCTCCTTTTTCAAATCTTAAAAAGAATAATCTATTTTTGTAATATGCTTCTTTTAATCAAAAAGGATTTCCAAAACTTTATACCTTTTGTTCCCTCCTCACAATGGATGTGAGGTCAAACATGTTTCTTCAGTCTTTCTGACAATTAAATCAACTCAGGGCTTTTTTCTTTTACTTTTATATGTGCTCTATGCTTTGGAAGATGCGTTGGCTTAATCCCTAGTGCCTTTTGAAACCTTTGGTGACACTTCAATATTTCTCGTGCAATTTTTTGACATCTACAGATGATTAATAGGAATTCTTCTTCTTAGTTCTGCGTTTCTCTCTTCATTTTCACACGAATTTACTCTATGTTTTGTCTTGAGCCAAAGTTACTGTTGGAAAACTTCTGCTTCAGAAAACATCGTAATTCTGATGACGTTTAGGTGAATGTCTTTGTCGTCTAGGTGTCTCAAACTTTCCTCCTTTAGAGATGCACTTCCTTTTACCTTTGTGGATGCTATCTACAATTCTGTGGGTGCTTTCTTCATCATTCTCTCGATGCTTTTTTCTTGGTTATGTACGACTTTTGCTTGGGCTGTCTTCTAGGTTTTGTGAATCTTGAGGCTCATCGTTCTTTGCTAGAGCTTGTTCCTTCTCATTTTTCTTTTGACTGTCGCAGGTGTCTCTAATATCTTCTTAGCCTTTCTTTGGAACAAACTTCTCTAGTTTCTGCTTTGCCTTTCGTCTTACACTTTCTTTTAAATGTTTCTTTTGTGTATATAACCTTTGGAAGGAGTTCGCTTGATTCCTTCACGGGCTCCTTTGATCCCCTTTGTTTCATAGGTGTCTACAATTTTTCTTTCATAGGTTCCTTTCTTTGGACCCGATGAGTGGCGTCAAGAGAATTTGGTTGCTTGCTAGTTAATATAGACTGCTTATAATAACATGCATTCCTTGCCTGGGTAGAGACTAATTTTAAAACGTTCCATTTGCCTGGGTAGAGACAAAAAAAATGATACCTTGCTGTTAGCTGTAGTTGAGACAACGTTTTCTCTTTTGTTTCTAAAGATTTATTTCGTCCGTCAAGGAACGTTTGCATAGCAAGCTTTTTTTGGTGCTTCTTCTGAAAAACTTTTATTTCTTACTTTGAAATAGTAATTGGCACCTTCAATTCCACATACAAGAACTTTATTCTTTACTTTCTTTGAGATTGTAATCTCCTATATTAGATAAAATAATTTTTCAAATCTTGAGGAGCTTTAATGACTTTCTATTCTTGTGATCTTTAGGAGCTTTTCAATAGCTTTCTTTGTAAACTTTTATGGAGCTTTCGTTAGCTTCCTTTATAATTTTCTAATGGAGCTTTCATTAGCTTCCTTTGTAATCTTTTATGAAGCTTTCAATAGCTTCCTTTGCTTGCCTCAATTGGCCTAGTTGTTTACTTGCAGGCTTTTGCCTATGGTAGGGGTTTTCCACCTTGAAATATTTTAATTCTACAGTGGAATTTTGCTTCACAGTGATAATTTTATTACAGGGTAATTTTACCATTGAAACCTTTTTTCTCAAACTTCAAAAAATTTCTCAAAGAGAGTGCACCTTGGCTTTCTTTGTGCCTCGACAATTACTTCTTGAGAGGATTCGATCAATTGGCATCTCTGGGCAGATTTTGACAGCGGTTACACGGTTATATGAGACTGTGAAAGGTCGGTTTCGCTCCCCTCAAGGGCTTTCAGCCAATATTCTTAGCACCATAGGAGTGAAATAGGGATGCCCCCTTTCGTCGACACTTTTTGGGATCTTTATCGACGAGCTTGAGACTTTTATCAGGGAGAACGCTCACCCAGAGGATGGTTTCCTTCTTCACCATGTGTTGATTTCTATTCTCCTCTTTGCTAATGATGTTGTTCTTTTGGCCTCATCCCCTGAGGGGCTTCAGTGTCGTCTGGACACACTTGCCGCTTTTTGTGACTCGAGACAGTTGACGGTGAATCTTTCTAAGACCAAGGTTATGGTATTCAATACTAGCAAAGAGGCTTTATCCCATCTCCACTTCCTTTTCCAGGGTCGGGAGATCGAAATCACCACCTCTTATGTGTATTTGGGGTTCTTTTCATTGGTCCCACTTTTGGTATGAAACCCGCCGCCCAAGTCCGGGTGTGTAAGGGGTATGCAGCTCTGTCTTTGCTAGAGAGGAATTGCTTCAAAGCACATTTTCAAGATATACCTATGAAGATGAGGATCTTTGATGCTTTGGTCAAGCCAACTATTACTTATGGGTCAATGGTTTGGGGCCCTAGTCTTGGCCCGATTGAGTGGTCACGGGTTGAACGAGTGCAGACACTCTTTCTTCGACGATTCATTCGTTGCAAGGGAACAATCCCTCGTTCTATTATTCTGGCAGAGTTTGGGGCTTCTCCTCTCCAGCTTGAGATTATCTTCTCGATTATCGGTTATCTTCACGAGGATCCGTACTTTCGGAGATACCCCCGAGGGTTGTAGGCGGTACCCTTACCTCGCCCTTCGCTCCTCGATGGAACTCTCTCCGAGTTCTCGGGGAGGCCGGAGGAGCTGGTATTTTCAGGTTTCTACTCTCCTGGCCAACATTCAGATACATATAGACAGGCTGCCCCCTTATTCTTTGGGGGTTCTCCCCCCCTCTCGGCTTACTAAGGAGAAGATGCTCCATGAGATTCGGAAGGATGTTAGTCTCCAGTACACCAGATGCACATGGATCTCTCCTGTTGCCCCTCTTTCCCCCAAGCTGTCTTTCTACCATGAGCACTTCTTACAGATACAGGAGGGCAGAATAGTTCCTCCACAATACCTTCAGCAGCACACAATGCATAGTCTTCGGATCACTATTGGGCAACTCAGGGTGTGTTCTCACCAACTCCGGATTGAGTTAGATCACCATCTTCCGATGGAGGAGCGGATTTGCTTGTTTTGTTCCTTGGGTGAAGTTGAGACCCTGCATCACTTCATTTTTTGTTGTCCCATTTATTATGAGATCCGGGGTAGGTTCCATTGCCTTTTCAGGGAAAACTCTCGATGTGTTTCTACCTTCTTCAGATACTCGGACCAGCGTTGTCTCGCACTCTTTCTTAGGGAGATAACTCAGCTTCGACGACATAAAAGTTCTCCAAAGGGATCTCACCCTCCTCAACATCGGCTCATCACAACATACTTCACCAACTCCGATGAACCAGGTGACTTCGACCGGAAACGCCCCACACCATCCAGTTTGAACAAAAGTAGGGTCACTAGACAGCGCACCAACAGTTTGTCAGGGTTCCGAACTAGCAATGGGCAGAGACATATCATGGACTTCTTCAGCTCCGGTACTTCGGCCTCGACTGTTAGGAGAGATTAGTTTTGGGGGATTCTCGGAGCTTGCCCCTCCTGGGCTGTTCCCTCCCCCCTCATTCTCTCTCTCCGTTCTTCTTGGCATGCACTTCTCTCTGTTGGACTGCAGCCCTCCCCCCTCTGCTCTCCCTTTTCTTTTCTTTTCCCTTTCTCTTTGGCCCGTTTGTCGGGTTTTATCTTGTATTTTTCTTAGTTATTTTCTTTGTTGGGCTTTTTAGCCTACTAGCTGGCAGTCATTATTGTACTTCTTATAGCCCCTTGGGTCTTATTTTGGCCCACCGCGGACATTAATAATATTTCATTTCTGTGTCAAAGCTAGAGGAGGATATCATAAGAAGAATTCTTTCTTCTTTTTACCTGCTCTCATACCACATGTTAGATATTAATGCTTCGAATAAAATATATTATAAGAGTGCAAGGACATTTAAATACAAATAATGGCAAATATGACGCAACAACCTATAACTACCGTTATGTCCTAGTGAACTTTACATACCTCGTTGAATGGTTACTTAACTTATATTTACATTCATGAAATAAATCCCAACAATTTATTGGATGATCTTAACCCTTTGTTAGCAATTGTTTAGATATTTTTCTCATATTGTTGTACATATTTGCAGACCTTTGATGCCTATGTGATGGGCAAAGAAGATGCACCTGGGATCGTGGTGCTGCAGGGGTGGTGGGGAATTGATTTTGAGATTAAATATCATGCAGCTAATATTGCCAAAATGGATTCTGGTTATAAGACCCTTATTCCTGAGTGAGTTTCTCTTGTCCATCTTCTACGAATATACAGCGTTATCAATTGTAAAAAAAGGGCAATATTTTGAAGCGAGAACTTCTATGGATTAGTGTAATGTTGAACACTGTTCTATCTTTGCACGGAATCCATTTTAATAGACAGGTCATAATATTTTTGTTTGACTTTTCTGTTGTTAACACTAGGGGCTAAGTTTCTTAGACAAACTAGCAATATGGTTTTACGCATAAGGCAAACTTAATTTTTGTCCAATTGCATGCCGCCAGTATTCTGGGTTCATAGTGATAAAATTTGAAATGCTACTTTCCTGCAGTTTGTACCGTGGAAAAGTTGGTTTGGATGATGCAGAAGCACAGCATTTGTTGGACGGCCTTGATTGGCAAGGTGCTGTTAAGGACATTTCGGCATCTGTGAAGTGGTTGAAGGAAAATGGTTCACAAAAGGTGAGAGTGAAAGCTACAACTGCACCAAACCTAAAGAAGTATTAGCTGAATGTTACTATGTTTTGTGAAGTAGCACAAATTTAATATTGTTCATGAATGTACTCCGTTTTGAATCCTTCTCTAATATAGCCTTTTAGAATTATGTAAAGATGTTAACAGATTTCATCAAAATCAAGGGCTAAACAAGGTTGGTGTTAAGCTGGACAATTTTGATCTTGGTTGCCAGAATTAAATGAACATTGGACTTGTTTCTTCTTTGATAATGGATCTGAATGTATAAGAGTTGTGATGATCCTACACAAGCTCCATATTTAAATATCCATGAGTATAAGCTTATGAGTTATTCTTTTTTAAAAAAGAATGTGTATATGAACGTAGTGAGGGTCCATCTCCTGTGTTTAGACTTTGTGTTTTGCAGATAATGCATCTTTCCAAAAATTAAATCTTTTCTTATTTGACCAAAGAGAGCAGAAATGCTTAGTGCCTTCTAAGATGTATTGCTGCATTATAGTGAATCTAGAAAATGTACATAAAATGTAAATAACAGAAACTAATTAAAAAATAGTTTATTAAGTTGCAACTTGCACAACTTATAAAAAAACAGGTGAACACCCTTATGAACTTTTTATTACAGTGTCATCTATGAATAACAATTTACTCAGTTTTGCCCTGATGTAAGCCATTTGAAAGTTTGGAAGCCCATTCCGTTGACCTTTTATTTCTATGGAAGTCAAGTATTTTAAGCAGTCTTTTGTCTTGTTATGTATTACTGTATCACATGAATAGACCTGAGTGAAATCAGATTTTCTTTCTTTGAAAATCCAGATTTTTTTAGAACTACAGAGAAAGTGATGCATGATTGAGAATTGTCATATCTTGTGCTTGGGCTTACATTTGAATGAAGAAAATCTTGCATGAGCAAAAATACTCTAGAAGCAAACAGAAATACCTCCTGATAAAATGTTGTTAACATAATACTGACCAAGTGTTTTTTAAACTGTTGGTTTTCAGAACTAAAACAAACAATGGTGAATTTAATAACTGATAACATCTAACTTGCTGAGCTGGGGTTGTGCATATCAAATTTAGAGAGAGAAGAATATCGTTCACTCTTCAAGCTTTTTTACCCCAAGATTACTGAGCTCAAATTTGAAACCATATGAATATTTGTTTCTATTGGAAATAAGGGGCAAGGCCTAATGATTTATCTATCTAAATGCTATAATCGTATTTAAACAAGCAAAGTGAGCCTGAAAAATTGCATATGTGATTTTGTCTTTTTCATTGCAAATGCGTCTACGAAACTCTTTAATTTTTAAGAGCACACATTCTTTTATAATCATCAAAATTAAAAGTTAGCAATACAGTTCATTATCTCCTGAGAAAACTGGACAAGGGTTCAAAGCTGGTATTAAAATAGGACAATGTTCTAAAAGTTTAAGAGACAAGTTAAGAAATGAAATATTATTAATGTCCGTGGTGGGACAAAATAAGACCCAAGGAACTATAAGAAGGACAATAATGACTGCCAGCTAGCAGGCTAAAAAGCCCAACAAAGAAAATAACTAAGATAAATACAAGATGAAACCCGACAAACGGGCCAAAGAGAAAGGGAAAGAAAAGAAAAGGGAGAGCAGAGGGGGGGAGGGCTGCAATCCAACAGAGAGGAGTGCACGCCAAGAAGAACGGAGAGAGAGAAGGAGGGGGGAGGGAGCAGCCCAGGGGGGGCAAGCTCCAAGAACCCGCCAGAAACTAATCTCTTCTAACAGTCGAGGCCGAAGTACCGGAGCTGAAGAAGTCCATAATATGTCTCTGCCCATTGCTAGTTCGGAACCCTGACAAACTGTTGGTGCGCTGTCTAGTGACCCTACTTCTGTCTGAACTGGATGATGTGGGGCGTTTCCGATTGAAGTCACCTGGTCCGTCGGAGTTGGTGAAGTATGTTGTGATGAGCCGATGTTGAGGAGGGTGAGATCCATTTGGAGAACTTTTATGTCATCGAAGCTGAGTTATCTCCCTAAGAAAGAGTGCGAGACAACGCTGGTCCGGGTATCCGAAGAAGGTAGAAACAGATCGAGAGTTGTCCCTAAAAGGCAATGGAACCTACCTCGTATTCATAATAAATGGGACAACAAAAAATAAAGTAATGAAGGGTTTCAACTTCACCCAATGAGCAAAACAAGCAAATCCGCTCCTTCGTTGGAAGATGGTGATCTGACTCTATCCGAAGTTGGTGAGAACACACCCTGAGTTGCCCAATAGTGATCCGAAGACTATGCATTGTGTGCTGTGGAAAGATTTAACTTCACTCTGCTTTAAAAATGCGATTCTCACAATTATAACTGCCAACCTTAACCAATCTGAACATACTCACTTCGAATGGAAGTATATTAAATCTAATAATTCATGGTGAGTAATAAAATCATTCGCCACTCAGGGTGGGCACTTCCCCGCCGTATAGGCTGTGCGATGAACGCAGATGACAAGAGTAAAATATTCGATAAGATGATAGATGATTAATTCATAACTCAACCTAGCCTAAATAATGAAATCAAGTAAATCAGTTGGAACTAACATAGTCGGCTATGTTAGGGTTGTAGCATGACTCCCCTCCTCGGAAAGCTTTGTCCTCAAAGCTGGAAATGACTGGAAAATACTTTCAGATTCCCAAGTTGCATCTTCTTCAGGTAAATCCTGCCACTTGATGAGAAATTCTTGGATGTGACGAGATCTGAGTCTGCGTGATCTGGTTTGGGGCACTTCTTCTGGTTGTAGATGGATACGCCCTTCTTCATCCAACACTGGTAATTCTGACTGAGAGTGTACTTTCTGGCCAATCACCTTTTTGAGACAGAAAACATGAAATACTGGGTGTATGCGAGAGGATAGGGGTAACTCGAGTTGATATGCTACCTCACCAATGCGACGCATAACTTTATAAGGACCATAGAATCGTGGTGACAGCTTCTGACTGGATTTGAGCTTTAATGATAGTTGTTTGTAGGGCTGCAGACGTAGGAACACCATATCACCAATATTGAATGTCCGTTCTGAACGATGCTTGTCTTGTTGCTGCTTCATACGATTCTGTGCTTGTACCAAATTATCCTTCAAGATAGTGAACATTGCTTGTCGCTTTTGTAACCAATCATCGACTTGAGCCACTTTGGAAGATCCCGATACATAATCGGCAATTGTTGGTGGCTTTGTTCCATATAATGCTTCAAAAGGAGACATCTTAGTGGAAAAATGATAAGAAGTATTGTACCACCATTTCGCCAATGACAACCTTTGACTCCATTGATATTGTTTATCCTGAACAAAACATCTTAAGTAGGTACCCAAACATTAACTACTTCCGTTTGACCATCTGTTTGTGGATGGTATGCAGAAGACATATTTAAGTTGGTACCACTAAGTCGAAATAATTCTCTGCAAAAATTGCTGGTAAATATGGGATCATGATCACTTACAATATTTTTGGGCATTCCATGTAGTTTAAATATTGAATCCATAAATACCTTGGCCACTTTGCTTGCTGAAAATGGATGTTGTAAAGCCTGAAAATGAGCATATTTGGAAAGGCGATCAACTACTACGAAAATTACCGTTTTTCCTTCTGACTTAGGAAGACCTTCAATAAAATCCATGGAAATATGTTCCCACTGGCGATCCGGGATAGGCAACGGTTGAAGTAATCCTAGTGATTTGACTGTTTCCCCCTTATTGCGTTGGCACACTGTAGCAGTGTGAACACATAGTCAACTAAGTGGTTAGGCTAGGTTAGTTGTCGGCAAATTGTTTATGTCGGCATGATTTTTCATTTGAATATCTCTTCTTCCTCCTTATCCCTCCATTCCCTCCTTTATTCCCTCTTCCTCCTTATCACTCCACCTCCTTTCCCCTTATTCCTCCAACCTCCCTTCATCTTCTCCTCCGTCTTCCTCCCTTCCCCCCCCTCTTCATATAAATTAGTGGCTATTTCCTATGTTCGGTTAATGTTGTGTAATGGCTCTGCATGAATTTTAATAATCAAGCATTATTTAATATTGTCACCTGGTCCGATTTTTATATTTGGTATCAGAGCTCTGGTCGGGCAAGTGTTTTGGGCATGAATCTCGAGGTCGCACGGGCACGAATCCCGAGGTCGCACGGTGATCCAGCTGGCGAGCGTGTTGGGCACGTATCCCGAGGGCACACCGTGTTCGAGGAGCTAGCGATCGGATCGAGGAGGTGGCAGAGGGGCATGGATTTCGAGGCTGCATGATTTTCGAGGTGACACATGGCAGGCGAAGCTGAGAGCTGACTCGGACACGCAGCTCGAGGAGCTGAGGTGGACGCTGACGTGGCGGTCGTTGACACGTGGCAGGCGCTGACAGAGCGCTGACTGGGCGAACTGGGAGCTGACGTGGCGAGCAGAGGTGGCGAGCTGACGTGGTGGTCGAGTGTGTGGTGACGTGGCAAAAATTGGTTTGTCCACGTGGCGGAAGCGGATTCGCCTGAAGCAGTGTACGTGGCGGATGCAGATTGGCCGAGCAAGCATAGCGTTGGGGAGTGATTGCCCGAAGGCAATCAAAGCTTAATGCGCCTTCGCGCATATTTGAAGACAAGTTTGTCTTCCTCCCACTGAATGTGGGATAAATCCACAATATTTTTTTTTTTTAAAAACTTGACGCGGTAGAGGGTATAAGGAACAGGCGGTTCCTTCCTCTATCCGCCGAAGCGCGTAGCGCGGTTGGTTTGTTTGTTTGGTTGCGGCACAGAGGTCCCGGGGTCGAATCCCGTCGGGGTAAAAAGATACAAATTTTTTATTTTTTTTTTTAATGCCGGCATCTGAAAGGTTTAAAAAGGTGGAGGTTTGCATTCCTCTCATCGGAGCCGCGTGGTGCAGCGGCTAGTGCTTGCGGGTAGGAAGCGGAGGTCCTTAGATCGAATCCCGTCGGGGATTTCGCGAAAAAAAAAGGTTTTTTTTATTTAAATTTTTCATTATTTGTTTTTTAATTAAAGTTTTTTAAAAATATTTAATAATTTTTATTTATATTTTTTATTATGTTTTTTTTAAATAAACTTTTATTTAAAAAAACTAATTTAAAATATATATAGAAAATTGTTAAAAATTTTAAGGGCTTTATTAAAACAAATTTTGGAAAATTGTTTAAAAAAATTAAAAGGGTGAAAAGTTTTTTTTTGGCATCATTATTGTAACCCAGTGCATGCGGTGTAATTTTGGGTAGATGATTCGGTCATCTGGATGCTATTATGCATTGCTCTCTCTGTTGAGAAGAGAGACTCTTGATTCCTTTGACAAGAAAGTCCAGCAGAGTGGACTTCATACAGTGTTTTGTCAGTTGGAAAACCAAGTGATTGCACATCAGAGAAAACCAGATTCTGGATACGAGGCGGATTCTGAAGATAATATCTTCGGGCAAAGAGTAGTTGAATTCGAGATGGTTGAAATAGTACCTGAAGGACAATCAAGTGACAGTTATACTCCTGCAGTGCCTGAAGTTGAAACGAGTGAGAGCTATACACCTCGCTCTCCTGATTCAGAACCAGCAGAAGCAGAGGAAAAAGAACCAGTGGAGGTGAAACCTGCAATTGAAGAATGAGTTGTTCTCAAAAGGCATCTTGAGCCAGCAGCAACAGCAAAAGAAGTCATTATAATCAGTGACGACGAAGCAGACAACTTCACCTTTCCAGTCTTGGGAAATCCTCAAGAAGAAGAATGCCAAATCAGTGAGCATTTTAAGAAAGCTAGATTTGATTTAAATCGGTGATCTATTTTGTACTTCTTTGTACAGCTTGTTTGAAGTTGAAATAAAATTTGCTTTCTAAAATGGCTTCCAATACTAGTTTACCAATCCATGAGTTCAATGGTGGTGATTACGAGTATTGGTCAATTAAAATGAAAACTCTGTTGATTGGCAAAGGTCTTTGGGATGTGATTGAAGAGGGATATATTGAACCTTCAGTTGCTGAGTGGGCAGTTTTGAGTGGTGTTGATAAAAGGGCTAGAAAGGAAGCACAGAAGAATAATTCTTTTGCCCTTTATCACATTCACGCCGCCCTTGATAAAAGTATTTTCCCTAGAATAGCTTCTTTTAAAACTGCTGAATCTGCTTGGAATGCTTTACAAGAAAGTTATAGGGGTAGTGACCAAGTCAAACAAGTTAAACTCCAAACCTTGAAAAGAGAGTTTGAAACTCTTAAAATGCAAGAAAATGAAAAGGTTGGTGATTACTGCATGCGTGTGAAAGCCGTAGTAGATAAGATGGTCACTTTAGGAGAAGATGTAAAGCCTGAAGTTATAGTGAAGAAAGTGTTGAGGACACTTCTTCCTAAGTGGAATTCAGTAGCCATCATTATAGAGGAATCTAAAGACCTAACTTCTCTGTCTTTTGAAACCCTCATTGGCTCACTTCTCTCACATGAGGAGAGATTACAGCCAACTCCTTCCACAAGTTATGGAGGAGATGATAAAGCCTTTGCTTCTCAAGAAGGCAGAGGTAGAGGTCGTGGCGAGAGGAAAGTCTAGAGGAAGAGGTAGAAATAATCGAGAGAGGTGGAACTCCTAACGAGAGGAGGAAATCAGAACAGAGGAGGATTCTCAAACAATAGTGAACAACAACAGAATAGAGGAGGACAACAAAATAGAGGGAAACAATCAGGCAGAGGCAAAGGAGGAGATAAGTCAAAACAATATTGCTACAATTGTGGCAAACTTGGCCATTATGCTCGTGATCTGTTGGACTAAGACTTCACAAGGAGCTAGTAGCGACCAGAGCGATCGGTTTGGAAACTTTGGAGAAGAGGAAGAGGCCACAAATCTCTTTCTCTCATATGGTCAAGCAGATCAGAACATGAATGATACATGGATCTTGGACACTGGGTGTTCAAACCATATGAGTGGCAAAGAAGAGCTCTTTGCTACTCTAAACTCCTCCTACAAATCCAAGCATCAAATTGGGAGATGATAAATCATTGGCGGTAGAAGGCATTGGAGCTATGGCGGTTCCAACTAAAGAAGGAGTCAAACAAGTAAGTGATATCTATTATACACCCCATCTCCAACATAATCTTTTAAGTGTTGGTCAAATGTTAGAAAAGAACTACAAGTTGCTTTTTGATGAGGGTAAATGCACTATTTTTGATAAAAATAACAATAATAGAATCATTACTCAAGTGCCAATGTCAAAGAATAGATTGTTTCCTTTAAAGTTTGGCCAGCCAGGGGGAGATAAGTTAGCAAGTGTTGCTATTTCCAATCCAAGTGTTCTATGGCACTTGAGATATGGCCATTTGAATTCTGCTAGTTTGAAAATGCTAACTTCCCAAGCCATGGTCACTTGACTTCCTAAAGTTCAGGATAGTAAAGAAGTCTCGTGAAGGGTGTGCTCTTGGGAAGCATGCCGGATCAAAGTTTCCTCATGGACAAGCATGGCGGGCCAGCTATCCACTCCAGACTAGTGCATACCGACATCCGTGGTCCGATGCGGACACGAGTGCGGGTAACAACTCTTACTTTCTACTCTTTATTGATGATTATACTAGAATGTGCCTGGATATATTTTTTGAAACATAAGGATGAAGCATATGAATGCTTTATCGATTTCAAAACAAGAGTTGAAAGTGAGAGTAGATATTTTGTAAAATGTCTTCGATCAGATAGGGGAGGAGAATACTCCTCTAATGAGTTTGTGAATTTTTGTAAGCAACATGGCATTAAGAGGCGGTTCATCGCTGCCTACACTCCACAAGCAGAATGGTGTCGCAGAGAGGAAGAATCGCACCATTGTGGAGATGGCAAGGTCTATGCTTGAGACGAAGCATTTGACTAATTCATATTGGGCAGATGCAGCCAGGACCAGCGTATATATCTTGAACAGAAGTCCTACTTCAAGTTTGAAAGGACTGACACCTTACCAAGCATGGTATGGTAAAAAGCCAAATGTTAAGCATTTCAGAGTGTTTGGCTCGCTGGCCTATTCTCACATTCCTGATGAGCTTAGGAAGAAGCTCGATCCAAAGAGTCAGGCATGTATCTTTGTAGGATACTGTGAGAATACAAAAGCTTACAAGACTCTATAATCCCCGGACTAGAAAGTTTGTGATTTCCAGGGATGTAATTTTTGATGAAGGGGAGAATGGGGTAAGCCCCAAATATTTGGTGATGTTGAATCCATTGATGTAGTTTCTCAGCAGGTGCAACAACAGACACCACGAAAGGAAAGCAGTCTCCTCCAACAAGTCCAAGTTCATCTTCCGATTCCTCTTCTTCACCAAGTCCTTCTCCACAGCGATCCGTACGTTCCTCACCAATGGACATTGATTCTCCATCCAAAGGTAAGAGAACTCTACAGTATCATCCATCATCTCAGATGTTGGATAAAAATTTTTCAAGAAGATACACTAGGAGTCAAGCTAGTGAAATGGATTCTATTTTACACAGATTAGAAAGTATGCACCTGTATGGTGATGATGTCTCCCAGCAAGAACCTAGGGGAGATCAAGTTAACTATGCTTTGTTAACTAGTGCACAGCTTGAACCTTCTAGTTATGAGAAGGCATGTACTCAAAAAATTTGGCAAGATGCCATGAAAGAGGAGATAACCTCTATAAAAAACAACGACACTTGGGAGCTGGTCAAGCTTCCTAAAGGCAAGAAATGTGTTGGATGTAAGTGGGTCTACAAGACCAAGTTTAATGCTGATGGTAGCATTGAAAGGCACAAGGCGAGACTAGTTGCAAAGGGATTCACTCAGAAATATGGAGTTGATTATGAAGAGACTTTTGCTCCTGTAGCCAGACAGGAGACTATTAGAACAGTTCTTGCCTTAGCTGCAAATAAGGGATGGAAAGTCCAACACATGGATGTGAAAAGTGCATTTCTAAATGGTTACTTGACGGAAGAAGTGTATGTTGAGCAACCACAAGGATTTGAAGAGAAAGACAAGGAACATCTTGTTTACAAACTGAAGAAGGCACTTTATGGCCTCAAGCAGGCACCACGAGCTTGGTACTCACGCATTGATGGGTACTTCAAAGAATTTGGGTTCACCAGAAGTAGAAATGAACCCACCCTTTACTACCTACAGCAAGGAAATGACATCCTCATAGTTTGCTTGTATGTGGATGATCTCATATTCATGGGTAGTAATGAAAAACTGAATATGAAGTTCAAACACTCCATGATGGAGCAGTTTGAGATGAAGGATCTTGGCTTAATGCACTACTTCCTTGGAATGGAGGTTCATCGATCAGATACAAGGATCTTCATCTGTCAACATAAGTATGCTCGGGACATGCTTAAGAAGATTGCTATGGAGCATTGCAAACCGAGTTGCAACTCCGAGTTGGACATGGGATCCAATTAAGCAAAGATGATGGAGCATCAAAAGTTGACGTGACCACTTTCGAAAGCATGGTTGGGAGTTTGATGTTTCTCGCCAACACCGGACTCGATATTCGAGTATGTTGTTTCTCTTGTCTCTCGATTTATGTCTAACCCTTCGAGTTGCATTTGCGGGCAGCTAAGAGAATTCTCAGATATGTAAAGGGTACATGGGATTTTGGAATCCATTACCATAAATGTAACACTATCAAGCTTGTAGGCTTCAGTGATAGTGATTGGGGTAGCAACATTGATGACAAAAAATCAACCTCGGGGAACTGTTTTAGTCTGGGATCAGGACTAATAACTTGGAGTTCCAAGAAGCAGACAGTAGTAGCACTATCTTCAACAGAAGCTGAGTATATAGCGGTCACTCATGCTAGTACTCAAGCTCTATGGCTACGAAAGGTATTAGAAGAAATTGGAGAGCAGCAAAGTGGTCCAACAAGGATATTCTAGTGACAACATTAGTGCCATTCGGTTGGCATACAATCCTGTCCACCATAGTAGATCAAAGCATTTTGATATGAAGTACCACTTCATCAGAGATATGGTGGAAACTGAAACTGTTGAGCTTCACTATTGCCACACTTTGGAGAATGTTGCGGACATCTTCACCAAGGCGTTGGCTAAAGCTCAATTTGTAAAGCTGAGAGACTGTCTTGTCAGTCCTCTCACCTTTAAGGGGGAGAATGTAGCAAGTGTGAACACTAAGTGGTTAGGCTAGGTTAGTTGTCGGCAAATTCTTTTATTGTCGGCAATATAGTTTAGTTGGATATTTCTTCTCCTCCTTATCCCTCCATTCCCTCCTTTATTCCCTCTTCCTCCTTATCACTCCACCTCCTTTCCCCTTATTCCTCCAACCTCCCTTCATCTTCTCCTCCGACTTCCTCCCTTCCCGCTTCTCCTCTAACCTCCTTTCTCTTCATATAAATTAGTGGCTATTTCCTATGTTAGGTTAATTGTTGATGTAATGGGCTCTGCATAATAATAATAATCAAGCATTATTTTATTGCCACCTTATCCGATTTCTAGACAAGTCACATTCAACTACCCATTGCTTAACCTCTGCCTTTAATCCTTTCCAACAAAAGGATTGTTTAACCCGCATGTAGGTTTTCAAAAACCCGGAATGTCCTGCTAAAGGAGAAGCATGTGACTCTTCTAGAATTTGTACTTTGATTGGTGAATTATGAGGGATGTAAATACGATTCTTCTTACGTAATATTTGGCCCTCATATTCGAAAAAAGGGTACGTAGAGGACCCCCTAGATAATTCTTGAATTATTTGAGTTGTTTCACTGTTGGACAACCATTCTTCTTGTAACTGAGATACCCATTGCGAACATGGTCCTGAAATGGCATTAATAACTACTTCGTCTTCGTATTTTCTAGATAATGCATCCGCAACCACATTTTCTTTACCTTTCTTATATTCAATCACAAAATCATATCCCAATAATTTCGTCAACCATTTATTTTGTTCGGGATAAGAAAACCTTTGTTCTAAAAAATTCTTGAGACTGCTGTGATCGGTTTTAATAATAAAACGACTATTGATTAAGTAATGCCTCCATTTTTCCACTGCATGTAAAATAGCCAACATTTCTTTTTCATATGTGGATTTACCCAAATTTTTTCCTGATAGTTGTTTACTTTCAAATGCCAAGGGATGACCCTCCTGCATTAGTACTGCACCGATACCTATTCCTGAAGCATCGCATTCGATGACAAATGGTTTTTGAAAATCTGGAGTAGCCAAAACTGGAGTAGTACACATGGCATCCTTGAGAGCCTCGAAAGCTTTAGTAGCTACTCCTAACCATTGAAAAGCATCTTTCTTGGTGAGGGCCATGAGAGGACCTGCAATTTTACCATAGTCACGCACAAATTTACGGTAATATCCCGTGAGACCCAAAAAACCACGAAGTTTTTTGATGGTTTTAGGCAGGGGCCAATCTTGTATTGCCTTAATATTATTGGGATCTACCTTAACACCTTCGTGAGATACTATATGACCTAGGTACTCCACTTCATGAACACCAAAGGAGCATTTAGATCTTTTGACAAATAACTTTTCTCTGCGGAGGATATGGAGAACTCTGTCCACATGTACTAAATGATCTTTCCATGATTTGCTATAGATGAGTATGTCATCAAAGAAGACTAGAACAAATTTTCGTAGGAATGGACGAAACACTTGGTTCATGAGACTTTGGAATGTAGATGGTGCATTAGTGAGACCAAAAGGCATGACCATAAATTCATAATGACCTTCGTGAGTTCGAAAGGCTGTTTTGGGAATATCCTTGTCCCTAACTCGGATTTGGTGGAATCCTGAACGTAAGTCCAATTTGGTGAAGAATTTGGCACCATGTAGCTCATCTAGTAAATCATCAATGACAGGAATAGGAAACTTATCTTTGATTGTGATTTTATTGAGAGGACGAAAGTCTGGACACATACGCCAAGAATTGTCTTTTCGACGAGCTAATACGACAGGTGAAGAATAAGGACTAGTACTATGATGGATGACACCCTGGTCTAATAGTTCTTGGACAATCTTCTCAATTTCTGTTTTTTGGGGTTGGGGATATCGATAAGGACGACCATTGGGTGGAAGACTACCAGGCACTAGATGTATGGCATGGTCATGAGATATTTTGGGAGGTAGGCCTTTGGGTTCTTGAAAAACCTCCTCATAGTTAGAGATAATGTTTTGGAGATCTTCCTCTTTGATTGCTGGCATAGTTTGCTCTAATTTTTCTATGCAATTGATTCGGGCTATGAATCCCCCACCATCTCTTCTTAACAACTTTTCCATGCTATGTGAACTTACAATTTTTGATGGAGGTGTGGGTAGTCCTTGAAGACGAATGGTCCTCCCATTGGCTTGCCATTCCACAAAGTGATGTTTGTGATTAAAACCCACGGTAGTTTCTAATTGTTCCATCCATGCAACACCTAAAATAACTTCTGAATTTCCTAATTCCATAACAAAAAGAGGACCTTGCCAAGTATACGTACCCATTTGTAGTGAAACTGGAGATGTCTTACCGAGACATTGAGAAACTTCCCTGCTTGCCATTCTGACTTGAAACCGATCCTGATTAGAAGAGTATACATGCAGACCCAGTGTCCTCGCAAGTCTTGCATCAATGAAGTTGTGGGTACTACCAGAGTCAATTAGTACCGTCACCCGCTGCTTTCAAATGAAACCTGCCACCTTGATTGTATGGTGAGAAGATAACCCCATAAGAGCATGTACTGAAATAGTCATGGTATCCTCTTCAGCAACCACTTCGTCTTGTGTATTTTGGTCCTCAACTGGGAGATCCTCAGGTGCGTCGTACTCCTCTATTTCATCTACCTGGTCGGCATATTCCATTTGAAAATTTTGTCGTGGTGTACATGCTTGATCTTTTTGGTGTTGACTGTGACATTTGTAACAGAAGTATCATGACGGTTGATCATTTCTATGAAAAGAGTTGGTGCGGAATGGAGGTCGACCATATGAATCACGTCATGTAGATGAGCCTATGTTTGCCTTGGTTTTCGCTAAGTCAACAATCCTTATACACTCATCCATCTTGGATGGGTTTTGTAGGTCTACCTCAACTTTAATATGCGCTTTTAATCCATTTCGAAAAGCTGCTACTACCACATCCTGTGGTAGGTTTTTTGCATAGGAAAGCATACTGGTGAATTCATAAATGTAGGACCCTACTGATCCCATTTTCTTGAGTGACAACAATCGTACTGTGTATGAACCCATGGGACCCTTATCGAATCTATGAAGAAAGGATATTTTGAAAGTATCCCAATATAATGCATCTTGGGGCTCCTCATGTTTATACCAAGTAAACCATTGATAAGCTTCGGTACCAAATTTGGTTGTTGTAAAAGGAACCTTCTCTTTGTCCAAAAATTTATAAAAGTCTAAGATGCCCTCCATTTTTGCAATCCAACCGCGTGGATCTTGGCCTTCAAAGGTAGGCATATCAATGCGTGGATGATTGACTCCATTTGGACCTCTTGGTTGGGAGTGGGCATTATTTCTATCTTGTTCCTCGTTACTTCTTTGTCTCTGGTTGTTATTGTGATAGGATCTATTAAACCCTCTTTGTTGCTCCATATTTTCCTCATTACCCCTATCCTCAATATTTTGGTGACCATTGTGGGTCAAGGAATGACTATTTTGACCTCTATGGTGTGTGTAATCGTCGTTGTAGACATCCGTACTCCAGTGATTGGAACTAGAAGGATTTGGTTGAGGTGGTTTCTGAGAGGCATTGAAACTTTCAGTCATCCTCTAAAGATTTACTATTAACTCTTTTAATACTTCATCCGTGATGGTTGGACGAGTACTTTCTATTTGGGTGACATTCTCATGTGTGGAATCTGGCGAAGAATTGGATGCCATTGAGCTGACCCTTGGATGACCCGGATTAAAACTACCAATTCCAGATGGCGAAGGAGAATTTTTTGTACCTTGGCTTCGACGAGCTCTCCTTGCATTGTTGTTGGGAGTTTCCACGCTAATTAATCGTCCGTCAGATCCTTTGATCCAACTTATGTTCATGCACTGTCAAAATTTCCTGCTTATGAGCTTCAAATTGCAGCAAAAATTTGGTAAATTATGCCAAAAAGTTGTTTGTTGTCCGCTTCAACTGTCGCTCCAACTGCGACGCGGATTTGAATGTTTTGTTTTAGCTTACTTCCTTAACAATTCTTCGACAATTTTGGACGAATGTGGATGAATTCTGCAACTTTGGATACTTTTGGTTACAATTCTTCGACAATTTTTTTCAACCATTCACACGACAACTGAAGCTTACAACTAGTACTGGACCCCCTAAGGAGTGAACCTAATGACCACAAGACGCCAAGACTGCACTAGGACCACGTGAAAAGACTATGATGAGACCCCCTAAGGAGTGAACCTAATGACCACAAGACGCCAAGACTGCACTAGGACCATGTGACAAGACGACGACGAGACCGGAAGACGACACGAAAGCAGTTGACGAGACCAACGAAGACAAGAACGAAAGCAGCTGACGCGACATGACAGACGACGACGAGACCAGAATACGACACGAAAGCAGCTGACGAGACCAACGAAGACACGAACCAAAGCAGCTGACGCAACACGACGGACGACGACGAGAACGGAATACGACACGAAAGTAGCTGACGAGACCAACGCAGACACGAAACGAACAACCAAACGTTCGAAACAACTCACGCACGCGGGAAGACAACTATGTGACCTAAGTCACACCCAACTAAAGGCGTCGAAGCAGTTTTAAACCCATCCCTGGCTACCACACACTTCGTGTGGGACAAATGTGCTCAACGCAAATGGAGGTAAAAATTTAAATGACGTCACCCATAAATTATAAACTGTATACCTTAGGTTTCGTTGGTAATTTTTTTTTTTTTGATTTCGCCTTCTCCGATTGGTCGGTGTCACTTGTGCCTGGGTGCGTTTGTTGGTGCGTAGATCTGTGGTGATTTCGATCGCCGGTTTTGTTTGGGATGCCTTGCTACCGAATGACTAACCGAAAATCCCCCCAAAACGAAAATAACCCAAAATTCTAACTTGATGTCGATCGCGGATTTTGTCCTGTGCCGTAATTTGATGTATATTGCGTTTTCTTTGCCTGACCCATGTGTTGTGCGTTCGTCGTGATTATCAACCGTACCGAAGTAAACCACTGCGGGAACAACGACGTTTGCGCGAACGGAATGACGGGATAGGGTAAGTTTGCTGCCGAGATTACGCCGGTGATGAAAACTACGCACAACAGGATTGAATGTGGAGATGTAACGCCCGGAAATCGACCTGAATCTGATACCACTTGGAAAGATTTAACTTCACTCTGCTTTAAAAATGCGATTCTCACAATTATAACTACCAACCTTAACCAATCTGAACATACGCACTTCGAATGGAAGTATATTAAATCTAATAATTCACGGTGAGTAATAAAATCATTCGCCACTCAGGGTGGGCACTTCCCCGTTGTATAGGCTGTGCGATGAACGCAGATGACAAGAGTAAAATATTCGATAAGATGATAGATGATTAATTCATAACTCAACCTAGCCTAAATAATGAAATCAAGTAAATCAGTTGGAACTAACATAGTCGGCTATGTTAGGGTTGTAGCATGCTACTGAAGGTATTGTGGAGGAACTATTTTGCCTTCCTGAATATGTAAGAAGTGCTCATGGTAGAAAGACAGCTTGGGGGAAAGAGGGGCAATAGGAGAGATCTATGTGCATCTGGTGTACTGGAGACTAACATCCTTCCGAATCTCGTGGAGCATCCTCTCCTTACTAAGCCGAGAGGGGGGAATAACCCCTAAAGAATAAGGCGGGAGCTTGTCTATCCGTATCTGAATGCTAGCCAGGACAGCAGAAAACTGAAAATACCAGCTCCTCCGGCCTCCCCGAGAACTCGAAGAGAGTTCCATTGAGGAGCGAAGGGCGAGGTAAGGGTATTGCTTGCAACCCTCAGGGGTTCTCCGAAAGTACGGATCCTGTGAAGATAATTGATAATCAAGAAGATAATCTCAAGCTGGAGAGGAGAAGCCCCAAACTCTGCCAGAATAATAGAGCGGGGATTGTGCCCTTGCAACGAATGAATCGTCAAAGAAAGAGTGTCTGGACTCGTTCAACCCGTGACCACTTAGTCGGGCCAAGGCTAGGACCCCAAACCACTGACCCATAAGTAATAGTTGGCTTGACCAAGGCATCAAAAATCCTCATCTTCACAGGTATATCCTGAGAATGTGCTTTGAAGTAATTCCTCTCTAGCAAAGACAAAGCTGCATATCCCTTACACACCCGAGCCTGGGCGGCGGGTTTCATACTAAAAGTGGGAACGGTGAAAAGAACCCCCAAGTACACATAAGAGGTGGTGATATCGACCTCCCGCCCTTGGAAAGAGAAGTGGAGATGAGATAAAGCCTCTTTGGCAGTATTGAATACCATAACCTTGGTCTTAGAAAGATTCACCGTCAGCTGTCTCGAGTCACAAAAAGCGGCAAGCTTGTCCAGATGGCACTGAAGTCCCTCAGGAGAAGAGGCCAAAAGAACAACATCATCAACAAAGAGGAGAATAGAAATCAGCACATAGTGAAGAAGGCAACCATCCTCTGCATGAGCGTTCTCCTTAATAAAAGTCTCAAGCTCATCGATAAAGATCCCAAAAAGTGTCGGGGAAAGGGGGCACCCCTGTTTCACTCCTATGGTGCTAAGAATATCGTCTAAAAGCCCTTGAGGGTAGCGAAACCGACCTTTCACAGTCTCATATAACCGTGTAACCGTTGTCAAAAGTTGCCCAAAGATGCCAACTGACCGTAGTCTCTCAAGAAGTAAATGTCGAGTCACCGTGTCGAAGGCTTTCTTGAAGTCAACAAAGCAACAATAAACCTTCGAGGACCTGGAACGAGCCTCCTCAATAATAGCTCTGAGGACTAGAATGTGATCTCTGGTTTGGTGATCTTGCCGAAAACCAGCTTGGCCAAGAGCCCTGAAACCCTCCTCCTCCAACCTTAGGGAGAGAAGCACATCCAATGCTGTGGCATAGAGCTTGGCAAAGATATGACCAATCATGATAGTGCTGTAGTTATTGGGTTCATGGGGATCACCTGCCTTATGAATGGGGTGAATGATATGCTGAGTCCAGGAATCAGGAAACCCAGAACAAACAGAGAGATTGAAGAGATCAGTGAGGGGCCTGTTGCCACATTTTGCACGGGGTGCCATGTTTTCATTTTTATTGTAAGTATGCTGCTCTCCCTTCCCTCCTCCTCCTTTCCCTTTCTCCACTATCCCCTTTCTCCCCTTCTGTCAGTTTCATTCCCGTCATTTCCCCTTTTTCCTCTTGTACTTTCTTCGGTCAATTTCCCAAAACAGAGCAAAAGGTCCCTGAAAATTTCTAAGTCTAAGAGCGCAACCCGACTTCGCAGCGAAGTCGGGGTGCGCCCTTAAGTTCGAGCGCACTCGGGAATGCGAAGTGCGGAAAAGGACCGAAATTTGGCTAAGTACAGGAGCGCAACCCGACTTCGCTGCGAAGTCGGGGTGCGCTCTCGTTCCTGTGCGCACTTGGGAAGCAGCGGATCCCGAAAATTGGCTAAGTGCCAGAGCGCAACCCGACTTCGCAGCGAAGTCGGGCTGCGCCTCATTTCTGTGCGCAGTCTGAACAACAAGCAAATCTGGCTAAGTGCGGAGCGCAACCCGACTTCGCAGCGAAGTCGGGCTGCGCCCTCTAACTTGTGCGCACTTGGGCAAGATGTTTCAAGCAGCCCAAAAACTGTCTAAGGCACGGAGGCCTCCCCAACTGCGTTGATTCCCCCTTGCGTTGTTTAATTGCGCTCTGATTCCGGGCGAAGTCGGACATAAAAGAGAGACTGCCTTTCAAGGCAGATTCGTCCCTCATCAGATTTTGACAAGTGTCCAGCCTCGGGATTCGAGCCGGAGATGTGACAGGGAAAGGACAGGCGTAGGCCAAATTATTATACCGCAGCTACCCTCATTTAAGCTGACTCAAAGTTTCATCTACCGTAGCTACCCGCATTCAAGCTGACTCAAAGTTTCATCAACCGCATTGCCACGTAGCTGCCAAGTTTTCAGGTGGACCTTGCTGCAAGTACAGTCCCTGTCTGCAGAAGTCAACATCAGCAGCTCTTTTGCCGCTTTTGTCAGCTTTGTCAGCTATTGTCAGGTCTGGGATCCTGTGCCCGGAGTTGTAATCGGGGGGAAATTGCGCTATAAATAGCTGCACCATATCATTGTAAAGGGGTGGAAGGGGGATATCCTGCTAGGGAACCATTGTAGTTGTACGTTTGCTTTTGAATACAAGATACACTTGGCTCTATTGACTGTTCTTGTTCTTTATGCTGCCTTTACTTAGCATTTCTGCCTCATGTTGCTTATGTTATTGCTTACTGTTATTATGCTATCTGGATATCGGTATTTGATGATTAAGTATTCCTGGAATGCATAGTTAGAGGATACATAGGATGAATGACATTGGTAGTTTCTGTAATGTATTCTGTATTTAATTGTTGTTAGTAGTGGTGATTGATAGTTGTTGTGCTGCTTATCCTCCCCACCCAACGCAAATCACATTTGTATTTCTTTCCGCATTTTTAATTTCTTTCCTGCACTCTGAGCTTAAAACCATCTGAGAAAACATATAGGAAGCCGGCCTTCTCCGGAGATTGGCACGGAAGGCATTCCTTCCTTCCGGCCTTTCAATCTGTTGGGCGAATCTAGGGCGCATTGCACTAAATCCTATCCTAGTGGCAGATTCGTAACCAACAGTTTCTCTGGCACGCCCGGTGGGACCCGAAAGTTTCCCACCCAAAACAGAATCGAAGCATCGGTGTTCGCTTCATTGCTGTTAAAATCAGAACACTTGGCGACTCTGCAAGTACCTGAATATTCTCTGAGTCCGTGAGACCGGTCCAAGCGCCTTCATGCATACAAGAAGGTGGAGAGCAAGGAATCCGGGAAACCAGCCTGATCTCTACGAAATTGACATCAACGCTCCGGGAGAGCGTGTAAGGCTGGCCGACTACCAAGCTCGCATAGACGAATCCGAAACCGAAATCGAAGAGGCCGAAGTTGAAGAGCAACCTACATCTTCGGACGACACCGATACCGAGTACACGACCGGAGGGGAAGAAGACATGGCTGCTCAGCAAAATGATGACGACCTCTTCCCAGCGGTCGACTCCACGGGGCCCTTGGCCCTAGTCGGACAAGAGGCTGTACCCCCCGCTGCCTTGAAGGCCATCCCTACTTATGATGGCTACGGCAAAACGGCATATGAACACATCCAGGACATTCTGGCCTTGGCTGCGCTACACTCTATTACAGATGAGAGTGTCAAGACCCGTCTCATAGCTCTTTCCCTAAGGGGGAAGCTTCTCTATTGGTGGAGATCTTTGCCAGAAGGATCTATCACGGGGTGGCCTCAGTTGGCAGGCAGGCTTGTAAAAGGATGCAACGAGTCTGCCGATCCCTCTTCGTTGTTGCATCAGTTCCAAAGTATCCAACGTCACCCACAAGAGGAGGTATCAGACTTCAACATAAGGTTTGCGAGGTCTTGGAAAAGAGTACCTCGCGAACTGCGACCTTCGGCAGGTCAAGCTGCACACTACTACTTGAGGTCTTTCAACTCGGATATCTGCCTACTTCTGAAGATAGCCCGAGTCGATTCCTTCCTTGCCCTATACGAAGCTGCCCAACAAGCAGAATTAGACATAATCTCCATAGGCAGACTCCCGCATAGAGTGCAGCCCCCCATTTATCCTGATTTTCCTCAGTCCCAGTATCCATCGGCCTCTGGTGTGATGCCATCATCCTCAAGTCAGCACCCCCAGCAGCCATGGAATCCAGCACCAGTTATAAACCCCTACGGCCCGCCTCAGATTCATTATCCTAACCCACCACCTCCGCCTCCGCAGTATCCCGCACTCCCAGCTCCCCCTCATTACGCGGCGTATTCTGCACCCCCGCCATTGGCTGCAATACCTCCGCCGGCCCGGTTGGCGCCTGCAGATAATGATATTCAGAATAAAATCCTCCAAGAGGTACGGGCTCTGGCCTCTGGGTATCATACTATGTCCAACGATATGACGATAATGAAGAAGAAGCAAGCCCAGATGGAGTTCCTTCCAAGGAGACCATATCCTCCTCCGGCGCTAACAAAAGATCAAGCCGCACAAGCTCAAAGACACCCCCCACAAGGAATGCTGCCAATGATGGATCAACCCAGCACTTCTGACCAGGTTAACCGGTGCTCTACGTGCAACGATCCACATTCAGAAGAAGGGTAGCGCCATCGACATTATCTCCAGACCCTGGCGGGCAGCGCCATAGAGGATGAAGCATACATGATCCTGGACGATGAAGGCAACTTTGCCGTCCCAGAAGAAGATCCAGCGTTGCTCCTGACCAAGGAAGGCAGAAAGCCCGTTGAGGCTGCCACAGCCCAAGCAAAGCCGTTGAAGGTATACGCCAGAAGAGAGAGGGCGCAACCTGCTGGGCTACCACCTGACAAGTCACTGTGGCCTCCTGCAGCCAAAGAAAGGTTTCCTGCGCTCAAGGCTCCCGCGGTGAAAGCCCCCGCAGCTCAGCCTCCAGCCGAAACAAAAGAACAAGCTCAAGAGAAGCTGAGATATCCGTCGCTGACGAAGAGACAGAGAGTCGAAGCCACGCAGCAATACCGGACCAAGTATGAGCCTGCGAAAGAAATAGAAGGAGCCAACACTTCAACCTACAACATAGTTGACGAGCTAAAGAGGACCCCTGCGAAGATAAGTATGTACGAGGCTCTTCTGCTCCCAGGGCAAGTTGATCTGCTGCAGGAATCTTTGAAAAACATAAAAGACGGGAAGCCGACGCAGCCTGCTGTGTTAGCTCAACCCCTGACAGTTTCGCCACCGGGAAAAACAGGCCACCTCCTTTCTATCTGTCATTACGGATGGAAGGCTATATAGTACACAACTGCATGGTGGATTCTGGTGCTTCCACGACTGTCATGCCGAGAGCCGTCTGCGAAGAGATCGGTATGGAATATACAAGGAGCAGCCAAGGTGTGCTGCAGCTAGACGGCACCCCTGTCAAGACAGTTGGTGTCATCAAGGATATCCCGATCCGATTGCATAAAGCCCTCGACATAGTGGTCATACAGGAAGTCGTTGTGGTCGACTTGGAACCCTACTTCGGCATGTGCCTCTCCAGGGAGTTCACTGCAAAGCTGGGTGGGTATCTCTGTCTGGATTACTCACATATGGAAGTGCCCTTCAAAGGAAGGAGACTGAAGATCTATAATGAAAAGCCTTCCACATTTCTAGTAGAGAAGATACCCGGAGAAGAGCCACAGAACGGCATGGTTCAGCTGACAACTGAAGAACTGGTAGTGGTGGACATGACAGAAGAAGCCCTTGAGCTGTTACAAGTGGAGGATGAGTTCTCCTTGCTGGACTTCAACGCCATGATTGAGACTGAGCAAGGCTGTTACTCCGTCACCCAGCCTGAAAGACTTGACCAGTCAGCAAGGAAAGAGGTAGGACCCGCACCAGAAAAGCTATGGAAGTTGTTCTTTGATGGCGCCCGATGCAAAAATGGCGCCGGTGCAGGTGTACTCCTGGTTTCCCCGTCCGGGATCCAGAAGGACTACACTTATAGGCTGGCTTGGAGCTGTACTAATAACGCGGCGGAGTATGAGGCTTTGTGCTTGGGTTTGAGAAAAGCAGAGAGACTGGGGGTGAAACATTTGCAGATCTTTGGCGACTCAGAGCTGGTGTGCAACCAGATTACGAATAAGTGCGCCTCCAAGAAGCATTACCTCAAGGCGTATCGTAACCGTGTCTGGGACTTGATGGAGTCATTCGACTCGTTGAATGTCAAAGCCATATCACGTGAGAAGAATAAACACGCTGACATTCTGGCGTCTGTTGGAGCCAGGTACGTTCCGGCTGATGACACTGTCCAGAAGCCGAAGCCGGTTCGTACCATCTACAGGCCTTCTGTGCCTGATAAAGACACCCACTGGCAGGTGTTTGATTGTGACGAGGATATCGTCACTTTTTTTATTAACGAAGCAAGTACTATAGAAGGTAGAGACCCTGATGACGAGCAGTACGAGGGGTTGATACAATTAAAGAACAATCATGTCCCGAAAGGACTGATTACCCTAGAGAGTCTCTTTGATCAGAACGATAGGGCAATATCCCACAGAATCAAAGTAGACCCCAAGCAGTACGTAGACCTGGAACTGGAACCTGGAAAAACAATCAAGGTCGGGACGGACTGCACTGAAGAGGAACTGGAGCAGATCAGATCTTTATGCGGAGAGTTCCCTGATATCGTGGCCTGGTGCTACCAGGACTTGAAGGGGTATGACAGAGAGATGATCCAGCATACCATAGAGCTGGAAGATAATGCAAAACCTTTCCGGCAGAAGCAAAGGGCAGTAAACCCGAAAATTGAAGCAATGATGAAAGCAGAGCTCTTAAAGATGCTGGAGGCCAAAATCATCTACCCCATCAAGCACTCATCTTGGGTCGCGAATTTGGTTCCTGTGAGGAAAAAGAATGGAGACATCCGCCTCTGCGTGGATTTCAGAAACCTTAATCAAGCCTCGCTGAAGGACCATTATCCGCTTCCCCAAATTGATCAGATCCTCCACATCGTTGCTGGAGCACAGAGGTTCTCTCTCTTGGACGGATTCTCTGGATACAACCAGATATGGGTAAAGGACGAAGATCAGCACAAGACAACGTTCACCACCAAATGGGGAACGTTTGCATATCAGCGCATGCCCTTCGGCCTGTCTAATGCCGGCGCTACGTTTCAAAGAGCCATGGACTTGGCGTTCCGGGAGCTGCTCAACAAGGTCATTGTCATCTACTTGGATGATATGACTGTATTTTCTCACAGGAGAGAGGACCATGCTTCCCACTTGCGGCAAATATTTGAGAGATGTCGTGAATTCGGCATTTCCATCAACCCGAAGAAGTCAGTCTTCGCGGTAAAGGAAGGTAAGCTGCTAGGACATGTCATTTCTGAGAAAGGCCTTGCAGTGGATCCTGACAGAGCAGAAGCCCTTCTCCGCTTACCCATCCCAGTCGACAAGAAGGGGTTACAGTCATTCTTCGGCCAAATCAACTTCGTGAGGAAGTTCATACCGGACTTCGCACAAGTAATTAAGCCCATGGCCGAACTCTTAAAAAAGAATGCCGAATTCTTGTGGACTGATGAAAGAAAGCAGGCCTTCGAAGAGATCAAGGCCAGAATCGCGCAAGCTCCGGTGTTGATAAATCCGGATTATTCCAAGGATTTCATCCTGTACGCGGTGGGAGAACCCGAGAGTTACGCCGCAGTCCTGACTCAGAAGGGAGATGATGGCGAAGAACGCCCCATAGCGTTCTTAAGCCAGGTGATCCAGCCGCATGAAGAAAAGTATAATTTTATTGAGCGGCAGGTGCACGCAGTCATGAAATCCCTCAGGAAGTTCAGGCACTTCGTCTCCCAGAGCCGGATAACCGTCTTCGTGATACATCCGGACGTCAGGAATTTCATCGTACAAGGGGAGCCAGGTCACAAGAGGGCAGGATGGATAGCCAAAATCCAAGAATTTGACATCGAGGTACGGCCAACGAAGCTGATCAGAGGCCGAGCCTTGTGCCAAGAGCTGGCCCGAAGCGCTGCAGCTGAAATCTCTGCCTGCAAGTGGGAAGATCCGATAGCAGAAACTAACCTTGCCAACTCCTTATCAGAGGAAAGTGATTGGACAAATGACCTGGTGCGGTATTTTAGCACAGGGAGATGTCCAGATCATCTCAATGCCTCACAAAGAAGGAGGTTTAGGCTAAACGCCTTGAGATATGTACTGCGCCCCGAGGGGCTGTATTTCAAAAACATTGACGGCATCCTGTTGCGATGCGTCAGAGAAACAGATAAACCGAGGGTCCTCGGAGAATTCCACTCCGGGATGCCTGGGGGACATCATTCTGGGAGGCCTACGGCCTTAAAAATTATCAGAGCTGGGTATTATTGGCCCACTCTCTTCACAGACGCACATGCGGTCTGTATTAAATGTGAAAAATGCCAGAAGTTCGCTGGCAGGAACAGAAAAGCACCCTTGCCCCTCCAGCCAATTCAAGCCGAGACTCCGTTTCAGCAGTGGGGTCTAGACTTCATCGGGGCCATCACGCCTAACTCTGCAGCGGGACATAAGTTCATCCTTACCGCCACCGATTATTTCACTCGGTGGGCAGAGGCGATCCCCACTAAGCACGCGGACCAAGAAACGGTCATTGGGTTCCTCGAGAGCCTCATCACCCGTTTCGGGGTCCCGGAGGCAATAGTTACAGACAATGGTCCGGGGTTCGCAGGCGCTGTACTCACGGAGTACACCAGCAAATACGGCATCTATCACAAGATGTCCTCGAACTACTACCCGCAGGGGAATGGCCTGGCCGAGTCCACCAACAAGAATCTACTGAAGATTGTTAAAAAAACAGTAGAGAGAAACAAGAGGACATGGCACCTACTCCTGAATCGGGCGTTGTGGGCGGATCGCATATCGTTCAAGAAGTCTATCAAGACATCCCCCTACGCGCTCGTGTACGGCAAGGAGGCAGTTCTGCCTACCCACATAGAGATACCCGCACTCTGGATGCTAGATGAAGAAAAAGGCGACGGGGATCCAGTGGACGCCAGACTTTGCCAACTATTGCGGTTAGAAGAAGAAAGGGAAAAGGCATACCAGGCCTTTACTAAACATGCCGAGGCGACCCAGGGCTGGTTTGCGAAAGGCACCACCACCCGAGTTTTCAAAATCGGGGACCTAGTGTTAAAGTGGGACTCACTTAAAGCAAAGCCGGGCAACCATGACAAATTTGATGCCCTCTGGGAAGGTCCCTATCAGATTGCTCGGGTAAACCAATTCAATGCATTCGTGCTTCGGGACATGGCGGGACAGCTTCTCCCCATTCCTGTCAACGGTTTCCACCTGAAAATTTACCACCACTGAAGGCACCCAAGGGGTCCTTCCTTGTACATATTCCTTTTCTGCATTTTAGTTTATGACAGAATGTATATATTTATTTCAGTATTCAGCTTTTAGTTTTCAGAGCCTAAGTGAAGCATAGAGCAAACCCCGACTTCGCAGCGAAGTCGGGCATCGCTCCTTGAATAGTGCGACATCGGGAGTTTGAGAGAAGGCAGCTGACAAAAAGCCTAAAAAATGACTAAGTGTTGGGTGCGCAACCCGACTTCGCAGCGAAGTCGGACTGCGCACCGTCTTGGGAGCGCAGTCGGGCAGCGCAGAGCGAAAATTGGCTAAGTGTTGAAGTCGGACTGCGCAACAAATTCTGGGCGAAGTCGGAGTGCGCACGTTTTCTGGGCGAAGCCTGAGTGCGCCCTCAATTTCGAGCGCACCTTGAATGACTTGTCACGGGAAACGAGGGACATAATGGCAAAATATTTCTAAGTATGGGCCCAGGCTGCGCAGTGAGGCATAACGCGAAGTTGGGCTGCGTCCCTCCTTAAAACCCTGGGCCAAAAATCTCCCTCGAAGTGTGTGCCCAGGCGGCGGCCGTGACGTCATTGGAAGCACGAGGTCCGAAATTTTTTTAAAATAATGATTGCGCGTCTTTCAAAGCAGATGTCATTAAAAAAGCAGGCGCATTAGGACCAACCGCAACCAAGGTACGCCTTCCAAAGAAAAAGCCCACGCACGGCCGCCAAAGAATAATAGCGTTTCCCACCTACTTCGGGCAAATCACCTTAACCCCCTCCCTTGCGCCATTAATGCTGTATTTTTTCCTAGAAAAGGGGCCCTGGCATACTCAGAACATCCGAATTATCAAGCCAAGTCTGAGCTGCAAGGCGCAGAATTGAAGAATTAGTAACCAGAATCCCCGTCTCTGCCACCTCGAGCAGAAAAGAGAGAATGGACAAGGGAAAAGCGCCAATGCAGACGCAGTCCAGCGACGCAGAGCGCGAGGCTGAAGAGCACACAGAATCCAGCGCTCATGAGAGCGAAGCGCCACGGGAGCGAACAAGGAGATCCAGGTCGAAGAGAAGCCAAGGGCAAGCTCCACCGCCGCCCATCAACCGCCTGGCCGGGTATAGGGACGGCGAGTACTCCATTAGCCTCACCAAGCTGCGGCCAAATATAGCGAAGTGGGCTGGCAAAGTCTCACCCTCGCACCATGTCGGGGCTGCATACAAGTCGAACCTGTACTGGTTCTTGTGCCCTCCCGTCCACCAGTGCCCGGAGCTGGTTGAATCTATTGTGACATACTACAAACCAGCTACCCGGCAAGTCTGCGACAACCAAGGAAGGGTGTTGTTCACCCTCTTCAAGGAGAGCGTCCAGCCAGCCTTCGCCCCGGGGCTCCAGTACGACCCCAACGCCATTGTCAGGAGAATTAACCTGGATGAGCAGGCGGGCAGATTCGCTCAGAACAGAAGGATGAGAGAGTTTCTCGACTCAGAGCTGAAAACCCCGCTACCAGCCGGACAGTGGCCGACAGGCCCTATACCCCTGGACAGGTTCGAGAATAAATACATATATATTATCCTGGCATGGGTACTCGGCTGCGACACGGATAGAATGGTGCGCCCGTACCAGCTGGCGCTCGCAGAATGCATCTTGCATGGGGAGTTTTATGACTCCACTGCGCAAAGGAGCGGAAGGCGCCCTATTTTCTTTGACTGGGCAGATTGGGTGGCGTACGCCATACATTCGAACCTGGTCAGGTTGCAGCAAAAGCAGACAACAGAGTTCCGACTCTGCTCGTTCCTCACATGGTTGTGCCTGTACCACACGCACTACCGGATTAAAGTGCCTGACCTAAAAAAGGTAAATGAGAAGGGAGAACCGCTGCCTGTGTACGAGTGGACAGAAGCCCTGTACAGGAGAGGGTCGTACTACGATTTCAACTTCAAATTTCTAGGTATGACCCTGGCGCTGTTCAACGGCAAGGCATCTCGCCCACCACTGGCCATGACGAACTATCTGAGGAAGTACAAGTGCGGGGATACCTTCCGGTTGACTCAGGGCATTGTGATCAGAATCTACGGATTCAAGGGGAAGCCGTTCCTGCTGCCCTATTTTTGCACTGAGCATCAGTTCGGTATGGAGATATCGCGCCAGATGGACTATGTCGAGGAGGAATTCGGCCAGGGAAAGAAGAGAGGCCATATTTTCAAGTATCCTATTACCTGGGCGAACATTCAAGTGCACGAGATTGGGCAGCATGTCTACCTCGAACAAGAACTCCTCATCATGGGCCTGATACAGCTACCTCAGCACTGGAAATACGACCCGATTGGGGTCAGGGGAAAGTTCGTACATATCTGCCCCCGAGCGGAGATCATGGAGGAAAGGTGCAATAAAACAGGTGCAGACCTGGAATGGCACATTGAACGGATGCAATCATGGCCGCCATGGCATGATTTTTACTGTGAAGAAGTGGAGTATGATCCGGAGCGCAATCCAGACCACCGGTTAGACTCAGCAGGCTTCAAGAAATTCCTCTCAAAGGTGGCGCCCCTCAGCTGGCAAAAGGACAAAATTATTGAATGCTGGAAAATGAGGTGTCGCACGCAACACGATAAGTCTAACCGGAAGACATTGGCCGTAGATGATGAATTTTCGGCCTTATATGATAAATACGCCGACAAATGGGAGCCGTTCGCGTTTCGAGATTGCGTTCCCCTAGGCGCCAGAAAGAGATATAAAAGGAAGCCCCCATCCCAGCAATTGCCTACTCAAGGGACTTCCAGCGCGACACCAACAAGCAGTCAGGTGGGCCCAATGTTGCCTCCAGCTCCTGAAGCGTTACCTCAAAAGGTACAAGAGCTAGAAAAGTCAACTAGTGAGGCGGCCCCCCAAAAGGAAAAGGCGCCAGAAGAGTCAACCGGTGGAACGGCCGCAGCAAGCATTCTTCCGTCAAAACCCAGGTACAAGTTTACCGTGGGAACACCGCTGCCAGCCGCCCCAACCTCCTCCGCCTCCTTCGAGCCAGCTGCAGCTCCAGAAGAAAAGAAGAGGAAAAGGAGCGAAAAGGCCAAGCGGCCTAAGGAGTCTGCGCAGCAAACGGCCGCAGCACGGACAGTGACGGCCGCGCCGGAAATCATCTCTTTGGACAGCCCTGGGAAAGAAGCAGAAGTTTGGGCAGCAGGCGTCCTTCAAACAGCGGCTCAGGCGGAGCCCGCAGGTACGTCCTCTTCCCCGGTTCCCCAGATCCCAGTTGGCCCTGCCGTAACACCGTCCCCCACTGTATCAGGGCAAGCCCTAGTTGCATCTTCCTTGTCACAAATCTCCCAATCCTTCCACAGTCCCCATTCTTTCGAGCAGTTTGCCCAAGACCCCAACGTTTTCCAAACCCTGAGTCAAACCCTAGACCCCTCGCCTGCGGCCAGTGCCGAAGCCGTACCTACATCGCCGCGCCGCTCACCTCCATTGTTCAAAACCCCGCCTTCACCTTCCACTCAGCCGCTCGCTTCCCCTAGGACCCAGTCGCCCTTGAAAGCGACCACGCCTTCTGGGATATCTCCTGCTTCATTGTTTGCGGGAAGGATGCCTCAGCAAGATTTAGTCTCGGCGTATCCGATGCTGGCAGAGCTTGACTTCATGGGGGAGCCGCTGCAGATTACAGATGATCAGCCTCTGGCAGCGAAGGCCGTAGGGTGTTCCGCCTCTTTCCTCCAGGGCGTCAAACGAAGAAGAGCCGAGGAGATAGCTGCCCCGGTGAAGCGCACCAAGTTCGACTTGGACAGGAGAGTGCTGCGAACCGAAAAGTTGATCCCGAAAGTGAAGAAGCCTCTCCGAGAAATGACCGAGGCTGACTATGAACACCGGGTCAAGGAGAAGAACTTTGACGACATAAACGAAGAATACGAAATCAACGGTATTCGCCGCAGAACTGACAATCTCCTTGTTAAGCGACTCGAGAATCAGGAGAAGTTGTTTCAGCTTCAAAATGACTCAAGGCAGCTGGAGGAAGATCTGGCTAAGGCCACCACGCGGCTGGAGTCTGCCCAGCAGGAGATCAAGGACCTGAAAGCACAGCTCGCCGCCTCTCAGCAGGAGGCTACAGCACAAAGAAGGACGGCCGAACAGCTGTCAGAAGAGAAGAAGGCAGCATTGGAGCATGTCTCTCAGCTGCAGGATTCGTTAAGGCAGGCCCAATCTCAGCTGAAGGAGAAGACGTCCCAGACGGCGGCCTTTTCGAAAAACAAGGTCAAAGAGATGCGGGCTGGTTTGCTGCAGGGATGCAGGGCTAATGTTGTCAGGTCCCTGTCCGTCCTGGATTTCGCATCCAGGATCCAAGAAGTATCTGCCCAGGGAAAGCCTGTGGTAGAGGAGGCCGAACACCAAGCGAAGCAGTGGCTGGACTTGGCAATGAAAATTGAAGAGTTCGCGCGCAAAGGCCTCCGATTTCCCCCAATGTCCCGAATTGCCCTAGATTGGGCAGATGCAAGGGTAACCTTGCACAATTATTTTGAAAAAACGGAAAAAACAAGGGCCGCCAGGAAAATGCTGGACGCATTGAACCATGAAATGAATATTTGCCTGGCCCCCTTCAACACTCTTTCTGAGCTCGGATGCCCGAGCTTCGTCAAGGATGGGGAGTTTCTGCCCCTTGAACAGGTGAAGCTGAATTGGCTGTCTTTCGAGGCAGATACGTCGGAAATTGACAGCTGGGCCGAGCCAGTCCAGGAAGCACAGGTCACTCAGATGGTGTCAAGATATTGCAAGATCAACACCTCCCTTCAGGAGTTGGGAGAGAGATATAACACCATCGACGTGCACACGATTGCAGCATTCAGAGCAGCGCTGAAGGATGTCAGCGATTTAGGGCCCTTTCAGGCAGCAGCCTGGGACCAGGCCAAGGCTGCGTACAATCATGTCCGTGAGCGGGAGGGTGACAGTGGTGATCATTCGGATTCAGAAAGGGGAGGAGAATCAGAAGAAGAAACTGCTGAGAGTGAATCCGAAGAGGAGCAGTTACCCAAGAAGGGGACGTCAGAGCAGCGGAATGCAGGGGAAGGGAGTTCCTCTGCGCCCAAAGGATAAAGGCCTGGTTCTTTGCGTCGAGGCGAGCTCGACACCCCGCGAGCCGCCAGGAATGTTGCCACATTTTGCACGGGGTGCCATGTTTTCATTTTTATTGTAAGTATGTTGCTCTCCCTTCCCTCCTCCTCCTTTCCCTTTCTCCACTATCCCCTTTCTCCCCTTATGTCAGTTTCATTCCCGTCATTTCCCCTTTTTCCTCTTGTACTTTCTTCGGTCAAATTCCCAAAACAGAGCAAAAGGTCCCTGAAAATTTCTAAGTCTAAGAGCGCAACCCGACTTCGCAGCGAAGTCGGGGTGCGCCCTTAAGTTCGAGCGCACTCGGGAATGCGAAGTGCGGAAAAGGACCGAAATTTGGCTAAGTACAAGAGCGCAACCCGACTTCGCTGCGAAGTCGGGGTGCGCTCTCGTTCCTGTGCGCACTTGGGAAGCAGCGGATCCCGAAAATTGGCTAAGTGCCAGAGCGCAACCCGACTTCGCAGCGAAGTCGGGCTGCGCCCTCATTTCTGTGCGCAGTCTGAACAACAAGCAAAACTGGCTAAGTGCCAGAGCGCAACCCGACTTCGCAGCGAAGTCGGGCTGCGCCCTCTAACTTGTGCGCACTTGGGCAGGATGTTTCAAGCAGCCCAAAAACTGTCTAAGGCACGGAGGCCTCCCCAACTGCGTTGTTCCCCCCTTGCGCTGTTTAATTGCGCTTTGATTCCGGGCGAAGTCGGACATAAAAGAGAGACTGCCTTTCAAGGCAGATTCGTCCCTCATCAGATTTTGACAAGTGTCCAGCCTCGGGATTCGAGCCGGAGATGTGACAGGGAAAGGACAGGCGTGGGCCAAATTATTATACCGCAGCTACCCTCATTTAAGCTGACTCAAAGTTCCATCTACCGCAGCTACCCGCATTCAAGCTGACTCAAAGTTTCATCAACCGCACTGCCACGTAGCTGCCAAGTTTTCAGGTGGACCTTGCTGCAAGTACAGTCCCTGTCTGCAGAAGTCAACATCAGCAGCTCTTTTGTCAGCTTTGTCAGCTATTGTCGGGTCTGGGATCCTGTGCCCAGAGTTGTAATCGGGGGGAAATTGCGCTATAAATAGCTGCACCATATCATTGTAAAGGGGTGGAAGGGGGATATCCTGCTAGGGAACCATTGTAGCTGTATGTTTGCTTTTGAATACAAGATACACTTGGCTCTATTGACTGTTCTTGTTCTTTATGCTGCCTTTACTTAGCATTTCTGCCTCATGTTGCTTATGTTATTGCTTACTGTTATTCTGCTATCTGGATATCGGTATTTGATGATTAAGTATTCCTGGAATGCATAGTTAGAGGATACATAGGATGAATGACATCAGTAGTTTCTGTAATGTATTCTGTATTTAATTGTTGTTAGTAGTGGTGATTGATAGTTGTCGTGCTGCTTATCCTCCCCACCCAACGCAAATCACATTTATATTTCTTTCCGCATTTTTAATTTCTTTCCTGCACTCTGAGCTTAAAACCATCTGAGAAAACATATAGGAAGCCGGCCTTCTCCGGAGATTGGCACGGAAGGCATTCCTTCCTTCCGGCCTTTCAATCTGCTGGGCGAATCTAGGGCGCATTGCACTAAATCCTATCCTAGTGGCAGATTCGTAACCAACAGGGCCCAACAAGAGGGTCAATACCATGCTTAAAAAATTCTGCCTGTAACCCATCCAAATTTGCTGCTTTGCTTGTACAGAGTTTCCTGATAGCTTGCTTGACAAGACTAGTAGAAAAGAGGTGGCACGAAGAAGGGGGGAGGGAACAGTAATAGGAGGCTGATTTGGGATGGTATAGAGGGAAGAAGCATGAATGGTCCAAAGGAAAGATTGATCCCATGAGTAATACGATTATGGGGGAGGATAAGGCGCCAAAAGGATTTAGGAGAATGCTGAAGGGAGTGGATAAGATCAAGTCGATGCCGAGAGAGGAAGAGACGCTTCTTTCGAAGAAGCATCCTGTAGTCTTTGTGAGAAATGGTATAGAGCTGGGAAGGATTCTGAATGGCATATTTCAACCTTCAGTGGGCAGACTTACATTCCTCATCATACCAGATGTTCATGGGGCAATGACCAGGGGGACGAGGATGAGGGGGAGGACGAATAGTGGGGGGGTACGAGTCCAAAACAACCTTCCAAATAGTTTGGACCAAGCAAGCAGAACGATTGGAAACATCGGGAAGAGAAGACACCTTGGGGAGAACCTGACACAACCGGCCCATGTAGGTAAAGGAATAATAATAGTCAAAGTCTATAATGACTCGAGGGGTTGAAGGGGAGGGAGGAGGGGGAGGAGTAACAAGAAGGGAAACAGTGGATAACATAAGAGAAAGAACTGAATGATTTGTAAGGGGGGGAGGGTGATCAGAGACGTTGAATCGAGAAATGAATGGAATGAGGATGGTAGAGGAAATAGCATAGTCGACGACATTGGCTCCACCACTATGAGGAAAGCAAGTAAACCCACCGGAATCTGGAAAACAAGATATACCATTGAGAAGAACTAGCCTATTGGATTCACCCAACTCAATAAGATGCTTACCGTAAGCAGTCACCTGTGTGTCGCTGGAGGTTCGAGCAAAACCAAGGTCCCCAAAATCCAATTCTTGAGTCTGCATCTCATCTGTTGTGAGGTCTTGAAGAGAAACTTCCATAGGTCCGGTCCGAGCATTGAAATCTCTCAGAAAAAGTATCTCCCTTGAAGCCGAGTATCTAGTAATACCCTCATAGAGATCCAGGAAAGGATCCCCATCCGTGTGAATAGCAAAATTGGACGTGGTGGGGGGAAAGTAACGGGTGGCAATGTAGATATCCCAAAGAGGTGGGTGACGATGGATTTTAATCCATAAAAACCTGGAGTGGGGGTCAGTCGAAACCACGGATACCGAACCCTGGAGCCTATCCCTGATAAGAGCAGCAACACCTCCTGATCCTCGAACCCCCTAGAGCGTCGAGTGAGTTGCCGACAACTGGACCACCAAAAGTAACCAAAGATAACTAGAAGGGCCCGCTCAGGACTCTCGTGTGTCTCACAGATAAGAATGATGTCATGTCTGCCAATCACATCAAGAAAGGACCCTGGGGCAGACCACATCATACCATTGCAATTCCAGCAAGCTATAGCTAGCTTATCTGCCACCTCCCTTCCGTGCCGAAGGAGTCATTTGTTAGGCAAGGGTTTGGACCACCCAGGTGGGGAAGAGTCCCTAATCACTGCACACAAATTATGAATAACTACCCATTTATTGGCTTTCCTGGCTGCGACTACTTGTTCCTTGGCTTTCTTTAATTCTTCAACCTGGAGTCGCGTAAGGTCCTCATCAAGGTAGATCTTGTCTTGAAGAGTAAATAATTTCCGTTTGGCCCTCAATGCCTTCATATGCTCTTCCGCATTTTTGAAGCATATGATTAATGTGGAGTCGGGAGAGAACCATGCTCTCTCGAGAGTAACGTCTGTTAACTCAAGAGTGTTGTGAATGAAGGCATTTCGAGCTTGAAGCGGATCAGTAGATTTGGGCACCCCACGAACCCTGAGATTGAGCGCTTTCGCATTACGGATACTTCCTTTTTCAAATTTAGCTTGGACAACCAACTCAACTATGGGGGGGGGGGGGTTCTTCTTTCCAGCTACAACCTGAACCCAAGATTGTTGGTCGGCTAATTTTTGGCTTTGTGCAGTTGACGCTTCCTTGAGACGTTCCTGCTTAGCAAGAAGAACAGCCTGTTCATCTCGAATTTTTAAAATTTAAGAGTGTAAATTCACAGAAACTTGAGGAGGCTGTTCTGTTTGTGCAGTCTGCAATTGAGTACTGATGGCTTGCTGATCTTGAAGTTTAATTTGGAGATCCGTGATAATGCGGCTGCCATCTTTCACTTGGTATTGCAAGGAGAGTATAATACTAGCTTGTGTGTCTAGCTGTTTCTAGAGAGAATTAAGAAAAAGTTGAATATGAAGAACAAACATGTTAGTCAATTTTTGTTTTTGGCTTGGCCCATATGTTCTATGGTACGTCTTAGATAGCAGGACAGTAGCATGCTATTGCACAAGTATCAAAGAGTTGGTTAATTAGGCCTAGCTTGTTAGGAAAGGGAAGTTGTAGGCAAAAGAGATGTGATTAAATATGAGGCCTAAATAGCTGGCAAAAGCAAGTAGGCTGATAACAGATATTAACTTATAACATATATTAACTTATAAATAAGACATAAGTAGTTGATAAATCCAAGTTTAAAAAAAGTGAAGATAAAAATGCAGATTAGAGTAGCACTTTTATTCATCTTTTTATTTTTTTTGGTAAGTGGGTTATATTGGATTGAAATGGGCCCCACCCATATTACATCATGACCACATAGTGGTATTACAACAGCTTGGCAATTGTGCATGTACCATTTGGTAAGATTCGAACTTTGGTCTCCTCATTGAAAGTCGAGGAATCTACGAGTTGAGCTAATGCTATTTGATCATTCACCTTTTCTGTTTCTTAAAGTGAAATTTCGTGAACATTCAAGTCATAGGCTTCCAAGTGATCCATCATATGCGTTCTTGGGATTTGAAAGAGATTGCATATTACAGACTGATAATGTATGTGGTTGATTTACGATTTGAGTTTGAGTAGTGGCCATCGAACATCGTATTAGGGAGTGATTGATATTCATTCTTGTTAGGAGTTGCAATAAATAGAAAAAAATATTTATTTGGGTTGTTATCAGCTGAACAATGTTCTTCTTCAGTTCTTCACCTGATATTGAATTGACCTACAACAAGTCTAGTTAGATGAGTTTTATTTTCTTTTATGGATTAAAAGGATGCAACTAAAATAGAACAAGAAATTTACAAACTAATGCTTGGTAGGACAATACTTGTGGACATTAAAAGCCATTTTACTGTTTACTTTACAACAGCTTGGTAATTATGCATGTATTGCTTGGCAAGATTCGAACCTGGGTCTCCTCCTTGAAAGTGGAGGAATTTAACTGGTGGAGCTCATGCCATTTGATCAAGTTGATACAAGATTTATGATATATTAAGTATCACATTTTTGATTGAGTTGATATTTAGTACTGTAGTTGTTAATTGACAGCTTGCATCTGGAATTCCTGAGATCAAGAGATAGTGATATGGGCTTAGTGTGCACTAGACACCTACTCAAGGGTTACATATACATTGAAGCTATTCATTATAACTCCACACAATCCACTGCATCATCAAGAATAGAACTGATGCAAGACATCTCTTGTAAGAGACCCAACTGTTACGGGTGACTCTCTTGTTGGCCCTTGCTATGTTGTAATTGGCCACAACTTGTTATTGGCTCCACATACTATATCAACTTTATTAAGACATGATGGTTCCCCTTAATGGGGCTCATCGAGTAGACAAGGGTAGAATCTTTATAGAAGCACCAAAGTGGCGAAGGGAAAGCCTAAGATGCCAAGAAAAAGACTTAGGAGCTGCATGCTCAACGAGCAGAACAAAGGGCTGAGAGGGAAAAACTTAAAGAAATCCAAGAGGCTTTGGGTAAAACAAAATGCTTAGAGGATGTCATTAGCAATTTTTTGCTAAATACTCTGTTTAACTTGGTCTTGGAAAGGGATATAGATTCAAGTTGATAGACAATTTGTTCTAGTTAACATGATAAGTGAATTAGGCTGCTTTTCTGTAGAGGTGAGAAATACCTTATTTTGGTGGGTTTTATGATAAATATTAAAAGCTTTTTAATTTGTTTCACTTAGAGCAGTTGATGAAAATGGCTATTTGGAAGAAGCCTTTGAGTTCAATGAATTTGGTTGAGGTCCTTTTTGTAGTTTAAGTAAAGGTCTGCTGCTAAAGACAATGAAAACTTTTGTATCTTCCTTCCTATTAGGCAGAGTTATGGATGACCTCATGGAGTCTTTACTTAGGCGGGAATTGTCTCCCTCTGTGCATGATCTTTGTTGCCTAAGTGATTGTGTTTGTGTTTTTGTTCAAGTTTCTTCATGATGAAACATGGAAAAAGTTTGCCACTAAAAAAAATGGTTATGAAGTTTGCCATTAAATTTGAAAAATAAAAAATATATTATTTATTAGTTTAAATATAAAAATTAGATCTTTTATTAATTTAAAATTTTAAATGAAATTCTAACATGTTTAATAACTCTTTATATTATAACCTTATAGAGAAAGAACTTAATATAGTTACCTACTTTATATATATATATATAGGTATTCTCTCGAGGCACTTGCATGCTTTAACATATATGACCATAGTCACATTCATGCACACACTCCAAGCAGGACATATATGCCAACTATACATGTACATTTGTCTGGCTTTTATCTTATGCATGGTTATTCTCCTTTCTTAGAATGTTTATTTTTATTTACTGTTTGGTGCAACATTTGTTTTTTTTATTTGGTGTGAATTGAACTGGAGCATTTGTTTTTTCATCTGGTGCAAATTGAACTGAAGCTGTGCCATCTCAGAGATGCTTGCCCTTCACCATGAGAAAAAGACATGGCCTAAAGCTCAGGCTATTTCTCTGTTCATTGTTATTGCCTTTTGAGTGGTGAGGGTTGATATCTGCCAAAGACGGGAACAGCTAGCCAAGAAGAGAAAGGGGTTGTGCTGGACAAGACTGTAAAAGAAGGGTTTTAGATTGTAAAATGGTGATAATCGAGGAGGTAAATACCTGCAGAGAATACCCCCTGTAAAACACAAACATGCTGCTAAGAAAGACAGAATGGCAGGATAGCTTTGACACACAAATAAGATGAATTTTGGCTGAAATTCTTCTATTTTTATCTTTTTTTCCCTTGCTGTTGGCCATTCGAAAAGATTGCAAATATTATCGTAAACATTAGCAAATAAATTCCAATACATATTATGTTCGCAAATTTTCTATTTTTTGGATGTCATTGGGTGAACATAGTCACCTAGCTTGCAGCACAAAGCAATACCATGTCAAGGGTCAAGCTTATAATTCATGTGTCACTCAGCTCTTCACTAGGATTCACAAGGACATAACTTAAATCTCAAACCTTTATCCTTCTCAGAAGTTAAATACATGGTAACTAAAAAAAGAAACTTGTAAGATGAAATGAAGAAGAATTGAGCTTGCGAGCAAGAAGCATTTTGTCCTTTTTTTCCCTTTCCAAAGATAACCTCTATTTATTGCTGACTCAACTTGGTCTTGCATTTACATTGGCTGGATAGTAGATTCCAGCAGAAAATAATTGTCTACAATAAATGTGAAGAAAAAGAATGCATTGAGTTGCAAAAGGAAGTGATTTCATATGCTTCTAAATGTGTGGCATTACCTCAAAATTTAGGGCTATTAGACACAAGATACTCTCAACATGAATGTAAAATAAAAGAGAATGATTTTCATGAATCATAAGGCAAGAATAAAACACGAGCTTTCCTTCTGAATGCATTGTAATATATCAGATGATGCCATTTCCTTTCCGTGTTATTTTGTCAATGTTTATATCTTGGTTTGAAAATTTTCTTCAGACTGTTCTTGACTTTATTCAATGGGTGCAGAGAAGTAGGGGTTTTATATTCTTAGATCTGTTCTTTACTATAAATGGTATATTGTTTGCTACCTTTCTGTCTTTTGAGGCAGGACCTAGATTTATATCACTGTTTATGTGGAGTCATTGTTCTTCATAAGTATTACTTCTTAATAGACAACCTGATCTTATTGTATGATATATTTGTTGGAGGTGCATACACTATGTATGGAATGAACGTGTGCCCTAGACCTTATTTATAGGATGTGCATAAACATCATGCATTTTTCTTTTTATCTGTGAAGATGGTTTTTAATTATGCATTAGTGTGTAGCTAAGCTTAAGTTGTCTCAATTTATGTAGTCACACGTATTTGTATATATTCAGCATGTCATTTTGGTCCTTATCTAGTGATCTTCTAGGAATTTCTGTTTTTATCTTACCTGCCTACGATGCTCACCATGTACCTGTTTAAGATGTATATTGATATAACCAGAATCAAAGGAAAACCAAGCACTTGTCAACACATGAAGACACTAATTTTTTGAGATGGGTGTTGATGTACCTCTGTAATTCACAACTTCAGTAATTGAGGAAACTTTTAGTACAACTATTTTCTACTAATCAAAGGTGCTACACATGCCTTCATCATAAAGAAGGCAAGTGATAAGGTCAGGTAGACATGGTAGGTAAGGTTGCCGACTAAGAAAAGAAGAAATGTTCTTAGAAGATTGGGAAAGGTAGGATTTGTAACCAGTGTTGTAGGGATATTATTTTGCAAGATTTTGTCTGAAAGAGGAACAGCAGTTAAAACTTTGTAGGTGCCAGAAATAACACAACATCTGTAGATGTGCTAGGACTTTTTGTGCTAGACATGACATTGACAGATAATGATATCCTGCTTGGGTGGGATAAGTTTTGACAGAAAGGACTACAGTTTGAGGGCAGCATGAAAGTGAAAGTTGTATGCTAAAATATGTGAGAAAATATAGTGGAGAGGATCCATGCCAATGATATCCATAACTGGTATAATCTATTTTTGCTGTGCTTACCCATGTTACACTTTGTCAAATATTTGCATAATTGAGACATTGAAATTTCAGGGACTAAGGTGACAATTTTTTTTTCTGTATTTGGTTTCTTGTATGTGTGCCGGACACAAAATATTATGCAATTGCTGGCATTTGTAGTCTCAGAAATATGTCTTGCTGCATAGAGCTGGGCTCTGATGAAATTTTTTACAGTATTGTCTCGAGTCAATTTGCAAGGAAAGACTAATCCGAAGATTGCAAAATAATTACATTTGGAACTTAGTTGATGTGTAGAGGGCTAAATGTTGCAGGATGTTGAGGGGCTTTCTTCCTTATTTGTTTAATTGTTGAATTGTATTTGACTTTAAAAAAATGGCTAGTTGCTTGTCATTATTATATTGTCTTAACCTCATTTTACACCAAAAAATTGTGGAGCTTTGTATAATCTTATGTGGCAGTAAAGAATGTGGCTTAGACTCACGTTATCTTCTTATTCTATGCAAGTTGGGGTGACAGGCTTTTGCATGGGTGGAGCTTTGTCCATTGCAAGTGCAGTTTTGGTTCCTGAAGTTGACTGTGCTGTTGCATTCTATGGTATTCCTTCCCCACAACTTGCAGATCCATCATCAGTAAAATCACCTTTGCAGGCTCATTTTGGAGAACTTGATAACGCTGTTGGCTTTTCAGATTTGACGGTATGAATCTTTTATCATTTCTAGGTGAATATTACAAGTGTGTTGTGATATCGGTTGGTATTAATGTTTGATAGATTATTTCCCAGAATGGGTTGGTTTGAATGGCGTGTAGAATGGTTTAAATTGTTCCTTAGTGGTTATTTTTAAATTTCACTTGCAAAATCAACATCTTAACCAGTGTGACTATGGAGGATTTCTCTGTAAATTTGTAGACTATAGGGCTAGAAACAGACTGCCTTGTACACTATATAAAAAAATTGATGCACTGTTAGGATTTGTGTAAAGATGCTTTTATGTTATAGAGAAATTGCGTGATTGGACTCCATCATATCTGTAAGGTGGGATGTAGATGACTTTTTTCTCAGCTTCAGTGAGACTTTTTTTTGGTTTGTGGCAAATAAATGTATCTGTAACCTCTGTGAAAAACTCTTGCTTCAAATTCTTCATATAATAAGCACATGGAAGTTTCCTTTTGTACAAGTGAACTCAAATTAAAAAATCTAGCAACTTGACCTGCAGTGAGAACTCTGTAAAAAGATATGTTCAAGGCAAAGTGATAGTATCGAATCCTTTCCAAATTATTGGTTTTAGTTGAGGGCTTCTCCAATCTGGAAGAGGGCCCTTTGTGCATAAAAATATAAATAAAATGCAAACAAGTTTTTAATAAATTCATGTAAATTTGAATTGTTGAAGATATTATGATAGAACCTAATCTTATCTGAAGGATTTTCCAATCCAAAAAGAGGGCCCTTTTTCATAAAACATAAAAAAAATGAGAACAAGCTTTTTATAAATCCATGAATCTATTTTCTCATGGTACTTTATTTAAGTTTTACAATTGCAGTTGATTTTCAGAAGTAGGTAAATTTAATATCGTGTCCAATTCAGCTATAAGTAACTAAGATAAACAAGCCAATAGGTGTTACACTGTAGTTTAGGGCAGAAATCCATTGCGGTTTGCTTAGAGGCATTTCACTGTAATCTAAGGTCTAGTCTATTGCAGTGTCATAAGAGGTTTATTGAGTGGCTTTTCATCTTGAAATTGACATTTATGTTCTTTGTTTTTACATGTTGACAACAACAAAGCAATATAATCTGGATAGAAATGGTCAAAATTAGATATGTCAAGTGCAACACATAACACATTTGCAACTTTAATTTACAAAAAACCAAACATAGATTAATAGTTTAGTAGTAAGGTTGAAGTCATACTGCTGTTAGGGAAGGACAATATTCTCCTATCTTTGACCTATTTGCTACATGATGTCATTTGGTGGAAATTCTGCTGCAACGTGGCTTTGTTTAGCAATTTTAGGCAGCTTTGTGTTAAGAGTTCTTTGCAATACCAATAGTAGAGCTGCCTTTCATATAATCTGCATACCATATGTGTTATGCCCTGGTGTGCAAAGAGCTAGTTAACTCTAGGTAAGAAATCAACAAACAGTAGTACATCTTTGGGGAGTACAAAATTCTCCAGTCTGGAATTATGTCAGTTGTCAAAGGCATGTAATAAAAGAAAGCAAAAACAATATAAGAATTTTCACTGTCCATTTTGATATGATGTCATCAGTTAAAAGAAAATAAAGAGCTCCACGATAAGTTGTGATCTGAATGAGGCCAGTGTTGATATACATGTGCCTCTTGAGCTAGGTTAACCCAACACTGACATAGAATAAGAGCCATGGAAGCAGAGCTGATGGTATGATCTTGGAGTGCAATTTTCAGTGGCCATGTATTTCCTGCTTCAATGCATACATTTGTATGTTGATTGTTAACAAGTTAAAAACAAAGTCAATTTGATTTCCTTTTTTAATTTTCCATCTCATAATCACATGCCACTAGGTAACACAGGTAACATATAATATTGAGTTTTTTATGGTATAACACATACATGTGTCTGTGTAGAAGTTGATTATATTGGAGTGGGGCCTCATTTGTATTACATCATGACCACATTACTGACCTTATTACCACAGTATTACATCATGGCCCTATTATGGCAGTATTTTAATGAACTGAGATATAGTTGGTAACTTGGTATTACAACAAACAATACTGTCACATGGCACCCCTTGGAGTTGAACTTTATGGGCTTCTTGTGACATTCTTGCCAGTCAGACTTTCAACCCGATGGGCTAATTGTGTTAATATTAGTCCTTATCATAATGATCATTTTTCATTAGAAATCATTTTCTTCAATGACCAGTACTAGCATGACATAGAGGTGCTTGTGTGCGTTGTGGGTCCCCGTGCCTTATTATTTTATCAACTTATATGATATTTAAAAGGTCATTGAAGAAAATTACTTTTCATGAAAAATAGCCATTGTAGTAATGACCAAGTTAAATCCCATGAAATAAAAATCTCAATAATTTTAAAAGTATTAAAATAACTCTATTAGTAAAATATAAAGAATGATGGGTTGTCCCATTGGTAGTAATTGTGAGATAAGGCATTGTACATTTCAAGAGCTTTTTCAATCATGAAGCAGGCATTGTATTGAAAGTCCTTGGGTTGATGTGTTAGTATCTTCCTCTCTGGTGTTAACATTGCTTAAAAATGTTTGTGCTTTGTGGATCCTCGTGTCTCATGATTATTTCTCATTTATATGAGATTTAAAAAGATAACTAAAAAATGATTTTTCATGAAAGTGGTTATTGTAATGACAGACATTACTCCAAGTAAAATTTCGTGAAATAAAAACATCTTAATAATTGTGCTTTTGTAAAATAACTATTATTATCATTAAAGCTATAATTATATTATATTGTTATGTTAATAAGCAACCTGACATAACATTACATTTTCTTCTAGGAACTAAGTATAGGAACAAGCATGAGAGACACTAATGGCTACATTATATTTGGCTACTTTTCTTGTTTTCTAACAGGGAGAAGAGTATTTATGTTTATATTTGTTAAAACAAGGCCACATTGCACAGTTACCCAAATAAACAGAACTGTGTGTTGGTTTCTTAAGTTTGTTTTAAAGATTTTAGGTTTACCTTTGTGAATTTCGCATGTGTATGCCTTCGAATTGCATCAAGGGATGGATGCATGCATCAGAGCTGTCCTTATGAATCATTGTGAGTGTTAGGGTTTGTAAAATTTTGACGAGGTTATCACTCAAACTCTTTTCAACTTATGATTGTGTGCACTGCCAACAGAAGTAGTCAGATGAGACTTCAACCAGAGATAATCAAACCTTCATATGTAGTCTGATAACTTCATGGCCAAGACAAAGGGCCAAACAGATTTAAACTCAAATCTTTACCAATACTCTGAAAATGATGGTGCACATGCAACAGTTTTTTGCAGCAAAGAGGGATCTGTCTGTATGAAGTTTTCAGTCCATGGCATTATCGTATTTTTTTTTTTTTGAGTAATACTTCTTATACACAAGCATTATCGTATTTTATTCATAGCTTCCCATATCTATAGCCATATCTTCCTCTTGGACTCATCTTGTATCTAACACAATTTTGAAGGGGAACCATAATCATACACAGTAAGACATACCACATCACTCTTTGCAGCAAAGAGGGACCTGTCTGTATGAAGCTTTCAGTCCATAGCATTATCATATTTTCTTCATAGCATCCCATATAATATCTTCCTCTTGAACTCTTATCGTATCTAATACAATGTTGAAGGGGAGCCATAATCATACACAGTAAGACATGAGCAAAGTGACAAGGCAAACCAGATGTATGCCGAATTGATAAATACAATAATGTATCCTAAGTATGGCTTCTCTATGGGGTATTGAAATAAATTTCTCATATGGATGTTATCTGTCAATGGGAAGAGTGGGGTCCATACCAGTGTATATATCGATTCAAACAAATTCATTTCAGTTCTCACCATATCATTGATCCATGACCAAACTCAATTTCTTGTCAATTTGAGCTCAAAATTCTTACTTTTTTCAGTTAATTTCCTCTAAACTAGGTTCAAGGTTCTTACTATCAGAGCAACTCATTTTGTATGCAAAAGTGTGGAGAACAGGTATGAAATTGGTAACTTTTTTTGAGCCTTTTGTTTGTTCTTGTAATTTACATAGTCTATATTTTTATTTTATGTTTGAGCTAGAAGAGGTCATCAGCAAGTTTATGATCCACCAAATCAAAGGTGCAGAGTTATGAGGTCCGTCTTGCGTCTGAAGCAAGCAATTATATGCTGTTGCTTCATATATCAATATATCTTTTTTGGTGATAGAATGTTATTAACAGCTGCAGTGTTGATATGGAGAGATGGCTCAAACAAATATTCATGAGTAATTATTATGTGCTACCAGTAGATAGTATTTATTATGGCTGTTATTGCATGCATGTTGGTCAAGTTGCAACAACGATCACTTCATGTCCAAAAAGTTAGTTTCTCAAAAGGATTGTCAAGGAAGATGTCTGCACAATTTCCTTTTATGTGTAACAACTATTGTTTTTGCCATGTTAATAATTAGGGATGCCTATGCCATTCTAGCCAAGGTTAGTACCAAAATTAATTCTAGTATGAGCTACCGTCCTTGTCTGAGTGTAGAATAAGTGAATAGTGGCAGACAGAAAAATTTAACCTCTTAATTTCCTTCTTCAGGCAGCCAAGTCTCTGGAAGAGAAGCTTAAGGCATCGGGAGTGCCCTGTGAGGTCCATATTTATCCTGGGAAGGGCCACTCATTCATGGATTCTTCTCCCGAAGGTATCAAGAGGGTAGTGGAACGCGGACATGGTGAGCATGACCCGGTGGCAGTCAACTTGGCATGGTCTCGTTTCTTGTCCTGGATGAAAAAATATTTGTGAAATTGAGAAGCTGCTTGAATATCTGGGGAATACCCAGATATTTTAAGTATACAGTAGAAGCATATAACAGTTAAGGGGATTCACTAGTACTGGTTGACTGTACTCATGTTTTTTGTGGTTTAAATTATACAATAAAATTGAGATGGCTGTTGATCTTTTCATTTATAATTCTAAAGTCCATTGGTCTATTTTTAAACATTTTTTCGTTGTGGATGAAGTAAGTCAAGGAAATTACCAAAATCGTGAAAATTTAGAAAATTAATATCATGCTGCAAGTTTTTTTTTTTTCTTTTTTAAATTTATTTTTGGGGGAGAATGTAGTTGTAACCTGTTTTCATTATCAGTGTGTACAGGGATTCACAAGATTATTGTTTTTCCATTTTGCTTGGTTGCTATATTTGCTGCAATTACTTAAAAAATAATATGTTATGGTTGTTATTTGTTTCATACAATACTGCATTTGATTCTTTAGATGGTTTTGCATTTTATTGAAATTGCTACTGCATTGACGGTATATATCTCTTGCGTCCAAGTGGGTTGACTGGTCAACGGGTACCTTGCTGTCCAGAACTGCACACAGCATAGTTTCTTAAAAAGAAATTATACATGGCAGAGTTGGCCCCCCTTTTCGAGGAGATTTGACTTGGTGACCTAGTTACTAAAGCTATGGAGCCTTACTGCTACAATATTCATTTGTTATTAGAAGATGCAAATTCCTTATAAAAGGCCAAGAATATTACATTTTTAACATGGCAACTACGCATACCATGTGAAAAAGCAGGAATTTTCAGGCAGCTAGTTATTTGTACTGACCAACTGATCACGTATTTGTTTATTTTATGTATTTTTGTTTTGGAATGCTTGTGATCGATAAGCCTTTCTCATTTGTCACTAATGTCCAAAGTTTAAGTATTGGGGTTGCATTGTTATTAGAGTGCATGAAGTGTTCTGGCCAAGTTGCCTAGCAAAAAAAGAATGATTTCTTTTGGATAGCATGTTGTTTCCACGGAGTATTCAAGCAGAGTAGGGGTCGCTGGAGTCCTCATCAGCAATAGTGTCGGTCTTGAGCCAATGCTAGTGCAAAGTCAATTCTTTGCATCATGGCGCACACTCAAAACTTCCCAGCTTGGCGCTAGGTGGTGCCAAAACTTTGAAAACACCTATGGCATCAATGCTCATTGCTAATGCCACACCCATGTTAAGCATGGTGCCAACTGCAGTATGTGTTGACTAGTGCCAGGGGCCCATGCCTAGCACCAGTTCTAGATGTGATCACCTCATTCTCTGCACATACAGTGTTAGTTGTTATGCACCAGATGGCATACGAGACTATTAGCCAACTGTCTACCTGATGCCATAAGGAAACAGGAACAAATTTGTAACTCTTTTCAGCATGATCTTATTGTAACTGTCTTGAAGGGGGAACCGCTTCAATTTCCCAAAGGGTTCTTGTAACTGTATTTTACATCATGCACATAATTGAAAGTATAGTATAGTTTAGCTCCTTTTGGATCTCTCAAAAATAGGAATTTGCTAGCACTTCAATATCCATCTTAACGGGTTGCCTGAATCAGCATAACAAGAGTCAATATTTTGTTGAGTGTACTGAGTGTTTTTTATTTTGTAGTCATTTATATTTGCACTTTCTATAAATAAAGCTTTCCTTGTATAAATAGGTTCAGCTCATTATGTTTTTTCCTCGTCAACATTTTTTCTGTTATTTACTTTTTTACCTCTATTGAATACAATGATGTACAAAATGTTTGTTATGCTCTCTTCTATTGCACAACTTTGAATCATAACTCGTCTGCCTTGTTGGCTGAATTGAAGAGTTATCGTTTGGGCCACTATCTTGGGCCATGTTACTGCAAAGATTATTAGTTTCATACCAGTGTATTACATTCCCCAGGCATTAGCGCGTGTTCTTGCAACTTGCGACATCTTTATCAGGGTCAAGTCTTTTAGTGCATTTCACCATTGAATGTTTGCTCATACTTGATCATGGGATGCCCTTTGTATGCAAAGATGACCGATAGTACGGAGTCATTGTCTTCAAACCTGGAATCCAAATGTCAAGAAGCTACTTTAGCTGCATTGGATGAGCAAAGAAACATTCTGTTGGGAAGTTTCAGGATCTGTTGATTCAAATAGTATTAGCCATTGGTTCTATCCTATATTGGAACCACAATCTACTCAAGGTGCAGACCTACAACGACATTCCTGTTTTCTCAGGGTGGATCAGTCCAAGAGTGTTGGATACCTCGCTTCAGTAAATGAAATCAAATTATTGTGTTAATCAGTTCAGTGACATAGACAAAATCTGTGGTGGCATTAAAGATGTTTAAATCCCTGTTGTGTTGGTGGGAAACCACTAGCATCCAACATGAAGTAGACAAATATTTGTTGACGCTTGGAAGGTTTTCATGGAGCTCAATGCTGAAATCATATGCATTATAAAAAATTGCACTAGTGGCAGGAACAGTTTGCCGAATAATATATTATGAGTTCAATGAGTTACTCTTTTGCCTGCTTATCAATGATAATGAGAAGCATTAGGTTTCGAAGTATATCATTGGACTATATTATTGTTGCCACATTTTGCAAAGGGGTACAAATTCTGAAAAATTTAAAAAATTGCTGCTGCCTCCCTCCCTCCGTTCCTTTCCATTTTCCTTCATGCAGTTTCCACCTTCAAGTTTTCAGTTTTCTGTTTTTAGCTTTGTGTTTCAAGATTTCCTACAGTTTGGGCAAGCTTGGTGAAAAGCCCAAAAAATTCTAAGTGTTGGGCACTCCCGTGGTCGCTCCATTTTGGAGCGATTCCGGGAGTCGCTCCCTCTTCCGGGCGATTCCCAGCTTCGCCTTTTCCTCCAGCGACCGGCGGCATTTCAAGCGATAAGGTAGACGGGGAGCAGATTGAAAAATATTCTAAGTGTTAAAACTGGAGCGACTCCCGTCGTCGCTCGTTTCTTCAAGCGCTGCCCATCGTCGCTCACTTTCTGAGCGAAACTCGGCGGAGGAAAAAAAAAATGCAAAATCTTCTAAGTGTCCACTTGGGAGCGACTCCCCCCGTCGCTCCATTTTGGAGCGACTCCCGTCGTCGCTCCCCTTTTCGAGCGACCATGGGCGGAGGAAGAGAAAGAGAAATGGAAAAATATTCTAAGTGTAGCGCCTCCCACCGTCGCTCAGGTTCGCCAGCGTCGTCCGTCGTCGCTCCGTTTTGGAGCGACGTCGGGCGTCGCTGCCCTTTTTCAGCGACAACAAGCAAGGAGGCTCAAAATTTGGCTAAGGCATCAAAGGAGCGACCGACGTCGGTCGCTCATTTTTCGAGCGCCGCCCGTCGTCGCTGCCTTTTTCCAGCGACCGCCGTCGCCTCTCCCCCAGTCAGTGAATATGAGAAAGAAGACCAAGTTGCCAAAGATTCTAAGTCTGGGTGTCTCCCGAGTTCGCTCCATCCTGGAGCGACTCCCGGAGGCGCTCTCTTCAGCAGGCGACTTTGGTCAGCCCCCTTTCATCAGCGAACTTCAGACCTGGGCCAAGCACGTGCAGATTTCGAGATTCGCGCCTGACAGGATGAGACAGAAGGTGTGCTGCCAGAGTACAGGGTAGATGGACATTGAAGGACAAACTGTACCACATCTACCGCATTCATCAGACTTGACTTTCCAGCCCACCATATCTGACCGGACCCGTACGGATTTCAGAAGAGCCATATTGCAAGTACACCTACGGTCAGCTGAGGTCTAATCCTAGCAGCTTTTACAGCTTTTAGCAGCTTTTGCGCTTTGGCAGGTCTTGAATTCCGTGCATGATTGTAATTTTGGGGGGAAAGTTGATTATCATTGTAAAAGGGTGGAGGGGGAACATATTGCTAGAGAGCTCTGCTGTATCAGACATTTGCTTCCAATACAAAAGCATCCTTGGCTCTGTTACTTGTCTCTTTCTTTTATGCTGCCTTTTGCTAGTATTTCTGCCTCATGTTCATTTATTTTTCTGATTGCTGTCATTCTGAATCCTGGATCACAGCATTGGCATTTAATTGAATCTGGAATACGAAACTAAAGGATACATAGGAAAGAATTGCAGTAATAGTTTCTGTTACATGCCTTGTTTTGATTGTTGTTAGTTTGTGTACTAGCTAGTAATCGTGTTGCTTGTTCTTTCCCACCAAAAATGAATCATATTTACATTTCTTTCAGTCATTTATAATCTCTTTCCTGTTCCCTTATCTAAAAAATCAAAGTAGTGTAGTATAGGAGCCGACCTTCTCCGGAGATTGGCACGGAAGGCATCCCTTCCTTCCGGCCTTTCAATCTGTTGGGCGAATCTAGGGCGCAAAAGATTAAAATCCTTTCCTAATGGCGGATTCGTAACCAACAGTTTCTCTGGCACGCCCGGTGGGACACGAGTGTCCCACCCCATAAGCGGTATTGAAGCATCGGTGTTCGCTTCAGTGCTGTCAAAGGAGAACACCTGGCGACTCTGCTGAACCTGAATACTCTCTGAGTCTCGAAGACTGGTCCAATATCAAAAGCTCCTTCATGCATACAAGATGGAGAGCTAGGAACGCGGGACAGGAAGTGCCTGAGTTTTATGAGCTTGACATCAACGCTGCTGGAGAGCACCCGAGGCTGATTGATTATCAAGCCTACCAAGACGAAGCTTTGGAGCAAGAAACTGAAACTGAGGAGACAACTTCAGAAAGCACTGAAGACTACCACGATCCTGATCAGCTCGATCAAGACGCAGACATGGCAAATCCTCAGCCAAATGCTCCTGAGCTATTCCCAGCCGTTGACTCCACTGGACCCCTCAATCTAGCTGGGCAAGATGTTGTTCCAGCTGCTGCTTTAAAGGCCCTTCCCACATATGATGGAACTGGGAAGACGGCCTATGAACATATCCAGGATATCTTAGCTCTAGCTGCGCTGCATGCCATCACAAATGAAAGTGTCAAGACCCGGTTGTTGGCTCTCTCTCTGCGAGGGAAGCTCCTATACTGGTACAGATCCTTGCCGAACGACACTATTACCGGATGGGCCCAACTGGCCGGACAACTAGTCAAAGGGTTCAATGAATCCGCAGATCCGTCCTCGTTGCTGCACCAGTTTCAAACCATTCAACGACATCCGCAAGAGGAGATATCAGACTTCAATGTGAGGTTTGCGCGGTCCTGGAAAAGAGTGCCCATTGAGCTACGTCCCACCGATGGACAAGCTGCCCACTACTACCTCAGAGCGTTTAACTCGGACATCAGTTTGGTCATCAAGTTGGCCCGCGTTAACACTTTCCCCGAGTTGTATGAGGTAGCTCAGAGGGCAGAGCTAGATATGATTGCCATAGGTAGACTTCCGCACAAGATGCAGCCGCCGATCTACCCAGATTTCCCTCAATCACAATATCCACCGGCGTCTGCTCAAACGTCTTCTTCATATCACAATCCACCATGGAATCCCGCACCAGCTGTGTCTCAATTTGGTCCTCCTCAAGTGCATTTTCCCACGCCACCGGCACCTCAGCTCCCATCTACCCCGCAATATCCAGCACTTCCCGCTCCTCCACAATACCCGACATTGCCTCCACCACCGCCGTTGGCACCATTGCCTCCGCCTACCCAGTCAGCACAACCCGATATTGATGTGCAGTCCAAGATTCTGCAACAGGTAGAGTCGCTTACTTCCGTCTGTCGGACACTGTCCAATGACATGGCTGTGATGAAGAAAAAGCAGGCCCAACAGGAATTTATTCCTAGGAGGCCATATCCTCCTCCGACGCTGACAAGAGATCAAGTACCTCAGGCCAATAGGCCTCCGGCTAGAAATGTTGCTAACAATGCGGGACCGAGCACTCCAGACAATGTGCACTGGTGCTCTACATGCAATGACCCTCACGGAGAAGCTACCTGCATGTTGCATCAACATTATGTCCAAACTCTTGCAAGCAGCAACCCGGAGGAGCAAGTTAACATGATTCGGGAAGAAGAGCGCAACTTTGCGGTCTCAGAAGAGGATCCTGTGTCAATTCTGACCAGGAGCGGTAAGAAGCCAATTGAGGTGGATGCGGCCCAGATGCAGCCTTTGAAGGTGTACACCAGAAGAGAAAAGGTGCAACCTGCCGCGGAAGCTCCTGAGAAAGCACCATTGCCTCCACCCGCCAAAGAGAAGGCGCCACCAGCCAAGGCTCCTGTGACTCAACCTCCGGCCGAAACCAAAGAGCAAGCTCGAGAAAAGCTTAAGTACCGAGCCAACGAAAGAAACTGAGGGCCCATCTACTTCGGCCTACAACATTGTTGACGAGCTCAAGAAGACCCCGACGAAGATCAGCATGTATGATGCCCTTCAGCTCCCTGGTCAGGTGGACCTGTTGCAAGAGTCACTGAAGACCGTTAAAGGAGGAAAGCCACCACAACCCGTGTTAGCTCAGCCCCTGACAACTTCAATCACCGGAAAGAACAGACCACCGCCTTTCTACCTGTCTCTGCGGATGGAGGGTCACGTGGTACACAATTGTATGATTGACTCCGGCGCCTCAACCACTGTCATGCCAAGGGTTGTCTGTGAAGAAATCGGCATGGAATATACGCGGAGCAGTCAAGGCGTCTTGCAGCTAGACGACACTCCTGTGAAAACGGTGGGTGTCATCAAAGACATTCCTATCCAGTTGCACAAAGCGCTCGAGATCGTGGTGATCCAAGAGGTTGTGGTCGTGGACCTGGAGCCCTACTTCGGCATGTGTCTCTCGAGGGAGTTTACCGCCAAGCTCGGCGGATATTTGTCGCTGGACTACTCACACATGGAAGTCCCTTTCAAAGGGAGGAAAGTGAAAATATACAATGACAAACCATCCACTTTCCTAGTTGAGCAGATACCCGAGGAAGGGCAGCAGAATGAAACGGTCCATCTGATGACCGAGGAGTTGGCAGAAGTGGACCTAGTGGAAGAGGCCATAGAGCAGCTACAAGTGGAGGATGAGTTCTCCTTGCTGGACTTCAACGCCATGATTGAATCAGACATAGGTTGCTACTCCATTACCCAGCCCGAGAAGCCGAAGGAGACAGCTAAAGAAGAAATAGGTCCTGCCCCCAATGAGCTGTGGAAGCTATACTTTGACGACGCCCGATGCAAGAACGGCGTCGGGGCAGGGGTCCTTCTAGTCTCGCCATCTGGAATACAGAAAGATTACTGCTACAGGCTGGCCTGGAGTTGCACAAATAATGCAGCCGAATATGAAGCCTTGTGCTTAGGCTTGAAGAAAGCGGAGAGACTGGGGATCAAGCAACTTCAGATCTTTGGAGATTCGGAGCTAGTGTGCAAACAGATAACAAACAAGTGCTCCTCCAAGAAGCATTACCTCAAGGCGTACCGCAACCGTGTCTGGGACCTGATGGAGTCATTCGACTCCTTGAATGTCAAAGCTATCTCCCGAGAGAAGAATAAACATGCTGACATCTTGGCGTCTGTTGGAGCCAGGTACGTTCCGGCTGATGACACTATGCAGAAGCCGAAGCCGGTTCGTACTATTTACAGGCCTTCTGTGCCTGATAAGGACACCCACTGGCAGGTGTTCGATTCTGATGAGCAGATCATCAATTTTTTAATCCATGAAGCAAGTTCAATCGAAGGTAGAGACCCTGATGACGAGCAGTATGAGGGGTTGATACAGTTGAAGAATAACCATGTCCCTAAGGGACTCATCACCCTTGAAAGCCTATTTGATCAAAATGATAGAGCTATATCTCACAGGATCAAGGTTGACTCCAAGCAATACAGAGATCTGGAACTAGAACCAGGAAAGGTGATCAAAGTTGGAACAGACTGCACCCCAGAGGAACTGGAACAGATTCGGGCCTTGTGCAAAAGGTATCCAGATATTGTAGCTTGGTGTTATCAGGACCTAAAGGGGTATGACAGAGAGATTATACAACACACCATAGAACTAGAAGAAGGGGTTAAGCCCTTTAGACAGAAACAAAGAGCGGTTAACCCAAAGATCGAGGCTATGATGAAGGCAGAGCTTCTGAAGATGCTAGAAGCCAAGATCATATATCCTATCAAGCATTCTTCTTGGGTCGCAAATCTGGTCCCAGTCAGAAAGAAGAACGGGGATATCCGCCTCTGTGTTGACTTCCGCAATTTGAATAAGGCCTCCCTCAAGGATCACTATCCGCTCCCGCAGATCGACCAAATTCTTCATGTGGTCGCAGGAGCTCAGCGATTCTCTCTCCTAGACGGATTTTCTGGCTACAACCAAATCTGGGTGAGAGACGAGGACCAACACAAGACGGCGTTCACCACCAAATGGGGAACGTTCGCCTATCAGCGCATGCCCTTCGGCTTATCCAACGCTGGGGCCACATTCCAGAGGGCCATGGACCTTGCATTTCGGGAGCTGCTAAATAAAATCATTGTCATTTATTTAGATGACATGACCGTGTTTTCCCACAAGAGGGAAGAACACACCTCTCATCTGGAACAAGTGTTTGAAAGGTGCCGGGAGTTCGGCATATCCATCAATCCCAAGAAATCAGTCTTCGCGGTCAAGGAGGGGAAGCTGTTAGGCCATGTCATTTCCGAAAAAGGGCTAGCAGTTGATCCTGACAGAGCAGAAGCTCTCCTGAAACTCTCCATCCCAGTGGACAAGAAAGGGCTCCAGTCCTTCTTCGGCCAGATCAACTTCGTGAGGAAGTTCGTGCCTGATTTCGCTCAAGTCATCAAACCTATGGCCGAACTATTAAAAAAGGATGCCGATTTTGTCTGGACTGAGGAGAGAAAGCAGGCCTTTGAAGAGATCAAGGCCAGGATTGCTCAGGCGCCCGTGTTGATAAACCCGGACTACTCTAAAGATTTCATCCTTTATGCAGTCGGGGAACCTGAGAGCTACGCTGCAGTCTTGACCCAGAAAGGAGATGACGGCGAAGAGCGACCAATAGCCTTCTTGAGCCAAGTAATCCAGCCGCACGAAGAAAGATACAATTTCATTGAGCGACAAGTGCATGCAGTCATGAGATCCTTGAAGAAGTTTAAGCACTTTGTCTCTCAGAGCCGGATTACAGTTTTTGTGATACACCCCGATGTCAGAAATTTTATCATTCAAGGGGAACCAGGTCACAAGAGGGCAGGATGGATTGCTAAAATCCAAGAATTCGACATAGAGGTGCGACCCACCAAGCTAATCCGAGGTCGGGCTCTATGCCAGGAATTAGCCAGAAGTGTTGCCGCCGAGGTGTCTGCTTGTCAGTGGGAAGATCCAGTGATGGAAGGTAACTTTGCCAACTCCTTATCAGAGGAGAGTGACTGGACCGATGATATAGTGTGGTACTTCAACACAGGGAGATGTCCAGATCAGCTCACTGCCTCACAAAGAAGGAGGTTTAGGCTCAATGCTCTAAAGTATGTACTGCGCCCCGAGGGGCTGTATTTCAAGAACGTAGACGACATCCTTTTGCGATGCGTCAAAGAATCCGATAAACAGAAGGTCCTAGGCGAGTTCCATTCTGGAATGTCGGGAGGACATCACTCAGGAAGGCCAACGGCCTTAAAAATCATCAGAGCGGGCTATTACTGGCCCACCCTCTTCGCAGATGCATATGCAGTCTGCCAAAAATGTGAGAAATGTCAAAGGTTCGCCGACAGAAATAGGAATGCACCTATGCCACTCCAGCCGATCCAGGCTGAGGCTCCGTTCCAGCAATGGGGCCTTGATTTCATCGGGACCATATCTCCTAATTCCTCGGCAGGGCATAAGTTCATTCTTGACAGCCACGGATTACTTCACCAGGTGGGCTGAGGCGATACCTACCAAGCATGCCGACCAGGAGACAGTCATCAGCTTCCTTGAAAGCTTAATCACTCGCTTCGGGATCCCAGAAGCGATAGTGACAGACAATGGGCCAGGTTTCGCTGGAGCTGTACTCACAGAGTTCACCAGCAAATACGGGATTTATCACAAGATGTCCTCCAACTACTACCCGCAGGGAAACGGCCTAGCCGAGTCTACCAATAAGAACCTGATGAAAATCATAAAGAAGACTCTGGAGAGGAACAAGAGGTCGTGGCACCTGTACCTGGATCGAGCGTTGTGGGCAGACCGTATCTCCTTCAAGAAATCAATCAAGACGTCGCCATATGCGCTAGTTTACGGGAAGGAGGTTGTCTTGCCTACCCATATCGAGATGCCCGCGCTTTGGCTGTTAGAGGATGAGAAAGGTGACATGGACCCTGTTGATGCCCGGTTGGCTCAGTTGCTGCAACTCGAAGAGGAAAGAGAAAAAGCTTATCAAGCTTTTATGAAGCACACCGAAACCACACGGAACTGGTTCTCAAAAGGAACTACGGCCCGAGTCTTCAAGATTGGCGATCTAGTGCTGAAATGGGATGCCTTGAAGGCAAAACCAGGCAACCATGACAAATTTGATGCCTTCTAGGAAGGCCCCTTTCGAGTTGCCCGGGTGAACCAGTTCAACTCCTTCGTGCTGAGAGACATGGAGGGTCATATCCTTCCAATTCCAGTTAATGGCTTTCATCTGAAAGCCTATCATCATTGAAAAGTTCCCAGAGGTTTCTCCTTGTACATATTTTCTTTTCTGCAGTTTAAGTTCATTTCTTTTCCTGAATGTAAATATTGCTTTCAGTAGAGGTAGTTTCCTGCTCTAATTCAAGAAAAAAGAGCCAAGTGTTTTGTGTAGACAGAGTGCCTGGTAGCAAACTCCTAAGGCTGAAGAAATCATGGAGGATTAAGAAATTGTAAAATTTCACTAAGTGTCCATGGAGAGGGAGATGCCGAGTTTCGCCCAATTCGGCTAGCGACGCCCATCATCGCGCAGATTTCAAGCGAACTCTAGCCATGTGCTAAGGGCGGCTCAACCAATGGGAAGAGGGAAAAAATTTGTCTAACTCCCTAGGAGCCCGTCGTCGCTCGATTTTTCAGCGACTCCGGGAATCGCCCTCCAAATTCAGCGACCTCGGGAGGCGAAAGCAAGAAAAAATGACTAAGGCAAGGGCTCACGCCCGCTGTCGCTCCAAAACTCGGCGACGACGGATGTCGCCTTGAAAAATTCGCGATCCTGGGAGGTGCCGAAGTGAAGAGAGAAGTCAGCGATCGCTCCAAAAGCCGAAAATGCTCAAGATCGCTCACTCAAACAAGCGCTCCCGAGAATCGCGCGGTCAAGGCGCGAGTTCGGTTGCCGAAGTGCATCAGGGGAAAATGGCCGAAAAAAGTCTAAGTGTGGAAGAGCTGCCCAACATCGCTCAATTTTTGAGCGACGTCGGGAGTCGCTCACATTTTTGAGCGACAACCGTCAGGACCCAAGGCGCAAGGAAAGAAAAAATTCTAAGTGTTGGACGACGGAGTTCGCTCCATTTTGGAGCGACTCCCGCGGTCGCCCGTTTTGTTGGGCGACGCTCGTCGTCGCTCATTTTTTGAGCGACCCTCGGCGAGATGAAGACAAGGGAGGAAATAAAATTGAAAAAATTTCTAACTCCTAGAAGACGCTCGTCGCTCGCCAAGATGCCAAAAGCTCAAGTTCGCTCATTTTTTCAGCGATTCCAGGAATCGCCCCCAGTTTCGAGCGACCGTTGTCCCCAGCGCAGTTTTCAAAATTAACGGACCTCGTGGCGCGTGCCTAGGTGGCGACAGGTGACGTCATCCAAACGCACGTTTTAAAAAAAGAGAATGTCTGCGCGGTTTCCAAGACAAATTGCATTAAAGACAAGGACGAAGGTTGGGCCAATCAATGATAAGGTGTGTTTCCCAATGGAGATTTTACGCACGGCCCACGAAAAATAACGGCACCCCTCACCCACTTCGCGCACCCGGGCTTTAAGTCCAGCGCTCGCCATTAATGACACCTTTGCACCTATCTCCATAAAAAGGGCCCAGTCGCTCATTTTACCATCATTGTTAAACCAGTTAAAATTCGAGCTGCGCCACAAAGATAAAATTCAGAATTTTACCAGCGGGCAATTGAAATTTCAAATTATCTCGCTGCCATGGGTAAGAAGTCAGGTGCAGAAAAGGGAAAAGCCCCCGTGCAGGCAGCTTCTAGCGCGTCTCAGAGTGAGTCGCAGGAGCAGGCAGCTTCGAGCACGCCTGAGAGGGAATTGCCGAAGGAAAAGAAGGGCAAAGGTAAAAAGAAGAGCGCAGCGAAGAAAGATCCTCCTCCGCCGCCTGTAGACCGCCTGGGGGAATACAGAGACGGCGACTACTCGCACAGCATTACGCAACTGCGACTCACTGTAAAAGAATGGTGGAAGAAGGTCCCGACCTCGCATCCTTTCGGTGCATCATACCACTCGAACCTGTTCTGGTTCCTGTGCCCGCCAGTTCACCATTGCCCGGAGCTAGTTGAGGCCGTCGCCAGATACTACAAGCCAAACACCCGACAAGTTTGCGACCGCGAGGGGAAGGTGTTGTTTTCCCTCTACAAGGAGAGCGTACAGATGGCTTTCGCGCCAGGGCATTCGCCTGACCGGAATTGCATTGTTAGAAGGGTCAGCTTGGGCGAGCAGAGAGACAGATGCATCGACAACCAGAAAATGAGGAATTTCCTCAATGCCCAGCTGCAACGACCACTGCCAGCCAAAGAATGGCCGACGCAGCCGATACCTCAGGAGCGCTTCAAGAGCCAGTCCATCTATGCCATGCTGGCCTGGGTTTTAGGCTGCGGCACTGACGCAGTGGTCCACCCGTATCAGATTTCTCTCGCAGAGTGCATCCTGCATGGGGAATTTTACGACCCCAACGCCCCGAAATCAGGAACGAGGCCAGTCTTCTTCGACTGGGCAGATTGCGTCGCTTATGGAATTCATTCAAGCCTCGTGGAGCTGAAGGAGGAAAGGAGCACGAAATTCAGATATTGTTCGTTCCTGGCATGGTTGTTCCTGTTCCACATGCATAACAAAATGAATACGGTTCCGATCCAGGCCAGGGACGAAGATGGCGTGCAACTGCCGGTCTATGAGTGGACCAATATCTTGTACAGGAGGGAATCGCACTACCAGTTTAATTTCAAATTCTTGGGCGCTGCCCTAGCCCTCCTTAACGGCATAACGACGCGCCCTCCTCTAGACATGAGGAATTATCTTGTCCGAGAAGAAATTGGCGACACCTTTAAGCTGATGCAGGGCGTTGTCATCAGAGTGTTCGGATTCAAAGGCAAACCCTTTCTCCTGCCGTACTTCTACACTGAATATCATTTCGCCCTGGAAGCAGCACGACAGATGGACTACGTAGACCAGGAATATGGTCAGGGGCGAAGAAAAGGCCACATCTTCAAGTATCCGATCATCTGGGGCGACGTCGAGGTCCATGTGGGCGGGCAGCACCAATATCTGACAGCCACCCTCCTGAGTTTCGGCCTGGTGGAGCTTCCCCAGCGCTGGAAGTATGATCCGATCGAAGCGATAAAGAAATTCACACACTCCTGCCCGCGACAAGAGATAATGGGAGAAAGGAATAACCCAACAGGGAGCGACCTGGAGTGGCATATTGAAAAGATGCAGTCGCTACCACCGTGGCAAGATTTCTATTGCATAGAGGCAGAGTATGATCCTGAGCATAATGATGATCACAAAACAGACTCCTAGGAAAGGATGCTATCAAAAGTGAAGGCGCTGGGCTGGAACGATGACAAGATAGCGCAGTGTTGGATAACGAGATGCCATACAAAGAAAGAAAAGTCAGAAAAGCTGCTGGCCAATGACTACGAGTTCTCTGACCTATATGACAAAAACGTTGACACGTGGCAGCCGCTCGTTTTCCGTGACATCGTACCTCGAGGCGTCCGTCGCAAGCATAAAAAGGGGACCCCACCCCAACGGTCAGTTGCACAAGGGAGTTCAAGCAGTGAAGTACAAAGGAGCCAAGGAGTGGGCCCCATGTTGCATTCAACTCCTGAGAAGTCGCAGCAATCCGAGAAGCCGCGGGAACCTGAACAGTCGACCCAAGCAGCAGAGGAGAGCTTGAAGCCATTGAGGTCAAAGCCAAAGTTCAGATTCACGGTTTCCAGCACGGCACCCGACGCCCCAGCCTCAGCCGCTGCCACTGCACCAAAAAAAGCGGCTGCGCCTAGAGAGAAAAAGAGGAAGAGGTCTGAAAAGACGAAGGAGAAGCGGTCCACGCCTAGAAAAGAGACTGTACAACAGACCAAGGCGACTCCGCAGAAAGAGGTTGCCGCCAGGGAGGTTGTAACTATCGTCGAGGACAGCCCAGAGAAGGAGGCGGAAGCGTGGGCAACCCAAGTTATCAAGACGCCAGCTCATTCTGAGCACGCAGGTACGTCTCCTCTTTCCCCTCAACAGTCTTCTGGCCCTCTACCCATCGCACCTTCCTCCTCATCCGCCGAACCCGTTGTCGCCGCTTCCTCTCAGTCCCCTATCACACAGCCCCCTGCTTCCGCACAACCAGGCCTACAGACGTTTGGCCATTTTGCCCAAGACCCCAACGCTTTCAAAACCCTAGGCCAAACCCTAGGTCATTCGCAGTCGGCCAGCGTCGCTGAAGAAGTCCCTAGTTCCCCTCGCCCTACATCTCCCGCGGCTGCATACCCTGAAAACCCGTCTCCGCCCCCTCAAGAGCCGCCCACTGTTTCCCAAGCCCAGTCGCCCTCAAAAGCGACTCAATCACCAGGCGCCACCCCCATTTCTCTGTTCGCGATTGAGAAAATGCCTCAGCAGGACTTGTCTTTGGCATACCCCTTGTATGGAGAACTGGAGCTTGTAGAACGACAGCTGCAGACAACAGACGATCAGCCCATGGCAGCCAAGGCGGTTCAAGCCTCTCGCAGATTTCTCCAAGGAGTCAGGAAGAGGAGAGGTGAAGAACTGGCTGTGGTGGAAAAGCGAGCCAGGTTCGACCTGGACAGGAGGGTGATCCAGATTGAGAAAAGGGTCCCCAAAGTGAAGAAGCCTATCAAGGACATGACCACCGACGACTATGACTATCACCGCAAGGACAAAAGCCTGGACGACGTCGTCGTGGAAAATGAGATAGGCGGGATCCGTAGGAGGGCTGATACGCTGTTCGTAAAGCAACAGGAGGCGAAACAACACCTCTACCAGGTCGAGGACGAAAAGAGGCAGCTGGAGGAGGATTTGGCTAAGTCGCGAGCGCAGCTGGAGACCGCCCAAGAGGAGGTCCAAAATTTGAAAGACCAACTTACGGCCTCGCAAAAGGAGACAGCAGATCAGAAGGCAATCGCTGAACAGTTGGCCGAGGAGAAGGAAGGAGCGCTGACGCATGTTGCCCAATTGCAAGGACAGCTTCAGGAGACTCAGAGGCAGCTGGAGGAGAAAGCGTCACAGGCCGCTGCCTTTTCAAAAGACAGGGTTAAAGAGATCAGGGCCAGCCTACTAAAGGGTTTCAGAACCCACGTCTCCAGAGCCCTCTCAGTCTTCACCTTCATCTCCAAGGTGCAAGATGTATCTGCCCAGGGAAAGCCTGTGGTAGAGGAAGCCGAACGCCAAGCGAAGTAGTGGCTGGACTTGGCGATTAAACTTGAAGAATGTGAGCGCAAAGGCTTCCAATTTGTTCCCATGTCACAGATCGCCCTAGACTGGGCTGATGCAAGGGCAACCTTGCATTCATATTTTGAGAAAACAGAAAGGATTCGGAAGGCCAGGATGATGTTGAATGCATTGGAGAAGGAGAAGGACATATGCCTGGTCCCTTTCCAGGACCTTTCATCACTTGGATTTCCAGAGTTCTTCGGCCCAGGTGGAGACTGCCTGCCCAGGGAGACATTGATGCCGATCTGGGAAGCCTTCGAGGCTGACACCTCAGAGATAGACAACTGGGCAGATCCAGTTCTGGAGGAGCAGGTCACACAGTTGGTGTCCAGATTCTGCAAAATCAGCACCTGCCTCCATGAATTGGGGGAAAGATTCAATATGATTGACATGCTCCAGGTCGCGGCATTCAAACGTATGCTGAAAGATATCAGCGACTTAGAGCCCTTCCAGGAGGCGACTTGGGCCCAGGCTCGAGCCGCTTATGAGCATGTCCGTGATCGCCTCGACCCCCCAGAGCAGAAGAAGAAGGCGAGGAGCAGTCTGGAGAGGATTCAGAAGGAGGAGAAGAAGATTCAGGAGAAGAGTCCGCAGAGGACAGTCAAGAAGAGGAGGAGCAGCAAGAAGTTGAGCAAGAGCAGCAGCAGCAAGAAAAAGCAGGGACCGGAGATGACTCTGCGCCCAAAGGATGAAGGCATGGGTCCTTGCATCGAGGCGAGCTCGATACCCCGCGAGCCGCCAGGAATGTTGCCACATTTTGCAAAGGGGTACAAATTCTAAAAATTTTAAAAAATTGCTGCTGCTTCCTCCCTCCTTCCTTCCTTTCCAGCTTCCTTCATGCAGTTTCCAGTTTCTATCTTTCAGTTTTTCTGTTTACAGCTTTGTGTTTCAAGATTTCCAGCAGTTTCGGCAAGCTTGGTGAAAAGCCCAAAAATTCCTAAGTGTTGGGCACTCCCGTGGTCGCTCCATTTTGGAGCGATTCCGGGAGTCGCTCCCTCTTCCGGGCGATTCCCAACTTCACCTTTTCCTCTAGCGACCGACGACATTTCAAGCAATAAGGTAGACGGGGAGCAAATTGAAAAATATTCTAAGTGTCAAAACTCGAGCGACTCCCGTCGTCGCTCATTTCTTCAAGCGCTGCCCATCGTCGCTCACTTTCTGAGCGAAACTCGACGGAGGAAAAAAAAATTGCAAAATTTTCTAAGTGTTCACTTGGGAGCGACTCCCGTCGTCGCTCCATTTTGGAGCGACTCCCGTCGTCGCTCCCCTTTTCGAGCGACCATGGGCGGAGGAAGAAAAGAGAAATGGAAAATATTCTAAGTGTAACGCCTCCCACCATCGCTCAAGGTCTCGCCAGCGTTGTCCATCGTTGCTCCGTTTTGGAGCGACGTCGGGCGTCGCTGCCATTTTCAGCGACAGCAAGCAAGGAGAGGCTCAAAATTTGGCTAAGGCATCAAAGGAGCGACCGACGTCGGTCGCTCATTTTTCGAGCGCCGTCCGTCGTCGCTGCCTTTTTCAATGACCGTCGTCGCCTCTCCCCCAGTCAGTGAATATGAAAAGAAGACCAAGTTGCCAAAGATTCTAAGTCAAGGTGTCTCCCGAGTTCGCTCCATCCTGGAGCGACTCCCGGAGGCGCTCTCTTCAACAGGCGACTTTGGTCAGCCCCCCTTACATCAGCGAACTTCAGACCTGGGCCAAGCCGTGCAGATTTCGGGATTCGCGCCTGACAGGATGAGACAGAAGGTGTGCTGCCAGAGTACAGGGTAGATGGACATTGAAGGACAAATTGTACCACATCTACCGCATTTAATCAGACCTGACTTTCCAGCCCACCATATCTGACCGGACCCGTACGGATTTCAGAAGAGCCATATTGCAAGTACACCTACGGTCAGCTGGGGTCTAATCCTAGCAGCTTTTGCAGCTTTTAGCAATTTTTGTCAGCTTTGGCAGGTTTTGAATTCTGTGCACAATTGTAATTTGGGGGGAAAATTCTGCTATATATAGCAGTAGATTATCATTGTAAAAGGGTGGAGGGGGAACATATTGCTAGAGAGCTCTGCTGTATCAGACATTTGCTTCCAATACAAAAGCATCCTTGGCTCTGTTACTTGTCTCTTTCTTTTATGCTGCCTTTTGCTAGTATTTCTGCCTCATGTTCATTTATTTTTCTGATTGCTGTCATTCTGAATCCTGGATCACAGCATTGGCATTTAATTGAATCTGGAATACGGAACTAAAGGATACATAGGAAAGAATTGCATTGCTAGTTTCGTTACATGCCTTGTTTTGATTGTTGTTAGTTTGTGTATTAGCTAGTAATCGTGTTGCTTGTTCTTTCCCACCCGAAATGCATCACATTTACATCTCTTTCTGCATATTTTTATCTCTTTCCTGTTCCCTTATCTAAAAAATCAAGTAGTGTAGCATAGGAGCCGGCCTTCTCCGGAGATTGGCACGGAAGGCATCCCTTCCTTCCGGCCTTTCAATCTGCTGGGCGAATCTAGGGCGCAAAAGATTAAAATCCTTTCCTAATGGCGGATTCGTAACCAACAATTATCACATCCATTTTAAGATGGAATTTCTCCTAATTGACACCTTGACACCAACTCTTAGATCTGCTACCAAGGAGAAGAAAAATCTCTGATGACATAGAAGGGTCCTATAACACCTTTGCATAACACTCAATAGGTGGACCAAATCAAATGGCCTATTTCTAAATCACCTAAGGTGGCATGTTTAAAAGGTCTACTTGATGTAGTAGAAGCAAAAACCCCTATCGCATGGGACAGAGTATAATGAAAAGTGAGACAAATGTTGGAACCATTACAAGACATAGTCAACGACATTGATGATTGAGCTAAACAAAGGTCCTTGGTGCTGTAGCCTGTTGTCAATGATTGCATTGGGATGCCCATGAGCGAGGAAGAGAGAGATGTTGCCTTCTTGAGCACCAACACTTTGGAGGATTAGCCAAGCTTCAACGTCAAATACTTTTGAAGACTGCAAGCGCTTGTTCAATACTAATTGTTAGGTAAATGAAAAGCTACTCCACATCATTATAGACTCTAGAAGTGAGAAAATATCATTGCCCAAGATACTATGAAGTGCTTGGGTTTATGGATTGCAACACACTCTCAACCCTATTCCCTTGGATGGTTGGGTCTAGGGAAGGTGATCAAGGTTAAGCGCCAATGTAATTTTGAGTGTGGGATCATACCCATGTGTAACATTGTCACTTGTGATGTGGCACACTTGTTGCCCATGATAATGCTTATTTGGATTTGACTAAGATATATGTCATCTAAGAATGACCTGTTCCTTCAAACATGATTGAGATTATAAGTTTTCCGGGTTTTGCTAATTTCTATTATAGATTTGTCCTTGGATTCCCTCATGTTTGTTGCCACTAAACAAATCACGTGAGACAAAGTGACATTTAGGTGAAAACTTAATAGAATTGAAGAAGCTCCTCTATTCAATGCCAGTATTAGCCATACCAGGAAAAACTTAACCCTTCAACATTGAGACATGCGTTTGACTATGCCCTTGGTGCCATATAGAATCAACATGGGTACCATGTTCCCTATTATTTAGAATCCTCTAGGATCATTATGTAGTTTTATTTTACCTATGAAAAGAAAATGTATGCAAGTTGTTTGTCAATGAAGCCATTACATCAATGGGCAAAATGTCATTCAATTTGTTTATAAGCCTCTTCAATTTTTACATGCTTAAAACAAGTTGAAGAATGCATGCCATAAGAAGTGGGTAACTCCATTACAATAGTTCCACCTTGTAATCAAGCAACAAAATGGACAAGAGAATTAGGTAATTGGTTGTTGCGATCATCATCTAGTCTAGACACTTGACAATCAAGGACTTCATAACTCTATTGATGGTCAACGTTGTATGTCAATGACGATGGATTCTTGTAGATACACAACTAGAATAATATAAGTCAATTGTTGATCATTACCTCAATGATGGACTTCTCTATCGCTTAGGTGGACTTTACTTTTCATCTGGCATGCCTTGCCAACACCTGTTTTGGGAGGTGTTCTACTCTACAATAGCCTGTCAATTTGTCTTCAACAAAATGCCTTCCATGTTACAACATTTTCGCTAGCCTTATGTATTAGAATTTAGAGACCCACATTAAATCTTGTTTTATTTACAATATTGCCAAGCCCACAAACAAAACATTGGGACACTACTCTCCATCATTAGTTTCTTCTAAAACTTAGGAATCCAACATGGATTATTTATTAGGTCTCCTTTTAACTGAGCAAACAAAATGATTAAATCTTTGTTATTATCTCTAGAGTCTCAGATACAGATAACTCTAGCTGAATGAAGTGGACAAAGTCAAAGTACTTTCTATAACATATTCAACATGTGCATTACCCCATCCAACTATGTGCATTACCAAGTTCAATACATAGTTAGGCATTAGTTGAAGTACAAGGTGCACAATAATAGACATTGTGCCCCTTATAATGTTCAAGAATGGAGATTGGTTTGGCTCCATATTTAGAATGAACACTTCCTCGAGCCACAACAAAATATCAATTCCTACCTTATATTGCATGCACTAATAGACAATACTTTTGTTTTTTTAACTTGCTGCCATCATTGGGCTTGCATCTTATTTTCAATGCAAATATTCTCAAGCTTACATTCCATATTTGCAAGACATGGCCATTGTGTAATATCCTTCCCAATTGGATCAATATATAATTGAAATTGACTTTAGAATATTAGTTAATATATTCTACCAAACACACCCGTCAAGGAACTCAGAAGTTGAGGATACAAATTTCGTTAGTTTGCCACTTTGGCAAATTTGTATATAATTTGACCAAGTAAACTGTAAATTTCTTTAAGTTGGAATTAGACACAATGGGGACCATCATTTTGCAATGGAGATGATTGATCAAAGCACAAGAAATGTCACTCGAGTCCTCATTAACAATAGCACTGATTTCAATGGATGTTAATGCAAAGACATCTTTATACACCATGACACATTTAGAACTTCACTTAGTAGCTTAGTGCCAAGTAGTTGCAACATTCCATAGATGCTTGTAACATTAGGACTTATTGCTAATGCCAACAATTGTGTTAAGCGTGACACCAACTCTAATATGCTGTCCAATTCCAGGTGCCAACATTTTACAGATGATTCTATACATGCACAATGACAATGCTTATGCACCATACAACATGTCAGATGGTTAGCCGACCTTTCTATTTGATGACACAATGAGACATTTGAATAATTTTTTAACATTTTTTTTATATGGTCTCTTGTAATTGTCTAGAAGGGGATTGTTTCGATTTTCCAATGGGTTCTTGTAATTGTATTATACATTTTTGTAGATGGTGTAGAGTCTTAACATAGCTTAGCTCCTAGATCTCTCACATTTCCAATAGACTTTATTTTGCAGAGTAGATGAAGAATAGGATCAACATGTTTGTGTCCAATATGCATTGCGGTCGAGTGGGTGTATCACTGCCATATGAGTCTCAATGTTATTATTAGCTTTGTCATATGATTTTTTTGTATTTTTGTAATGTTTTGCATTATATTTGAATAAAAATTTCCATATTTATCTAGGTTTGGTTTGTTGTGTTTTTTTCTTGTTTATATATTCTATTATTTATCTTTTCCATCTAATGCCTTGATGCTTAAAGAAGTGTTTGTTGTCTCATGTTTTATTGCACAACTCTAAAGCATAAATCATATACCTAAGTAGATAAGTTGGGGAGTTCTCTACACCACCAAACTTGGCCCTACCAGAGAGGACACCTATAATGTTACTCTTATGTTTGTTTTTCCCCTCTTCTCTCCCAGTTTTGAAACTTTTGATAAGCTTTTCCCAATTTTAGTTCCTCTTGTAGCACAATGAGTGTATTCCACTTTTAAAGGAACATTAGAATAAAATAAGAACATATATTAATAGCCTTCACAATTCAATATAAATATGCAAGAAATGCTAGACACAAGATTATTAGGAATTGTACATTTTCCTTGATATTTTTAGATTATGAACTTTCAAATTTATCATCTATACACAATGAACAATAGTGCCTATACATATATAAACCTCACAATATGTATCAACAACATATAAAAACACTATTGCAACAATGTCTTAACACTCGGACAACATATCATTCGTACTCACACTAAATGTAAGGGGCCTATATATAATGCAATATGGCAATGGAGGTAGTTGCATGACTGCATAATTTCCTCATACTTGTCTGTTAACTGCCCATTAAGGCCCTTACATGCCAAGTTATTATCACCTAACATAAGCAGGCATTATGACAACATTTTGTTGTTTAACACAATATGACAACACATTTTCCATTTGACACAACATGACTACATAATGACAAACACTTTGCACACTAGCTATTTCTTACCTGCAAAATGACAAAACAACCATACAATCAAAATTGTTTTCGTACTCGTATCCATATGCATCCGTCAATGCTCGAGGTGGCGCTTGAGATGGCACCACGTTAAAACTTGTCGATAGATCTTCCCTTCGCTTTAGATTGGTCGATGCCCTTGTCAACTATTGTTGTTGCTTGTGGGGACTTGACTATTACTATGGAGTAAGCTATATTGTAACAAGTTTTGCTCCCTGCCCTTGAACCTATGTCTTCAAGGCTTAAATTTCACTCTTTAGCCTTTTGGCATAGGCTAAATATCATGCCCATTGATACTTGTAGTTTTACGATTTATTCTTCAAATCCACAAGTGTCACGACCCTCTCTTGGCAAGTTTTTCATATGATGGACTTATGAATTGATATTTTGTTTTGAAGATAGATTAATTGATATTATGTTGATTATTGGCAATGTATGATTGGTTTATTTAAGAATATGGTACTACTGATAGTCTGCATGGTTGCAGGAGCATGTATCCTTCGAATAGAGTGGATAAGGTAGTTGCCACTAAGGATGAGAAAGAAGAAAAAAATAGATGAAGATCCATAATGGCCTTAATGATGATTTAATATTAATTGCAATATTAAGTAATTAATTGTGATTAGCTTTAATTTGGTGATTTGATTATTTAGCCTATTTTTTGTAAAATAGGACATTGAGTTGGAATTGGGTGATAAAGACCCCTTCCAAACCAAGGGAGGAGAAAGAACATCTTCCTCTTGGAATAAAATAATATATATCCAAATTGATCCCTCCTCGAAATGAAGGGAGGAATAAGAGCATCTTTGCTAATGGGAATTTAATAATAATTAAATTAAGGCATATTACTATTTCAATAGTAGTCATTTTGAATTTGGGAAAAGGGCCAAAAAGAGGAAGGACTGATGGATTAAGACTCCTCTCCAAATTAAGGGGGAGAGTAAAAGGGGGTCATAATAGAGGATCTTTCTATCATTTAATAATAACTCACCTTTATGACTCATAAAGGGAGAAATTAATAGTTTAATAAAAGCATCTTTCAAGAAGACCTTTATATAAAATTAAGAGGACTTAGTTGGAAGGAGCTGACACTGAGAGGTAGACTAGAAGGACTTGGGAGAACTTAAAGAAAGAGGGAGAAAGGCATTAGGAGGCTACGTCTGGAGTGCAATCATAAGGAAGTTTGACTTTGCAGGAGCTCTAGGTTGGAGTTTCTTACCTATGCTTTGATTTTGAATGCTTAATGGGTGGTAATGCTTTGGAGTTTGAAATCTTTCTTTACCTCAATTCTTATGCTTAATGAATGGTATTGTTTGTATTAGAAGCCCATTTTCTTTATTTGAACACCTGTTATATATATATATACCATCTATGTTTAAATATATTAAATGTTTAATGAGGCATTGTTTTCATTTTGCATCATTGATTAGCTTGATTTAACCAACATTTAGTTGTTAACCCTATGCCTTGGTGACCTTATGACGCTTAAAACAATAATATTTCCTTTGTTAAAATTGATGGTGGTTGTTATAATCGAGTTCTGTCTCTACATTTGAATCTGAGCTCTAAGACGATTTAGATCACTCTTTTTTGCTCCATAAATTCTTTATATATGTAAATATTTAAGTCATAGCTCTTGTTTAGTTGTTTTGGGTAGGTTTGAAGACTCCTGCGCTCGCCCTGAGCCATCATGATGCTTTGTTCAATGCCTGGCATGCTCAGGTAGAAGGCCTTCATAGCATTCTACGAGCATTGACCCACATGGGGCGTGCTTGGGCTAGTAAAGGGTTTAAAGGGAGCCAAGCTCCCATGAACCTTCGACCACAGTTAGTGGTTGAGATCGAGCCACCTGGTGACCATCGAGCTTTGGATGTATTAATATGCTGATAATTGGTATTATTTGATTGGTTTGACTTGTCTATGTCTATCATTGATCGTCGAGGTTTGAATGGAGCTTTTGGCGAGAACATTTTGTTTAAAAATGATATTATGTTTTATCCCACATGCATGATACCGTGGGATAAACAGTCTTTATAAGGCACTAAGCACCTAGAGGATAATAGCCAAGTTCCTAGGCGCTTGGCTAAGCCCTCTAAAGCTTATTGAGCCCTTTTTTGGTCCTTGATTGTTGCCTGCAACCCTAGTTTCATTGGCCTATCCGTGTTTGCCACGTTGAGTATCTGGATTAGCTGTTGCCATAAGGGATTTGGTTTGCGCGTTTGTTGTATCCATTGCCTAATGGCGTCTTATAACAAACTTAAAAAAAAAAATTGGGGATTTATCCCACATGCTCCTTCCAAGAGCATGTGAGAACTTGAAATAGGGGATGTCGCTCCTATTAGCCTGACCACCAGGCGGTGGTCAAGGTAGCCACTGCCTGGCGAAGGCTTGAGCATTGTGGCTTAGCATTGTGGGTGGTTGATTGGTTGGAAACCAATTGACTGGTTTGATTTGAAGTTGGATTGTTTGACCTTCTAAACCCTTCTTTTGGCAAAATAAATCTTAATCTTTTTGGAGTATTAATATTATAAATATTTAATGAATAGAGGCAGTTATCTATTCATAAGAGGAGTATGGGCTCCTCTGGGGATGATGAAAACAATTAGATTATTTCTATAGATTAGATAAACAAACTTGGTAAAAGAATGAACGTGGAGTTCATTCTTGAGGGAATTATAGGCTTCCCTCATTGACATTGTCTTGTGAATAAAACCATTTTATTCATGGCTTGTTTATTAAATGTTTGTTGCCAAAATACTCTAAACTCATTGAATGGTTGATGCCATTCTTCTTGAGAAAACACTTGTGCTCATTAAATAGTTGTTGTCATTGCTTATTGAATGGTTGTAGCCATTCATGGATAGGAACTATATTGGAAAGAATAGATGAGGAGATCTATTCTTGAGAAGAGTATGGGCTCTTCTCCTTGAAATGTGATTAATGATAGAACTATGGAAGTTCTAAGCTAATGATAGAACTGTGGAAGTTCTAAGATTTTGATAAGCAGACTTGGAAAGAATGAACGTGGAGTTCATTCTTGAAGGGATTATGGGGTCCCTTCTTGAAATTTGTTTTATACAAAATGATTGTTGAAAACATGATACCTTGTTTGATGAAAATATGTTGTTATTTGATGTATTTGGAAAGAATGGTGTTCTTTTGTAACATAAGAATTGTGGAAATTCTTATGTATTTATATGGATGTTTTGGAAAAAAGAATCATGGAAATTCCTTAAATTGATTGTATTGGTGAAAAACATGTTTATGAAATATACGGATATATTTGAAACTGGGTATTTCTCTTAGGGGTTTCCCAAGAAATATGACGTGTTGTATCTTCATCTTGTAATATTACATTTGATGCTTTCTAGATCTAGTTATTGGAGTTATGTTTGCACTTCAATGAGATGTTTATTAGAATAAATCATGGACATGAGTTTCATTTGAATATAGATGCAATGTTCTATGCTTTTATCTTACATGGAATTTTCAAAGAGGAAGTCTTTTATTATAATAATTTATGAATGAATGTTGTAGTCTTTTACATTGTTTAATGATAAATGGATTATGATGCTATGGAAATGTCAATTATCATGAGATAATAATAATGAGTTTAATTAGGGATTAAATTTAATGTATGAGCTTGATTAATTAATTAAGTGTAACTAATTAACCCCTAATTTAAATAGAAAATTAATCAAGGGATGGGACTAGCCCAAACGAACTTGGGTTAGTATGGGAAATGACGTTCCATATTTTCATGTGGAATGAAAAAGGGATAAATCCCAAATGCTATGGTAAATACTTTCTACATTTGTGAAGAGTGAGAAAGGTAGGGTGACCATTTGAGATATCCTTATACCGTGGAGGTATGAAGGTAAACCCGTAGGTCATATAGGATTTCGACCACTCTTATCCACAAGAGTGACGTTGACCACGCCTTGAATCTCTTTGTGTCTTGATGCCTTGTTGAGTACAACTTATATTGAATACATTCTCCAATGATCCTTGAATATGATTTCTACTTAAAGGTTAGTTATGATATATAATTTAAAAAAAAAATTACTCTCTCAAGCTGGTTGGATTTTGAGGTTTATCACAGTTGGTATCAGATTCGGGCTAGCAAATGGACGCTAGTATAAGGTCCAAGCTAGTAAAAGGATGCTGGTAAAAGAACCAAAGGTTGGTTCAAGACTAAAGGTTGCTCAATTAGAGTTTAAGGTTGTTTGAACCATTGATAACAATGTTTCAATTGTTAAAGCTCTGGTCATAGGACTAGAAGCTTCCATGAATAAGCTAAATATTGCTTAAAAAATGATCCTAGGAAAGGTAGCTTTACTTTGATATGGTACCTGCGTGCAGCAAGAGTGACCATCATTATGAGGTGAGTAATAAAGTATAAGCTTACCTAGGAGTAATATCTTGCATGGAGCAAGAATAACTAAGCCATTATCAAATGAATGATAATGAGAAGAGCTAGTTCATAGGGATAAAGAACTAACTATAAATAACTAAACTCAACTTTTTGTAACCCTAATCATTATAGAATGAATGATAAAGTGCAAAAATTTTGAGATGGCACCTTGTGGGTAGGCAAGCATGACCTAGATCATTGTCAACAAAGTGATAATGGTCAGAATTAAAATGGCACCCAAGGATAAGGTGTATAAATAGATTTGTACGGGACGGATTGATGGAATTATATGATGAGATATCAAATGGGTTAAAATGCCATAAAGGTGGGACATGCATGAAGAAATAATAGGATTTCAATCACATTAGGAAACATTGTAGCCTCGGGCAACTTAGAGGAATGATGTGTCCCTAGTTAATTAATACGAGAATGATGATGGGTGGCATAAGAAGAATAAAGCATCCTAAGATGATTGAGATGTAATCTATGAAGGATGAATGTGGAGACTCAAGATGTGATCGGCTAGACGACTGAGTAGGATCGATGCGTCGTAAACCGGTGATTTGTTAGACACTTGGCATTGATCAAAGGATTAATGCTAATTCTGCAATGTCAAGAAAATGGGTTGAATATACAAAAAAATCTTGGAGGATTTTTATTCAACATCGGAGAAAGAATTAACATGTCAACTACTCATGGCGTTTAACGCGATTATACTCGTATTAGGTTTTTCATTGCTGATATTGATTATTTTCTAAGCAAATCCCATAATATGCTTCATGATTATCTGCTTCTGATTGCTAATCTATTGGTATATATATATTTTGAGAAGAGAATATGGATTTTGGTGATGCTTGAACAAGTCGGGGAGGCTGTGCAGAGCCATAAGAAATAAGGCCACTGAAGATTGTCAGACCACACAACACATTTAGAGCAACATTTCAAGATGTGAGGAATATGTTGGATGCTGATGACTGTTAGTGGTTGAGAGAAATAGGATTAGAAGGAACAATGCATTTAGAGTCGGTGCATGTAGATAGATGTTATCTATTAGCCTTGATCAAAAGGTGGGATCCTGATAGGGGGACATTCCAATTACCCACTGGGGAGATGACCATCACTCTGGAAGATGTATACCGAATATATCGGTTACCAGTAGAGGGATGTACGATGATCGTTGTAGATGAATCAAAGAAGGATTGGATTTTGGAAAGAGTGTTTGGATTAGAGTGGATAGGTGTGAACATTGAGAAAGATAATATAATGTATGAGTTGTATTGTGTTTGGCAGACTGACACATAGATAGGCTATGATGATGACGTTTATATCAAATGATATTTTGCCTGATTCACTAGGTGCACGATTTCCATGAAACATTCTAAGAGTGGTGCAAGACCTAGTGGAGAGTTCAATCGTGTTTACATGAGCACCAACCTTGTTGGCCCAAACTTATAGAGAGTTATTCGAGGTGTGAATGATGAAGCGATCAAGGATGAGATGTTGCATCTTACTGCAAGTATAGGCCTGGGAACATGTGACCGTGAAAAGACCCTAAAGGTTGCCTTATGATGCACTTAGTTTGGTAGGATCAGAGGTGCCTTATGCATTAAGGTGGCAGAGGGGGAAAGAGTTGAATATTAATAGACCACCTGAAGGCAATAAAGAGAAGTATCACTCTATTTGGGAAAATTGGCAACCCCAAGATGTGATCTAGATACCATGGAGAAAGGGCCCAATATGGGTAGAATATGGAATGCAACTAACTCGTGTGCGATGAGTAAGGTGGATTATTGGGTGAGTGAGCATGCAATATGAGTATTTTCAATATACTTAAGTATTGAAACAATTCAATATTAGATAAATAATACTGGATCCACTTGTGATCTATACAAGAAAAGGAAGGAATAAAGTAGTACCACCACAAATGGAACCATTGACCTTAGAGGCAGACAAGGTCATATGGGTACCAGATGAGGACAATGTTGGTACAACTCCAGAGCATGATAGATGGTGGGCCACACAATCATGGCAAAAAGAAGATATGGAAGAAAGTGGCGAAGCAACGAGAGAGACAACTGAGATCGTTGGCGGAGAAAAGTTTATACTTGAGGGTATAAAAAAAGAAGTATAAGAGAACTTCTTGGATGACGTGTACATCATCAGATAGAGATAAAAGTGGGTCCATTAGACTGTCGAGAAGATGACAGTTGACATTCTATGATGGATGGACTGCGTGAAGTGAAATCTTTGAGGCAACAAGTTTGACAGTTGGAATCGCAACAAATTGAGCGAGAAATTTCTCCTTATATGGGAAGTGCATAGTTCTCCTTATTTTACTCATCTTAGAGGGGCTAAGATGAGTGAGGTCATGAAAAAGACGTTCTTCTAGGAAGTTATGAAGAAGAATATTATTGATTTTGTTGCTCAATATTTGGAATGATACCTTATGCAGAGTAAGTGTGACCATTGCTATTATTAGTAGATGATAATACTTTTGGAATGACACCTTACGTGGGGTAAGTGTAGCCATAGATATTATTAGTGGATGATAATATTTTTGGAATGGCACCTTATGTGGTGTAAGTGTGACCCTTGATACTATAGATATATAACTAAGAAGAGGATCTTCTTAGAATTCATAGTCAGCTAGTCAGGATGAAGTTGAAGTTAGACCTCGATGGGATAATTCGAGGAATTCCAATTTAGAGAGAAAGTCTCACCACCATAGTTTATGGATTATAAGAACAGGTGAACAATAAAATAATGTTTTATTTGATTATTTTATTTTCTTAGAAAGACTAAGCAACCTCTGACTACAAACATGGCCTTTGGCCAGAGAAGGAAGTTGAACATCTCAGCCATGGAAAAATAATGCAAGGACAGAGCCAACGTGAACCTTAAACACGTTGAGAAAGCCATCATCTAAGACACCATCAAACATCATCATCTACGAAGCAGAGCAATATGCTACCCGATCACCAAGTGATGGTTGAGTTTAATAGCATGTTATGTATTATTTAAATAATGGTTTATACCACAACATAATGCATGTGGTATTATTAATATCCGCATATGAGAACCCGATGTGAAAAAAATTAATGGTTCAAGGCATACGCAATAAGAATAAATCTTAGAGGATCTTGTGAAGACAAATGGTTGAGAAAAGATCTACGAAAGTAATGACAAAGATCCCGATTCTAAATCTAAATTCCAATCATTGATTTTAGCTTTGTCATACTTAACTATCTATCATAGTTGGATGAATAGTAGTATATTCTCATGGCAAAGATATCTAGAAAATATTGATACAATGGCATTTTGATCTAATTTGTTGTGTGCAATACTCTGTGGTCTTATTTTGGAAAGCACATTTGCTGAGCATATTATAGCCTTGGTAATAATTTTGCTATTATTGGTAGAACTGTTGATATATACTTTGCAAGGAAGCATCAAGTACTTGGAGTCTACTTATGTTCAAGTCTTTTCCTCCCACTATTGGAACCATTGGTGAATCAAGTGGAAGAGCTAAGTGAACCCTCCACATTTTGTGGGTCTTAAGTGGTGTACCTTAGACTCTTTTGAGGACCTCACTTGGCATCTATCTCTTGAAGTATGAACCTAACATAATTCTAGCAATAGTCAATAAGTTGACTAAGGATGTATACCAGGGGTCATCAAGGATGATGCACTGGTGGTGGCAAATATGTTTGCTAAAGAGAATTTTAAGATATATGGGTATCCTAAAGTGAGATTTATGACATTATGTTTTTGTATTTGATGACACCTATTTTCTATGAGGTTAACCCATGATAAAGGTCATCAAGTCACAGGTTGGAACTCCTTTGTGAGAGATTTTGATAAAACTAGTTGCATTTATATTTGTTGTGTCTACACTATTACAGAAATATGATTTCATATCATCTTTATGGAAACAAAACAAACTAATGTTGAACAATGTGCCACTTGTGGCAAGAGGAGGTTACGTAAACCTATGTTCATATATGATTTGTATTGCAGGCAAACACATACGACTGTATTTATTTTAAGGGAAGTAGTATATCATGATCCTCCCTTGGCAATATTTTTCATATGATGGACTTATGAATTGATATGTTGTTTTGAAGATAGATTAAATGGCATTATGTTGATTATTTCCAATGTATGATTGGTTTATTTAAGAATATGGTATTCCTGATAGTCTCCATGGTTGCAAGAGGAGGTATCCTTCAGATAGAGTGGACAAGGGAGTCACTTAGGATGAGAAAGAAGAAAAAAATGGATGAAGATCCATAATGGCCTTAATGATGATTTAATATTAATTACAATATTAAGTAATTAATTGTGATTAACTTTAATTTGGTGATTTGATTATTTAGCCTATTTTTGTAAAATAGGAAATTGAGTTGGAACTGGGTGATAAAGACCCCTTTCAAACCAAGGGAGGAGAAAGAGCATCTTCCCTTTGGAATAAAATAATATATATCCAAATTGACCCCTCCTCCAAATGAAGGGAGGAAGAAGAGCATATTTGCTAATGAGAATTTAATAATAATTAAATTAAGGCATCTTACTATTTCAATAGTAGTCCTTTTGAATTTGGAAAAGGGCCAAAAAGATGAAGGACTAATGGATTAGGACTCCTCTCCAGATTAAAGGAGGAGAGTAAAAGGAGGCAATAATGGAGGATATTTTTATCATTTAATAATAACTCACCTTTATGATTCATAAAGAGAGAAATTAAAAGTCTAATAAAGACATCTTTCAAGAAGGCCTTTATATAAACCTAAGAGGGCTTAGTTGGAAGGGGCTAGCACTGAGAGGTAGACTAGATGGAGGACTTGGGAGAACTTGTAGGAGGAGAGAGAAAGGCATTAGGAGGCTACGCCTGGAGTACAATCTTAAGGAAGTTTGACTTTGCAGGAACTCTAGGTTGGAGTTTCTTACCTATGCTTTGATTTTGAATGCTCAATGGGTGGTAATGCTTTGGAGTTTGAAATATTTCTTTTCCTCAATTTTTATGCTTAATGAATGGTATTGTTTGTATTAGAAGATCATTTTATTTATTTGAACACCTGTTATATATATATACCATTTATGTTTAAATATTTTGAATGTTTAATGAGGCATCGATTTCGTTTTGCATCCTTGATTAGCTCGATTTAACCAGCATTTAGTTGTCAACCCTATGCCTTGGCGACTTTATGATGCTTGAAACAATAATATTTCCTTTGTTAAAACCTGATGGCGATCATTGTAATTGATTTCTATCTCTATGTTTGAATTCGAGCTCTCAGATGACTTAGATCACCCTTTGTTGCTCCATAAAGTCTTTATATATGCAAATATTTAAGTTATAGCTCTTGTTTAGCTATTTTGGAGAGGTTTGAAGACTCTTGCACTCGCCTTTGAGCCATCATGGTGCTCTATTCAGTGCCTAGCATGCTCAGGCAGAAGGCCTTCATGGCCTTCTGCGAGCATTGTCCCACATGGGACGTGCTCGGGCTAGTAAAGGGTTTAAAGGGAGCCAAGCTCCCACGAACCTTTGACCACAATTAGTGGTTGAGATCTAGCTACCTGGTGGCCATAAAGCTTTGGATGTATTAAGACACTAACAAGTGGCATTATCTAGTTGGTTTGACCCGTCTATGTCTATCGTTGACCGTCGAGGTTTGAATGGAGCTTCTGGTAGGATTTAAAAAAAAAATGATATTATAATTTATCCGACATGTGTGGTGCAGTGGGATAAATAGTATTTATAAGGTGCTAAGTGCCTAGAGGATAATAGCCAAGAACCTAGGTTCTTGGCTAAGCTCTCTAAAGCCTATTAAGCCCTCTGTTGTCCCTTGATTGATGCTTGCAACCCTGGTTATGTTGGCCTATCTGTGTTTGCCACGAGTGTTTGGATTAGATGTTGCTATCAGGGATTTGGTTTGCACATTTTTTGTGTCCATTGCCTAAGGGTGTCTTATAACAAACTTAAAAAAAATAAAAATTGGGGATTTATCCCACATGCTCCCTACGAGAGCATGTGAGGACTTGAAATAGGGGATGTCACCCCTATTATCCTAACCACCAGGTGATGGTTAGGGTAGCCATCGCTTGGCAGAGGCTTGAGCGCTATGGGGATGTCACCCCTATTAGCCTGACCACCAGGCGATGGTCAAGTTAGTTATCACTTGGTGGAGGTTTGAGTGTTATGGCTTAGCGATGTGTGTGGTTGATTGGTTGGAAACTGGCTGACTAGTTTGATTTAAAGTTGGATTGTTTGACCTTCTAAATCCTTCTTTTGTCAAAATAAATCTTAATCTATTTGGAGTATTAATATTATAAATATTTAATGAATAGAGGGAGTTATCTATTCATACGAGGAGTATGGTCTCCTTCGAGGATGATGAAAAAATTAGAGTATTTCTACGGATTAGATAAACTAACTTGGAAAAAGAATGAACGTGGAGTTCATTCTTGAGGGAATCATGGGATTCCATCATTGAATTTGTCTTGTAAATAAAACAATTTTATTCATGGCTTGTTTATTAAATGTTTGTTGCCAAAATACTCTAAGCTCATTGAATGGTTGATACCATTCTGCTTGAGAAAATTTGTGCTCATTAAATAGTTGTTGTCATTGGTTATTGAATGGTTGGAGCCATTCATGGATAGGAGTTATATGGGAAAGAATAGATGAGGAGCTCTATTATTGAGAAGAGTATGGGCTCTTCTCCTTGAAATGTGATTAATGATAGGACAATGGAAGTTCTAAGATAATGATATAATTGTGGAAGTTCTAAGATTTTGATAAGAAGACTTGGAAAGAATAAACATGGAGTTCATTCTTGAAGGGATTATGGGGTCCCTTCTTGAAATTTGTTTTATACAAAATTATTGTTGAAAATATGATACCTTGTTGGATGAAAATATGTTATTTGATGCATTTGTAAAGAATGATGTTATTTTGTAACATAAGAATTGTGGAAATTCTTATATATCTATATGAATGTTTTGGGAAAATGAATCATGGAAATTCCTTAAATTGATCATATTGGAGAAAAACATGTTTATGAAATATAAGGATATATTTGAAGTTGGGATTTTCCCTTAGGGGTTTCCTAGGATATATGATGTGTTGTATCTTCATCTTGTGATCTTACATTTGATGCTTTCTAGATCTAGTTATTGGAGTTATGTTTGCACTTCAATGAGATGTTTATTAGAATAAATCATGGACATGAGTTTCATTTGAATATAGATGCAATGTTCTATGCTTTTATCTTACATGGAATGTTCAAAGAGGAAGTATTTGATTATAATCATTTATGAATGAATGTTGTAGCCTTTTACATTGTTTAATGATGAATGACTTATGATGCTATGGAAATGTTAATTATCATGAGATAATAATAATGAGTTTAATTAGGGATTAAGTTTCATGTATGAGACTTCGATTAATTAATTAAGTGTATAGACTTAATAAACCCCTAATTAAAGGAGAGAGAATTAATCAAGGGATGGGACTAGCCCATACAAACTTGGGTTAGTATGGGAAATGGTGTTCTCTCTTTTCATGTGGAATGAAAAAGGGATAAATCCCAAACGCTATGGTCAAGAATTTCTACACTTGTGGAGAATGAGAAAGGTAGTGTGACCATTTGAGGCATCCTTATACCATGGAGGTATGAAGTTAAACCCGTAGGTCATATATGAGTTTGGCCACTCTTATCCACAAGAGTGATGTTGACCACGTCTTGAATCTCTTCGTGTATTGATGCCTTGTTGAGTACAACTTATATTGAATACATTCTCCAAAGATCCTTGATTATGATTTCTACCTAAAGGGTAGTTATGATATATAATTAAAAAAAAATTACTCTCTCGAGTTGGTTGGATTTTGAGGTTTGTCACAATAATCCTTGCCCTCAACTTTTCATTCTCATTTACTATGAGCTATTGGTCCTTAGCTACAAGTGAATGATATTTGGTTATAAGATTCCAATATTTTGCCACATTTTATTGCTTTAGTTGATCAATTTGTTGATTATGTCCTTCACTTTTATTGTTCAAATCCTCTACCTAATGTCTCATCCTAGCTAGTCCTTTGACTTCCCTTTTCCATTGTCAAGCTCCTCCTCCACCTCCTTCAACAAGACTACTTATTGTTCCACCTTTAACTATGCATTGTTTGCCATTTCATAGAATGCTTATAGTCCAATTGCCAACTATTAGATCAAATAGGTCAAATAGTTTAATTTGGTATAGGTGGATTCCATCTCAGGTTCCAACTTGATCTTTTTGACTATCGTAGGGGTAGGATAAGTGTCAAGATTATCCTCGATAATGTAAATCTTGGGTGGATGGATGTATTAGAATTTTTCCTTTTGGCATCTCTTCTACTCCAACCATGTTCTGAATGTTTCTCCCTTTACCAACCTCCCACGACTGAGTTTGTTGCAACTCTATGAACTTCTTCATTATTGCTTTATCTTATGCCTAGTTAGTCAACTTGTATACTTTTACTTCTATCCTTCTTGTCCATGATATTTATTGTCCAAGCAAATTTGTATTGCCAACTAATATCTCGAAGTTCTTGATTTACTCATCAATCATCATTCCATATATTTTGGGCTATCTCAAGTTAGGCATCTTAATGATCATGTGTTCATTAGAGTTGCTTTATTCTTTCAACTCATCCTGCTCAATTATCACTTACTTATCTATCCCACTGATTTCTCCTTTGGCATCCTTTCCTATTATTTTTCTAACATCAACGACTATTTTTTTGCTTTAGGCATTTATTTGTCCATTCCTACTTGGATTGACCTTGTTCCATGATAGTAAGTGTTGAAACATCTTATCCCTTATCCATCTATATCTATGTAGTGTTCGAGGCAATCTCCATAGGTAATTCAAAAGAAGGGGAAGCATATTGTTGCCACTTCATGCTTGTACTACTACAAAGGTGTGGTAGCAAAATCCTCCTAAAATAGAGGTGTATCTGCTATATCATCCCCCAAACCTACCACTATGCCATGTCCATCCAATCCAAGTGTCCCAAAATCAAACCCTCGTGGCATCTCCTTTGTGATTGTTGTGTTGAGTGCTTCCAAAGTGATATTTGTCTCATGGATCTCCTCTACAACCTTATCCACAATAATGATCTCCTTATGCACTATCCCAATCTCTTGTAAAAATACTCATTTTGGTTGTTGATCTCCTTATCTAACCTTAAGCTCTTCCACTTGTTTGTTATCTCTTCCACTTGTTCGAATGACTTGCCTCTAGGGCTCGATGGGTCATATATTGGCCTTTATGGCCTTTGGCCAAATAACTCTCTCTTAGGGTCTAATGACCATGCCAATGGGCCTGATGGGTTGGTATTAGGGCTAGACGACCCTTATCTTGGGGCTGATGGCTCGAAACTAGAGGTCAAAAACTTGACATGCTATCCAAATTGCTTGACTTTGCTAGATGACAAAATTCAAATCCCAAACGACCAAGTTTGCCTCCCAGATGACCAAAAATCTATGTTGAATTGTTGTGTGCACAATTCTTCTACTCTTTTCCTTCATACACTTGCTCTTAGTGACTGAGAATTCACCATAATACCATGTTGGGTGTTGGCCTAGGTTTCATTTCTTAAAATCCTAATTTTTCCATGTGTTTTAAATTCACCATTAGAATTTGAAATTTTTTATTGTTTTTTTATTTACTATTATTGGCACACTATTTTTCTCCTTGAGCACACAAATTTTGTCCCTCTTTCTAGCAAAATCTCACTTGGTTTAGAAGCTAGGATTAGGGTTTATCTAGTTTCTTATTGCAATTTCACTTGTTGCTTGAAATTAGCCAAATTTCATTGGATTTTGTATTTTTATGTGCATTGGACAAGTGTTTTTAGCAAATTCCTTGTTTTTGCCACTTTTTTGACATGCCCTAGCTCCAATTTCATGGTGAAATTTGCTTGTGCATGATTGATTTTCCTTTTTCATTGTCACAAAAATTCCTAATGAAATGTCCTCATTTTGTTCTTAAAATACCTTAGGTTGTGCCCTAGTTGCTATAGTATGGTTGGTAGTTGGTCTCTTCTAGATGGTTTTGGTTTACCACTGACCTGCTCTTCTCCCTTGGCTCTCCTCGACTCTGCTTAGTTGAGAATGAGAAAAAAATAGCTCTTCTCCCCTTTTTATATATTGGGGGAGATAAGATGACTCTTGGCCTCCATGTGCCAAGGTTTCCCCTCCAATAACCATCGTAACATCTCCAATCATCCATGAAATTACCCATTTTACATGCCATATCATATTTGCATGTGTTCAATTCCTTGTTGGAGGGATCAACTATTAGACAACCTAGCCTAATGATTGACCAATTTGTGTTAATGACTTGTTTGATCCTCAACACTCCTAGGCCATTGTAATTATCATCTCCTTTGTCCTATATGTCATAAGGGGTCAAATGACCTCCTTAGACAATTGGTAGGAAGTCTAGGTGACCCTCTTTTGGCTTGATGGCCCATGGGCCATCTAAGGGTAGGGTAGCCTCTATATATGGTTGGGGAGTGACCAAGGCCACCATCCCCCTTGGTTGGACAACCTATAAACCATTTGGTATTAGATGGCCTCTCCTGAGTAATCGAGGGGCCCTAATAGCATCCCCTTGGTCAGGATTTCAAAAATATCTTAAGGTCTTGACAACCCCCTAGATGGATGGGGCAATTGCTACTTTACCTTGAATTGATTGGAGGACTTGGTGGTCCACCCTAATGGTCAAAGGACTAGTGCACACACATTGGACTACTTGGATGACCTAAAACCCTAGCTAGATGTCTTGGGGAACTGATTAATTTCAATAAATGATATCAATATCTTATCTCAATAGCATCATTTAAACATTTAGTCAACTTTTCAACTTTTTCACTTGTTTGTCTTATTCGTAAGCTTGGGCTCTAACTAATTTTAATTGCTCATTTCTTTATTTTTCTTCTTTTTTATTAATTGTTTGGTTCTCTTGATACTTCTCCTTCACTAGAGACACTCTTGATCCAACTTTCATATTTTTTCTACCTTGTGTGCTCTTCTGTGTCATTTGGTGCCTCAACCCCACTATCTGGCTGCTCAATTTCAAAATATGATAGATCAACTCCACTATCTGGTGGATGGTGAGGTCCATTATCTAGAGGCTCAATATTGTTATCTAGTGAATGAATTGTTACTTGGTTGTTGATAAACTCCCATGTCATCACGATCCTTGGCACTTCACATTGTTACTAGTTATGCAAATGCATTTGACAATTATTGTAATTACCTTGATTATTCACTTTATACCTTATTAAACCCAAGATTGAGGTGGCCTAACTCTTTTCTTGATCTTTCAATAATCTCTAATCAAGTTTTTTCTTGAAGTTCAAACTTGAAAGTTTGTAATTATTTAGGTCTACCCCTCCAATTTTATTTCCTTTGTAAATGCTATCCTACTTAGAAAGAGGATACCTAAAATTTTTCTTCACATCCTTTTCAAAGAAAATATTTTTGAACCTTATCAGATTTGGATCCTATACTTGTTGACAATATTGAAAGTAACATCTTATACATAGGATGGATTGCGATGTAATATTTATGAGTTGTAGCATTCCATATATGGTTAAGAACATAAATTTTCAATATGCCAAACAAGATTTCATTCTATCCAAAATTAAGTCCCAAAGCTCTTTATTTCCTTTTAAAAAAAAAAATACCCAAATATGTCGATGGAAAATTTCCAATTTTAAACCCTAAAATATCCATAATAATTGTTATAAATCTATGACAATGCTAATTAAAAAATCATGGATTTTGTAGTATTAACCTATTGTCTAGTAGCCTTATCATAGTATGATAATATTAATTTAAACTCCATGGCCTCATTGACTGAGGGATGACCCAAAGAAAAAGTATCATCAATAAATTGAAGATGAGATTTGAAGGGACCATTTGTTGCTACATGAGTACCTTTGATTTTTCCTTCCATTGTTTCCTTTGAGAAAACTCTCCTTAATGTCTTTGCAAGAATAATAAATTGATAAGGAGATAATATAACACCTTGGCAAAGTCTTGGGATGACTTAAGGTATCTAGAAAAGAAACCATTTATCAAAATATAATATTTTAGAGTGTTATAACATCTAATCCATTCACACCAACCTTGATTAAAACCAAACTTTTTTAGAATATCATGTAGAAAACTCTAGAAAATCCTATCATATGCTTTATTCATATCTAATTTCATAAGCATACCTAGTTTTTTAATGGAATGAATAAATGTATGACCTCCTATGTAATGATTATACCATTAAAAAATTGTTTAAAATGAACAAAACCACCTTGTATCTTGAGATAACACAATCTAGAATGTATTTTAATCTATTTACCATAATTTTTGAAATGATCTTATTAATCATATTAGAAAGATTTATTGGATAAAATTTATCAAATATTTTGTCTTACTTTATTGGGAATCAATATAATAAAGGGGACATTGATTTTACTAATTTTTTTTCAGGCCTTCTCAAATACAACCAACATACATCTCTTCAAAAAATCCCAAATTGTTGAAAGAAAATTGTAGGAATTCTATTTGGCTAGGGGCCTTGTTAGGATGGAAAGAGAAAACTACCTCATGTAGCTCTTCTACATAGATATTCCTCTTAAAATTTTCATTTTGTCTCTATGTGAGAAGTTCTTCAATATTTTGCAAAACTAACTTAAGCCTCCTCATATTGCCTAACATCTGATATAATATCTTTGAAATGATTAATTGCTTCCTTCTTGATATCTTCTTCATCTTCTTCAATATTTCTTCCATTCAATAGTTGAAATATGCTTGATGTGAAAAATAAAAATCTATTTTGGATACAATATAAAAGGATATTTCTATCTCCTTGACCTATCTCTCCTTAGACTTTTGGGATCAATATGACTTATTTTTCAATACATTATGATAATTTTTGGAGTATATTACATTATTTGTTACATGCTAATGTACTCCCATGTTACCTTCATGGTATGTTTGTAAATAATAGATTAGGGTTGATTCTATAGTTAGAGTGTGATTTCTATTTCCTATTTTATGTAAGTGTGAATGTGCAAGAAATGTACACTTGTCACGTAAAGTTGTAATATGCAAGAAATGCACAAGTGTCATGTGAGTTAGTGTGCAAGTGTAGGGTGAGTAAATGTGCACAAGTATCTTGTATGTATGAGAACAAATATGTAATGTAAATATGTGCACAAGTGTCCTAGTTTAGGTGTGCAAGTTGTAGAAGTGTAAGAGTCATGTATAGGTGTGCATATGTTATAAAGTCAAGTGTTCATCAAGTATGCAAGTGGCAAGTTGATAAGCCAAGAGTCATGAGAATTGGAATATGGAGAGCAATAGTCAAGTATCCAAAGAGTCACATTACTATTGTTATATTATGGAGACAATGCTCCATAGAAAAGCAATTCAAGCAATTGAAGAATACATCATTGTAACATAAAGAGGAGAATTAAAACTTGTATACATTTTGAGCAATTAATATTGTAAGTTATTCTACATGAACAATACATGTATGATTTAGGCTATTTACATCCATATTTCATAATATTAATGAATGATATTTGATTTATTATAAGCCTTGATATACATATTAATTTGCTCATATTATTATCTTGACCTTTATTATATTGTGTCTATATTATATTAGATCCTATAATAAAAAAACTTGTGATATTTTATGGTAGTATAAAGCTTATAAAGCCAAAAGTGGTATCAGAGCCACCACCAGACTCTATCCAGATTGATAAAGTTTATTTTATTAGAAACCATTATTAATTGATTTTATCCATATTTGATAAAGTTGATAAAGAGTCTATCCACTTGAAGGTAGTGATACTCGAACTCTATTTTAAAGGTCTTATTGAATAGAATGCTAGGGTCTTTCCACAGTTGAAAAATAATCGGTGAAGACTAGGAATCAACTATATTGATTGATAGTTGAAAGATTAGTTAGTCATTCAGGGATAAATCTAACCCTGACATTGATTTGAAAAATATTTGAAGTATTTTTCAAATTATCATTGAAGGTGAATCAACTATGAGAAGGTTGATCATTCAGGTATAAAAGCCAACCTTAACATTGAAGAAAAGGGCAGAACCAACTTAAAGAAAGTTGGTCATTCAGGGCTGAAGCCACCTTGATATTTAATACAAGGGCATAATGAACTTAAAGAAAGTTGATCATTCAGGGCTGAAACCACACTAACACTGAAGAAAGAAGAAAAAAATAGAAGCAACGGAATTAGAAGTATTCAAAGCTTCCTAAGATCAAAGAATTTTAGAGTAAAATATTGCATTGAAGAACTAGGTTGACTGAATATATCTAGATATCATTTCAATCTTTGTCATGGATCAACTTTTGAAGCAAGTTCTTCAAGATAGATTTTTTGTAATAGAGGAATCAAAATAGAGAAGAGCCTACAAGAGTCCATATTTGAAGATAAAGCTTAAGAGATTATTATTGAAGAAAATTTTGAGAAGAAAGGCCATAGGATAAGAAAGGATAGAGGAAAGGATATATCATTAAGGAAAGCCATTCATTTGACTAACATAAACAGAGAGAGATTGGCCATCTATTTGGTCAACATAAGAAAATAACGAGAAGCGGTTGTAAAGGAATAGTGTAGCCAAGAAAGAGTAGTCATTTATTTAGTCTACAAAGATATAAAAAAGTGGTCATTTATTTGACAAGCGTAGGGAAATAGTTATAATAAAAAAATAAGGCCATCAAGCCAACTTACGTAGAGAAGGAGGTCAACATAAGCATACAAGGAGGCCTGATCTTCAAGCCTTAGAAGGTGAGATCATATGGTCAACCAAGAGAAAGAAAAATGACCTTTCAACCAGGGTGCAACATAATATAGAGGATAAGTACACATGCAAAAGTCATATGACAAGGTGTAATAGAAAGTGTCATCGTCAAGTGCCAATGTCATCATTTGATTTGTAGTCCAACAAGCGTTCTCCAACAAAGCTACATTGGTTTACATGCAATAGAAAGGAACAAGTTAAAGAGCAAGCAAGGACATCAGAAAAGGAAGAAGTTTAAGGCACAATGCACATTACTAGGAAGGATATTCTTCATAGAATGATTTGGCCATAGGCATCAAAAGTCCAAAAAGGAGCAAACCAGATATGTTATGAAAGAGAACAGTTGCAGTGCTTCACAATGAGAAAGAAATAATTTTACTAAGTGAAAATATTTTTTCTCAACACGGGAGATAATACTATAGTCCGACAAAAGCATTTTAGAAGAGGCACGTAGGAGAGCATACTACAGTAAAGTGAAAGCATTTCAGAAGAAATTATTTCAAAGGTTACGCGCAACTCAACATAAGAAAGGTATTTTATCACAACCAATGCAAAAGGAACATTGAATATGTTACACGTGGGAGTAAGCGTTTCATGTGGCATCATGTATCAAATAAGTCTTTTTTATAGAAAGTTTTAACATTAAGCTTTATTATAGGGAGACAAGGTTATATTTAAATTTTTATCTTTCTAAGGTTTTATTTTAATATTGGGAGATATAAGGAGTATTATTAATTGAAGTATTTAAGTTGGAGAAATAAGGATAAGATAGATAATTAATTTTTTTTAAATTTTTTTAATTTAGTGAAGTATTGGAAATATTTATTTTTTTACAAATTCAACCTAGGGAGCTATAAGGTTTTTTACACTAAATTTTAGAATAATTTGCAAAATTTATATTTAAGTTTTGGAATTATAAGGCTGTCTATTTCAAGGTTTTTTATTTGAGTTATTTTATGAGTTTGATTATGTCAAATAATAAAATTTTCCTTTCTAAATATTGACTTCTAAAAGGACCAAATTTTGCGTCATGGAAAAACAAAATAAAATTTATTTTAGTGGTAGAAAAAATTTGGGACATAGTTAGTGGAACAAAAACTAAACCTAGTGAGGATGTAAGATAAATACAAAGATTTGAAGAAGGTGATGCAAAAGCACTTATGTTGATAAAATTTGGAATAATTGATGAAATTCAACCATACTTAAGTGGAGCAGAAAATTTTACGGAAGCTTGGAATACTTTATGCAAAATATTTGAAGGGAAAAATAAAGCTATTATTCTCAATTTGCAATCTCAATTGTATTCCTTAAAATTCAATAGTGGAGAAAGTATAGAACTCTTTCTTCATAAAGTAGCAGATATAAAAACTAAGCTATTAACTCTTGAAGATAAAGTAGAAGATAAATTTCTTGTTCAAGTAATAAAAAAGAACACTTCTAGAAAGCTACAAACATCTAGTCACATATTTGCAAGTATTAAGCAAGGAAACTACATTTGATGATTTAGTCAATATTCTTCAAGAATATGAAGTAGAAAACTTAGTCAAAGATGAAATGACTAATAATGCCTTGGTATCTAAAGATGATACACAAGGTAATATTGCTCCAACTTTAAGATATAAGTCTAAATGAAATTTAATATTTTTTTAAATTCGTAAGAAAAAGGGACATGGAACAATTTTTTTTAGATATAATCAAAGAAAACAGTATCAAGAAAATTAGATGAACATGAATCAAAGTGGTCAAAAGAATAGGCTAGTACAACAAAGGCTATATCAATCTCAATATCAATATAGTCCTCAATGACAACAACAATTTCAGCCTCAACATTTTCAACGTTAGTATCATTCTCAATATCAATATTGTCATCAACAACAACCACAATTATAGTATAGAGAGGGAAGTGAAAAAGGAAATCTAGCTCAAGAATTTTTATGAAGAAAATGAATTCAAAGTTCTATCAGAAAAATTGTTAATCAATAAATATGTATTTTTCTCAAATATTTTTGAAGGTACTAATATTGCAGTTGCTATAGAACATCAGGCTACAGGAAGGTAACATGATAAGACCAAAACAAAAATAACAAAATGAATAAGTAGAAGAAGAAACTCAGGTTAATTCAAAATAAATCAAAAGGAGAACAAATCAAGCACAGGTCCTAGGATCACTTGAATATTGAAGACAAAGATGAAGACCATGCTTGAAGACTAAAGTCTTTAGTAACCAAATAATGTAATACATGGGGTGTTGGAGTATATTATATTATTTGGTATATGCTAATATACCCCCATGGTACCTTCATGGTATATTTTTAATAATAGATTAGGGTTGAGTCTATAGTTAGAGTGTGATTTATATTTCCTCTTTTATGTAAGTGTGAATGTGTAGGAAGTCACGTAAAGTTGTAATATGCAGGAAATGCACAAGTGTCACGTAAAGTTGTAATGTGTAGGAAATACATAAGTTTCATGTGAGTTACTGTGTAACTTTAGGGTAAGTAAATGTGCAAAAGTGTCTTGTATGCATGAGAACAAATATGTAATGTAAAGATGTGCACAAGTGTCATTGTTTAGATGTGCAAGTTGTAGAAGTGTAAGTCATGTATAGGTGTGCATATGTTATAGAGTCAAGTGTTCATCAAGTATGCAAGTGGCAAGTTGATAAGCCAAGAGTCATGAGACTTGGCATATGGAGAGCAATAGTCAAGTATCCAAAGATTCACATTACTATTGTTATATTATGGAGACAATGCTTCATAGAAAAGAAATTCAAGCAATTGAAAATACATTGTTGTAATAGAAAGAGGAGCAATAAAAATTGTATACATTTTGAGCAATTAATATTGTAAGTTATTCTACATTCATAGTACATGTATGATTTAGGCTATTTACATTCATATTTGAGCATATTAATGGATGCTATTTTATTTATTATAAGCCTTGATATACATATGAATTCACTCATATTATTCTACTCACATTATTATCTTGACCTTTATTTGATTGTGACTATTTTATATTAGATAATGTAATATATAACCTGTGATATTTTGTGGTAGTGTTGTGGTTGATCCACAACACACCCCAAAATTGGGGACCCACCTTTTCGTTTTGGTATCCGGGTGTTGGCATTTCATTTTTAGTGTCTAATCCTTCGTTTTGTCGTAGGTTTTGCAATTGTTGTCGGTTCTTGTTGACAACTTTTGCTTGTTGACAATATTTTCTTGTCGACAACTTTTTCTTGTTGACGATATTTTATCATCGACAACTTTTTCTTGTTGACGATATTTTATCATCGACAACTTTTTCTTGTTGACGATATTTTATCGTCGACAACTTTTTCTTGTTGACGATATTTTATCGTCATTTTGCTTGTTAACGACTTTGTGGTCATTTTCTCGTCGACGTTTCCTTTTTATCGTCAGTTTGTGTGTCGGCAAGTTTGTTTTGTCAGTGTTATCGTTTGAAAGTTTGATGTCCACTTGTTAGGTTTTATTTCATTTGTTTGGGTCAAAGAATAGAAGATGAAAATAACAAATGAAGTTAAGTATATACATCCTACATATATATATATATATATATATATATATATATATATATATATATATATATATATATATATATCGTGTTGTGGTCTACCGACAAGGGCACCACTTGCATGCTAGGTGATTGTGACCTGGGTTCACCTCCCCACGACGGACATATATATGTATAAGAAGTATTTACTCAATAAAAGTAAGTAAAATAAAAAATAATAAAAAAAAATAGTAAAAACAATAAAATATAAATAAAATAAAGAGTGGTGAATGAAGACATGGTACTTCATTCACCACATTTTAGTTTACTTGTTAAAATAGTTTAAATTTAAAATTTGTGTGTTTTTTTAAATAATTTAACTTTATATTGTTAGTAGGATTTATTTTGTTTCTTTTAAATATTGTTTTTAAAGCTAATTCCCCTTTTGTTTTTTTTGTGCAGGTGAGGTGGAAATATGTGGATGAAGCCCCGTGTTGGGCCCAACCAGAGATAGAACCCCGATAATTCATCCGATGAGCGGTAGTAACAGGTTTCAAAGAGCCAGCATCAGCGATGAGATTCGAACGCAGCGGCATTCTTCAGAAATTGAGGTTTTATTTAATCGAACTAATGTGTTTTTACATTACTGTGCAGGTTTGATGGGCAGCAGCGCAGCGGATGAACGCACGACTCACAGGAAATGGAAGATCTTCTTATGGTATCAAAATCACGCAGTCGTCGTCGATGTACAAGGGAGTTCAACGTAGGAGGCTCGTCGACGAATCATGGACGTCAGCGAGAAGGTTTCCCAGGATGTGGCGACACCCATGGCATAAGCTCGAACCAATTAGGTGGGTAGACGATAGCTCTGCTCCACGGAGTTCGGAGTCAATAGAATAACGATGACGTGTGAGGACATGTCAGAGAAATTAAACCCCATTCACCGGTATAGATGGAATTCGGTGGGTGTGTGGAGGAAACATGGCTACGTTCAGTCAGAGAAATTAAACCCCATTCACGGGTACAGATGGAATTCGATGGGTGTGTGAAGGAAACATGGCTACGTTCAGGGCGCCAGGCGGAAGCGTGAAAGGAGTTACTGAAGACACCAAGGTGGCAGCCTATACGAACAACCTGGGACAGTGATGATGTGGACTATCGAAAAATGCATACATGCCTGTGAGGACATATAAACCAAAGCAAAATGCCAAGTGGCACGTGTTCATAATTATGGTGAAACGTTATAAATTAAAGTGTGCCTTTGCTTTGAGAATAACTATTATGGTATCATCATAACTGTTCATAATAGTTTTCGTAATGTTATTCAATGATATCGGGGGCAGATATAAACAGAGGCATAGGAGCGTTTTATTATGGGCAAGACCTCATGATTAATATTTGCTCTCCCAAAACCAATTAAGTGTGCCACTTGGTATCATTCATCAAGACGTTATTGAAATGAAAGGCATCGTGTAAACAAAACAATAGGGAATTTTGGTTATGCCTTGAAGTAAAAAAGGAAAGCCAAATGCCAAGGCTTGAACGTTGTGTTTTTGGAAAACAAAGGGCTACGAAGGTGAAGAGCTTTCCTGCAAGTTTAAATACTCCACCGAAATATTGTAAAAAGGGGGACTGGAACTTTTGGCATGGCCACATGCGGCAGAATTTGATATGTAAAACCAGGAATATAATTTGAATGCCAAAGCTTCTTTTCAGAAATTTCAGGCCTTGTTAGCAAGAAAGAATGAGAAATTTTCTGCATGCTCTATTTTAACTGTCTTATGTTTCTCCTTCCAAATTTCAGATTTGTATGTGAAATTTATGCCATTGTTTTGGGTTATTTCATGTGAATGTCTGCAATCTGGAAATTATTTTAAACCCTAGGAGCCAGCACCTAGTTTACTTTGATTGTGTTTGTTTGCAGGTCAAATAGGCTAGGTTGCATGTATGAAACTCTCACGTATTCGGTTTTGCAGGACGGGGTGCTATCAAACTGAAGGAGCTTTTGCATTGCTGCATTTTCAGCAATTATTTTGATGCAAACTTTTAATTTTCTGTTTCAAAGATTTTAATTTCAGAACTTTTCCTTATTTTCAGGCATTAAAATAAACATTAAAAAAATTTCAAAATCTAAAAATAATTTCACCATTGCGTAGGTTATAATTCAGACTTCCAATACGCACTTTGAAATTTCATTTTTGGAGTTGTTTAGTATTTTTAAAAATTCATCGAAGTTGCTATTTTGTCACAGATTTTAAAAATCCGAAAATAGAAAATTTCTATTTTAAGGTCAAATTTCATTTTTCCAGTTTTATTTTGCACTCATGAGCCTATGATGACATTCCCTTCATGGAAATTCCAATTTCATTGAAGGAATTGTGTTTTATGGCATTTTCACAAATTCCCATTTTGGGCCTAAAATTACCCTTTCTTCATAAAAATTCTAATTTTGCGAAAGAGGGGTAATTTGAGTATTATATTGAAGGTCTTTGCCTTAAAGCACTTAATTGTTCATCTTGATGAAAATTTGATTTCATTTAAGAGGGATAAGTTAAAGTGACATTTTGAAGCTACATGTGAAGACCCTATTCATCATTGAGGATTTAATGCAAGATAAAAAACTATTTTAAAACCATCAAGATAAAAGGAATTAAAGCACTACATCGTGGTCATATGAGGGCCAACTCACATTTGATTTATTTTGGTTCAATGAACAATCACTAAAGTTTCATGGTAAAATAAACCAACATTGCCCCTTGTTTACAGTTACTTGCAATCACTAAGGTGTTCCAAGCATTTAAATTGAATATCTTTATTTGATGATTACTAATGCACATATGCAAATGCTGATATAACGGAAACCTTGGAGAAGTTGTTTGTTTAACTTCTTTGCAAGAGGGGATTTGGAACCCAAATCCTAAGGGAGAGTGTACTTTCACAATTGGGTGAAAATACCACTCAACAGGTAGTATAAGGCTTATAAAGCCAACAATAATAAGAAAGTAATTATTTTTGCACATTACCGTGGTATATTCCATTCATTTTGACTATCTATTGTAAAATTTTGAGTTTGGATTCAATGTATTTTTTCTATAAATATGTTTTCCAAAGATTTAGCATTTCAAATTTTCATTTACCCCTTTAGATATTTCATCTTTTAAACAAATCTATACGTACACAATCCTTCAAATTTACTTCATCCCACCATAACATAACTATTTGGAAGAAATCAGGGTCTTGAGTCCATAGACTGAAAGAAACATATATTTAGATGACCATTGCTGAGTAAATCACATTCAAGAGAATGGTTTTGTTAGTTGATATTACTTGCAATAAATGTTCAAAGAGATTGTATGCTTTTTTTGCAACCATGTGTTGGATGAAAAAAATATATTCAATATTTCTACTATATGAGTTTGCCTAATGTGTTTATTATCCCATGCACATTGAAAGCTTGAAAGAATACCATATTGAAGACTATTTTAATTGACAAATAATTTTTTTTTTTTGCATTGATTTAGATCATCTAGGAATATCACTCTTGTTTTTATAAAGGATGTAGAACTATGTTGAAGTCCTCCCAAGAATCCATATATCATAATTATGAATCATCATTATATTTGACAAAAATGTGGTGAGGTCCTTCTAACAACTTTTATGAGGAGTAACCTTAGTTGGAGCATATACATTTATAACCCTAACTTTTATGCTTTCTTCTTTCTTGCAAAATAGTCCAACAACCCAATTCATTTTTTACTTCTAACAACTATCCATCCCATTTGTGTTTGTTTTGTATCATTCCAATACCACTGGAAGCTTCTATAGGAGAAACTACTAGACTATTGTCCATCTTCCAAATATTTTTGAATGCATCCTTATATTTCTTACTACTTATTTTTGTTTCTTATCTTAAAATCAACCCTAGACTGTTACAACCTATTAATTCCTTAATAACTCTTTTTTTTAGGGGTCATATTCATACCCCTAATATTCCAAAAAATAATTTTTATTATCGCTTTTTATTTTTATATGCGGGCTTATCCCTAGTTCTTGTTAACACCAAAAATATTTGTTTTAGGTTTCCCAATCGACATCCCTTTGAATTTTCATTTTTTTCTTCTTACTTTGAGGGTCTTCCTTGTTGAAATTATAATCTGATTCATGGCCAATATTGATATTGTATGATGTGTTCGATAGGCCTAAGGTCATTTCATTGTATAATTTATTAATTATTTGTAATATTGTATTATGTAAGCCTTATGGGTTACAATTAACCTTGTTATGATCAAAACATTTTTATAACTTGTAACTAACCTATTTCTCTCTCCTTATGTCGACTCAGGTTAAAATTTATTATGTAATTAGGGTTTTGGTATTGCTATAAACACACCCCTTCCACTTATCATTTCTTCATCAGAGTGTTGTGTAATTTTATCTATGGAGAATAGTAAATATATATGGTGCTCACGAGCATCCCCTATATATGTGTCTCTTTTTATTTCTTTTGTATCTTTATACTTTCTATATAAGATTTAAGTGGATGAACTACTATTCATTTCTAGAAAATATTGTGATTTTCAACATGGTATCATAGCAAGTATGGAGCTACCTCACTTGATCAAGTAGAATTGTCCTTCGAAGCCTTCAATATCTCTTCTAAATTTTTGGACAAAGATAAAAAAATACGTTACCTTTTTCCTTCATTCATCTAATTATCTGAAAGCAATGAAGATCTTGTTTTCCATCACTTTTTGAAAGTAGGCTTAATAATGTTCATCCATGATTGATAGAGGTTCATCACCTAGGGCTACTAATTCAAGGAGAAAAAGGGCATGTAGTAGTTTGAATTCATATTTGGCACATCTCTCACATGTAGTCTTTTGCTTAGTACCCAAAAAAATCCTAATGCATAGTGGAGCCCTTTATAGAGGGAGGGTGAACTTTAGTTCAAATCATAGAGCGACCATTGCGGTCGATGAAGTATTGATTAAAATGCTCATGAGGAAAATACCCAAGTTTGAATTATAGCAGGCATACTTTTGCTATGATCAAGCATGGCATTTGGTGGACATATTTGAAGCAGATGAGATTGTGTTGAGGTCACTTCCCATTTTTCTATCCATTATCTCTTAAAATTTTAAATTTTGTCAAAATGGGGATCAACACTATAATTTGCTGAATTATTTCATAGCTTGCTTTCTTATCTATTGATAAACCAATATTTTTAAGATATTGGCTCCATCATTAATTGATGTACATCCAAAATAATTTTATTATTGATCCAATCCTCACTTTAATTTTCCTTAACAGTAATAATAATATTTGAATCCCCCTCAGTTGAAATATATCACCATCTAATTTCAATAACAATATTATTATTTGTAAGAAAGGCCCTAGTATTTCCATAGTTGTTTGCAAAAGTTCCATATGATTCTAAATTGAAAAATATATTCATTTTTCACTGGAAATTTTGGTCTTTGGTAAAGTTCCCTAAGTTTTGCATTGTTATTTGATAAAATTACATATGCTTCTAAATGGATGAGGAGGTTTTTATCTTCATTATTTTAAGAAACACTACCTCCTAGATTTTCTGTTATGAACCTTTGCCTCTCATAAATATAAAAGCATCTATAATATGCTAATTATTAAATAAATTAACCACAATAATTAATCCAAACAAGATAATATGTGATTATACCCTTCAGGTAGGGCAACACCAATGTTATTTCTTAAGGAAGGAACCACTCCACAATATATCCCAAATGAGATCCACTTCATGAGCCAAGACTGTTATAAGAGAATATGATTACAATGACAATATCATTTTCTTTTTTATACCAAATTCTAATGCTATTTTTGGGGAACCGACTCCTAAAACCTTATCCCACTTATTATTATAATATAATAAACCCCAGGTTAGGTGTGGCCCATGCCAACTATCCAAATACCCTTATAAAATATAATATCATATCCTTAGGTACCATACTATTCCATCATTTTTACATATATTTCATCCTCAAACCATGAGAAGAAAGTAGGTAATATGATTTCCTAAGCAGTGTTAACAACTACTATCAATCTTAGTCATCCCTCCATCCAAGTAAAATCTTGATTTGTGGTATGCAATGATGCCAAGATAACATTGTGCCACTTAAATATCCATAACTTCTCAATGGCTACATGCTAAAACTGCTCTAATTTGATATTCTAAATGATTGGTCCTATTGTTCAATGATGTTGCTACACCACTATGAAATCTAGAATTACTATGCATTTTCTCGTAAACACTGCCATACTTGATGCCTTTCTGACTCTATGTAGATCCATAATAATACAGATACCCTAAGCCTTACCTCTAAGATTGTTACCACTCTTGATGGTGTGGGTGGCAATATGATGTAACCTTAATTTGACATTCTATTTCCTTTTATTCTGTAGCATATTGTTTCATTTTTTTAAATTCTTCCTCAAGCTCTTCTCTCATGTGCCCTTCTTTTGATTTATGTGCTCTTCTAACAAAAATTCCTTGGATTTTTTGTTTCTTCATCCTAGGACTCTGCTACTAATTTTGTTGTAGACTTAGCTTTTTATTCCTCTATTGGTTCCTTCAATTATTCCCTTGCCTTAACTACTTATTTCTCCTTGGATCCTTACTCCTTAAACTGAGAAATATCCTAAAATGTTATATTTTTCTTGTACCATAACTTCACGATCTTCTTTTTCACATTAATATTAATAATACTCAAAGAATACAACCAAGGATAACATATAATAATATCCACATCATTCATCTCAATAGCATAAAAATCTGAATGTAAAACATGTTTATCAATGGCAATATTCAAATCTTCAAAAATATGAATATTCACACCCTCAATTTGTATGTCTTTAATTTTTGTTGCTTGAACCTACAACCTCTTAGCAAAGAAATATTAATGAAATTATACTTGCTACTAGGATTTATGGAAATAATAACCTTTTTCCTCTAAATACAACCATGAACCTACAAATAAAATTTTTAGATTCAAAAAAATCTTTTTGATCACTTTTTGGCTTGTCTGACACCAAATCTATGGTTCCCTTAGCCTACACATTGTCATTATTATCTTTTCCTTCTACTAATTTCTTGAATATTTCCAAATATTTTTAATTTCTTTTGTTCATTATGGAGCATAGATCTCTTAGTATATAGGTTTGATTGGCTCAAGAATGTTTGATCTATTTCTTCCCAAGTCAATTCATAATTATGGGTCATAAGAAAAATTTGAAACCAAGAGAAAGCTCCTTCAAAATAAAAACTAAGCCTCATGCTTCAAGAACAATATGTAGAATACAATGATTTAAATTATTTCCACCATTCGCTAACGTCAATATTATCTTCTTTAATTTTATTTTGTAGCTCCACAAGTTCATGTCCCAATAAAAAGATGATGCAAACTTGGGTTTTACGAACTAGGGTTTCATAAAAAATATATATCCCTAATAATTTAAAGCTAAACTTAAAAAAAATCTCCTTCAAACACAACAACAAATGATATCCTAACCTCAATTAAAAAATATATCAAATTTCATTTTTCTAGAAAAAATGTGATTTGAAAAAAATGTCATTGCTTTGTTCTAGACACTTGAATTCATAGTGTCATATCTCTATCAGTACTACTTAGATTTGTTATATGACCACTTGATTTGGAGCTCTTCAAATTTTGAACAAATTAGTGCAAGAATCATATAAATTGGACAACTTTACACAAATATATTGCTATAAAGAAATGAGATATTTGCTAGAAAAAATTGCCAAAAATATGTAATCCATAAAATAATTTTCACTTTACGAAAATCATTGCTTTGATACCACTTGTTATGAAATTTGCTTCTCATAAATACAAAAACATCCATAATATATACAATATTAAATAAATCAACCACAACATTTAATCCACATAATACAAGATGTGATAATATACTTCAAGTAGGAAGACACCAATCCTTAAGGAAGGAACTGCTCCATAATATCTCCAAAAATAAGATTCGCTCTACGAGCCAAGACTGTTACAAGAGAATACTTGATATATTGATGATGACTTTTTATGCCCATCTTCTAATGCTACTTTGGGGAGTTGACTCCTAAAACCTTGTATCACTCATTACTATAATATAATATTTTAATATAATCAACCTTGGGTTATGTGTGGCCCATGCCAACTATCTATAATAACCTTATACAATATAATATCATATTCCCAGATTCTTATCCCTAGGTACTTCTCAGGAAGCAGTATCAAAATTAAGCTAAACCCAACTTTTGGACATTTTTATTTTACCATATGTTGATGTAGATCCCTAGTTGAACTATATTGAATTAGATTACCCTTTCCTAATTATGGAGACTTTGGAACTCTAAATAAAGGTCCAAGGTTTGAATCCTATAGGGGATAGGGTTGTATTCCATGCTCTGGTAACTAGAGTGTGGTTGGATAACCATATATTGGATAAAGAAACACCCTTCATGAGGGTTGTCTCATATGGCCTATGGCCTAGTATATTTACAAAATTACTTTACTTTACTTTACTTTAAATCATATAAGCAAAAAGATAACACATCTATTTTCACACTTGAGACTTCCCATGATGGCACCATGCCTATAAAATCTTTGCAAGAGGAAAAATACAAATCTAAACTTAGATACAATTATGAGTATTTTTTAAAATTCTATTCTTTTTTTAAGCTACAAATTCCAAAAAATAATGGTAGGAGCAATCCTTCTAGGAATCTTAATGTTTTAGCTTTAAAACAATTAATCCAACATTTCACCAATTCTTTTAATCTTAATAAAGAAACCTAATATATTTTTATTTTTTTGGAAAAATAATCCCAAATGGTGAAAGCAAAGGGGCAATGCTATAGATGATCTAATATGTCTATATCCTTACACAAGGCACACCTAAAAAGTCCATGATATCCTCTTACTTACAAAGTTCCACTTGCAAGGATTTTATCACTTGTAAGAAATTTTATTTAAATTATTAACCAAAGGAATGTTGATACCTTAAAGAAGGCCTTATGGGACCAAACATTCTTCTAAGGTAAATCCTTGGGAGTAGTGAACTATAATTGATCCAAAGCCCTATATCACAACTTGAAGGAGTATCCACCATCATTTTATATATTCTAACCAACTCATCCTTCTAGGAAAAATGGGTAAATTTAAACTCTTTAATAATATTTTAGAGCTCATCCATTACTTGTTTGATGTCCTCTTCCTCAACCAAATTGCTAATAAAAGTCTAATACTCAATGTTGTTTCTCATATTAGTATACATTTTTTATTTTTGAATGTCTACAAGTCAAATATCCTTGAGCTAATGATTATAATTTTGGATAAAAAATAAGAGAATAAGGTTCAACCAAGCATTTGAACAAAAAATTGCAAGGTGCCCCTCATTGACCAACCACCTAATATGTTTTTTGATCAATTGTAGATTTTTTGATAATCATAGGCATGGTTTATTTTCTTAACAATTTTGTTGCATTAATAAATCCTATCTATGTTTGAAATATTATTATTCCCCACTCATTCCTTAATATTTTGAATAATTTCAACTAATCTTTATCCCTAATGATTGTGAGAGGGAAAAATATCGCAAAGGGTCTTTGAATTGTAGGACCCACATTGCCTCACCTCTCACCTCAAATATAAGGGCAATTGTGAGCCTAGGTCTAAGATTTAATGGACTCAAGTTAGAGAACACCAATATTTCTCCCAAATATTTTTCTTTGATAAACTTAGCCTTAATTTAGTCCTATATTATGTATAAATGCATCAAGTAATATAATAGATAGGTCCTACATACTATATGCTTTTTTATTTTTAATTATGGATGTAAAAGACAATCTTATTTCAAGGCAAGGGTTCAAGAAGTTAATACAATCAAACAAGCGCTAGGATAACTATATGTAATTTCATTTTGATGAGATGAAAGCCTATTGTTGGCGCCATAATGCTTTTTTTTAATAAGCTATGTGTGGCTTCTATTTGGGGCCACTCCCATTACAAAAACAAAACATTACATTGCTCTCATTACATTTCTAACAAGTTAATTAAAGCATACCCATATTTGCCTTTCTATCAAAGATATTCTCCATATTTCTCAAACTGCTAAGTTTCTATAATCAACTATTTTTTTTGAAGGAACTAACAACAAGAACAACCCTTACATGACACATAAATCCAACAGATAGAAGAAAAACAAATATAACAATCATCCATCAAAGAGGAAATTAGTTCGATTATTTTTCTTTTGTAGAGGTTCTTCCTCCTTTAGAGTGGCAAGATATGAGAATGCATTTTTGCACTTCAAGCTCTTGAGGTAATATCTAGTTGTTACATATTTTGTAAGATTTTCATTTAAAAAAATTGACCATCATCAATTTTTTCATAATTAGATTCAAGAATACCATCTGAGGTGCTAATATTTTCTATGTAACTGTCTGGATGATATTTAGTAACCATTTAGCTTTTATCAATGATCTAATTCAAATTCTTCTTTTGGGTTGAATATTTTGTTGCTCACATGATTCTTGTTGGAAAATTGGTGCATCTGGAGGATGAGCTTCTTTCTTTTGAACTGGGACATTTGAAGGTTTTGAATCATTTTCATGGAAGTCCTTCCCCTGCACCAAGGAGGAATTAAATCATGATTAAATGACTGAGCATATCTTCTTCAGGTGGCCATATTACTGATAACCATAACATCTTAGGGAGAAGTTTTCATATTCAATATTTTGGATCCATTCCCCTTTTCTTGAGGAGATAGTAATGGATTGAGGTCCAGGAACTAAAAAATCCATCCAAAAAACCAATCTTGCTTTACTCATATTAATTTTACAAGAATTTTTTTTGCCTATTTGGGCATCCATATACTAGAATGTACCAATGACATTACTGATTTTGGTGAATATCTTTGTTATATTATATTACATTATTTAAGTACATGTCAATGTACCACCTTGGGTACATTGTTAGATTAGGATTTTATCTTAGGTTACTTGAGGAAGAAGTAATAAATGCACAAGTGTCAATGTGCAATGATGTAAATGTACAAGGAGTCCACTTGTACATGAGTCATAGAAAAGGTAGTTAGGAAGAATAAGGTCCAAGTTATATTATTATATATAGGCCCCATAGTGAATATAAGAATGTGTATAGAAGAAGTGAGACTACTGTTGAATAGTGAGTAGGTATAATGTAGTTTCCATTAGAGTTCTGGAGTGTTCATTTCCTCCATTACATTACATTGTACTATTTTTGTAACTTTCCATTAATAGCATATTTTAGTCTTATTGTAGAATTCCATTATCTTACTTTTCTACATATTTTACATATTGTGATTGCTTTCCTCCATATACTATATTATCAAAATCTAATAGTGGTATCAGAGCTATGGTAGATTAGATAGGATTGGGGAGAGCCACAAGAGATATTGAGAGGAGAGAAGCAAATCTCAATTCTAAAATTTTTGATATTGCATTTGGCTAGAGTCTTTCCACAGAGTTGCATAAAAAATCATGAAGACTAGGACTCAACATTCATTCCACTAGATTCTGACAAATCAACTAGTGAATATTCATCACTTAGAATTTCTTCCATTACAGTCCTAATAATTTATTGCAATAAAAATCAGATTCAAAGAAAGTTAGGAAGCTTCCTATAGAGATATAGGAAGAATATCATCTTTAGAATCAATCCAACACCAGAAGCAACAAAAAAAGAGAGAGGATATTCTAGGAACCTAAGGGAGGTCATGTTGCAGACCTGTGTAGTGCAGAAGAAGAAAATGCCATAGGAGCCTTATTTTAGATTTGAGGAAGAGACTCCAGAGAAGAGTCCAAGAGAATATTGGATATTGGTGATCTCCATCAAAAAACTGCAAGCAGATTAAAGAGACTCTAGAGAAGAGTCTTGGTGAAGATAGGAGATTGGTGATATCCATTGAATATTGAAGACTTCATCTTGAAGGAATAGAAGAAATCAGCATGAGAAGCTAAAGAGACACATAGAAGGTTCCATTAAAGAACTTATAGTTTTGGAATATTGGAGGTTGGTGATCTCCATTGAAGCCTAAATATTGCAGAAGTGAATAAAGACTATTAAGGTCCTATTCTATATTCTAGAAGTAGTAGATTATAGAGATCCAAGAGATATCATTACCAACACTTCCACAATAAAAGTTTGAAGGAAATGTCTCATTGAGAAGACTAGAGAAGCTATGAGATTGAATACATTAGAGAGGTCTCAATGAGAAACAAGGAGAAGGCTTGGAGAGCCTTATTGTAAAGTTTGTAGAAGCCATTAAAGGAGTTACTAGAAGAACTCATTGGATAAATTCACTACCAAGGAGAAGCTATTGATAGTGAAGAATTTGGGACAATTGTCGCCATTTTACAATAAGCCCAAGAGAGAAGAATTTAGCAAGAAATTTTCCAAATTTTAGAGGAGACTAGTGAACACCTCAAGACTTACAAATTCTTAAGAAGAAGGCCTAGATTGAAGCCATAATTCGACATGGAGGTTGAAGGAGAACATAGATAGAATAAGCCTACCAAATCTAAGATATTTGGAGATTGCCTTTCATAGCTAAGAAGGCACATTTTAGAGATAGGGGTTTTTTGAATCTACAACAAAATACTAAAGGGTTCTTAGAGGAGAATCCCAACTACACTTTAGATTTCTATGGTAAATCTGAAGGAGAATTTGAAGTCATCTACTACCATTCCAAACAAAAACTTGGTGAATCAAAACACCAAGATATACATCATCTTTAGAAATCATTAAAGGTATGCAACTTAGGTACAAAGGGTTAATTACTTGAACACTTATATTCAGTTCATTACATAGCTAAATTAAGCACTTGATTAAAATCTAGAAGTTGCAAGAAGAAGGTTGTATTTTAAATTCTTCAAGGGAAGTGCATAAGAAAGTGTCTATTAAGGGTTATTACCTGCACATTAAAATAGGAGTTGATATATTTTGATAGAAATAAAAATATCATCTACCTATTTTATATATAAAAGCTAAAGAAGAATACATCCTACAGTATTAATTGTAGTGCAAGTTTCATATTACTCTTAAAAAGTTCCTTATAAAGAGGACATTATTCTTAGTTGAAAGTTGCAAAAATTATTGATGCATTCTTTAAGAGTTATTATTAGTGCATTGATAAGGTGAGTATACTATTGTACTATTATAGATTGTCTAAGTTATTACTCCTAAAGATAATTATGTGCATTGGTTGTTAACTTAAGGTGAAAACCAAAGGGCACAAAATCTATGTATATTAAAGTATCTAAAGACACTATTTAGTGCACAAAATTTGAAATTTAATGTGGCTTAAAGAAGCCACCAAGTAGATTGAAATTCCTCCAAGGAGTGGAGAAGAAGGCAGCCATTCAAATCATAGAAAGGAGCTAAAAAAATGAGACCTGGAGTGTCTCGGATTTAAGGTGCAAATAGAGGTTATTATAGGTTGATACTTGAGCACAAAACTCACCTCCTACTATTACATAAAAGGGAGAGATTAAGTGTCATAAGGATACTTTACATAGTTCTTGATCCTATCTACAATCATTCGATAGAAGCACTAGCAAGAGCCATTTGAAAGGGGATCAACATCTATCATTCATGACGAGCAAGCACCAGGTTAAGAGTTCATAAGAGACAAGCCAATGAAGGGCTTGATATCCACCATTGGTGCTAGAGAAAAGAGCCATCTTAAGGCTTGAAATATAGCTTGTATTGAGGTATCCAAAGAGACCCTATAATCCACCACATCAAGCATCTACAATAGCAAATTTCTACAAGCATCAAAGCCAATATAAGGACAACATATTAGCATAGTTATTATATATTACATTACAACTCATTACAACAAAGAGAAGGGAGATTTATCTAATACAAAAGATGCATTACTGTGGGAGAACTACCAACCAAGAGTAGCACCATAGAACCAGAGCCTATGCCTTGAAGGAGAGCACATTCTTTCACATGAAGTAAGTGTTGAGAGTAAGAAAATAGCTATGTATTCACTAGAAGAGAAGTTTATAAGGTTTGATAGATGTTGTAAGAGACTATACATGCAATTGTGATGGCCGCCACCTATCACAATCAATAGAGTACCCTAATTTTCACAAAAGAAACACTCAAGGTAATGCCTAAGTTTTGTATGTTGAAGGGCATCATTCAAAGCATATTTTTCATAGCTCATTGGTTGAATAAGGAAGGAGCGTTACTCAATACTGAAGAATTATTCATCATAGTAACGCCTCTAAGTGACACATGGGTGAAACTCCAAGGAGAAAAAAAACTACATAAGTGCCCAACCTACCAAGGGAAAACACAACGACAAAAAATACAATGAAGTCCAAGCAAAGTCAAAGGGGAGTGTAAGAAAAATTATAGCCAACATTAAAGCAAAGGTGCACTCAATAGAGAACACATTCAAATCCTAAAGCTAAGGAGTCAAAGGTGCATTGAAGGATGTCCATTAAATCCTATCATAAACTAGGGAGAGGATAGAACATGTTTCAAGCAATTCCGGTGCCCAGATATTTGTTGAGAAGAGTGAAGTCTTAAGAAATCCAACGTACTACATTACTAAGGTAATTTTGATATTAAATTTGCTTGCTTTAATTAAAGTAACATTGGAGTTATAAGGTGCTACATATATGGTCAAAATTACTACTGTGTTGAATAATAGAGCATTAGTAAGTTATAAAGCAAGTCCATTTTGAAGCATTATAATTGAGGCAATTATATTATTATAATATTTACAAATAAGCAAGTAGGAGATATAAGTCTATCAACCTTGGTAAACTCAATATCATTTTACAAATACTATTATTTTCTAACATTCTAAAAGTAGGGAGTTATAAGGCATACTGCACCAAACTATACATACTTGGAAATTAGAAAATTAAATTAATAGAGAAGAAAATCTATTGCTTACATATAGAATTGGAACTAATTGGTAACACTTGTCTCATAATCATACTAAAGAGATAAAAAGAAATCAAACTATAAGAAATTCATTAGGAGAGATAAGGTAAAATTGGAAGTTAATTATTATTCTCAAAACATTACAAAATCAACTCAAAAGGTGAACTAATTACTACTAAAGTCTATAGCATATTCTAAATTACTTGGGAGATATAAGGAATCCTACATAACCTAAATCTAATAAAGGATTTATCAAATTAGTTCATATACTTTAAACTAGGGAGTCATAAGGTAGACTACTACAAAGGTTCTATTAAAAGTATTTTCAAAATACTAAAAGAGCTCCATACTACAATGGAAAGAAGAACATATTATCACAAAAGAATGCAAGAACAAGATACACACAATACACCATGTCACAAATACAAAATTAGTTCTAGCATAAATAATTCTACAAAGTAGAAGAACATTTGGTATATTGACTCAGGTGCTAGTCATCACATGATAGGAAATTTACAATGGTTTGATTGCCTTGAAATTACTAATGGTTATAGGTTGAGAATTGCAGATAACAAGACTTATCCTATACATGGATATGGGTGTATAACACCTAATAAATCATTTTCAAACTTCCTACTACAAAAATTAATGTATGTTCCTAGATTAAAATTCAATCTTATTTTAGTAAGCAAGTTAGTGGAGAGTAGTAGGATGGTTGATTTCAGATACTTAAATGGAGTCAATATGTGTCTCATCATGAATCAAAATGAGATTGAAGCTACAAGATCAATATATGGAAATACATATGCTCTAGACTCAATTGAGAACTCACAAGACATTGTTGCATTTTGAAACAATACTAATACATTTCTTGAGGAACAGGTTGTAGACAACAAAGAACTTGTATATCATAAAAGCAGACAGGGAAATAGAAGATTCAAAATTAAAAGGATGATAGGACAAAAACACTATTCTCTACTCTCTCATATACAAACCACAAAAGAGGAGTTGATAAAGTTGAAGAACATCTAAAGATCGAAGATCCATATTGAAGACTAAAGTCTTCAATACCCAAATAATGTAATACATAGGGGTGTTAGAGTATATTCTATTATTTAGGTACATGTCAAAGTACCACCTTGGGTATATTTTTAGATTAGGAGTTTATCTTAGGTTACTTGAGGAAGAAGTAATAAATGCATAAGTTTCAATGTGCAATGATGTAAATGTACAAGGAGTCCACTTGTACATGAGTCATAGGAAAGGTAGTTAGGAAGAGTAAGAGCCAAGTAACATATCTTCTTATATATAGAACCTATAGTGAATAGAAGAATGTGTGTAGTAGAAGTGAGACTACTATTGAGTAGTGAGTAGGTATAATGTAGTTTCCATTAGAGTTCTGGAGAGTTAATTTACTCCATTACACTGCATTGTACTATTTTTACAACTTTCCATTAATAGCATATTTTAGTCTTATTGCAGAATTCTATTATATTAATTTTCTACATATTTTACATCTTGTGATTCTTTCCTCCATATCCTACATTATCAAAAGCTAGCAATATTCTCCCCAGAAATCCATAGGGAGAGCATAAAGATTCATCTAGACTAGAAATCAATTAACTTATTTTGTAAAGGGGTTGAAACTAGGAGTCCAAGGTATTATATAGACACCCCTTTATCCAAAAAACCAATTATATCTATAATCCATTACCCTATCTCTATCCACTAAATTAGAAAAGGAAACAAAAAATAAATTTTTGGGTAGGAGAGTTACTTGGAATTTTGTACTGGTCCACCAATCTTTAATGTATCCTTTGAGCTCCTCCAAGCCTAGTATTTTGACCTTGATTTTGTAGATAATTGTTCAAGTTTCATGATCAATCAGATCTAACCTAAATTCATCCTCTAAAATCCTAATAAAGGGTAGAGGTTCATCCACCCTCAAAACCAAATATCCTTGAGAGATATTTCTTCTTTTTAAGAGGATTTCCCACAGATGGTATACAAATAACCCTCTTTCTTCAATTCTTGATTGTAACTAGGGTTTGCATCCATTTTGTGAATACTGTAGCCAAATTTATAGCTTTGTTCCATGGCTTGACTCCACCTAGGGTTCATCCCCTTAATGCTTTTTGATAATTATTTGTTCCTTCTTATTTTTTGTCCTTTAATAGATAAAATAGAAAATATAGAACAATCAAGAGAGATTTTATGATCTAAAACTATATAAACAATAATTCAAATTTCAAACCTTATCTCTACCTCTATGGTAGAAGCACTACTGATGCTACTACTATCTAGTGGCACTTTTGCTGGTTGGTAGAAGCACTATCGATCTACAAAACTTTTGCCAACACTATTGTAGTTTTGTGGGGATTTTTCTTAGGACTTCTATTTGATAAAAACCTAAAAAATAGATAGAAATGAGGTGGAGTTAGTAGTAAAGGGTTATTTATAAATTTGTGGAGAGTGTATGGATCCCTTGACTAACATCAGACCCTTGCTCAAAGGATTAAAATAAATAGATTCCAAATGATAAAATGATGAATATGAGTTTGGTGGTAAAAGTGCCACTCAAGGAATGATAGTGCTACCAAAAATTGTTCTAGATGATGACACTTTTGCTTTCTATAATAGATTGTAACCATGGAGTGCTCCAATTTATGTAGATGTAATAAAATAAGTTTTTGGATGAAATATTTTTTGACTTCCAAATGATTTAATGGGGATTTCTGAATAGGGGGTGCATGGGTATTGATGGATATAGTAGGATAATATAATTGATGATATAAGATGCAACTATGATAAAATGAAAGCAAAGTGATAACTAAGTAGACACAATATTTTATAAACAATCAAGGTTAGTTTACAATGATCAAATGATTACAAATCAACAAACCAAAGATAATGATAGATATAAGAGGAGAACACAACCAACCAGGTATAAGCATCATTGTAGTGTCAAGAAACTTTATTGATACACCTTATGGTGATTAAGTAGATGATTTTGCTATTACTTGAAATGATTGAGATAGAGCAAGATATCCGTATTCAATTTGACAAGGCTTTACTATTATTAAAATTTCATTATTAAATTTGGTAAAACTTCACTATTGCAAATGATCATCTATGGGTTGGTCTCCCATAATGAATAGATTTATAGATATCCATGGCTCCTTGGAGGATGGTTACATTGAGGTTGATGGGACTAGTTGAATATAGGTTTCCAAAAATGGTTCAATATGTAATTAATGGAAGTAAGATTGAAAAGTACAATTTTAGTACTTTGGATTGCTATTGGAGCTGAGATCAAAATGATGTGATCAAGTTCATATTTGGTTTATGGTTTGGTAGGTACTAATTGTTTTCATTTTTATTTTTTAGATTTGATAGTAGATAGAACTGGACACAATAGTAATGAAATGATCTTGGTGTTTTTGGGGTTTGAATTGACATCAAGGGAACCTTGAACTATGAATATGAATCTATGACTTATGGGAGGTGCATACCCACTAATCACAGCTCAAACCATGACATTGAATGGATTAGATATTTACTTCAATCCAATCTCTAGAGTAGGCTAGTATACCTTGTTAGTTATTTTATATGTTGACTAAATTAAGCTCAACTAAATGTGTAGGTTTAGGGATAGAAATGAGATAAGGGTTAGAAATATAGTTGAGAAAATAATGGATGGATAGAGCTAACAATATTGACAAATATCAAGAATCCGTTGATCAATCATATTTCCAGTATGCCACACTTGAGAGTAACAACAATCAAAACTTAGTATATTCACCATTAAAATAATGAAATGCTCAAAAAAATATTTCAAACATCTAAAATCCTAATAATACAAATAATAGAATTAGATAAACACTTAGACTAACATAAATAGAAGTCTTCTGCAACATTTATTTAGGCATGAACCATTCCTAGTTGCTCCAAATTAACAATCCAATATCAACAAAATTGATTAATCTTGATAGCAGTAGCAAAAATGCATTCATAAAATAAACTCACAATTAATGAAGATAAAAGCTAGAGGCAAACATCCAAGTAATGCTCCTTATATTGATATCCTAACAATAACAGTAATATATTAATCAAACACTCTAGAGCTGGCCCTTAAACATGAGGGTTCGACCTCTTTATATAGATTTTACAATGGTGGTACAAGATTGGAAATATTACAAGGATTTTTATTGCCAAATCAGCAGAGTGTTGAGGTGGCAGTCTCTCATGAATTTTCAAGAAAAAAATGAGTTGTACTCCATGAACACTACACCTCTGAGCTCTGCAAGTTGTTCGGATCTCAACTGAATTCAGTGGTTGGAATAGTTACAGGTCAATCTAGATTGTCCTTTGTTATTGAGAAAACTTTTTTCCATTGATCTATAACTAAAAATACAGGTGAGTCTTGATTTTGGTGATGTTCAATATTATTAGGTCCTTTCCACTGCATTTGTTAGGTTATGCTACTTGCTTTCATATTTAGAATTTGTTACTTCATTTTTTCCAAGTTAGGTTTGATTATGTTGACCACAAAATACGAGTTATGGAGTGCCTTGTATCATTTCAAAAAATTCATAGGTTCGAATTCCACAGGGCCAGGTTTGACCATATTGACCATGAAATGAGGATTTCATAGTGATCAATGTCCTTTTAGGGAATCTGCTACTTCAGTTTTCAGCAGGTCAAGTTTGACTAGTTTGACCACATATTTCACATTCTGGCGAATTTTAACGTTTCTGACACTTAGTTGTCTTTTTGCAAAAAATGACATGCTTGTGATCCTCCACCATGAAAATTGACCTCGTGTTGGTGTCACTCTTCTGAATTATGCAACTCCAATTTTTTCTAGGCATTGTTTGACCGTGTTGACTGTGGATTCTGCACCTTAGTGGAGTTTATCATTGATTTTGCACTTTCTTGAACACTTAGCCAATTTTACAAAATTTTGCTATGTAGCCTTTTGGGTCTACATTTTGGTGCCTCCTAGGGAGAATTTATAACAAGGCTTACAAACTTATATCCTTATCCATTGGGTACTAGAGTCAAAAATAAAATAAAGGGGTGAGTTAGCACCACCTCCATGTACCTCTGCAATTCATTGTATTCACTTTTTATAATTGACCTTCTTACAGGTAAGCATAACTCACTCCAACTGGTTGCAGACTATGCTTATAGGAACAACTTTCTTGTAAACCCCACTCTCTTAAGTCACTATTGGAAGACTCAAAGAGTAATAGTTCACATGAAAACCATGCTTATAAGTAGCTGTTATTATACACAAAATGCATGAAAACATATTCCTTTATATACTTGGCCAAATGCAACTTCACGACCTTTTCATGTCTAGACAGACTCATGGTTCCTTTACCTTATGACATTGTCAGAATTAAAAAAAAATATTTTTTTAAAACTTCCTCTATGGCTTATTCTACTAATTAAAATTATCAAAAAATTTTGAACTATGGTACAACAAAATAATTGGCATTCTCATGCCTTTATTGCTGGTCTTGATCTTTGGCGGTATCCTCTACCATATCTTAATCTGAGATGTTTATGGTTCTATATTCTTCTTCAACCTCTTCCTCCTAATCTTCCTCATGTGTATCTTCTTGTTCTTCATCTTCATTTCCCTCCTCCTCCTAGTCTTCTACCTATTCACCTTCTTGTTCTTCTTCCTCCTCTGCTTCCTCTGATTTTCTTTTCAATCTCATGGGATAGCTTGGGGTAATCACCATACATAACCTTTAGGGTTGGTCTGAGAAACTCAAAATTAAAAGTATAATAATATTGTGTTCTACTCAAAACCCTTGTCCAATAATACACTAGTAATTGCTGCCCCTCTACATCTTTGTTAGTTATTGATATCCAAGGATATTGGTCCTTAGTGGTATTGAAGAACATCCAAACCAAATTAGAGCAATGTCTAAATTTTAGGTTCTCTTCATCTTTCTTCATATTCACCAGCTGCTCATGCATTCTATTGGTAAGAAACGTGGGCTAGTTGAATTAAATTGGGACATTGTTGCTATCCCTTGACTACGACATGTACATTCTGATGTTGAAGATACAATATGCAGTGGCCAATTGCTAGTATTTTACCTCCAGGTCTGACTCTAGGTTGGCTATTATGGCTAACATGGAATACAACTATGGGTGTATGAATTCACTAGTAGGAATGGGAGTTATGGGCAAGGCTTCCCTAGACACGATGGTATTAAACTGGCTATACACCCAGGTTCTAAAATGGCTACCATTTTGTGCACAATTTCTCAGAGAGTAATACTTGGCCTGCTATTCTAAGATAAACTCTCTAGGGGGTGTAGAGGGTTTCTATCCCATTGCAAATAGATCTCAGTAAGTATTCAATAATATGAAATAGAACCTTACCATGGGACGTTCTTACAGACCTAGATGCAGGGTCATAATTTTTCTATGGCGGAGACTAACTCTAGATAGGGATGTACTGTATCACAAATATAATAAGCAAGTAAAGAATACATAGACCCAATAACTTGGTCTAGAAGAGGCTCCCCCTTGAATAATTTATCTTTGTATCCCCATCTTAGGTTATCTCTGGTTGAGTACGTCATCCTTATATCTATGACCCCTACCTTATTGTCTGTGTAATATGGTATTTCCCCTTTGATAGATTTCCTAGTCTATTTTGTTGAAGATGATGCCATTTCAGCTTCTGAGTAACTCTCTCTCTTCACAAATTGCTTTGGGAAATATGCAATAAACTTTTCTCAATAGTGCTCTAGTTCCTCAACTCGATTGCTTACAAATGACTAGAAATTTGAATCTGCTCGCTTAAATAGGTTTTCACAAAATCCTTCATCATTAATGAGAATGAGTGGGCGATTACCTCCCATGATTTCAAATGAGCAAATCATATGTTATGAAGCATGGCTTTTTAGTGAAGTATGCATCTTTGATTGGATATAATTTGTGATAGATAGCGGTAAACTATCCATTGGTACACTTCTCAAGGCACATTTATTTACCCATCTTCATGGTGGAATGATGAACTCAGTGGATTTTAACGCTATACTTTCTTCTCCTGATTTCACTTGTCTAAAAATGCATGTTCCTTTTGGTGCTTCCCTTGAAGTTTTGCCAGTTGTATTTTTGCAATGGTAACTTTGACCAAATTAACTACAAATTTTGAGACTTTACCAGTTTTGGAAACTATTAAAGGATTTTGGCCTTTTGAAAAACTTTTTTGAACTTTGAATTTTGCCATTCTGGATTCCGATAAGTGTTGTTTGACCATTTTGACCATGGATTCTATATTGCAATACCTCCTTGTGGAGTATGTCATAGTCATTTTTGCAAGCAAAAAAATGACCTCCTTTCCTCCATTTATTTTTTTGGACTCGATAAAAAAATACATAAATAAAATATAATACAACATATGTACATATATTACAATAGGAGACTTCTCTAATTAAAATAAAGTTTGATATGATACCCATTTACAAGAATGGGATGTATGTTTCCTCTTTGATCTTGGAGCTGGAAGGCATTGTTCTCCTTTACTTCAATAATATTTAATGGTCCTTCATAGAAAGAATCAAACTTTTGGTGATTGTCTGGCTTAGCATTTTCAACATTCCACCTTAGCACTGAATCTCCTTATTTGAAATTTTTGAACCTTCGTTTATTTTGCAAACCATTATTTGGTGTTCATGGAGTATTTTTGAAAATTTTTATAAGCATGAGCTCTTTGTTCTTCCAAGTGGAGCAGATGCATTAACCTAGCCTCCAAAATTTTTTGATGAAGTTCTGGATCTTGGCTGGCCCATTTCAAATCTGGTATCTCTAGATGAGTAGGTAGAACAACCTCCTTACCATAAACCAATGTATAAGGAGATGTATTAATAGACCTCTTAATGGTGATTCTATATACCCACAAACCCTGGTCAAGTAATATATGCCAACTCCTTTTGTTCTCTTCCAGTGCCCTTTTTAGAATTTTGAGCAAGTTCTTATTGGTAGATTCCACCAATCCATTTCCTTGAGGGTAATAGTTAAAATAATTCTTTATATTTATGCCATACTTTCTTGTGAACTCAATGCATTTTACACCTATGAAATTTGGGCTATTGTCACTCACTAGTGCCTTCGAAATTCCAAACCTTGTGATCAAATTTTCTATAAAATCAATCACTACTTCCTGGTATGATTTCTTAGTTGGAATAGCCTCAACCCATATAGTGAAACAGTCAGTGGCAGTAAGGATGAATTTGTGACCCACTGATGAATTGGGATTAATGACTCCAACAAATTTGAGTCCCCATTGTTGGAAGGGCTCCCCTACCTAAATTGGTTTGAGCGCAAATGTTGCATTCTTGGTTCTTCCCACATACCTTTGACACTTATCACATGCCTTAGCTACCTTGAAAATATTTGTAAAGATAGTGGGCCAGTAGTATCCTGCTCTTATTATTTTCATAATAGTTATTCTTCCTAAAAAGTGACTCCAAATAGGCCTCCATGAAATTCTTCGATGACCTTCTATTTTTCATTATCCTTTAGACATCTTAGGAGTACTCCATATAGGTTCCTTTTGTACAAGCCTTTCAAAAGTAATACATTCTTCAAAGCCTGCATATTGAATACCCTCTACTGTTAAGGGTTAAGAACCTGTGGACATACTTCTGACTGGAAGTAGGCCATCAATTGATCTACCCAATTGGAATTTCTTGGAAGACTATCATTTTGATCATTCTCTATTCCTTTACAAGCCACTGTCTGTTTTGAATCTACCTTAGCTATGAGTTCTTGGCATAATGGTCTTCCTTTAACCAGCTTGGTAGGATGGATTTATACATCATACTCTTGTATTTTAGTAATCCATACAACTCTTTTATCGCTCAGTTCCCCTTGAAGTTCCTTACATCTAGGTGCACCACGTAGACAAGGGTCTTGCTTTGAACTAATTACTGCCTAAACTTATTTAAAGACTTCATTACAACAAACACCTGCCTCTCAATAAAATTGTAGCTTATCTAATACTCATGCAAGGTTTGAATCTAGAAGAAGATGGAGTGCTCCTCTCCATATCATATTTTTGAGTGAGTACTGACGCATAGCTCTCTTCATCTCCATAGGCATACATAATAAAATTCTTGGTGAAGTTAGGATTAATCAATACTGGTGCAGTTGCAATTGCTTGCTTTATGGCTTTAAATACTTGTTTTCTTTTATCAGTCCACTTGAATTCCATGTTCTTCTTGTATAATTTTAAGATGGGCCTGACCACTTGAGCAAAGTTCTTGATGAACTTCCTCACAAAGTTGATTTATCCAAAGAAGGACTACAACCCTTTATTTTTTGTAGGTAGGGGAAGGGCTAGAATTGATTTTATTCTATATGGATCTATTGCCAGCCCATTTTTGGAGACTACATGCCCAAATAATTTACCTTCATGGACCTCAAAGAATGATTTATTTGGATTAAGAGATGCCAAACTCTCTGCACTTTTGAAAAAATTTCTCCAAATGTTCAAGATGTGATTCCTTCTTGTGAGAAGACACTATCATATCATACAAATAAATCAAAATTATTTTATTGATTAGTTCTCTGAAAGCATAGTCCATGACCCTCTGGAAAGTGGCTCCTGCATTGGATGGACTGAATGGCATTCTCTAATAAGAAATTGTGCCCCACTTGGTGGTGAAATCTATTTTCAACTGATCTTCATCCTTAATCCAAATTTGGTTGTATCCAAAGAAGCCATCTAGTAAGGAATATCTTTTCGCTCCTAACACCATTTGCAAAATTTGATCCATTTGGGGAAGCGAATAATGATTCTTCAGAGAAGCTCTATTCAAGTTTTGGAAATCTACACATAATCAAATGTCTCCATTCTTCTTTCTTACTGTTATACTTACTATGCTATAGTAACTATAATTATTACCTCATTTGGTAATTTGTAAGATTCTCCTAGGTAGATTTAATTTACCTCATGGTAAAAAGTAGTTTTTTACTTTTACTATTAGTTTATTACTTTTTACTTTTGACTTGGATATTATCTTGGATAGCAGGTTAGTCATTGTAGTCAATTTGACTACGTTGTTAGTAGTTAGTGCTTACTTATCAAAGCGCGTTAGTTGTTAGTTGTTAGCTACAATTATTATATTGTTAGCGTGATTAACTCCTAAGACTATTGTTAGTTTTCTAAGGGTTATTTAAGCTCATGATTATTCAATAATATTTTAGTCTTCGCCTACGCCTATGCTCTAACATTGGTATCAGAGATTTTGACGAACTCACATGGGCATCCTTCAGCACTAGACAAGGCAACTTAGTCACTCAAGAAGACTAGACCAGGGGGGTTCAAATACCAAGTTGGGACCCCCCCTGGATAGGACCCACTTACCGAGGTGATTTTTACTAGACTCCTCCTACCTTGCATGCATCCCAAGGTATCTTAAAACCTGCACAAGGTGGCATGGAATTTCACATGATCTGACCCAAAATGGAAGCTTAGGATCCATCAATAGGAATCTTGGAGTACTGAAATCCAAGCAAGGTGGCTATCCCACCATGACTAGCACTGAAAACCAACCTGACAAGTGGCCAGGTAGCTGGCGCTGACAACCAACCTGACAAGCTGTTAGGTGGCTGGCATTGATAGCCAGCTTGACAAGGTGCTAGGTGAGTAGCACTGATAGCCTTGCAAAGTTCTACAAGGGCTATCTCGCCCCCTCAATGGGGTGTGCTCTAAGGTAGTCATTATGCTAGAGCTAGCGACACTAACAATATAATGGTTGTTAGTCATCATATACAAGCTATCCTCGCAATCCTAACGCGTAATGGAGTACAAGATTTTACACATGCACAAAAACCATGCACACCTATGATAGCGACCCGATGATCCACTGACCTACTAGTGTGAATTCTGAGGAACTCTGACGTGGTAGACCTGTAAGACCTATGAGCATGGAATTTCATGTGACACAACAAGACTAGCTGACGTCACCTTAGGCATAAATATCGAGGTGCTAATGTGGTAGTCGAACTGGCAAGACTGATGTGGCATAAATATTGAGGTACATGTGGTGAACCTTGCTAACATGGCAACATTAATGTGGACATGTGGCGGATAACGAAGAACCTTGGATTGCTGACTTGGAAAATTTGAATCTTGAGACCGACTGCTAATGTGGACCAACTAGCTGACTACTGATGTGGTATGGATGCATGAGAAGCTGACGTGGACCTTTGGGTGTACACTTGGCATCTTATGATTGGCTGGATATTTTGAATAGGTGGCGGTTTACAATTTGGTGCTCTGAGTGATAAAAAGTGGTTCGAGCGATTTCTCGAAGGCAATCAATAGGTAAAGGGCATAATCTTGGTTTTAAAGCACCCAAATACGCCTACATGGGCAATTTGGGATAATTACCACTAAAAGTTTTAAAACCTTTTGAGGGAAGGCCACAATTTCAATAATCGTAGGCCTCCCCTCTATAACCATCGAGCGCTCTAACCCGACTGGTGGCTAGGGCCTACGGTAAGTTGTTGCCCAATAGGTTGGGAGTTCGACTCCTATCGGGCACAACAATTTTTTTTTTATAAAAATAAGAAGGCATGCGAGGTCACATGCGCCCCTGCACGCATATTATAAAAGGTTTGATTTTAACACCAAGGTAAATTTTGTTTTTAATTTGTTTTTTTAAATTAAATTATATATATATATATATATATATTTTCAATAATTTAAATATAAATTATGTTTTTAAAAATCATTTTTTTATAAATTGATTTTTTAACAAAACATAAGTTTATTTTTATTATTAATTCAACTTATATGATTAAAATTTTTATTTAAATTTTGCACGTTAAAGAAAAAAAAAGGGAGACCTATAAGACATTTTTTTTTGCAATTTCTAACAAAAGAGTGTTTTTGTTTTTCTCCAAGAGGGGAATATAAGACAAATAAATAGCATATTTTTTTTGCAAAATTAGGGAACCTTAAAAATCTTCTCAAAACCTTGTTAATTTTGCAACATCAAAGGGGGACACAATTAAGAACATTGATTCTTTCTTGCAAAATAGTAACACAAGGAGACGCAAAATTTACAGAATCCCAAGTTAAAATTTGTGCATTTGTTTTCTCCAAGGAGGGATATAACACAAGAAATCACACATGTTATTTTTTGTAAAATTGAGAAGATATTGAAGACCTTGGGTCCATAAAAGACACACTGGTTCTGGAAATCCTTTCAAACGCGGGTCGTGTGTCGACTTAACTTGAAAGAAAAACTACTTTGTGAATTTTGCAAATCAAAGGGGGGAAGACAAGAAATTGTATTTCTTTGCAAAATTGTAACACAAAGTGAGGAGCACTTAAAAATCAAAACTTGTTTATTTTGCAAACACAAAAATGAAAGGCAATTGTTTTATGCCACATTATTTAAAAAATTGAAAAACAAGAGGAGACTTTGAATATCAAATTTTTACACAACACAAATCAAAATTTTGTTGCAAAAGTTGGTAATAAGGTGCATTTTGATATTACTCGACACCTTTATTACAAATTGGCAAATTAGGTGCATTTTTTATTGCATCCGACACCTAAGTGATAAAAATTTTATGGGTACTCTTTGATTGATTATTGCAATAATTTCTTGTTATTTGCAATTATAAATCATCAAAATCAAGAGCACTCAAAACCCCAAAATTTCACAATAATTTGTGTAATTCATTTCACAAGTATAAGCCATTTTTAAAATTTATATTCTCTCCATACAACCCTAAAATTCACTCTTATTTGTTTGGCTCAATTTCCTCAAACTGATTATCCCTCTTCAAGAGGATTTTTAGGCAAGTGCCATTAAATATATTTTTGAGTGAATTCTCTTTCATTTCTTATTTTTTTGGCTTAAATATCCTCAAATTGATCATCTTTCTTCAAAGAGAGTTTTCAGGAAGGTGCTATTAAATACCAATTAAGAGTGACACAAATATCATCTTGGTGCAAATTCTAGAACCTTCATCATGACAACTATCAACAAATACCTAAATGATACATAATTGTTTAAAGGTTCTAACTATTCATCATGGAAAACCAAGATGAAGTCCATCCTTACTGTAGAGGAAATATGGGATTTAGTGGATGGCACTGAAACAAGACCCACATCAATAGGAGCAGATTAGAAATCATAGGACAAAAATAACAATCGTCTTCTCATGTTGATTCTCCTAGCTACTACTGATGAAATATAGCCTCACATAAGTGAAGCCAAAACTGGTAAAGATGCATGGGACACATTAAGTACCATTTTTGAAGGTAAGAATAAATAGACTATTCTAAACCTTCAAACTCATCTTCATACACTCCATATGAAGTCAAGCGAAGGAGCAGAGCTATTCCTTTGCAGAGTGGCATACATGAAGTCAAAGATGAATGCTTTAGGAGAAAAAGTAGAATATAATATTCTAACTTTAGTAATATTGAGGGCTTTTCCAAAATCCCAAGATGATAATAACATCCCTTAATGTATCTCAAAGAACAGTCACCTTTGTGGAGTTAGTCAATTTGCTTCAAACGGAGGAAGCAAATCAGCTCCAAAGCGATGAAGTGTCAAAAAATATTCTTTACTCAAACAATCAGAGTGGAAAGAAGAAAGGAAACTTTCAGAAGGGAGGATCATATTCAAAATATAAGGGAAAGCAACCTCAAAAGAAGTTTTGCACAAATTGTAAAAATGACAACCATGACACCAATAGTTGTTGGTTTAAAAACAAGCAAAAAAAAATGGCAAAGGTACATCACAAAGGTAAAATAGACAAAGAGGTAATGTTGCTAGTGAAGTGTCTGATTCTGATTATGATTCTGGTTTAGAAAGAGCACACAAAGTGCTCATGGCTCAAATAGCATTTTAAGGGAAATAAATTTGTCACCCTAGGCAAGCACCTTTCCAAACCTCTTCTTAGGCTTCATAAATAGCAAATGTTTTTGTTTTAAGTACTTGCAATAAAGGGGTGATTATACCTCTTTTAGGCTTCATAAAATAGTAAACTCTTTTTGATTGAAGTACTTGTAACAAAAAGGGGAGATTTTTTGGTGTAAATTTGCCTAGGAGGCAATCTTTGTAAAAACCTTAAACAAGCTTCATGAGTTGCACATATTTTGCACTTAAGGGAGGATAAACATTTCTTTTCCTACTTCAGACAATTTTTTGTAAAAAATGAGTAAGACTTATAAGGGTGCATTTTCGGTAGCGATTGACACCTTAGTAACACTTCTTGTAGAAATTCCATTACAACATGTTTTGCAACAAGTGAGGAAACTTATAAGGGTGCATTTTTGATAGCGACCGACACCTTAGCTACCTTATCAAAAATTTTGCAAAATCATATTGTAATAGAATGAACCTTGTATGTAGTGATCTACTCTAGTACACCTAGCGGTTGCAGTGGCTGGTTACCCATGCAATCTGGTTGGATGACAAGATTACAATAAGGACATTTGTTGATGTGAAAACAAAGTGAGGAATGACCCAATTTTTGCTTAGAGTAGACAAAGCACTGTGATAGAGCCTGATCTAGAGAAAGAGCCACCAAATCAGCATCTTCTTCACTATATTGGGGTGTTATATACATTACTCAAATAATGTAATAAGGGGGGATGTTAAAGTTACTATGCTACAATAACTATAATTATTACCTCATTTGGTAATTTGTAAGGTTCTCCTAGCAGATATTAAGTGCATCAAATGATTCCATTAAATCCCATACTTTGTTCCTATAAGAATTTAAATAGTGATGTTTACTGTTGCACTTTTTTGTTACTTGGTTGACCACTAGCTTTGAATTGCCAAAAATGTCTAATACTTTGATTCCTATTTTTTCTGCTTGCATCAATCCCAAGCACAAAGCTTCATACTTTGCAACATTATTTGCACAAACCCATGTGAATCTGAAAGAAAAAATCTTTACTCATTATGAAGGAGATTTCAACACTATGCCAGCTCTAGCTCCTATTTGCATCTTGCTCCATCAAAGTGCATTGTCTAGACCTCTGTTTATATAAGTTACTGATTAAATATGGCAGGGATATTCTTATCAACTTATACGGAGATACTGTACGTGCCTAGACCAGTTTTTGATAGAATATAATCATCCTTGAAAGGTAAATCATCTTCTATTTCTAAATATTCCAATATTTCTACCAAATCTGGTTCTTACATCAACAAATGATTGTACAAGTCTTCCTATATTTTTCCAATGTGGAAGGACATAGGATTTTTTGAGGTTATTATTATCCTTTTGCCTTTGTATAGGACTATCATAGTGGAGTAGTCTAGATACATATATCCTCCCATCTTGACCGTGAGTTATCTTAAAAGGTAGATTCCAAAATAAGGCTCCAGGTCTACTACCATAATTTTTTGAACAATGGTAATTTTTGGGGCTTTTAGCAACCTCATCAATACATACTTTATTACTCCTACGGTATTTATAGGGGTACCATCAAATTCTAAAACTCCCTAACAAGATATTGTATACTTCATACCCATATCATCACAAAATGCTTTTGGCATAATAGTTGTTAAGGTGCTTGAGTCTATCATACAATTATGGACCATCCATCCTTCCATTTTGAGAGCAATATAGAATGGAGGAGTCTTGTTCTTTAGGGTGGTAGGAGACATCTTTTCCTTATATTGTGTTATATTGAAGATAGTGGCAATTTATTTCCCTTGGGACCTTTTATGGAGAGATTCTTTCAACAGATTGATTTAGCCAAGTAAGAAAATAGTATCATATAGAATTACTCTAGATGGAACTCTTTTTAACTCATCCATAATATTATATACATGTTGAACTAGTGGAGTTCTTTCATATATTTTTTCTAGTTCTCCATAGTTCTTTATGTACTACTGAGTAGCCTCGATTCTTTGGTATTTTGTAATGGAAGGGAAACTTAGTTTTTCCTGGGCTTCCTTTCTTGCATTTTCTTGCTCTTTGTTTCTTTCTTTCTCACCTCCTCTAGGAATGCTTACCTCCCTCTCTTGTCTCCTGGGTACTAGGAAATTGGTCATTCCCTTGTAGTGGTTCTTCCATATTCTTCTATGAAGGAACTTGGAAACTACCCATATTCTATGGGTCTAATTGCAAGGGTTTCTTTCTAGACCTGGTCATTACCGAGAATTATTTTTCTTCAAGAAAATATTATTCAGTCATGACTTGATTTTACTATTGCAACATATTAACTCTCCCCTTCTGGTTTATTTTTGATCTTTCCATGGCTTGTTGAACATGACATTGGTACATAGCACAAGATTATGAATCATGAGGATCATTGCATATGATACACCACACGTTAACAAGACTAGTCTTAGGAGCATATTCTTGATCTTCTTGATTTGCATTAACTCTAATTCTTGCACTATTGCTAGTAACAAGATTTTGATCTCTAATGATATAGGGGAATCTCCTTGGTTGAGACCTTTATATCTCTATTTTATCCATTGCATTCATATTATTGTTTAGTATTTTTAGAGTACTCTGAATATCAAGTAGAACGATTGATTCTTGAGGTTCTTGAGATGGAAGTGGCAAAAAGGGAATTGAAGGAGATGTTATTTTAGGAGGAAAAATTGGAGTCATTTGAGGGAGTGGTGATGATAAAGGAGGAGGGTCCATTTAGAAATATGTACTTGGATGAATTTGGGTATTAGGAATATCAGAATAATAAGGCATTACAATTTTTGAAGGTAACCTTCCTACATTGATGAGGATATTCTCAATCTACACAGCTGCATTATAAATTTAGGGGAAGATGTAGACTCTGTACTGTTGAGTTTGTAACCCGATTTTTGACCCAAAAGTTCTTATATAATACATAAAAGTAAGATGGGCAATGGGCCTAGATTCAGGTGGATTTCTTTTCTAGGTTCTACTGAATCTTAGATTAAAATATGAAATTGACTCATGCTAATGCTTTTGCATGGATGTGAACTAGTCTAGGAGAGAAAAGGGATCAAAAAAATCATTGAATTCTTCTAAAAAAGGCTTTTCTAATTCATCCCATGAAGTGATGATGTTATCTTCTAAGGTCCTAAACCAATGAAAGATTTTCCCTCTAAAGGATAGGGCTAGGATTATGACAATCACATCCTCATTTTTGATAATATGAATTACTGCTAGATTGAGGATATCTTGGCAATGCTCGTACACAGTTTTGTATAATACATCATAAGTGGGTATAGCTTTGGATACAACTTGAGGGATATCATGCATATGGGCAAGTATCAGGGGGCCACCTATATTCCAATTGGGATATTTCTACAGAGGTTGGTTTGGAGCTGCGTTCACCATATTTCTAGGTATTGTTCTTGCTGGAGGTGGTCTTGGATGTACTTCAAGGGGTGGTCCAACTAGAACTTCTTGAAAATCTAATTTAAGATTTTGTATAACAGTGGATCCTCTTAAAGGGAGATTATAATAAATAAAATATTCTAGATTATTTTTTGTAGATGACCTAGTATTCATGAAAAAATATGAGCTACTGGAATAGCTTTTCTAATTTATTGCATTCAGGGGAGTCACCAAGTGAATTTATAGTTCACATCTTAACGAGGTCAAGACAATTCACTGAATCTTGATTTCTATGGGAGAGATAAAAAAATAAAACTTTATGGGTTAACTAATGTCCTTGTAAATATGGTCCCACTGAGTGTGCTAGAACTATTGGGGTTTGAATTGACATCAATGGAACCTTGAACTATGACTATGAATCTATGAATTTTGGGAGGTGCACAACCACTAATCATAGCTCAAACCTTGACATTGGATGAATAAGAGATTTACTTCAATCTAACCTCCAGAGTAGGTTGGTATACCTTGTCAATTATTTTAGATGTTGACTCAATTAAGCTTAACTAAATGTGTAGGTTTAGGGATAAAAATTAGATAAAGGTTAGAAAAATATTTGAGAAAATAATGTCTAGATAGAACTAACAACATTTAAAAATATCAGGAAGCCATTTATTAGTCACATTTCCAGTATGCCACACTTGAGACTAACAACAATCAAATCTTAGTATCTTCACCATTAAAATAATGAAATGCTCAAAAAACTATTTCAAACATCTAAAATGCTAATAATCCAAATAGTAGAATTAGATCAACACTTAGACTAACAAAAATAGAAATATTTTGCAGTATTTTTTTAGGCATGAACCATTCCAAGTTGCTCTAAATCAACAATCTAATATCAGAAAAACTGACTAATCATGATAGCAATAGCATAAATGCATTCATAAAATAAACTCACAATTAATGAAGATAAAATATAGTGGTAAACATCCAAGTAATGCTCCTTCTATTGATATCTCAAAAATTACAGTAATATATCAGGAAAACACTCTAGTGTTGACCCTTAAACATGAGGGTTCAACCTCTTTATATATTTTTTACAATGATGGTACAAGACTAGAAATATTACAAGGATTTTTCTTGCCAAATCAACAAAGAGCTAAGGTGGTGGTATCTTATGATTTTTCAAGAAAAAATGAGTTGTACTCCATGAAAACTACACCTCTACAAGTTGTTCGGCTCTCAACTAAATTCAAAAACTGGAACAGTTACAGGTCAATTTGAATCATCCTTCATTCTTGAAAAAAATTTCCACCATTGATCTATAACTAAAAATGCAGGTGAGTCTTGATTCCGATGACGTTCGATCTTCTTAGGTCCTTTCTATTGCATTCATCTAGTTCCAATGCTTGCTTTCATATTTAGAATCTGCTACTTCAAATTTTTCCAAGTCAAGTTTAACTGTGTTGACCGTAGAATAGGAGTTCTAGAGTGCCTTACATTGTTTCACAAATTTTTTTGGTTCAAATTTTGTTGGGTCGGGTTTGACCATGTTGACTGTGGAATGAGTATTTTGCAGTGATCAAAATCCTTTTACAGAATTCGCTACTTCAATTTTTGCTAGGCAAAGTTTTATTGGTTTGACCACAAATTTCACATTATGGTGTATTTTAACCTTTCTAACACTTAGTCACCTTTTCACCAAAATTGGAATGCTTGTGATCCTTCATTGCAAAAATTGACCTTGTATTGGTATCGCTCTTTTGAATTCCACAAATTTGATTTCTGCTAGGCACTGTTTGACCATGCTGACTGCAGATTCTGCACCTTAGCAGATATTATCATTGCTTTTGCACTTTCTTGAACACTTTTACTTTTCTAAGTATGTAGCCTTTTGGGTCTGCAGGTGCTAGTGCCAAAATAACTATTGTAAGGTACTTTGGAAAAATAGATTTAAAGTTTTGCAAAAACACTACTAAGAAGTAGAAGCACCATCAATGTTATTTCCTAAGTTTTGGTACCTTTGCTTTCAGAGCAATTAATGCTCCTAAATTAAGCTTTGATATGATTAACTTGGTTTAGATGCTTGATTAATTAGCTATTGAGGATGCTGATAAGTTTTATAGACTTGATGATGTACTCAAATTTGGGTTTTTACATTTACCCTTTTTTATGTACTTATTGGATGATGAATATTTTAAAACATGACATGTATGCCCCAATATTGAGATAGATAGATTTGCTATTGCTTAGGATTTGTGATGTAAGATATCTAATGCTTTTGATTTGTTTATTATTGATGATGTTAAATTTTTCCTTTCTGACAACATTAAATGCTACTGTGCCCCGGTGTGCCCCTCAAGTTTTGAAGGGAAAATTAAGTGTGACCAAGTAAACTTGAATTTACCATATTTCACATTGCTATAGTGATGAAAGATTAAGGACAAGCAACAAAAATTGACTAGGATGGGATAGGAGTAAAATGATTAGGATGTAAAAATAAAATCCTAATGGTCATCATGCAAACAAAGTGAGAACACCACTGAGAGGAGGGTAGGTTGAGGTAGGAACTTTATAAATTTGTATTTTTTCAAATTTTAGTCTCAATAAATATACCCAAAGGAAAGGGCAATGCTTTTGTGCATTGGCATAAATTTTAATAAATTTGTATTTTTTCATTATTTGATAGTACTTTTACTATCATGGAGATGCTTTTTATTGCCTAGTGATGCTTTTATCATCCTATGGTGCTTTTGCTAAAGGGTGGTGCATTTTCTAGCTTTGAGAATTTTTGTTAAGTTTACAAATTTTGAGGAGACTAAAGGGTGATGAGTTTTGAAGGTTGTAAGAGAGACTATAGAATTTGGACTATTGAGAGAGATGGAACCATGCTCTAAATATGAAATAAGAGATAGTATATTTTGTAGATCAAACTTTGCTAGTGGTAGTAGGGATATGTCATATGTCCCTTATTATTTAGATGGAGTTTGATAGGGCATTATTAACTACCCTAGTAGAGTAATGCTATTACGAGATAAATACCTTCTAGCTTTCTTATGGAAAAATGATCATCATATTGGAGGACATGTGGTAGATCCTATGGGTGGCAATCAAAGGGGCACCCATGTATATAAATCAATACCAAATATGGAGCTTGGAGTGATGGACCTGAGATGCTAATTTCCTAGTCATGAGGACTAGCATTGATGTCAATTCCACTTATGCTAGAGATCATCTAGATAGATATAAAATGCTACTATGTGTATTAATATTCAATATTTTTATTTGAGATACTAGTTGGAGAGTTGTGCATTGGGGATGGGGCAAGGTGGACACTCATGTGTTGGAGTAGATAGTTTTTTCCTAGGGTCTTATGATCTTAGCTAGCTTAAACTATTTATTACATCAAGTAGTCTATAGGGGAGACATGGTTTTATCCTACTATGTGCTACTCTAGGTATCGACATAGGAGTATATAGCATTGCTATGGCCATAAATATTACTAGGATAGATGATAGATCAGAGGCACCAATAGCATATTATTGTGTGGATCAACACTAGGAAGAAAGATAAAGGATGCCACACAAAGGTATTTTATGGGTATCTTGATAACTGATCAATGACTTGAGTCGAGAGTAGAATACTTGGAAACTATATAGGCAACATCTAGGGTGGATGGAGGATGTCTACCAACTAGCTCAGGTTAGGTGAATCAGGTGCTAGCCAAACTATGGGGAAAGCATAATATCTTCTACTAAATAGTTTAGGCAATAGTAGGATATTTTTATGGGTCCTATATGGTATAGGAAGATGATACATAAGTGGGGTTTTGGCCCATAATCAAACCTAGAAACATAGCTAAAGGTAGATATGGATGATCCCATGATCCTAGATCTAGGAAGCGATGATCCTAGGGTCAGAATTGATTATTTGGGTGGTATTAGACCATCAATTTATTGAGGATCATGGTAGCTAGCCTAATAATAGGTAACTATATGCAACTAAGAAGGTTGCCTAGTAGAGCATAGTGGGTAGTACCACCATTGTTGAGATGGTACTTAGAGTACCATAAAATGTGGAGAGGGAAGCAAAAATAGTAGGAGCAGTGACCATGTCAATAATTAGGATAGAAAATGTAAGACCCAATAGGTCATCTCAGTCTACCATGTAGGCAAGGAGGGATGTACTAGCATAATAGATAGCTAGTCTTCAGGTCACACTAGCAATAATGTAGCGAGAGAGAGACATAATGTAGGTTAAGATAGTGGTAATAATTATGGAGAGATATAGGCTCACCCATTAGAACTCAATGATGCAACAAAATATTCTGAGTTTAATTGCAAAGAGGAATACAACTATAATGAAGTCTATAATTTTTGGAAATTTAGAGTAATTATGTTGTCATTGATGTCAAAAGATAGTTCATCTCAGTGCAAGGGAATTGACAAAAATAGGGTTAAAATATTTATATTTTAAGCCCAAGAGATTTGGTTTAAAGCTTCACATGGTTGGTCAAAAGATTGTCTAAATACCCCGAAGGAAGGAAATACCTAGGCCCAAAGGAAATAATATTATAATATTTATTATTATAATATTAAAGTATTAAGAGAAAGCCTAAGGTTAATTATAAAATAATTATAATATTTATATTATAATAATTTTATAACCCTAAGTGGGTTTGGCGCCAAGAATAAAATTTAAATGTTTAATTTCCCACTGACGTCCGAGCAAGGAGGAAAAATGGTATTTATACCATAAAGTTTTGAAGGCTAAAAGAAAGTCTCTCAAATGCATGTGTGAGTGTTTGAATTAATCGATTGATGTAAATTTTGTGAGCAAAGAAGGTCAAAGGTTTTTAATTTTAAAGGCATAAAGGAAAACATGAAAAATAAAGAGGCAAGGGTGCATGCCTCTATCACCAACCACGTGGTTGGCCTAGTGGAAGGTTTTACAGTGTTAAGTATTAGTGGATGGCAGGTCTCGTGTTCGATTCTCGATGGCAGTAGAGAAGAAATATTTTTGTTTAAAATGGTTTTGATGCCAACAAAAGGTACAAAGGAGTGTTGGCGCATTAGAGGTTTCAAGTGAGCACTTAACTCACATGGCGATTAGGCCGCAACTAAGGCACATGCGGTAGATGTAGCAGGGGTTCGATTCCCGTAGGAGGCAACGCGCAAGGCATTAATTTTTGGTTAAATAAATTGATGCCTAAGGTTCTAAGTTACAAGGTATGTGCCTAACTTGGGAGGTATAAGGTTTGAAAATTAATTTTTATTTTTGCCATAAAAAGGGTTTGAAATAATTTGGCTTGTTAAGTGCTTTGGAATATTATTTTGAATGGTGGTTATATTTCTTTTGGAAATGCATTTATGATAAGTGGGAGATATAAGGGAATAATTTCTTTTTATTCCATGCATTTAAGTTTTGAAGGAAGTTATAGTGAATTAATTTGAAAGTGAATTATTGGAGTAATAAGTATCCTTGCTGATTTTGTTTTGAATGTGTTAAGAGGGAGTTAAAAGGTGTATGAGGTATTTTAATGTTTTACTAAAATATTTTTAAGGGTTTTATTAATTGAGAAACCAAGAGAGTGGTTTGGAATTTAATTGAGCACATTTTGGAAGGAATACTTTGTGGATGTTTTGAAATAGATTGTTGTTATCTAACCTTTGGAGTGGCACAAGGAGGATTGATTGTGAAACATATTTTTGAAGACATATCTCCATAAGAACAAGCAAGAGGTATGGGTATTTTTATTTTCATTTGAGGTGTGTTATTAAGCAAGGTTTTCTAAAATAAAAGGTGGAGTAAAAAGGGTGTTTGATAGAACATTGTTGGAAAGTTTTTGAGATCTATTTGTTTGTGTGAAGAGAGTTTTCTGAAAGAGATTTAAGTTGTGTTGCATATGCAAGTTTTTAGTTATTTGAGCAAGCTTTTGTAAAATCTTGTGGAAATATTTGAGCAAGATTTTGTGAAAGCTTGTGAACAGATTTGAGCAAGATTTTGTGAAAGCTTGTGAATATATTTGAGCAAGCTTTTGTGAAATATTGAAGGCAGATTTGAGCAAGTCTTAGAGAAGACTTGAAGGTAGATTTGAGCAAGTATTAGAGAAGACTTGAAGGTAGATTTGAGCAAGTCTTAATGAAGACTTGAAGGCAGATTTGAGCAAGTCTTAGAGAAGAATTGAAGGCATATTTGAGAGCAAGTTTGATTGATAATCTATTCAAGCTTTGTGTTAAGGCTTGGAGTAGATTTGAGGATAGTTTTTGGTACAGATTTGGAGCAGATTTATGCTAGACTAAGGATAGATTTTAGTACATATTTGAGACAGAGATTGAGCATAATTGAGAGTAGGCTTTGGAGGTGAAAGAGTAGAGGACAACAATATCCATTGGATAGAGATCCATTAGCCAGGGTAGTTAGGACAGAGGTCTTCTATGGAGAGAGATCCACACGCTAGTATAGTGGGGACAAAAGTCTTCTAGAAGATCACTAGCCAGAGTAGTGGAGAAAGAGTTATCCTATGGATAGAGTTCCATGAACCAGAGCATTAGGGTATTGGTGTATCCTTTGGATAGAGGTTCATAAACATTGTAATAGGGAAGTGATTTCCAAGATATTTGTTTGAGAAAATTCTAGTGGAAATATTTTCTTCGTGGAGTAGCCCACATTGGGTGAACCACGTTAAATCATGTCTCTCATGTGTGTGATGATTTGGGAAATATTTACTGATTTTATATTGTTGATTATATTGTTTGAATTAAAAAGTAAAAGGTTTTATCGTATACTGTTCACTCCCCCCTCATTATAAGCATATGTTCTTGAATTGACAGGTGGAGTTGGTGATAATCGACTATTTAGACCCTCCTAGACTAGGTGGATACCATGCAATAATGAAATGCAAAAAAGCTGGCACATGTGTGGAAATAATTGATGATAGAATTCAAACGATTTACCTACTATAGGACCTCTTATAATTTAATAGTACTATTAGAAAATCACCTACCTTCATTAATTGGGTCATAGATATGAACAACATGGACACAATTGTGGTCCATGATTTGATAATCACAAAAATTAATGAGGATGCTACCATTGCTTTGGGGAGGAGTAGGAGCACTGGATAGGGGGTCCCAAAGCTAGTTTCCCCTATGAGGGTCACTTTTTTAGTTTTTTATTGTTGTATCATATAATCATTGTATTTTATATTTTCATGTACATACACTTGATATATATATATACATCAATGTTTTACGGATCCATGATGATATTTCAAATATGTGATGAAATATTTGGTATTTGATGTGGAATGTGTTATGATGATTTAATTTAGATAATGTGCTTGTTAAATGATAATTATGCATGGTGATGATATGTTGAATGGTTTTAGAGTTGTTAGTTGTCTAAGATTTATTGTTGATAGACTTGGATGAGTAGATTTAGAAAAGTAGCATTATATTTTGGATGATATGATGTAGATAGATATGTGATGGAGATTGTAAAATGATGTTCCCAAGAGGACTTTGGATAATACTGCAAGGTATTACTATAATACAAGATATATATGGATTTGTCAAGGAGGACTTTAGACAATGTTGTGAGGTATTTTTAGGTGAGGTTTGGATATGAGGTGGCATAAGAGATCGATCTTATGATGATAAAGGTATTATGGGTGAGAATATAATATATAAGATTTTTAGAGATAAACACTATTATTAGGTAGAGCTTCTCTAAGAGAATATATAAAACTTTATAATTGACCAAAGTCCTACTAATATAGAAGATAGACTTTTCTCTATTTTGGTCATCATATTGTGCTAACATATCTTATAAGGCATAGTTTATGGATTCTATGTATATTAATAAGGTCCTAAAAGGATGAGTTGGAAAAATGTCATAGGGGGAAAAATATAATATTTAAGAACATCTAATACAATTTGATAGTTAGAATCCCATTTGAAGGTTACATCATTTCTTAAAAATTGGTGAATGTATGGCAATTGTCATCTATCTAGGATATCAATCTCTAAATGACCTAGATTTTGTATTCAAGAATCCTAGGATAGGTTAGGGTTCAAGGGGGAAGAATATCGACAATGTCCAATATATTTTTATGGTCAAATTTGTTGCTACATTAGGATACAACGAATCCCAATAGTTTTTGATGTAACCCCAAAGATAAAATTTTAAGGCTTTAGACATACCTTGTACTTCATTATCTTCTCAAATATGTATCTTAAATCCTAAATATGATCTTCTTAGTTTAAAGGGCAACCAAGAAGATCATCAACATAGTATTTCGAATGTCATATGTCATGTCATAAAATATGTGTCATGGCTCTTTAGTAGGTAGCCCCTCTTGTTTTAGTCCAAAAGGCAAGGCATGATAGTAGAAGGTTCTCCATGGGATGGTGAAAGTTGTTTTGTCTTGGCCCTCATGGGTGATCTTGATCTAAATGTATCTTGAAAACTTGTTTATCAAAGATAACATTCCACATCCTATAGTCAAATTGATGATCATGTCAATGTTAGATAGAGGTAAGTCATCTTTAGGACATGCTTTATTGATGACCCATAAGTCATGCATACCTTGATGCTATTTATTTTCATAGAATTAGGAACAATATTAAAAATAAAGTCAAAATAGTCAATAAATTTGATGAAGATGACATCAAGAAGCTTCTAGAGCTCCTTTTTGATTAAAAAACATGAATTTTGGGTGCATTTTCTATAAATTTTTCTTTAAAAGTTTTGCACTAGGAGTGAAAACTAGGTGGTGGAAAAATAGAGAAGAATTTGAACTGGTCATATCAGCATAGGACCAAGCAAATATATCTCTAAAACTTGTCAAGAAGTTGGTGTATTGCTCATGCTCAATTGGGCTCAACACCTTGCCTAACTTAAGGATATTAGAATCATCTGGAGTCTAAATATTGACATCTATGGTTTCCTAAATTAGAATTTGAGATTCTTATTTCCAATTGAGGGGGATTTGGGAGCACTCTAAAGCTTTCTATATCTACAAGATCAAAGTCTTTTTTATTATTATCAATTTACTATGAGACAACCACATGGGCAATTTAGGAAAGAGATCTATCAAAATAAATTTTGTTTTCTTCTAGATAGTCTAATGGACCATATTAGTAGGGATGATTCATGATGTCTTTATACTCATAGTTGTATTTATCAACAATGATCTCAGGATAAAATAGGGTTAGAAAATTTATGGTGATAGAATGGGTAAATTTGGAGAAGCTAGGATCTATGAGGAGTGGTGACTCATCATCATTATTTGCATCTCAATCTAGTTCATTTAAATATGTAGTATTATCAAGATGCTCTATCACACTAATCAAGAAGATTGAATTCCTCTTTGCCATTATAAGAAGAAGGAAAATACTCACTATGTTTGGGTATATAACCTATCTTATAGTTCCCGATCTAGGATTTGGTTTGTAGGATCTATTTTATATCCTATTCATATAAACCTATCTCCTTGCATTGATATCCTATATTGAAAGAATCTACTTAGGAATGTGATATGAGTTTGATAAGAAGCATGAGACATATCCATGCTCAACTAGGTGAAGGTTACTACCATTGATTTTACACTTATTGGTGGTTCCAATACAAATGAAGGATCAACTTCCTATTCACACTGGTTTACTTTTATTGATAGAGGGAAAGCCTAAGGTTTGGGAAGAAAAAATGAGCTTAACTATGTCTAAGATAAATTGGATATTGTATGCTTTGTTGTTAATTAATAATGATGGGATTAGCACCATGACCCTTAAGTTAATTATTAGATGATTTTTTTAAAGTGAGATACATTAATGCATCACTCATAGATGACTGAGAAGAAAAAGAAGATGATTCAAAATATGGATTGAGAGAAGGGCCAAGATGAGCTTTAGGGTTATCAACCTTGATTACCTAATAGAAAGTAAAAGGTAAGGGGTTAGTTGGAATATGATAGATCTTATTGTTTATAGTCATATTTAAGAAACTGATGGGAGTTAAAGGGATAACCCACATCTAGTGGATCTATGGCCTCTCAAGAAGAATACTATGTATTGGATCACATGGCATGACATAGAAGATGATGTTGAGTGTGTGATATTTGTGTGACTAGCCTCACATTCCCCATTGTCGAAAGCCTTGATAACAAGATTATATTTATCTAAGAATTTTTTTATTAGCCTAAAATGACTAATGAACTTTAGGTTATAGATATTGAGACTAGAACCATTATCAAATCAAATGTATTTGATAAACTTGTTGTCGATATGGCCTATAATGTATAACGATAGGTCTTTGACTAAAGAGGGCTAAGTAATTTTATCCTCATGGAATAATATAGTGATATGATTAAACCCAATGGACCATACTATAGAAGTAAGGTCATTGGAGTTTATGTCTTGAGGAATGAATTATTCACTAAATTTTTTGATGATATCTCTAAAAGAAATTTTGACAAGTTCAAGGTGGGAGATATTGGCCAAGGCATTATTAAGTTGCTAAAGCAAATCAAAAGTACCCTTGGCCTTAGTTCCTAATTAGTTTATTAGATGGGGTCCTTAAGATAGAGAAGTTATTTTTATATGAAGAACCATATGGGGTCTTGCAGGTTGAACAAATAATTGACTTTTGTGTTGTTGTCTAATTACAACATAAATGTAAGATAGAATGTAGATTCCCTCTCATTGATTGGTTTAGAGATAGCACATTCCTATAATTATTGTTATTTGAAATATATTGATTCTAATTGTGATAAGGCAATGTATTTTAAAATATTCCTAGATCTTGATTGCAAGAATTTTGAGAGTTAGAGCAATTGGGAATAATTTGGCCATTTTCAATTAGGTCTTGGACCATATTATTGAGGTCCATGCATATATCATTCATATGACCATTGATGTGATGGAAGGCACATTGGTCATTGGCATGGAACCATGAATACTTTTCCCTTATGGATTCAATAGGTTTAATAGCAGGGAGCTCTATCATTTTATCTTTGAGGAGCTACTATAGAATAACTAAAAGGGATTTATCTATTTGAGAGTACATAATTTTAGGTTTTTATTATCGAGGATTTTCTAAGATAAGCTTTTGAAGGTTCTTGGTAGCACCAACATTGTTCATGTGACATGAGTCTATGATTCCATTGTCTATAATGCATTTGTTATTGCAATGCACCTTTGGATTAGAGGTATGCTTATATTCCTCTTTATAGGACGGTGTATTTTATTGACCATTTTAAAAAGGGTTATCTCTACTCGCTTGGCCATATCAAATGCATTTCTGAAGGAAGTTACATTGTCTATCCCCAGGTAGAAGTCCAATTAATCATTGAGGTTTCCTATGAAGATGTCTAATATATGTATAGGTGGGGGGGTGTATTATAGTATTCTCACTAGGGCTCACCACCTTACTAAGAAGTTGGAAAAATTCTCATCTTTGTATTGTTTGAGATTGTATAGGTCATTAATGGTAGATTTTTTCTCAATGTAGATGGATAATTGCTTAATGAATATCTTAGCAAGGTCCATAAATATTTTAAAGGAATGCCTTGGTATCTAATAGTACCATTACAAATAAAGGCCATTAAGGCTCTTAGGAAAAAAATTTAGTAGCAATTTTTAATCATAATAAATATCTTTACAAGCAACCCTAAACAACCTACACTGGTTGATGGTATCCTCTTTTTTATTGTACATACAAAACTTAGGGTTTTTGAAGTTAGAAGTAAAAGGATGACTAGCTACAAAAGGATCCAAGGGTTGGCTATACAAGTAATCATATGAGTACTTGTGACTGGATGATGACCCTTAAATAATGACCATTTGTTATTTTAATTGCTCTAACTGAGAGGTTAAGGCTTGAATTTTAGGAGAAAGAGGGTTTGATGATGCAAAAGGTACATGCTGATAGATAGAGGGGATATATTGATGATTGATGTAAGAAGGGGGTTGGTATACCTAGGCATATGATGCCAAAGTTGTCATCATACCATTTGAACCTAGGGTACCTACTATGAAAATATTGGAATATGGAGGATGAGATATTATAGGGTTAGAATTTTATCCTATCCCCATACCCATTCTTGTGGGATTATAATTATGACCATCGGATAAATTTTTATGAGGATTACATATTGGGGAACTTGGTGGTACACTTTGATTAGGAGTGTAACTTGTACCTGTCTATTGAGATAAAAGATAACTAGCATTATCCTACAATAATTCCTCAAAGGTAGGTAGATATGAGTGATTCTTCAATAGAGGTTTGAGGGTTTGTATATTAACATAAGTTAATGCGGTCATAACAAGAGTTGAATCAATGAATTGAGATGTTGATGCATTAAGGTCCATATTCATGGAACTAAAATATGGGCCCAACTGATTGATTTGAAAAGGGTTTAGATCAGGTTATTGAAAATGAAACAATAATGAATCATCTCCTACAAAGGTACCCAAGATTTCATAACCTTCCTCAAGGAAGGACTCTATGGTTTTTGTATGTTTCTATAATAAATAAACTATGTAAGTTACATATTAGAAGACCGCCTTCACATCTTCCTCATGGGTGGGGCTTAGAGAGCCTTGAGGTGTGGATAATTCATCATCTTGATTAAAGGTGGGGTTATCAAAGGTATATTATTCATCATGACCCTTGATAAAAGAAACAAGGTTAGTGACCAACTAGTGAGCAACACTATGGGTCAGGTAACATTTTTCAACCATATATTTAGGAGAAGAGAGCAGTATATTTAAATTTTTAATTATTAATAAGCATTTACCAAATAATAAAGAGAATATATTTTAGAAATCTTATATCTCCTTCCATTGATATACCAATCCAACCTATATACCTCAAATTCCTCCCTATATACTGAAGGTTCTGATATACCTAACCCCTATCTATATAGTTGTTAATAGATGAGAGAAAGATGATACATGAGATTGTAATGATATATAAAAATGAACTATTATATATAGCCATGATGGTACATAAGGGGTAATAGTATACCTCCTTATTACTCTAGCCCATTGCAATATATTCTTTACTAGGATTATGTATGCATGAGACCCTATGTGGGTGGATGGTAGCATAGGCTCGCTATATACCCAATATATCCTAGTAATTAGTATGATAACTAATTAGAGGGTTGTAAAGATCCCTAGTAGGACTAGCACTTGGTTATGTTCTTGTTTATCTATTTCTAATGTGTCTAAACTAAATAAAGAAATTTAATTATCTTAATTAGGGTTTTGATAAAATTTTATTTTGATTAAGGGTTATCTTAGTTAGGAATAATATTAGGATCCATTGTCATGTTCATGTTGGTTTTACCAAAATGTGAAAGGGGGAAAAAATTCTTTGGTGTTTTGCCTCTCACCTCAAGGATAGGAGTAGTTGTAAGTCTAGGTAAAAGGTTTAATGGATTCAAGTTAGAGAACACCTATGTTTCTCCCTAATATTTTTTCTTCGACAAACATAACCTTAATTTAGTCCTATCCTAACAACAAATGCATCAATCAATTCAACATATAGGTTATATAAACTATATATTTTTTAATTTTTACTGATGGATGTAAAATATGATTTCATTTCAAGGTAAGGGTTTAAGAAGATAAAATAATCAAACAAACTCTAATATTACTATTTTTAATTTTGTATTGATGAGATGCAAGCCTATAGTTAGTCCCCTAATATTTTTTAATAACGATTTGTTTCTTCTTTTTCTTTTGTAAAATAGAAAATATAGAACAATAGATTTAGATATAAAAAAATCAGTAGATAGAATCTATAAAATCAGTAGATAGAATCTATAATCTGAAATGGTAGAAATAGTAATTAAAAATTTAGACTTGATCTCTGCCTCAGTTGTAGAATCATTGGTGGGATGCAAAAGCATTGCTGATGCTACTACTATCTAGTGGTACTTTTACTACTTGGAAAAGATGCTATCAATTTATGAAAGCATTGTCGAAACTTCTAGAGTCTCATGGTGATTTTTCTTAGGACTCCTATTTGAAAAAAATATATAAAATAAATAGAAAATGGGTGGAGTTAGTAGTAAAGGGTTTTGCCTAAATAAGTGGAGAATGTATGGCTCCCTTGACTAGCACCAGACTCAAGCTCAAAAGATTAAGCTATTATGAAATAACTTCAATAATTATAACAATATTAGTAGTAATTCAATAATGTAAAACTAATAGTATCCAATGATATTAACAAATCAGATCCAATTGACAACATATCAATATGAAAATATCAAATCCAAATTTAAATCAATGAAAATCCATTACCCACTTAGAGAGAAAAGTCTCTTAGCCACTTAGAGAGGGTGAAGTATCATATATACAACACACATGATTATGATGTTTTTCACCTTCCACTTGAAAGTTATGATGTTCTTCACAAGATTGATTATGGGGATGGTGAAAATGATATTTAAAATACAATAATATTTAGGAACTCTCATTATTATGGTAAGGAAGATGAGATTTGAAGTCACATCTATGTGGGGGAGCAAAATATTGTAGCTTTTGTTTTGCTACCAAAGTGAAACATTGAGCATCATCAAGAGTATAAGGATAGATCATGTCAATTTCCTTCTGAATTTTATCATTAAGACCATAGCATAAGGTTGAGACCACCACCATTGGATTCAATTGGTGGGTATAATTTATGATACTTGTGAACTTAGAGAAATACTTCTCCATTATTTTTTTTTTTACTTTGTTTTTATAATATAAACTACATATTATGTGGAAGATCCTTCATCAAAATTTTAGAGAAATTATTCTTTGAATTCAGGCCACAAAAGTGACATATCTACCACAACAACCATTCATGATCCTGGTTTTCCAATTTTTGAAGCTACTATTGCTACATAACCTACTTTACAAAGATGGTACAAACATATAAGGATTTCCATTTTGTCCAACCATCCTCAAGGATTGGCACCTTCAAATATGGGTATGTAAATGAGAGAAATAAGAATATCATGAGGCCATTCAAGGAAATTAAAAACACCTCCTACCAATGATTTGAAATAAGAAGTGAAGCCTAGGCCATAGGAACTTAGATGAATATGACTAGATGGATGTTATAGAAGAATTATTGTATAAGGTGTTAGATGAATGATTAGAAGTTGTTGATCTATGGTTTACTTTAACCCTTAGACAATGAAAGAGGTAGTGGTGGGTATTTTTTGGTATTTTTGGATTGTATACAAGGTCATAGTAATATAATAAATTAAATGTGCTTGACTATCCAAGGGATTGGTAATGGAATATAACATTTGTTCTTGATGCAATACATAAGAAAAAAAGATCAGGGTCAATGGTACTAGGGAGTATAATACTAATTGGAGTGTTAGTAGAAGGAGTGATTGAGGAAGGGTTATAGGAGTAATTATAGGGAGAGGGTTATTGGAATAAGGAGAGGAATAAATAAAGGTGTTAGGAGGAGGTGAAGTCATGAATTATAAGAAAGAAAGAAGATACTAGTTAATACTATTGATATTTTGGTAGTGTTGTGATGTTTACCATGATTTTTAGGTTGGTGCTTCTTTCTACTCATACATACATCCTCCAATTGAATAATGTGCTATAATAAAATGTTGAATCATGATAAACTAGTAGTGAGAATAGGTTCATTCATACACTAGAGGCACTTGATAAAAACCCAAAGCACTTAGAATGCTATTGAAAAATATTAAAAAAAAATACCTCTTACTTTGATCAACTTGAAGAGATGATCATAATGGGATAGGTCTCCCACAAGGGTCTCTAGACACTCCCCTTCTAAAAAAGTGTTATTAGAGATATGCTTTATTTTGAATATATTGAAGAGAAGATCACAATGGTATAGATATCTCATAAGGGTCTAACAACACATGATACTCTTTTTTATTTTTCTTATTATTGAGTTTGGGAAAAGAAAGTAACAATATCAAACTCATCTTATTCTAGAAGATAATTACACTAAAAGATGGACCAATTTTTTTTAAGATAAAAATTAGTAGGACACAGGCAATAATGATATTTGATAGAGGTTTTGAAATGGTTTGTAGTCCCTTCTACTACAAATTATCACCCCACAAGAATCCAATATCAAATATCTAATACCACTTGTTATAAAACAAATTTAATAATTACAACAATAACAGTAGCAATTCAATAATATAAAATTAACAATACCCAATGATATCAATAAATCAAATTCAATTTTCAACAAATTCAATATACAAATATTACATCTAATATTCAAATCCATGCAAATCCCTTGACCACTTAGAGAGAGTGAAGTCTCATATGCTCAAAAAATATGATTAAGAATTGAATACTAAATATTATCTCAACTACCACCTAACTCTTCCTATTTATAGAATAAATCAACTATTACCCTAACCCTAATGATCAAGGGCCAACTATCTAAACCTAGTGCCTAAGAAAAATAAAATAAATATGGCCAATGTGGCTATATTAGACCCATTATAGAAAATAAAAAATATGCAAAATGATAAAATGTTCATTGTGAGTTTAGTGGTGAAGGCCCCACTAGAGGAGCAATAACATCATTGATGCTTTTGATAGATGGTGTTGCTTTTTATTTCTATAGTAGATTGTGACTATGGAGTCATAGTTTATGCTATAGCAGAGTTAAAGTGTAATAGTGTCACTAAGACTGTAATTCAAAAATGCTTTTTCTTGCAGATGTAGTAGAATGAGTTTTTGGATAAAAGATTTTTTAACTTCCAAATTATTTAATAAAGATCCCTAAATAGGGGTTCAAAGATCCCAAAGGAGACCATGGGATAATCTACTTGATAATATAAGATGTAACTATTATGAAATAAAAGAAAGTGATAAGTAGATGCAATATTTGATAAACAAGTAAGGCTAGTATACAATGATAAAATGATTACAAAGCAATAAAATAATGATAATAATAGAGCTAAGAGAATAGAGAACACAACCAACCAAGTATAAGCAAGATTATATCATCAAGAGCCTTTGTTGATATTCCCATGTGGTCATGAAGTAGATGAGTTTGCTATTGTTTGACATGATTGAGATAGAGATTCACTATTGCAAGAGATCCATATTCAATTTGATAAGACTTTGCTATCCTTAAAAGTTCATTTTTTATTTTTATAGAGCTTCACTATTGCAAAATATCATAAATGGGTTGGGATCTCCCAAGGTCTAGATTTATATCAATCCATGATTCCTTGAGGATGATTGCATTGAAGTTAATGGGACTAGTTGAAGGTAGGTTTTCAAAGAGGATTCAACATGCAATTAATGGATGCAAGATAAAAATGGAAATTTTTGGGCTTTGGATTGCTACTAAAGTTGTGGAACAAGTTGATGTGATTAGATATATATTTTGTGGATATATTGGTAGGTACTAACTATATACCTTTTCATTTTTAGATATGATAGTCAATAGCACTAAATACAATATTGTTGATAGCACTGTTTATCCTAGTGGTAGTGCTGAAATGACTATTACTAATAGTTTAGGTGGAAATAATAAAAATTTAAAGTTTTGTAAAAGAACTACCAAGGAGTAGAAGTTCCATTGATGCTATTACTTAGGTCCTAGATCTTTTACTTTTGTATCAATTAATGCTCCTAAGTTGAGCTTTGAGATAATTGACTTGGTTTATATGCTTGATTGATTAGCTGATGACGATGTCGATAAGTCTTGTAGACTTGACGATGCATTCAAAATTGGGTGTCTAGAATGATAAACTCATAAATTTATAATTTTTCAATCCTACCTTTCTAATATTTCTTTATTTACACACCTCATTGAATTTACAAGAGGAAATCTAAATTTCTCCTTACATCATTTTCAATGATAATCTATTTATATTTTTCCAAACTTAGATGATATACATCTTTGTAATCTTGAAAGTGATGTCATTTAAATATGGATAGATTGTAGCATAGCATTTATGATATTTAGTATTCTAACCATGACTAATAATTTATAATTTCAACCTACCATTTTTTTATTCTATCCAAATTGAGTTTGAAAGTTACTTTTTGTTTTTCTAAATAAAAGAATACCTAGATATTTTTATGATAAATTTTTAATTTAAATCCTAAAATATATACAATAATACATTTTAAATAAAGGGTAATGTTGATAAAAAAACATCAATTTTATTGTATTAAACTTCTCACAATATAACATTATTGTTTTAAATTGCATGCCCTCATTGACTTAGGAATGACCTAAAAGAAAAATGTCATTAAGAAATTGGAGGTGTTGCAACTTAAATATCTTTTATTTTTCCTTCTAGTTTTTTCCTTTGAAAGAGATCTTGCTAATACCTCTATAATAAATAAAATAATAAAAATATAGTGGGTAACCTTTGAAAATTCCTTATAATGATTCAAAGTATCTAGTGAGGGATCCCCTGATGAAATGGATATTTTGGAGTGATATAACAACATCGAATCCATTCATACCAATCTTGATCTAAACAATTTTTTGTGTGAATATAATTTAGAAAATTCTGATAAAATTTTATCATATATATAGTTTTAAATATATAATTTTACAAGCATACATGGTTTTTTCATGTATTGAAGATATGTATGACTTCTTATCCAATTATTACACCATGAAGGATTTGTTTAACATGAAGAAAACCAACTTGTTCATAAAATATAACTTAATCCAAATAGTTTTCCAATATATTAGCAAAAATATTTGAAATTATCTTATAAATAATGTTATAAAGGCTTATACTTGTAAAATCAGATCAGATCTAGCCAAGGGATCTCGATGGATTATGGGTAATGGGATACCATTGATATTTGGAAAGATCTTTGACTTCTTGATTATCCCCCGCAATAGGATCCAAACCTCGCATCGACTAAATCTCTTACCAGGAGACTTGGATGGTCTAAGATGGTGGATTTTATAATCCAATTGGAGGGAAGAAGAGTTTGGAAGTTTGTGCTTACCTCCAATTGTTGTAAAGAAGAAGCTGTTGCTTGTAATTCTATCTCTAAAATTCTTAATTTATAGGTCTTGAAGGTGTAAGATTTTGAGGACTCTTTGATTTGGAAAGGAGAAAGTGATGGATCCTTTTTGGTTAAATTTGTGTACAACCTCATTGATCCTAACCATACCCTTTGGGTCCTTCCCTGCAAAGTTTGGTTTAAGCATCTGACATCGAAGGTTAACATATTCTACTAGCTGGCCATTAAAAATAAACATATCTCCTTAGAGAATATCTACAAGAGGGGGATGATCCTCCCCAATAGGTGTTATCTATGTGAATTTGTAGAGGAATTCCTCCAAATTATGGGCTAGTTGGACCCCTGACTTTAGCCCAAAGAATCTTGGTTAGATTCCCCCCACCCCCCAGCGGTTGGGTTAAGATTAACTTTGATGGTGCCTCAAAAGGGAATCCTAGACTTGCTAGAGTGGGAGGGGTATTAAGGAATGGTAAAGGTGCTTTATTTGGGGCTTATGAAAAATCCCTTTCAATCTAATATTCCCACTTTGTGAAAGCTAGATCCTTGTTCCAAGGCTTATTGTTGGTTCAATATATGGGATTTCAAAGGATCTTGGTGGAAGGCGAATCACTTAATGTTATCAACTTACTCCTCTCTCCCAACCCTCCTAGTTGATGATCACCAATATGGTTTATAAATCCAATAGAATTCTACAATCCAGAGAAGAAGTGCATATTTAGCATATTTTCAAAGAGGAAAATAAAGTGATGGACTTAATATCTAATCTTGACCTCTCTCAGCAAGGGTTCTCGGTTTAGAAATCCAATTTCCTTCAAAAAATTTAGAGATTGATTGATGATGGTAAAGGTTGAGATCTGGTGCTTGTGGAGTGGGGGGTTTTGGTGGGAAGTGTAACTCTATTGCTTTATTTATTCTTTTCCTTATTTCTTTCTAACAACTTGATGGATGGATATAATCAAGTGTTGATATGCTCTTTTGGTTAGATCAAGTTAACAACCTTTTGAGTTTTGAATTCAAAATGCCACTTTTTGGTACCTTTTCTCTCCACCTTAAGTTTTTTTTAGCAAAAGGGCTATTGGAATTGGTTGGTTGTAGGTTGTCTAGTTGACATTTGGTTTTTATCTGTATGATCCTCTTTGTCATAATCACATTTTGAGTTGGTAGTTGGGCCCTACTCCCGATGTCTATATGGAATGGTTTAATCAAAATCAATTTTAGATTAAGGATGTCTAACTCATTTTCAAGTGTTGGTGGGGCCCTTCAGTAGATATGGATCAATTTGGATGGCATAGTTGGGCCTTTTGGATTATGCTATCTTTTGTTGGACATTTTGAGTCCATGAAGTTGTCATTGATGTCAAGGAATGAGCTACCATTGATGTCAAAAGGTCAAAAGGATAAATGCAAGAGGTTGATGATAGATGAGCTCCATAATGTTTATTTCTAAATATTATGTGGATCATTATTTTAAAGGTTTTTTCTTTGAAACCAAGGGTGGCAAAAATAAAAGGTTTTCATTTAAAACCAATGGTGGCAAAAATAAAAGGTTTTTATTTAAAACCAATGGTGGGCAAGTTATAAGGTTTTTCTAAAAACCAAGGAGGATTTTAGTTTGGTTTAAAAGCCCCAAAGTTTATTTAATTATGAAATTATAATGTTTAAATTCTAAAAGAATTTAAATTATTATATTTAATAATTATAAGGCCAAAGTCTAAGTTTAGTGCTGACATTTTCTCATGTGAAGATGACGTACTCCCTCCGCCGATGTAGGAGATTATTAGAAGGTGTATGGTATTTAAACCATATCCTTTCCAAAGGTCATATCATCCATCCTCATTCTCTAATGTTAATGCCTAAGACTAGTGTCCATATTTCATAGTGACAGTTCATGCAACATGTGGTTTTTGAAACTTAGGATTTACCAAACCACACATTGAGTGTGATATACATAGGATCTACCAATGGAGGAGGTTAGGTTAAGATAAATGGAGGTAAAATAACTAAGGTATCAATGGTCCTATGATCCAATTGGAGTATTAAAAAAACCCTATGGACAAAGAAGCTAAACATTGTTTTTTCACATGAAATGAGGTATAACATTTAGGAGGTAAACTCCAGTGAAGAATTAACCCTTGCCACTATAGGAAGTAGATATAGGTATGAAGTAAGATCCAAATATGGCAAAATAACCCACTACAGTGGAAAACATTCTACATCAAGGTAAATAATGACTAGATATAAAGATGAACCACTAGAAACTAGGTGATTTGATCATGTTTGAATATACAAATTGAAATATATTGGGATAGAAAAAGATGTATAAAATAAGAATGCTAAAGATACCTACAAAATATAGCCCATTTGATAAACAATTATCCTCTATCTAGGATATAAAACATCCCAAGAGTGCCAACAGGGCCAAAACGATGAGTGAGATAACAACCTAACCATGAAGCCCTTAGAGACTAAAGAAGCCTATACCTAAGATTAATATTTTAGATACAACAATAATGCTGACATTGGTTTTTATAGTGAGACATAATATTATTGAAAGGAAAATCTATTTTTAAAGGTATGGGTCAATTATAGGAATGGTCATCATAGCACAAGGAAAGCAGATGTAGATAACCTCGCTCAAGGAGGAAAAATACCTTAAGGAGACTATCCTATCGAGTAAGAAAATACCAATATAATCTCTAATTATACTATAATTTCTACTTTTATTTTACCCTCCATTGTTCCTATTTCCTTATCTATCATTTATTCTCTTATTCTTGCTTCTATTTCTATCCCCATTTGTTCTTGTGTGCACTCCTCTCACCCTTATCCAATGTAGCATATTATTCTCTAGAGGTAATATATATACAATGGGCTTATTCATAATTTGACCACACTAGTCATATTATTTGCATCACCTACCCTTCAAGTGTCCCCCATGCAATCATTGGTACCTAGTATAAATAGTATCTCCCTCTATTTCTATTCTATTGCATTCCATCACCATGCAATTTTATCTACTTAGCCCACCTACCACTTCCACATGCCCACCTCATCCACCATCCTAAATGATGTATCTCCTTCTATAGGTGATGACATCTACTATCCCAACTCAAGAGACCGAGTCTATAGGATAACTGTTAGAGAATATTACATTTTTTGGTGCATGTAAATGTACCACTTTGGTGCAATATTAGATTAGTTATATATATTATATTAGAATGTGAGTTTATATTTCATGTAATATAATAATATGCAGGAAATACACAAGTGTCATGTAATCATGTGTGCAAGTGTTGTGAGTTTAAATGTGCACAAGTATCCATTATGTAAGAGTGAACATGTGTCCTTAGAATAGGAAAATGAATAGTTAAAAATAAGAGTGAAGGTCAAGAATGCACCATATGAGGAGTCACATAATATTATATATTTGTGACTAAGCATTGTAATTAGTATAAAAAATACAAAGCACATAACATGCATTAGTAGACCTTTATTTTATATCATTTTCACCATTTTTGTGAGCTTTGTTATGTGATTATTCTATGAGTTATTTCTTGTGTTATTTATATTTATATTATGTTATTTACATTGCAACTTTATTTGATCCTATTATTAATTTCTTGTGTCTATTTTCTTCAAGTATTAAGGCTACAACATCTATCAAGAACCCTCATAAGACAACATAGTTGAAATGCCTAGTTAGGAATTTGTATGAAAGAATATATGTGACCAAGAAAAGAAAAACATCACAAATGCCTTTGATGTCCTTGTTTCAAAGTAAAATAAATAGGAGCATAAATGACTTGAGGAAAAAACCTTCAAGGCATTAATCTTCATGCAACCACAATTGGTTAAAAATAAGAACAAGATATATATTATATAGGTGACACTATACGGTCGCTCTAAAGTGGTGATAGCTCCCCACCAACATGAATACTAAGGTGTCTAACTTGGACCTAAATCGAAAGAATACATACTAGATGGTCCAACTTGCAAAACAAATCACACCTGACATGACCATGAAGTTTGGTCAACTAGCAATTGAAGATGAAGAGATGTAGAAAATGAATAAGAAGCTAAAAATAAAATTGGCACAACTAAAGGTACAAATGGATGAACTCTAGTAGTAAAATTAGACTCTACAGAAATATTCCTTAGAGAAAGATCAATTAAAGAAGTAGGTCTAAGATCTTAAACCCTAACTTATCAAAGCTAAAAATAACTTACAATAGTTGGAGAATATTTCAGAGTGACTCACTTAAAGGTAGATACAAATTAAACTATAGTAATCCCTATAGGTAAAGGACATTAAAATTATAAATTTGACAAATTCAAATCCTACTAGGACAACTACAAACCCAAAAAAAGGCTCATGATATCTAATAGGTCAAGACTCTTTGGTACAAAATCAGAATGAAGGTGAAGAATGCACATGAATACTTCCAATTTGTAGCCTATGTGGAGTAGAGTTTAGAAAAAGTAAAGAAAACCATTGAACAAGTGGAAGAACAACTATATACTAGGGGTGAATACCATAAGATTCTAAAAATTCTATCTTCCATATTAGAATGATAGGCATAACAACTTGAGATGGATTAAAAATACCTAGTCAAGAAACTTAAGAAGATCCTAGAGGCCCAAAGGGACCTCCAAGCTTGTAAAATCACTCTAGCATCCCTAAACCCCCTATTACAAGAAATCATAATTTTTTTGGGATTATTTGTTGTAATAATGCTTGATATATTTGATCTATAAATTAAGATCCTAGACAATGATGTTAAAAATATGTTTAAAGAAGAAAGAGATCAAATGAACAAGGAAGATTAGTTTAAATGTATAAGAAGTTGGATCCCATATACACCAAGATATAATATATAATAGGAAAACATGAAGATCTAATAGAGAACCCATTTGAATGCCTTATAGGAAAGTAGAGGACCTCATTTCAATCTAGCTACCAAGTGATGAAGAATGGCAAAACTTACTAGGATTGTTGCCACAAAATATTAGATAAGGAACACAATTTTTACAATTTTGTAGTAGGGATATCAATTTTGTAGACTCCATGCCCAAGGTCACCAATCATGCTTGGAATCTTAGGAAGTCATAAAAAAGGTTTTTCCTAGCTACTACCTTAGAATTCATAATTTTAAGGAGCAAAAATAAATTAAATAGAGAAACAGATGCCTTACAAAACCCTCTAAAATTTATCTATATCCAACATAGGTACCAATTGGCTCAGGACCAATTTAGCTGTAGAAGATTATAATTGACTTCAAAATACTTCACTTACAAATAGACCCAAATGTATTGCAAGATCAAACCACTTAGGGTTAGCTAAAAATTAGTGTAATAAGTGTATGTTAGTATAGGAGTATTCCATGGGGATAGTGGGGAGAGCCTTGCCTTAATCTAGAGGTTGGTTGGGGCCATTGATACATACTTCCAACTTTATTGAAGCTATATTTGGGGCACATCATATTTAGGATAATACCCTAATTTAACATAGTTTCTAGCATGCTTAGTGGGACTCACCCTCATTATCCATTAAATTTTACCCAATCTAGATATTTATATTTTTATTTTTATGCTAAATTTACATTCATTACAAATGAAGTGATTGGCTCAAGATTGAGAGAAGTTTTGCAAATTCTAGTTATAGGAAGCAATTATCTCCAATTTTGGAGTGAATCACTCTATTTTGAGGTCATCACCTAAAAATAATTTAAGTCAAATTCTGTGAGTGATTCACTTTGAATTTCTTGCATTTTCATAGTCGAATCTAGAGATTTTTTTCAAGATTAGGTAATTGATTTTTCAAGCCTAGTATTAAATTTACCTTACTAGTTCACCATATTCATTATTTGTGATCAATTTTTATAAGGGAATTGTGAATGGTGACTTTGAAATAAATTTTTTCATAAAATCAACAACAAAACCTACTTTAAACCTTAGATATGACCTGAAATTTGCATCTACCATAGGCAAAAAATATTTAAGGTAGATTTTGAGATATTTTTACCAAGAACTAAATCTATAAGTTATTCCCTCAATTCACAGAATGATTCATTCTAAAAATAGTTATTTATATCAAGTTAAATTTGAAGAGCGATTTTCTTGAAATTCGTAAAGTGATTTTATAGGAAATACAAGATTATTTCTAAACCCTTCCTAGGAGAGCAATTCAATCCAATTTCAATGTGACTCACTCTGAGTGATTTGGTTGGACACTTTGCAACTTCAAAAGTTTCAAACTAAAAAACTACTAGCAAATTGTCTAAAACTACAAGCATATTGCTTGCTTTTTCAAGCAAATTGATCTATAAGAAATTTTTATAAATTTTGATCCTAAAAATATATCTATGCATATCTGTACATGTGGACTTATGGATATGCATTCAAGGGAACAAATATTAGAAAAATAATATCAATATATATAGACACTTGCAAACCGCTAATAAAACACCAAAAAAAGGAAGAAACAAACTGCTATGTGGGTAGATCAGGATGAGCAATTTAGGAGAATCAATTGTCTAATATTCCCTCAAAATGAATAATTCCAATGGCTAATCCTATAAATCAAAATCCCACATCCTAATGAAATTGGTTTCTTACAACAATAAATAAGCTACTCATCTACCTTAAAAAATAAGAATTGACCAAAAATTGGTCCTACATTGACTCATACATTACCTTGTAAATAATACTCCTTTTAGAATTTACTTTTACTCAAGTAACACATATCCATCTCCTACATCAAGTGCCTAGAATATACCTCCTAGAAGAAATGCTTCAACTTAGATTCCATGTGGGTCTAGCTTGTTAAATGAATCTAACCTTCCACTAGTGCAATATACAACTCCAAACATAGTATCTTTAAAGAAAATTATTCCCTTCAAATTCAAAACCCTGATCAAAATGCACAAGTGTTGACTAGAAAACTAGGATATATGTGACACATTAATCAACTACGATATAGGTGACCTATGACATGATAATATTATAAGTTAATCAACCTTGGGTTATGTGTGGCCCATGCCAAACCTTATGCAATATAATACAATTTACCCATATATCTAATCCTAGGCACCCTAACATGATCTAGGGAAACACCTTGTGGAAAATACTACCTCCAACCTATTAAGCACAATAAAATTTACAAGGCTTTCCTCCTTTAAATCAATAAATCCTTCAACAAGGATTACAATATACTCTTCCATTTATAAACATACAACCTTTTTTGAATAAGCAATAGGGTTATAAAAATCTACCACCGCATTATCGTATGGCTTATTATCCTCCATACCAATATCCTCAATATCCTTTATATCCACCTCATGATATGTGATATATCCTTATCCTCCATCACAACTATAATGTGGTCAACCTCCTCCTTAATAAAATAATCAAAGACAACCACCTAGGCCACAAAACCAACTTCCTGATTAGACTTATAAAGGATTAAAAAACTTAGTGGCTTATTCTCCTATGGCCCCCATAATAATGAAAGCCTTACCTAATTTGATGGAAACAAGAATAAATTAGCATTGGATCACCTTGGTTAGTTGTCTAAACCTAATTAAATTAAATACATCTAGGAGAAAGACATTATAATATGGGTAATGATCTAATATTGACATGATAAAACTACATTATGGTATAGTGGTTTACTAGATGGTTTCGTTACTATTTGGGCATAAATTATAAAACCTTTCATGCATTGATTGCATGGGAAATGATTACTCTATTTTATTTCAATTAAACATAATACAAAATCATCCTCAAGAAAACATACATGGTTCTAAAATTAGATTCTTTATAACCTTAAATCTAATGCCACAAAATGTTAGACCTAATGAAAAACAAGCATTTCCTTACTACGTCAAGGGTTTACAACTTCATCTAGCGTCATATTAGAATCCACCTCAGCTTGTCAAATGTATCCAACCTTCCACTAAGATTATAATTCCAAACTAAATTAAATTCCTTGATCAAAATAAATAAGTGTTGACTATACAACTAGGATATAGGTGACCTAAGGAAAAAACTTGGGATAAACACTACCTTCAAACTATTAGGTACAATAAAATGTGCAAGGTGGACCTCATTTAAATCAACAAATACTCCAACGAGGCTTAAAATATCCTCCTCCATTTATAAATATAAAATTTCTTTTAAAAATGGGATTATCAAAATCTACCACCTTATATCCTCTACCTTATTATCCTCCACACCTATATCCTCAGTATCCTCCATATACACCTCATGATTATGTGATATATCCTTATCTTCCCCCATAATTATAATATGGTCAATCTCCTCCTCAACAAAATAATCCAAGGCAACCACATAGGCCACAAAACCAACTTCCTAATTAGACTTATCAAGGATTATTAAACTTACTGGATTATTATCCCATTACCCCTATTATTATAAAAGTCTTATCTACTTTGATGGAAACAAGAATAAATTAGCACTGGATCAACTTGGTTAGTTTTCTATACTTAAGTAAACTCTCTACATCTAGAAGAATGATATTATGGTATGCTTAATGATCTACTCTTTGTATGATAAAGCTATATTATGGTATAATGGTTTACTAGATAATTTTGTTATTAGTTGGACATAAATTGCACAATATTTCATGCATAGATTTAATTTCATGAGAAATGATTACTCTATTTTATTTAAATAAAACATAATACAAAGACATCCTCAAGAATATATATATTATTTTAACATTAGATTATTGATAACCTTAAGTCTATTACCATAAAATATTTGGCCTAATGAAGAACAAGAATTTACTTACTACATCAAGGGTTTACAACTTCATCTCGCTTTGATGGTTTGTAATGCTAATCATCATATACTAGCTACAATTTTTGAGGAAGTAGTCTAGATAGAATAGTCTAGATAGAAGATATTTTGATTAGAGTAGGAAAACTACCTTCTACATTTCCTATGGCCTACACTACCCATGTTACCCAAAATACTTTATCTCCTAGTCCTACAATCCCTATTTTGCCCATTCCAAGTTCTCAATCAACTATTACTATGAATATATCTATAACAACCTAGCTAAACCAACCCAAGAGAGAATTTTTTTTGAGTAAGGTTCACAAATATGTCCCAATATTTTCCAATATCAAAAGACATAACCACATCTTGAGCCATTTTTGCTGTAGACAACACTCAAGTGGATAGGAGTGGTCAACATATTGTAATTATGGGGTTCACATTTTTAAACCTCTATGGTTATAAAGGGTGCTTTCAATGGTTCCTCCACATTTATTACATCCTCCCTAGATGCAAGGCATTATAACCATATCATAGAGATTACCATTTTAAGTCCTTTTTACAGAAAATGGGATGCCATTTACCTAACCCTACATAAGTCTATCTATGTAGGATTACTCTGGTATAATACCTTAAGGCCTAGTTATCACACCTTTGCGATGAGTTAACTAGTAACTTAGTTCTTAGTTACCACACCTCCACGGTGGGTTAACTAAGGATATTATCACTCCTCATGATAATAAGCATGGTAACTCGATCCTCACCATTCAAGGTGTCATCACCATATTGATTTGCGAATGATTCCTATTTCTAACCACTAGAAAATATAGTCTAAGCCTCCTTTCTTAGGACCTCCCAAAAGACTCACCACTTTGGGTACACCTAAGCCTCACCATTTAAGGTGTCATTCGTGATAACCTGGGTGTTGCCTCATTGTAACTCCTCCCAAGACTTTGGGGTTCATCTTATTTAAGGGATCTAACATGGCTACTAAATTTATGCCCTCCCAAGATACCCTTTCAACCCATGAGTGTAACATTTTAAATAACAATAAATCTCTCATAAAGGAAAATAAATACTAGATTTAAGCATCATAATATAATAATTCAAATGCTTCCATTTTACACTTTCAACATTTATTTTTCATTTCCTTTATAACAATAATTTAAAGAGTATATAGGAGGAACAACTATAACTCAAATTCATAAATTACTACACCATGTCTAGGTTCAAGTAATTAAAATTTCATAATAAACATGAGTTCCTCAATAACCACAAATCATAATATACTTTTTGTATTTATATAGTTCACAATTGAAAATCACTTGAAAAAGAAATTTTCTATACAGTGGTCACTACATTTCAAATATACAAATATATAATCTATAATTCCCTTAACATCAAATCTGGTTATTCCTTATTTCTAGTGCACAATGTTGATGAAGTAAGGGATTAGGACAACTCTTGCTTATGAAAATGAAACTTAACATGCATCATTCCATAAGGAGTTTTTAATAATGCAACCTATGCATATACCATAAGAAATTCCATAACACACCCTATGCATTTTACCATACATTTCCATACAACAATATTATGAGAGAATCCCATACTTCTTTCAAGAGTGGATTCCTCATCCATTATTTTACATTATAGAGATTTAATTTATCTCTTTCAATATATATCCTGATCCCTTATTTAATTTACTAAAATCACAAAAATTGCTTCCCAATAAAACATCTGGACTATCACCCTTTCATTCTTTGTTTTAAATAAAAAGCAAGTTCTACCCCTTTTTATTTATTTAGAGAAACTAATATTTAAATATTTCTTTATAAAATCTTGATCGAAAAATCCATTAAACCAATATTTACTTAATTAACTTAATCAATTTCTAATGTTAATATTTAGATATTAATAATACCCTCAATGACTATTAATACCTTTTTGATGAACCAAAATTTTTAATGAAACAACATGCCAACCCTGCTTTATGCATAAAAACACTTGCATACTCATGTTAAATTTTCATCATACAAATGCATTACACCACTTTTGTCCTTAAGAAGTAGGATTTATGATCACTACTATGCCATCACCTGACTACTAAGAATGACTCCCTTGCTTAAACAATCTCCCATTCAGTGGTGTATTTATAACCAAACACACAATTATGAAATGCAACTATATAAGGGTACTTAGTTACCCAAGAGTTGTTTATGAATATATCATCTGCCATTATTTCTATTTTAGGTCTCTCATTTTTGGTGGTTGCCCCATACCAATCCACCTACGAGAGTACCTTGTCCTAAAACCATAAATTTCATCAGTAGTACCATATTCTAGCATAATACAATCAAAGAATAAAATACAATAAACCACGTAAAACAAGATTAAGCTTTAGATGTCCACTTATCAACATATAATCAAATCTCAATAATAAGTCCTACCAAGGAGGGTTGTGACACCATTGCCCCTCAATATTGTCATTCATCCTAACTAGAACGTATTATCTAATGTTGCTTTTCAACCATAACTTCTAGCCCTTCCTATTCCATCTAATTTGAACAACTTGTCAATTAGTAATTTTGTAATGAGTGAGATGTTAAAAGTGATCAAAACTTTGGTAAACCAAAACAATGCTAAATGGAAACAAAAACAAAAATCTCAAAAATTAAAAACATTGAAAAATCCATGCCTCACAAAATATTAAATGCTTCAAAAAGGTATTAACCAAGGGATAAATCAAGCTCACAAAAATATGGTAAATTCCAATTCAAAGGTTGATGAATTATAGTGTTTTCTATACAATGCAAGTTATGATCCTATAGAGTTCGCTAGATCTATTAGGAATTCTCAAACAATCTAGTATAATCAACAATGCTAGTCTCAAATAGTGACTATATTGGGACAATTGGCACCCATAGTAAACCATCATACTTACCAATAATCTCAATCCTAATAGTTATTTCCTACCTTTACAATTCCCATTAATTCTATCATTTATAATTTTAACACTATGGAAACAAATGAAGAATCCATATATGAAGATTATGCCATCTGCACTAACAAACAAGGGGTTGAGATTAGGGGTAAGAGATAAACATCCAAGTAGTAACAACCTTAGAATTAGATTAAGACACATAAGGAACACCCATGCATAGAGAGTAAGGCCACCATTACACTTGAAGGATAAAGGGCCAATAGCTACACACAAAGAAAAACATAAGGAAAATGATATTGCTAAGAATAATGTTGCAAAGAAGGCTCAAAAAAAGGCAAAATATAGCAAATATAAATAAATAGACAAAGGAAAAGAATATAAAATAGACAAGAGGAGTGGCACAAGAATAGATAAATCTACAAAGACAAGGAGCAATAAGAAAAAAGACTAGATTTAGAAAGCAATGATTGAAGTATCCTTCTTTCGCTAGTGAAGGTCGTCCTATCACTACAAGATAATATTGGAAGTACACTATAGGAAGTGAAAATAGCTTTGTAGAATTCAAGAGTAACACTATAGAAAAAAATAAAAAAGACACATATGTTGGAGGCATTAGCTATGATTGGTTAATGAGATTTATTCTAGAAAGCTTTAAAGGAGTAGGAAAGAAATTATACTAAGGGTAAGCAATTACAACCAACCTAGACCAATATATCCAAACAACAAAAATTATTAGCAGAGTATCAAGAAAATATTCCAGTTAACATGAATGACATATTATATACCCCAAAACCTAAAAAACTGAAGCTACCTCCATTTTATGTGAGCCTAAACACTTTAAAATTATTTGTTGAGAAATTGTATAGTCATATTAGGGGTAGAAATGACAATGATGTCTAAAGAGGTTTGTGAAGAGATAAGCTTACCCTAAACTAAAATATCTAGGCATATAAGTCAAATGGATAGCACTAGGGTAAATATAGTGGGAGTTCTTAAAGACTTAATGATGACCATAGCTAGACTATTAGCTTTTGAAGCTATAAACTTGAAGGAAATGCAACTACAAGTAGTGAAATAAACAAGCAATATTATATCTATTATAATGGCTAACTAATAAGCATGTAAATAGAATGATAAACTTCTAAAATATCTCATAGAATAGCCATTAATCAAGGCTTATAAAATTTTGAACCTTGATACAATATATGAAGATCTCTCTACTACTTTACTCGTACATGCTATGAATGATACATGCTTCATTTCTAATTACAATGCTTAGTCATAAATATATACTTGTATGTGACTCTTCACTTTCCTAACCTAAGGATACATGTGCATTCTGCATGATAGAAACTTGTGTCCATACACACCTAACTAAAGACATATGTTCTTCCTATTCTAAAGGACTCATGTACATACAAACAACATGCACATTTACATCATTGCACATGTGCATTTATTCCTTTGCATAAATTAAATACTTAAATCCTAATCTAATACTAACTCCTAATCTAAACATGTACCAAATAGTATAATATTCTCTAACACCCCTTGTATTACATTATTTGGTTATTGAAGGATTTTGTCTTCAATATGGATATTTGTATTTGTCTTCATTCTTCGAGGGACCTTGGAATTGGTCATCTTCATATTTTTGCTTGAATTTGTATTCTAGCTTTGGCATTGTTACCATTTTCCTTCTAATTTTTTTGTCGAAGAAGTTCATACCTTTCTTGTGCCCATCTCTATACCTTGAGAAATATATTTGAGAAAATCCATTAATGAAGTTTCTTGTCATTGTGTATATCCATTCAAAGAAATGATTTTATTTGTACCAACAATATCTTTGAGAAACTATGGATATTCCAACATATCTCTATCTTGTGCCTATATCTACTACAATGATTGCATCTATTTTTTTTTACCAAATCCATTTGACTATTCTATATTTCATTACAACTATTCTTATCAATCTCTATTACTGATTTGATGTGACTATTTCCTATTACAAAATTTGTTCCTTGCTTATTGTTTCTAGTCTGAACTATATATTCAAGACCTTCATACTTTGATCTAATTTTTGGTGTAATTGGTTCTTTCATTCCCTATTCATGTTTTTCTAAACCTGTATCTTTATATCTCATCAACTTTGAACCAAATCCATTAGTATGATTCTCAAAATGATAAATACAATCATTAGAATGATCAATATGATTTTGTTCATCATTATCTCTAACATAATTTGTATCTATACCTTCATCAATTCTAATAGAATAAGTTTTTTTCTGAAAAATCATGAACTGTATTCAAATCACTTGTATCACATATAACATCAATATTTGTAACAAGTTCTTCTATCTTAGTCATGAATTCTAAATCACTAGTGTCACAACATGCATCAATCATCAATGGTTTTGATTCTATAGTATTACAACATGAATCTATCATCATGGGTCTTAAATAATTTGTATCACTAGAAGCATATTTCATCTCTATTTTGTTCTTTACCTCTTCAATATTTTCTTGTTCTCTCATATTAGAAACATTAAGAGTGACAATTTCTTTGTAGATTATTCTCCATAGATTGATAGGTATAGTAACAAAATATTCATTGCAATAATTAGCATTATTAATAACACTTTGCATGTATTTTTGAAGTATTGAAAAATCCCCTTTTTCTACTTCACTAGTAATATCATCAAGCCTATTGTTCAAGGTATTTGTTTCATCAATAAACTTGCTCTTCAAATCTTTAATCATGTTTTCTTGTCTTCTATTCTTGTCTTTTAGAACTTCATTAGAAATTAATGCCATATATATCAGGTCTCCTATAGCACTAGGTAATATGAAACTATTTTTAGAATCTTTATATGTCTCATCAAGCCTTCCATTTAGATAATTTCTAAGTGCTGAGAAATTTTCATTTTTGATTTCTTTTAACATTGATTGTAAGACACTCTTTTCTCTTATTGATGAATCCTTTTTAGTGTCTTCTATCAGGTGTTGTGAATGACATTTTAATCTTTCCAATATTTCTGAAATTTCCTGAATATCTAATTATTTTTCTTGGACTTCTTGAATGTATATTTGTTCTTATTGACAACATAAGTTTTCCATTTCAATTGTTTTTAGATCAAGTATTTATGTTTCTATTGTTTGATAATTTGTATTCTTATTCATTTGCTTTTTCTTTACCATGTACTTTTTAAAGTAGACTACCTTATAACTGCCTAGTGTTTTGAGATCAAACTTAATGAAATTTTCAATTTCTCAAGTTTTATAAAATACCTTCTACCTTGCAAGTGTTTGAATGTACTATGAAATTTGATAGTATGCTTAGATTTATTAGTTTGAGTTGAATCCCTTTTATCTTCTTAATGTTCAAATTCAATTTCTTGTCTTATTCCTCCCTGCCAATTAATAAGTAGAAATCTAGAGATAAAATATGATGATGCACCTTCAAATTTTGATAAGGTTATTTTCTTTCAAGAACTTTTAGTTGGATTTCTAATATCTAATAAATTAGAGCAAGAGACTAATGCAAAATACAATTTTCAAATTTATATCAATGCTATGAAAGCTTCCATTAATATTCAAAAATTGGAAATTTTGAGGGTAGATGCCTGACAAACCCTAGAACGTCTCCACCAATTTTTAGATCATTTGGAGCAACACAGATCCTAGCGCATCCCTATGTGTGAACGAGATTTTTGGCAAGCGACTGTGCGAGGGTTTCATCTGGGTTAAGTGCAAGCAGCTCCAGAGGTTGGTTTTCGGGGCCTTCGGGCCCTAGCGGCCAATATTTTTGTGGTTTCTGCTCAATATTTTAGCAGGAAATGTTGTAGGGGATCCAATATGGGTTAGAAATCTATCTTTCAATAGATCTTCATGCTGTGAACTTGAGTGACAATGGCTTCCAATTTGTTGCACAAAAGAAAAGTGAAAATCATACCTTTCCACGACATCTAGGGCATGGATTAAAGAGATCACGAAACAAGTTTCAAGCAGCTGATCAAAAAATGGCTCAGATCTCAAGTGAATCTGGTGCTAAGGTGCACCCACAAAATAAATCTACTATGGAAACCCCTGTCAAGGGTAAGAATTTCGAAGAATCAGCCCCAAAAATGAATTTTAGGGATGCCCTCCATGGTGGACAGCCTCAGCCTAATGCTAATATTAATCTTAGGGCTTCCCGTAAACCTCTAAGAATGCCTAAGATTGATCCCAGGAAAATGGAGTCAGGATGTCTTAAAGCAGCTGATGGAACTCCTATTGTTAAGCTTGATATGGGCAACATTCAGACTGGCATTGAAGATCTAGAAAAAGAGGACTAATTTGTCATTTCATGGGTTTTCATCCGAGCCTATCTGCTTTCAAAGTTTAGGCTACAAAAATCTAGAAAACTAAAGGTGAGTTACAAATCTCTATTTATCCAAATGGTTATTTTCTTGTTTTATTTGCTAATAATGAAGATAGAGAGAAAAATTTTCAAGGGGGTCCCTAGTTCTTTGGAAGGGCAGGGCTTTTCATGAAGCCCTAGCATACTAAATTTAAAGTCGAAGAAGAGATGCCTTCTACAGGTCCCGTGTGGGTTAGACTCTTTGGCCTCCCAATTGAATTCTAGAATCCGACTATTTTTTCTTCAATTGGAAACTCTTTAGGAACATTTATGATGACTATTGATTGTACTCAAAAATTTGAACATATTATTTATGCTCGGATTTGTGTTTTAATGGATTTTGACAAACCCCTACCTAAAAATATCACTTTACAATTTGGGGAGGACACTTGGGAGCAAGTAGTGGACTATGAGAACATTCCTTTTCATTGTAGAATTTGCCATGAATATGGTCATTTGGCTAGTGTTTTCCCAAATAAAATTCTAGATCAAAAGAAAGAAGATATAAATTCAGCAGGTTTCCAAATGCCTAAGAAGAAGAACACTAAAAAAACTAGTTATGAAGGATCAATCAAAGTTATCTGCTAATATGTTTGAAATTCTTTCCACAAATGAGGTCCCAAGTGAGGAAGAGGAAATAATGGAAACAAAAATCTTAGAAACACAATTTAAAGATAAAGGGAAGAACTCAGAGACAAACCAACAAATCAAAGGTTTTCAACAAAAAAAGGGAGAAAATATTCACAAGAAAAACAATATTTTAAATGTTAAAACTTCAAATAATACAGGTCCCAATATAGACTCTATTGAACCTTCTAGTAACATTTTGACTATGTACAAGCATTCTTCAAGGCTAGAAGCCATCTCAGATTCAATTGGAGTAAGTCAAGAAACAAGGAAAAAAATTGAAGATGGATTCTAATCAAAAGGCAGGTCGCAAGACTAATCAATATCATATGGTAAAAGAAGGTGAAAATCTTGTAGAGGAAGGTAAGATTAATGCCCTTCCCAAATTTTTTAGCCCTGGTATTAATGAAGATCATCACTTGGAATATTAGAGGACTCAAAGGGAGTCTTTCAAAACAAAATGAAATTAGAAGAATGATTCAGATAAATCATCCACATCTTGTTTTCCTTCAAGAAACGAAGATGTCAATAGAGGATATGGAATCAATTGCTAGTAAAATTTGGCCAGCTAGAAAAGTGGTTTCCCTCAGTTCCTAGGGGACTTCTGGTGGCATTGCTTGCCTTTGGGACCCAAAAGAGGTAGTTATTCACCATATGGTTGGCAGTTGGGGTCTTTTGGCTATAGCTATTCAAAGCAGACATTCCAACCAAATTATGCTCTGCATTACTATTTATGCTTCGACTAATTTGGAGGAAAAAAGAAGATAGTGGAAGAATATTACTTATATTATCTCTCATTTTCCTGAAGCTTGGATCTTGATCGGAGGAGATTTCAATACCATCCTCTCTCTAGATGAGAAAATGGGGGAAATAGAAATTTGGATAGGAGCACTGACCTCATGAGCGAATATATTACAAACCTCCATCTTGTGGACATCCAACCAGATAATGGCCTTATGACTTGGTCTAATAGAAGGCAAGGCTTAGCTTGTATAATGGAGAGATTGGATAGGTTCTTGCTCTCTGACAATTTCTTAATCCATGGTCACATTCCTAAAGTGAAGACTCTTAACAATGTTGGTTCGGATCATTGGCCTGTCATGGTGGAAATGTGGAAAACCAATGTGAGTTTCTCTCCTTTTCGATTTTAGTTAATGTGGCTTAGAGATAGTTCCTTTAAACCTCGAGTGCAACAATGGTGGAAGGAAGGTAAACCTAGGTATGGGACTAAGATGTTCTATTTTGCCAAAATATTGCAATACATTAAATCCAAAATCAAGACTTGGAACTGGAAGGAGTTTGGGGATGTTCATAAAAAAACATGAAGTTATTGCTCAGCTTGAAAATTTGAATAAGAAAATCCATTTAGATGGCCTCATAGAGAGTACAAGTGCAGATGAAATTAAACTCACAACTCAGTTAGAGGAATGGGAAAAAAGAGAACTCTTATGGAAGCAAAAATCTAGAATTCAATGGCTCAAAGAAGGTGATCGAAACACAAATTTCTTCCACAAATCTCTTCTAGCTCGAAGATCTCACAACTTTATTTCTTCCCTGAAATCAGATTCTGGAGATGTTGTCTACACTTGGGATGGCATGAACTCTATTGTTGTCAATTACTTTTCCAATATTTTTACTGCTACTCCTCTTGACTCGGCTTCTCAACAAAATGTTCTTCAAGCAATCCCTTCTCTTATCACTTCTGAGGAGAACTCTATTTTGACTACTCCTATTACTATCAATGAGCTTCAACAGGTAGTTTTTAAAATGCAAAAAGGGAAAACCCTAGGTCCTGATGGTTTTCCCATTGAGTTCTACCAAGAGTTTTGGGATATCCTTCATGCTGATTTATTAGAGGTGGTGGAAGAAGCCAGGAAAGCCAAAGAAATTTTGAAGGTTATCAATAAAACTTATATTACTCTTGTTCCAAAAGCTCAAGAGGTTGAACATATCTCAACTTTTAGACCTATTGCTTTATGTAATGTTCTTCTCAAAATCATTACTAAGATCATGGAAGAAAGGTTGAAGCCTCTTTTGCATAAGATTATTTCCCCTGAACAAGGGGGTTATGTGGAAGGGCATCAAATAGTTGATGAGATAGTTCTTGCTCAGGAAGCCATCCATTCCATGGATATGCAAAAATCTCCTTCCATGTTCATTCGGTTAGACTTATCCAAAGCTTATGATAGAGTGGATTGGCACTTCCTTATCAAAGTTTTGAGGCAATTTGGTTTCTCTCAGGATTGGATGGATTGGATTATGGGATGTATCTCTTCAATTTCCTACTTAGTTCTTATCAATGGTAGGCCTTCTCAATTGTTCCCAACTTCCAGAGGTATTAGGCAAGGTGACCCCCTATCCCCTTATTTATTCATCATTATTGTTGAATGCTTAGGTAGGGCTATAACCAAAAAGAGAGAAGACAAAACCCTTGAGGGAGTTACCATTGCTCATGGAGCTAGACCTATCTCTCATATTCAATTTGTTGATGACTCTACTCTTTTAGGTAAAGCTACAGTTAAGGAAGCTTCTACTATTAAGCAAATCATTAGCTATTTTTCTAAGGCTACCGAGCAATTGATCAATGAAGATAAATCTAAAGTCATTTTCTTTCACTACTCTACCAGACAGGAATCCATGGTCTTGGATAAATTAAGATATAAGAAGACCTCCCTTCCAATCACTTATTTAGGTATTCCCATCAATATTCGAAGACAAAAAAAATATTGGAATTGGTTGTTGGACAAAGTCAAGAAGAAAATTGGAAAGTGGACCAATAGGTGGCTTTCTTCTAGGGGTAGAATCACCTTGGTAAAATTAGTCCTTCAAGCTATTCCTATTTATGTTTCTACCATGTTGAATATCCCAAAGGTTGTTCTTCGAGAACTGGATCAAATCAGTCATCGGTTCCTCTAGAGTGGTACTAAGGAGAAAAGAAAATGGGCCTTGGTGAAATGGGACACTTTATGTCTTCCTAAGAATGAAGGGGGTTAGGATTCTAATCTACTATTAATAACAACAAAGCTTTAGCTGCTAAATTATATTGGAGGATTTTGCATAACCCCAATGCTCTTTGGGCCAAGAATCTCCATGCTAAATATGTTGAGAACAAAAGTCCTGAAGACCTTGTTCGCTATCAATTGCCTTCCAAAGGTTCTCCCATTTTAGCAGTTCTTAAGACTGGTGAGGATTTGATAAAGAAAAAATATTTTGGATCATTCATAATGGTCAACAGGTAAATTTTTGGATAGATTCTTGGGATGGTCACAAGCCTTTGATAACTCAGTTTCCCGATTGGAGGCCTTGGATGGAGGAGCTTCACCGAGCTAACTGGATAAAGGTGGCTAATTACTATCGGTACCATACTGGTAATTCAGAGGTTGGTAGATATTGGATCCCTATTGAGGACTGGCCTATTCAAATCCTAGAAAGGCAAAGACAAGATATCCAATGCATCCTTCATATGAGATCTCTCTCTTGGTCCCATGATAAAGATTGTTTTGGATGGAACAACACTACTAAGGGTGAGTATTCAATTGCTCAAGGTTATTTGACCTTATGCCATAATAATCCCAACCAATCATCTGACATATTTTCTCAGTTGTGGGCTCAAAAGCTCTAGCCTAAGGTGAGGTTCTTTACTTGGATTTTATTGCATCATAGGGTGCTTACTAGGGAGCATCTTATGAAGCATGGTTTTCATGGCCCTTTTAGATGTGAAATATGTGGAGAGAATGTGGAAACTCTCAACCATATTTTTATTGAGTGTACTTTAGCCTCTGAGATTTGGAGGAGAATGACCACTTTACTTGGCTTACAGTGGTCCAATTTTTTTACTTTTGAACAACTTTGGAGGGATTGGCCTAATCAAGAGGGTGTTGATCATTTTATTAGGCAGTTAGTTTGGATGGGTTCTACCATTCTTCTTTGGAATATCTGGAATGAAAGGAACAACCAAATTTTTAATCAAGAAAGGAAGGATATTCACTATATCTGGAAAAAGACCATTGCCAACTTAGTTGAATCAGTCCATCAACTCCTTAATCACCCCCAAAACTCCCACCAAATATGGGATCAAGTGATGCAAATATTGAAGATTAACTCTTCTAAGAGCAACCAACTTAAAGGGAATGTGAGTAATTGCAAGATGGATAGAACAAGGAATTGGCAACCTCCTCCTAAGGATTTTGGAAAAGTCAATACTGATGGAGCCTCTAGAGGGAACCCTAGAAAAGCTAGTGTGGGAGGAATTGGTAGACTTTCAGATGGCTCCCTGGTTTTTACTTTTGCTGAGAATTTGGGTATTCTATCCAATAACCTTGCTGAGGGGTATGGTATCCTTAGAGGCCTTCAAGAGGCTACTAAGGTTGGATGGGAAAAGGTACTAGTTGAGTCTGACTCTCAACTCATGATTAATATTTTGAAGACTCCTAAGAATCATAAGGTTGATTGGAGAATAAAAAGAATTATTGAGAAGATTCAGTTAATCCAGATGGGATTTTTGAAAGTTGATTACAATCATGTGGTCAGAGATCAGAACAAGAGTGTTGATGCTTTAGCTAATTGGGCTTTGGACAAAGGTGATCTTACTTGCTACGACCACCCTCCTAGATGGTGGGCTTCACAAATAAGGGAAGCTCTTCTTTCTATCATTTCTTTGGATGGCTCCAGTTCGGAGGTACCTAGTTTCTTCTTGCTTTATTTTTGCTTCTCTTTGGTTCGGTCAGGGTATTTTAGTTCCCTAGCTCAAACTAATATTTCTTTTGTTTCCTCTGTTGATTCTTGCCTTAATAGTCTTTTGGTCTAGAAAGGTCATTGTTGTGTTCTATTTTTTCTTTTTTCTTTTCTATTTATGTGTGTGTTTTTTTTTTGTTTTGTTTTTGTGTTTTTGTGTTGTTTTTTGTTGTTCTTGTGCTTGTGTTTTTGTATGTTTGTGTTAATTGGTGTTTTTGTGTTTTGGTGTGTGAGTGTTTTCTATGTTTTTATTTTTCTCTGTTGTCTGTTGTTGGTTGTTTTTTATTTTATTTTTATTATTTTTTAGGTTTTGGTTGTTTTTGTTGGTTGTGTCTTTGTAGCGTTCTGTTGTTTTTTGTTATGTTTGTGTTTTGTTATGTTGTTCTTGTGTTTTTTATGTGTGGTTCGTGTTGTGTTTTTTTATCTTATTGTGTGTGTGTTTGGTTGTGCTTTATATTTTTGACACACTCAAGGAGCATGTTTTTTTATTTTTATTTTTTTAATATTTTTGTGTGTTTGTGTTTGTGTGTTCTTGTTTTTTGTTGTTTCAGGTTTGCTCCTTGAGTATGTCAAAGGTGGTAGGCTAGGTGCGAGCCCTGGGTGATTTTGGTGGAAGAGATACCCCTGCCTCCTTGGGTCTTACCCGAAAGTGGCATCCCTTCTGGGATGTTTTCCACAAAAAAAAAATAAAAAATTAATTTTCTAAATTTCAATGGTCTAAATTTGTTGTAGAACTCCTTATATCTCCCACTTTAATTATTTGCAAAGGTAAAAAATGCTTCCTTCCTTTAATAACTTCTAAGACAAATAATAAAACTATTAATGTTTCAAAACTTATTCCTTATTTCACCTTGCAATAAACAACTTTCACTCATGAAATACCTTATATCATTTGCTAAAGGTTGAAGGTTAAACTAAGTTTTTATTACATTTCAAATATTGCACTATGAATGTTATTGTTTGACATGTGTAGACCTTCGAATATGCATGTATCTTGTAGATATCAATTTCATTCATAAATTTACTTTAGGTAATGGCTATCACACTCTTGATTAAGGTATTTTGTTCTTTTTCCTCACTAGCTTTGAGACTTCAGTCTAACGACTCGCTCTCTACCACTTGAATTTGTTGAATACCCAACCAAATTCTATGCTCCTCCTAAAACTTAGCCATGTGGACCCCAAAAACTATTTTGTGAATTACCTTATTGAATATTCGATGTGCATGCAATCAACGCTCTCTATATATGAGTTTTTCTCCAAAGTGTACACTATAGTGATGATTTTAAACCCCACAAAATATTATTGCTCCAAAACATATGAAATTTAATTCTTTTCTTTTAATCATCATGATTTCTTCTCCCATGCCTTGGAATCTATAAATTTTTGATTTCCTCCTTATGGCTCCTTAAGCGTAAATGTAATACCTTCTTATAATGCACGTGCTTGCGATGTCTAAAAAAGCTCTAAAATGCATGGAATTTCTTCTTTATTTCTTCAATGCCCTTGACTTCTCTATGCTAGATTACCTTGTAAACTAGATATTCACTACTCCAATGGATTCTTTACTTCGTGTGATCCTAAATGTGCTTTTTTTGATGTTCCTTCGTTTATAATTGCTCAACTATGTGGACTCGGTTACATGGACTCCAGTGCATTATTGGCAATGATTCCTTTAGGTGCAAATCATAGTGACCTCTTTTGTTCCTTACTCATTAGTTTTAGGTGATTCCAGAAGATCCGTTAATGACTGCCTAATCATGCAAATTGGATATAATCTCCCTTGGCTATTAGACGATGTGCTTGCTACTAAAATTTAACTATTACAAGGCTTCAAAAAATTACTTTGCAATTCTTTGAGTTTGATAGCAAGCTCAATGTATCTTTCATGAGAAATTTCATGTGTTTTCAACATCTTTAGGTTTCCTTCGCATGTGTAAAAAAATGACATCTAAAACAATTTAATGTCTTTTGATATCCACTTTGCTTAGTTACTCCTCATGACGTCTGACCGTTCGTTGTGTTGGCACTTTCTCCAATTAATGTACGTTATAACTTCAGCATGAGATATTTCTTGCACCATGTGTAGCTTCCTCCTTTAGGTGCTTCTAGAGGCTTTATATGTTGCATGACTTGTTATCTCTAAATAATTGATACACTCTATTTACAGAGATGAATGACTATTTTTCTGATTCTTCAATGACTATTTTGAAGGTGAGTTCGCCCAGGGTAACAACTTCTTTGAAATATCTCAAATGGGGAAGAGCTCTCATAATGATCATGAAAAATATGATATCCTTTCACATTAGAGCATTAATTTATCATGCATTGGTTGAGCGATGTTTGAGGCCTTGACTGTTACACGATACCTTATATCTAAAATGATACACAATGCAAAATAATTTAATTGCTAATTATTTGGAGATATTATTATTTGATGCTATGATAGTTTGAATGCTTCAAACCTGTGGGCATTAAAATACATCCAACATGGTACTTCAAGTGATTAGGGTTTCCTTTTATGCTTTCTACTAGCTTCAACTCAAGCATTGTTGCACTGTCCGATCTTAAAAAGTATTGTGTAACCCTAAATAGCACTCTTTGATAGTGGTGGTGGTTCATCTAATTTTTCCTTGACTAAATGGTAACGATTCTTATCATATTCATATTTTCTACATTCTCATGCTTCCATAGGTGGAATATGCTGGCTCTTCATTCTCTTTTGCTTTCTAATGAGCACTATGGTGAATAAACTTGTTATTTCTACGTAGAAAATGCAGTGATATTTTCCCTCCTGCACTTTAAACTTCACATTGCCTTATTCACAATATGGTGGATGCTCTTTTGGATGTGGTAATGGTGCTTTGTTTTTTTGCAACCCATGATATATATTGCTTCTAATATTACCTTCTTTTCCTTGGTAACTTACTCCTTACTCGGTTTTCTTTCAATTATGATTCCAAGCTCTCCAATCATGCAAATAGTATGCCTTTTGAATGATAATGCTATATGTAATCTATCGTTTATAATGAAGACTTTTTTCCTTTCAATATATCTAACTCCTATTTACTTATGTGTATGTTTTAACCTTGGAAAAATCTATCTTCTGCACTTCTTTGAAGAATTTAAATTTAAAATCTTCTTATGCAACTTGAATTGGTGCTTAATAAACTTAATAATGAACCAAATATAAGTGTCCACATAATGACCCTTTTGCCCAAAGTTGCATACATTTTTAACCTCAATTTGATGATAAATTTATTGGTGATTTGGATCACCTAAATGTTGTCTTGTACTAGATGAAATTGAAGCTCCCCTTGGCTGTCCAAAATAGCTCTTTAACTCAATTATTTGCATCTTTGAAACTCCTCTAACTTGCTGCCCAAAAATGTAGTTTGGTGGTTTCTTCTAGATCCTTTCTACTTCAATATCCTTGCCAAAATTTGGCAAAATTCTTACCAAATCCTTCTCCCTTGGGCTTGTTATTGGATGGCAATAATTGTCCCAAATTCTTCACTATTAGGAACTTCTCCTTGCTAGTAATCTTCTCCCTTGAGTTCTCCTAAAATATTCTCCAATATTTCTTGTGGCACTTCCTATTTCCTATCGATATACCATGTGCTCTAATACCATTGTTAGATTTTGAAGCTATAAACTTGAAGGAAATGCAACAACAAGTAGTAAAATAAACAAGTAATGTTATATCTATTATAATAGATAACTAATAAGCATGTAAATAGCATGAGAAAATTATGAAATAACTCATGGAATAGCCATTAATGAAGGCTCACAAAAATTTGAAACTTGATACAATATGTGAAGATCTCTCTACTACTTTACTAGTGTATGCTATGAGCGATGCATGCTTCATTTCTAAATACAATGCTTAGTCACAAATATATACTAGTATGTGACTCTTCACTTTCCTACCCTAAGGACACATGTGCATTCTGCATGATAGACACTTGTGCACATGCACACCTAACTAAAGACACTTGTTCTTCCTATTCTAAAGGACTCATGTACATGTGGACAACATGCACATTTACATCATTGCACATACTTGTACATTTATTCCTTTGCATAAAGTAAATACTTAAATACTAATCTAAGACTAACTCCTAATCTAAATATGTACCCAATGTGGTACATTGACATGTACCAAATAATGTAATTTTCTCTAACATAGACATCCAAAGTTGGTAATAGTGCAAGAAGTAATAGTTTTTGATCTTCCCCTCTACTTTGGTAAGCTATTTTCTAGAGAGTGGACATCCAAGATGTTAGGAGAGAGTTACCCAGAAATGGATTACACCCATATAAAAGTTCTTAGGTATGGGACGGTGATGAAATAGAGAATAGTCCACCTTGCAACTACTTTTTGCATAATCTAGATAAAGAAGATTTTATAAACTAGAATAAACTCCTTGAATTTATGGAAGATGGTCAAACCTATAAAATTGATATAATAATTGGTGTGCTTCAAGATGAATAATATCTAGAGTTCAACTATGAGGAGACTAAGCTTGGGAATTATCTTCTCATAGAAGAACCATCCAATATATTAACTCTAACAAGTTGAGGAACTAATAAGACCTGGATGATGCACTTTGATGGTGCCAAGATCAACAAAAGGGTAAAAATTAACATTCAATTTATTAATCCATGAGGTAGACCTAATAATTTTGTATGTAGATTGTTATTCGATTGCACCAATAATGTGGCCAAGTATGAATCATTATGCATCAACTTAAGAAAAACTAGAAATATGGGGGTTAAGAACTTGAGGATGTATGATGACTCCAAATTGATTATAAATCAAGTTAATTCTTAATCTACCACAAATAATAAAAATTTAAAGTCATACAAGCACCGTACCGTGTCTAAAATTTTATGGAGAGTTTTGATACATATGATATCAAGGTAATCCCTAGGTAATTAAATACTAAGGAAAATAAATTGGTAGCAATGACACCTAGATTCAACCCCACCATCAACATGTGGGATAAACTAAAGGAAATAGAGGTGACTAGCCATACCTAATAACTCTAATAATGGTAAGTCTTCAACAATGATAAAAATTTCATAGAATTATCGATAAGAGGGGCCCAAAATACTAAAACTAAGAATGATTATGGGGATGATATCAATGATTGGGTTATACAACTGAATACAAATTAGCTTCCTAAAGGGATAATTACTTTAGAAATCCTATTCAACCTAGATGATAGTGTAATAAAATCAAGCCCCAATTTTAAGGTCTCTTCATATCGCCCCATTGAAGTTGCTGAAGGGAAGAATCTATTGCTTAGGAAAAAGTGCACTTAAGAAGAGATAGACCTCTTCAAAGAACTTTGTGGTAAGTATGGGGATATCATTACATGGTTGTATGGTGATATCAAGGTCTATAATAAAATATCATTGAGTTAGAAACTCATGCAAAATATTTGTAGCAAAAGTAGTTACTAGTAAACCCTAAGACTTGGGTGGTGATGGAGAAGGAACCTTTGAAGCTCTTACAGGACCAAATAATATTTCTAATTAGACATTCTACTTGGATTATCAATCTAGTATGTGTACATAAGAATAATGACAATTTAAGTTTATTTCAATTTTAGGAATATAAATAGGGTCTCGTTAAAATATATTTTATTCCCTATTTGTCATTTATTAGATTTTGCAAAAGGTGGAAGGGTCATATATGCTCTCTCCTTGATGGTTTCTTAGTGTATAATTAGATTTGGGTCAAAGATGATTATCAACATAAAACAACACTAACCACAAAATGGGGAACCTTTTAATATCAAATAATGTCATTCGACCTATCAAACATAGAGGCTACCTTCAAATGAACTATGGAAATTGTAAGCAAAAAATCCACCTCCGAGAAGAAGTAAACATTGGATTTGCATAATTTTTCTAATTATCAATTTTGTTAGATGTACAATTTGTCAAAACGTACACATGTGAGGTTTTGTCTAATTGTACAAATGAGAAGTTATAAAACATATAATTGGGTGTAATTTTACAAAATTATAAAAAATGCAATTAGAAACTAAAGTCAAATTACGTGAAATGTGCATTTAAGGTGAATTTGATAATAATCAAATTAGACTTAGGTAGACCTTAATGCAAGTTGATTGTTACGGAGATGGTAGTTGTACATGATGGGTTTCCCAGGAACTACTTTGGAATGACCTAGGAAAGCATTAAAAGGACCCCCCATTCAATTTTTATGGTTGTTCATTGTTGTTTAGTGTGGTTCATTGTTGTTCATGTTAGCACACAGATTGTTGTTCATCATAGTATAGTTTATGTTAGTTCATTCCTGTTCATGGTGATTGTTCATGGTAATTGTACATATTCAACAATATTAATGAGAACAAAATTACAGGTTGTGATTTATGTGAATTCCATTGTGCATGTGAATGGTATAACCGGATTGTGTATTATGTGCAAGTATGGCCAGGATATTGTGTTAGAACAATAAAGATACAATGGAATTGCTTTATTGATGAATCTATAACTCAGTATGTTGATAGATAATTGATTCATGGGTGAATATTACTATACTAAAATGTATTATGGTAGTTGTATGATTTTTGGAAATGTTGATGATGATAATAATTCAATGGCACTGAATTAGGGTTTGCATGTTGGAGGAAAAGTTGGCAATTGCAATAGGAAATTTTTTCCAAACTCGTCCTAAAGAGAGTTGTGGTAAAAATTGGAAAATATATGAATAGAGAATATAGCAAGAGTTTGATGAAATTGTACATCCTGACCACCAAACCATACAACTGATTTTTTATCTAATTTCGAAATAAAATTGCTTAGTTAGAACTTGCCAATTATGGAAAACTAGTACTTCGAAGAAATTGATTACAAAAATGATCAATTTGAGTTAAAAAAACCCTTCTAGTGAATTGAATAAGTGGAAAATCATACAAGTTGTAGTGTTGTACAATTTGGATCGTACAATTGTACAATTTGGTGATCGTACAAGAAGTTTTGAATCCTTTGTATATCGTGCAAGCTATGCGATTTGGGCAAAAGTTGTTATACGACATTGGGATCCATATCCAAACCTCTCAAATAACCTCTCCCTCTAGGAATACCACACATTGTGCTACATTTGGTGTCGATGCCTAAGTGAACCTTGATAATTTTATCAAAACTCGGTCAAGAAGGACCTACAAAGTGACAGATTTTTGAGTAAGAATCAATTGGAGGTGAATGATAGATACAAGTTCATGAGGATGTAGGAGATGAAATCAAGGAGAAGAACAAATACCAATTAGAAGGAGTACAAGAATTTATCAAAGGGAGACCATGAAAAACTTGATGAATGAACCAATAATTGAACAAGTATGGAATTCAGAAGGAGATACTGAAAGGTGGGAGGTGTTGCTGGTAGATACTAAAGAAGGGGTACAAGAACCACTAAGGGTCAAAGAGAACGTTGGCATAATGGAATAACTGTGCGAGAAGATAGTGAGTGGATGGTAACACCTGAAAAAACAACATGAAGGTTACAAAGGGGTGTAGAGAACGAGAGTCAGGCACCAGAGTAATAGGATGTGAGGTCTCAGGAAGGAGAACCAGGGCCATAATTGACATTTCAACGAAGAAGGTCACAGAGTGAGGATGCATAGGAGGTTGGAAGATGACTATTTGGTGAAAATAAGGTACCATAAATAGAAACATCTGATGAAGAGTAGCATAGTGGAACACCCACCCAAGGAAGAAATTGGTTTAGGATTCTAGAAGATACCTCCTCAAGTGACGAGGAAGGAAATCCAACAATGGATAGTATAGTACTAAAGTTGGGAAACAAAGATACGCACTCTTCATGGATTTAAAGAGGAATATTGTCACTAGTGATGTAGTTTGTGAAACTTATCACAAAAATAAAAGAAGAAAAATATTGTATGATATTGAGGGTAGACCAATTATACAATTGGAGAATGTTGTTCAAGTGGAACAATAAATTGTACAATTGGAAGATATTGTTATGGAAGATGTTGCCCAAATAGAACAACCCATCATACAATTAAAATTATACAAGGAATATTAGCATTGTACGATTTTTCAAGAGGGATCCATACGATTGCTGGGTGAAATCGTACAGTTGGCACAAATCATATAACTAATGGATGTGATCATACAGTTGCTATAAATCATACAAGTAGTAAGTGTGTAGACACAAAAATCTAGCCACTTGTCATCCATTTAGGTATTTCCACCATTTTATCCATTTATTTATATATTTAGGTATATTTGTTAAATATATGTTTAATATTATATTTTATATATATTTAATAAATATATATGTGAATAAATCCTAGCCATCCATACACACCAATCCATGCCACACATCTAGAATTAATATCCACCCTCTGATGTATTTTAATCTGAGCCACACAATTTGTGTTGCTAAAACCCTAACATACCCTAGTGTAGATAATTAATAGGAGCCATTTTGATGGCTCAATCCCTAATTTTTTCCTTAAGTTTCCTAAGTAATTCATGCCCTAAGTAATTTCCCTGAGTTCTTGAGTTCCCCTTAGAGTATCCAAGCATTCTCGCCATCCACCCTCGCTCAACTAGATCTTATTCTATAGACTTTTATCTTAGTCCCCAAACTCCTCCAAGCATTCTCTATCATCTCCAAGTACCTCTAGGCACCTTTAGTTTATCGTTGAGCACCCCTGGGTGCTTCCTGCTACTATCGAGTGCCCACAGGCATCTCAAATCCTATTTATACTAACTAGCAAACCCTCGGGTGTCGCTAGGGTTTTTGCCACCTGTTTCCTACAATGATGACCAATGAAAAATAAAAAAATTACAAGTCTACAAGGTAAATCTTTTGTTATTTTATTAATTTTACTATATTCACATTTGCATGCAGTTTTATTGTTTGATAGCTAGAATTTTATTAATTTCTAAGGGTCTCACATAGTGGAGCCCTTACAGTTATTACTAACCCTATGTTATTATCTTCTATGTGCAGATTTGGAGATACACAAGCCTTGAGCAGCTATTTAAGTTGGAGTGGTCCAGCCAATGGATATTTGAAGCCCATTCACCTCTATTGGGAGAAAGAACGAGCGTTGAAGATACCACAAGCATTTTTGGCTAGGGTTTTAGAGAACCCTAACATAATTTATTCATTTGTATCAAAAGAATAAATAGTGTAAACCCCAATTTGGGGTACATTTGATTGTATTAAGATCCACCCAATGATAATAATATAAAATCCATTCTTTGTGCAATCTCTTGTATCATTGCTTATTCATTTTCTATTATATATTTGGTGTTTCATTTTTGTCTTCACAAATGGCGATCACGGTGGGACCCCCTAAGGGTTTCTTACTTTGATTTATCTTGTGATATAACTTGTAGTTTTATGTTTTTATTTTGCAGGTTCCAATAATTCTAGGGTGCATTTCATAGAGCGAGGAAGAAAAACGTAGGCTTCCTGGTAAGTCTGGTTAAAAACCTAGTTCCATTTTTTTATTTTTTTGCTTTTCAAAAAGTGATATTAAAAGGAAAAAATTTACGTTTGGGTTTTTAAAAAGCAGTGCACTTTTAATTTAGGCATTTATTTGTTTCATGTGGTTTGAATTTATGCTTTTATGGTAGTTGCATAATCATATTTCATTTAAATTTATGATGTTTTTAAATATTTTCCATTTACTGCATTTTGTGTGTTGTATGCATTTGAAAACAAAAAGCATTTTAGTTGCATTCTAGGGCAAGAAAGTGTATAAGTAATTGTACTCTTTTATTTTGTCTTGTATTCCTCTGGATTGTGATAGATTACCTTTGTTCAAGTCTCCTCCTATTGTTGGAACCACTTGCTAGTTCAGGGCAGAAGAGTTGGGCAAACCCTCCATTGTTGGAATCACTAGTTGATTCAGGATGGGTTTCAAGCGGTGTATCCCAAATATCTTTTGAGGGTTTATACTTGACATTGGAATCTCTAATCGCAACTTCTAGTTGAATTCATTACAAATAAAAAGTGTGATTTCTGTGCATTTTCTTCTTGTGTGTGAGAATCATTAAGCTAGATTTATGTTTTACAAGTTTAAACAATGAATTGACACTCACCCTTGTTAATAGTTATATGTTCCTCTGAGTTATCCATTTGATTCCCTTATCTCATGCTTTGATTTAGAATATTTGATAAGAACATAACCAGGTTAGACCAACCTTACCAGAACCTTGGGGAGATTGATTATTTTCTTTCAAGAGAGGACATCCCGAATGAGTCCTAGTTGTTGGTATATGTTTGCAAATTGGGTAGATGTATCACTCAACATTGCATAGGCTTTGGGGTGTGCTTCCATACCACCCACCTTTTTTTGTGAATTTGTACTCTTATTACTTTTTTAATAATATTAAGTCACTTTCAATAACAAAAAAAAAATTATCTTGTACATCTTGGTTTTTATCTCTTCTAAAATATTTAAATGTTGAAACTCAATCCAGAAGGGATACCAGATTCCAAATAGATATATTTTTAGGTTTTTTTTTTTTAAATCCAAATTCAAACTAAACTATAAGATTATAGATGTATAAATATATTCAACCATCCATATATATATATATATATATATATATAACAATTCATTTATCTCTTAAAGCCAAGAGAGGCCTTAGACAAGGATATCCTCTATCTCCTTATTTGTTCATTATTATGGCAGAATTTTTGAGTAGGAACTTAAACAAGGCTTACAAATATGGACTTATAAGTGGACTTAAGGTTAGTAATAACATCGATAACATCACACATCAATAGTTTGTAGATGATACAACCCTTTTTGGAAGGTTAAGGATAAATGAGGCCAGAGCTTTGAATAACTTTTTAAAAGAGTACAAAAGAGCTTTAGTGTAAAAAAATAATTGGACTAAATCCAAAATTTACTTCCTTAACACTCCTGCTAATATCAAAGCAATAATTTATAGGTTGCTTCAAATGGAGGAGGCAAATTTACCAACTTATCTAGGGTTGCCTTTATTTGAGGGGAGAATGAGGATAGATTTATGGAATTATTAGTAAAGTTCAAAATAAACTTCCAGCTTGGAAAGGTATATGATTATCATTAGCAGGAAGAGTGTAGTTAATTAAGTCAGTATAACAAGCCATTCCAACATATTATATGTCATTGTATTCTATGCCAAAATTAATTGTCAAAAGTTTAATTTTTATTATGTGACCCTTTTTATGGTTAGGTTTACATGATAAATATAAATTTCCTTTGGTAAAATGGAGCAATTTGTTTGATGATAAAACTAGGGGAGGTCTTGGTTTAAGAGCTCTTACAGATGTAAACTTAGCTCTTAGGGGAAAAATTATCCGAAGATTGTACAAAGAGAGTCAAAGACAATGGGAAAGATTTCGTCTAAGTAAGTATGTTGATCCCAATGACCCAAGTTTAATATTTACTACATTCTCTCTTCCAAATGGTTCTACTCTTTGGAATGGTTTAAAAAAAATCTATTGATATTATGATTAAAGGTTTAATATGGGTGGTGGGAACTGGAAAAAAAATTATATTTGGATGGATACTTGGTGTGATAAAAAACCACTCAATTTAGATCCTGTTTTGAAACCTTGGATGAGATTGCTTCAAGACAAATACAATGATAGGGTTTCAAATATTTTGTACAAGGATCGAGAAGGAAGATACAAATGGAAAGAATATTTTTTTACAAGTATACAAGACATTGATGCTAGGAAGAAATTGAGTAGAAAGATAACAACTATGATTATTCCGAGGGGTGCCAAGGATAAATTGATTTGGGAGTTGAATAACTCGGGATAATACACAACAAGAAGTGGATATAATATTCAACACCAACATAATAATAATGTCACTAGAATATGGAGAGATATTTGGGATAGCCCAAGCATTCCTAAAGTTAAAATGTTTGTTTGGCTAGTAGGTCATAGAAGAATTTATCCTAGGATAACCTTATGAAAATGAGTTTTGATGGCCCCTCTCAATGTGTTTTCTATAATAAGGAGGATGAGAGTATTTACCATATTTTGGGACATTGCTCAATAGTTTGGAATCTATGGCAATGGATTCTTAATATATTTGGTAAATGCATGGTGATGAATAACATAATTGAAGATTGGTTAAAGTAATGACAGAGCACTTATAAAGGTGAGGCTTTAAAGACAATATGGGATATATCAAAAGATACAATACTTTGGACTATATGACTAGAGATGAATAGAAGAATATTTAAAGGAAAGGAATGTAGTTTAGAGGTAAAAAAAAAAGAATATATGTTTAGCCATAGAGGAGTCTAAACCTATCAACTCACCCAATCCCTAATTTGGAAGCAAAGAGTGTTGATAGATGAAGTCAAGTTATTAAATGGAATTATGATGTTGGGTACACGAGAAGCAAAAATAATATAAAAAATATAAAGTGGAAACCACTAGATGTGGACTGAGTTAAATTGAATTTTGATGGAGCATCTAAAGAAAACCCAAGGTCAACGGGAGGAGGAATAATTAGAAATAATAGAGGATATATTTTGTCTCATTATGCTTTCAATTGTGGATTTAATACAAATAATGAATCTGAAGCTTGGACAACTTTAGAAGGGTTAAAAATATGTAAAAAAATGAAATGGAATAAAGTATGGATGGAAGGTGATTCTCTCATAGTAATAAATATAATTTTGAGGAAAGCAAAGGCTCCATGGAACATACAAGAGATAATTGTGGAAATTCAATATCTTGCTAAATAGTTTGAAGAAATCAGGTTTACACATATATTAAGGGAAGGAAAAAAATGTGCAAATAAGCTAGCCAATAGAGGGGTTTTGATTGAGGATCGTGAAGTTAACATCTCATTTCCATGGTTAGAGGAAGTAGAAAGTTTAGTTGAAGCTGACAAAAAATGTTGATTTCCTAAATCAATTAATGATTAAGATTTATTTTAATGTTTTCCATTGGTAATACCTATTTTATTTTGTAACAATACTGTGTGTTCATTTAGACTATTTATTATAATTTTTGTGGTTGCACTTGTGTTTCAATAATGAAACTAGAAATCTAGATTTGGTAAAGTGGACTATGATAGTGCGATGTTTTGGAAATATTACTCTACTAAGATGTAGGCATAGATAGTAGAGGTGAAGTTTTTTTTTTTGGTGGTGGCCACAAGGGGTAAACAAACTGTGACCACGAGGGAACCATTACATAACATATCCGCAACATGTGAGGCGAGAGATTTGAACCTGGGCCTCTCAGCAACTAGAGAGGTTTAACTACCCACTTGCTCTCCAACTCCTCTACATGTGAGGTGAAGTTTTGATGAGGATTGATATTAGATCTTTCATATGACCCCTCTAGTAGTTCCTAGCTTAGGTTTGCTTAGTTTATTTCTAGCAAATTCATATTGTAAGTGAGTCTCTTTCTCACATGCACTTGTGGGCACTAGTTGTCTTCTAGTTGTCTTTTAGAGTGTTAGTTAGCAAGTGTGAACTCAAAGTAGGAAGTGTGTACTTCAAGTTAGCTAAAATGGATCTTCTAGTTAGCAATCTTAACTTAGAAGTTTACGTGCATTCTCCTTTGCACCTTTGTGGCTTTTGGTTGAGCGTATTGAATCAAATCCATGATTTCATGGGTTGGTTATATATTTTGGGCCATTAGTGCCTATATAATGATTTGTAAATAATAGAACACTTAGTTGGATTTTCAATCCTTTTCATTGGTATCAGAGTAAATAAACTATTGAAGTTGTACTTTGACTCTACATTGGAGACTGCACCAGCTATCAGTCATCCTGTGGACGTGGTTCCTGAAGCACAGTTACCATTGGATGCAGATCAAATCTATGACACGAAGACTCGACGGACTCGCCGTGGGTCTACCACCTCCTATATTGTGGCTCGACGAGGACAACTGCCGCATCGAGGCTTGTTGGATTTCTTTTCATCAGATGTCCCGTGACTTTCCTATTCTTCCGAAAGCATTGGAGTCCAATGCTTCTATTGTGGGGAGGCATGATGAGGATTGATGTTAGATCTTTCATATGACCCCTCTAGTAGTTCCTAGCTTAGGTTTGCTTAGTTTATTTCTAGCAAATTCATATTGTAAGTGAGTCTCTTTCTCACATGCACTTGTGGGCACTAGTTGTCTTCTAGTTGTCTTTTAGAGTGTTAGTTAGCAAGTGTGAACTCAAAGTAGGAAGTGTGTACTTCAAGTTAGCTAAAATGGATCTTCTAGTTAGCAATCTTAATTTAGAAGTTTACGTGCATTCTCATTTGCACCTTTGTAGCTTTTGGTTGAGCGTATTGAATCAAATCCATGATTTCATGGGTTGGTTATGTATTTTGGGCCATTAGTGCCTATATAATGATTTGTAAATAATAGAACACTTAGTTGGATTTTCAATCCTTTTCAAGTTTTGGTATTGTGAAGGCTTCTATAGAAAAATGTCAAGAAAGATGCTAAAATTTGGAGTAATTGTATTCATACAAAGATTTGAAAAAAATCCAGAAAATGAAAATCAATAATTCAAACATTTTATAGAAAATGATGTAGGTTTCTAGTTATAGCATCTCAATTGAGATGAGAAGTATATCTATTTATGAACTCTCAAGATCGAAATAAAATAGATGTAAATTGTTAAGGGTGGAGGACTCGAGTACAATTCCTTATTATCAACAAAAAAAAATATAACAATTCATTTATAAATATAATTAATTCATAAACAATATTTATATATATTGATAGTGGTTTAGTTAAAAAAATCCTTATAACAATATTAATGAAAAAGAATCCATAAATCCATTTCACTCTTTATATAATTATTTAGTATTAGGTGCATCTTCTTTTACAAGGATTTAATATTATTTTTTCAATAGTGCATTACTTTATTTACTAATAATTATATTTTTGATGTTGGTACACGCTTTGATTTTTCTTTTAGAAGATCCAAGGTTCAAATATATGTGTCTTTGTGTTAAATTGATAAGCTCATTACAAGAGGTCATTATGGGATGGGGATTCTCAACCCTAAACATTAGTTCGTAAGATTTCTCACCCTAATAAAAATATATATTTTTGATCAATTTTTATAATCATATGCTGTAGTAATTATTTTTTGAATTAGTATCTAATTTTTTTAATATTATTTTAATTTTTAAATTTATTATTATTTTAAATTTTTTCATATAACATTACAACATATTTATGCATTTATATTTATCAATATAGCATTTTTTTTTCCTAGAAGACACCCTAGTTCAAACCTCAAACCTCAAGGGCAGCCTCTTTGTAAAGGTAGTAGTCTAATTTGAATCCTCTGAGTGTGCACCAAATCAACAATGATGACTCCTCCATATTTACAAAGGTAGTAGTTTAATCTAAATCCTTTGAGTGTGCACCAAACCGACAATGACAGTATGAATCGAATCTTGAGCGATAGATGACTTGTATGAATCTTGAGCGATCGATGACCCCCTTCAGGTCAACAATAATGAGGTAGAATAGGTTTGGTGGGAGCAACCCCTATGGTTTGAACATGTACTTGTCAATTACTAAAAATAGTGTGGTTGTGATCTCGAGTGATCGATGGTCTTCCCTATTTGCACATGTAGTAGTCTATTCTGAATCTTTCGAGTGTGCGCCAAACTGACAATGATTGATCGGTATGAATCCGCGATTGATAACCCCTTCATGCAAAATTCAACAATAATGAGATAGAATAGGTTTGGTGGAAGCAATCCTTATAGTTTGAACCTGTACTTATCAATTACTAAAAATAATGTGATTGTGAAGGGAGGTCAACAATAATAAAGCAGTATAAGGTTTAGTAGAGCAACCCCTATAGTTTGAACAACACTCTTAAAAAAATATAACATCGTAGCTAACTTTATAGTATTGTATTCATCAAATTCAAAAACATATAACATCGTATCTAACTTTATAATACTGTATTCATCAAATTCAAAAACCAGTTCAACGACGAAAGGCATTTGGTATAATTGTAGTTGCCTGATTATTATCATCCATCCTATGTTTGCTGAAAAAAAACGCTAATATTTGTAAACGATGTTCAATTAAAAAAAAAACCAGTTCAATTACCCCTCCTCTGCCTCGCAACTCCTTTTTACTTATTATTAAATTCAATTACACAAAAATATGGATTGAAAAACAAGAGAGCAAAAACCACAAGGAGCACGATGACGATTAAACCTAAATACACAATAAGATGATACGTTTATATTAAAAGAACTATACACGGCCATATAAACGGGGGCTAGGGCAAGAAGAGAAGGGAAATACAGATTCAAGCGATTAAGCAAAGATGGCCGCATTTACGAAAAGGACAGATCCAAAGATGGCCATCGTCTCTAAGCTCGTGATGGTGGCATACGGAGAGGAAGACTTCGAACGAGGAGAAGAACCCTTCTTCTTCTCTTCCTTCTCTGCATTAGAAGTAGAAGTAGCTGAAGCTTTGACAGTACTGGGCAGGGTAATTCCTCCGTGTCAATGGTCAGGGGAAGAGGAATTAGTGGAAAGGTGTTTACATTTGCATCTCCAAGACCAGGGGTGGAAAAACTGGCAGGTTTAGTTGGTGTTTGTGAGTGAGATGATGATGATGCAGCGTCCGCGTCAGTCTCAGCCTCAGTCTCAGATTCAAGTCCCTCAAAGGCCACCGAGGATGTGGGGTTTGTCACTGCAGATTCAGATGGCGACAGACGTCTGGAAACGGTGGTGGGAGCCTCTCTTCTCGTGCCTGCCCGCTACAACACACCACCCACTTCGTCATCAACACCAACACAGCCACTGTTGTTGCAGTTGCATTCTCATTCAATCTCCACCCATGTTTTTTTGTTTTTTTTTGCCCTTCTTGTCTTGAAAACTAGAAAGAAAGAGAACGGAGCTCAACTTGGGCAAGATGTAAAAAGGGTTCCAGTGCACAGAGATGGAAAAGAAGAGTGAGAAGAGGCGAGAGGGAATGCTCCTATATATAAAGCTCGCCTTCACCTTCGTTGTGTTGTGTAGGAATGTAATAGTTGCAAAAACTTAGTCTTATTTACCGCGTAAGGTGCTAGCTGTGTAAAGACCCTTGTGCTACATCTTCATCCTTATCTCCTTGTAAACTGATAAAACATTGATAAAACATTGTTCGATAAATTAATTTGTCTAGGTTAGATTCTCAACTTTAAAAGATTGAGGTTTAATGTTGGTAAAGAATACATGTTAATTTGTTGCAATACCTTGTTTTATAGTAATGATGAGCTATTTTAATCCTATTCATAAAAAAATAAAATAAAATTAATCTGACTTGGTTTTAGATAAGTGATTAATAGAGGGGTATTTCATGTGAAGAGATTAAAAGTTTGAATTTTTAAATTTTTAATAATATATTAATATCAAATTTGGAGGTTTATCATTATAAATCAATAAAAATATAAAATTATTGTTAAATAAGAATAAAAAATAAAGCTATTAAATTAAAAAATTAGAAGGGTCTTTTTTGGATTATTAGTTATTATGTTATATAGGTGTAAAGTGCAGGTTAGTAAAAATAAATAATTTAAAAATTATTGACTACAGATAATTTCACATGAGATTTTACTTGTTAAAATAGGGACTTTTTCATCCAAAACAAAAGTTATGATAAGATTATTAGAATACTTAAAAAAATACAAAGAATGTAATATAACAAATTACCAAAACAGATAATAAAACAAACACTGAATAAAAGAAAATACACATGAAGCGAAATAAAACAAAAAGGAGAATAAAATTTAAAAAACCAAAACATAAAAAAAAAAAACCCCAAAAAAAAAAAAAAAAAAAAAAAAAAAAAAAAAAGAAATTTTACGAGGTACCAAACTCTATAAAAAAAAAAGAAAAGGTATGTGTGGGAAAATTCAGACTCATCATGTGAATTCTAAATTTAAGAAGGAAAAATATTTATACATCAAGTTCAACCCAAACTATAAAAACAACAATAAAAAAAAATGCAAATATCAAATGGAAGGAAAAATGCTTATAAGCTAACTAAGATCGAGTTCACAATCCAAAAAAAACATTTTATATTGAAATACAAAACCTACAAGGACATTAGGATTGAGAACATTTTAAAAGTAAATTCAGTAATGTAACTTTATATGAAAAATTGAAGAAAAAAAAATTTCTCATCAAAATCAACAATAGATTATACACCTTACTCTATCTCATGTTAAAGTTATTGATCTTATAAAATATTTTACTATAATAATAATAATTATAATTATAATTATAATTATATTATTTTATTTCAAATTATGTAGATCCATAACCACTTTTATGGTATAATAAATATAATTAAAATTATATTATTTTGTTTTATTTGAGATTATGCAGATCGGTAACCATTTTTATTCAAGTTACCTTCTCTTACATTTGAAAAACTTATCTGTACTATCACATATAATTTTATATCTTTCAATAATCTTATGAAAATTTGTTGTTTTTCAATTTATAACCTGAATAACTTAGATATTAAGTTTATATTATTACTATGACATGGTTTTGGTTTTTCTCTTTTAATATATTTAAATATTATAATTTATTTTAAAAAATTAATTTATAGGCAACATCTATGTATCTAATTGAAGAGATTATAACATGATAAAATACCTTATTACATTATTTTTTTAAGATTGAAATAACAAGGATCCATGAATGCATTTCACTCTTTATATAATTAACTAGTTAGTATTAATTACATCTTTTACCTCACTCCATATTATTATTTCAATCAGAGGAAAATATGGATTGAAAAACACCGGCATATGAAGAGAGCAAAAAGCGCAAGAGCACGACGACTATTAAAACCAAAGACACAATAAGAAGATACATTTATATTAAAAAACCTAAACACGGCCATATAACAAATTTGTTATAGGCTTAGCCTTATGCCTAGCGGGCTAGTGCAAGAAAGAGAAAAAAAACGCAGATGCAAGCGATTAAGCAACGATGGCCGCGCCTACGAAAAGGACAGATCCAAAGATGGCCATCGTCTGTATGGCCGTGATGGTGGCACACGGAGAGGAAGACTTCTTAGGCGAAGTACCATTCTTCATCTCTTCCTTCTCTGCGAGGGTCAATGTGGAATTAGATGTATAAGCAGCTGAAGCTTTGACGGTACTGGCTCCTTCCTGTCCATGGCCAGAGGAAGAGGAATTAGATGGAAAGGTGGGTACATTTTCATCTCCAGCAGCAGCGGTGGAAAAACTGGCAGGCTTATTTGGTGTTTGTGATTGAGATGATGATGTTGCAGCCTCAGCCTCGGCCTCAGCCTCAGTCTCAGATTCAAGTCCATCAAAGGCCGCCGAGGATGTGGGATTTGTCTCTGCAGATTCAGAGGACGACAGACGTCCGGAAACGGTGGTGGGAGCCTCTTCTCGTGCCTGCCCGCTACTACACCCCACCCACATCGTCATCAACATCAACACGGCCACTGTTGTTAGAGTTGCATTCTCATTCAATCCACCCATGTTTTTTTTTTTTTCTTTTTTTTTGGCTCTTCTTGTCTTGAAAACGAGAAAGAAAGAGAACGGAGCTCAACTTGGGCGAGATGAAAAAAAGGGTTCCAGTGCAGAGAGATGGAAGAAAGGAGTGCGGAGAGGCGAGAGGGAATGGCCGTATATATAAAGCTTGCATTCACCCTGGTTGTTGAACATCCGTGTTGTATGGGAATGTCATAGTTGAAAAACACCGCGTAAGGTGCTAGCTGTGCAAGCACCCTCTGGTGCTCCATCTTTATCTCCTTATTTAATTTTTATTAAAATTTCAAATTAAATTAATTTGGCCAGGTCTTAGCGAGTGATTAATAGGAATTTCATACGAAGAGCTTTAGAGTTTGAATTTTTTTATTATATTTTAATATTCAATTTTTATTTATATTAATTAAAATATAAATTATTTTTAATAAAAATTAATAATTTTAATTCAAAAAGTATATTTTAATATTTAATTTTTATTTTTATTCATTAAAATATAAATTATTTTTAATAAAAATTAATATTTATAACTTAAAAGGTAATGCTATTAAGTAAAAGATCACTCATTGAAGAAATGTTCAATATTAACTTCAAAAGAATCTTAAGAACCTTTATAAATTAAAAGTGATTCTAGATATTGCTAATAAAGGAGAGACGTTTTTCGCAGGACTGTTCAAACTGTCGAACTCGTTTCGGCCATATCTCACTCATCCGAACTCGGATTGAGCTGAAATTTTGAGGGTAGATGCCTGAAAAACCCTAGAACATCTCCACAAATTTTCATATCATTTGGAGCAACACAGATCCTAGCGCATCCCTATGTGTGAACGATATATTTGGCAAGCGGCTATGCGAGGGTTTCATCTGGGTTGAGTGCAAGCAGCTCCAGAGGTTGGTTTTTAGGGCCTTCGGGCCCTAGCGGCCAATATTTTTGTGGTTTATGCTCAATATTTTAGCAAGAAATGTTGTAGGGGATACAAGATGGGTTAGAAATTTGTCTTTCAACAGATCATACTGTGAACTTGAGTGACAACGGCTTCCAATTTGCTGCACAAAAGAAAAGTGAAAACCATACCTTTCCACGATGTCTAGGGCAAGGATTAAAGAGACCACGAAATAAGTTTCAAGCAGTTGATCAAAAAATGGCTCATATCTCAAGTGAATCTGGTGCTAAGGTGCACCCACAAAATAATTCTACTATGAAAACCCCTATCAAGGGTAAGAATTTTGAAGACTCGATCCCAAAAATGAATTTTAGGGATGCCCTTCGTGGTGGACAGCCTCAGCCCAATGCTAATATCAATACTAGGGCTTCTCATAAACCTCTAAGAATGCCTAAGATTGATCCCAGGAAAATGGAGTCGGGATGTCTTAAAGCAGCTGATGGAACTCCTATTGTTAAGCTTGATATGGGTAACATTCAGATCGGCATTGAAGATTTGGAAAAAAGAGGACTAATTTGTCAGTTCGTGGGTTTTCGTTCGAGTCTATCTCGCTTTCAAAGTCTGGGCTGCAAAAAGCTGGAAAACTAAAGGTGAGTTACAAATATCTATTTATCCAAATGGTTATTTTCTTGTTTTATTTGCTAATAATGAAGATAGAGAGAAAAATTTTCAAGGGGGTCCTTGGTTTTTTGGAAGGGCAGGGCTTTTCATGAAGCCCCGGCATACTAAATTTAAAGCCGAAGAAGAGATGCCTTCTATAGCTCCCGTGTGGGTTAGACTCTTTGGCCTCCCTATTGAATTTTGGAATCCTACTATTTTTTCTTCAATTGGAAACTCTTTAGGAACTTTTATGATGACTCGCTGATTGTACTCAAAATTTTGAACATATTATTTATGCTCGAATTTGTGTTTTAATGGATTTTGACAAACCCCTACCTAAAAATATCACATTACAATTTGGGGAAGACACTTGGGAGCAAGTAGTGGACTATGAGAACATTCCTTTTCGTTGTAGAATTTGCCATGAATATGGTCATTTGGCCAGTGCTTGCCCAAATAAAATTCCCGATCAAAAGAAAGAAGATATAAACTCAAGCAGGTTTCCAAATACCTAAGAAGAAGAACACTCGTAAAAAACCAAGTAATGAAGGATCAATCAAAGTCATTTGCTAATATGTTTGAAATCCTTTCCACAAATGATGTCCCAAGTGAGGAAGAGGAAATAATGGAAACTAAAATCTTAGAAACACAATTTAAATATGAAGGAAAGAACTCAGAGACAAACCAACAAATCAAAGGTTTTCAACAGAAAAAAAGGAGAAAATTTACACAAGAAAAACAATATTTCAAATGTCAAAACTTCAAATAATGCAGGTCCCAATATAGACTCCATTGAACCATCTAGTAAAATTTTGGCTATGTATGAGCATTCTTCAAGGTTAGAAGCCATCTCAGATTCAATTGGAATAAGTCAAGAAACAGGGAAAAAAAATTGAAGATGGATTCTAATCAAAAAGTAGGTCGCAAGACCAATCAATATCATATGGTAAAAGAAGGTGAAAAGCTTGTAGAGGAAGGTAAGATTAATGCCCTTCCCAACATTTTTAGCCCTGGTATTAATGAAGATCATCACTTGGAATATTAGAGGACTCAAAGGGAGTCTTTCAAAACAAAATGAAATTAGAAGAATGATTCAGATAAATCATCCACATCTTGTTTTCCTTCAAGAAACAAAGATGTCAATGGAGGATATGGACTTAATTGCCAAGAAAATTTGGCCACTGGAAAAGTGGTTTCCCTCGGTTCCCAAGGGACTTCGGGTGGCATTGCTTGTCTTTGGGACCCAAAAGAGGTAGTTATTCACCATATGGTTGGAATTTGGGGTTTGTTGGCTATAGCTATTCAAAGTAGACATTCCAACCAGATTATGCTCTGCATTATTGTTTATGCCCCGACTTCTTTGGAGGAAAAAAGAAGACAGTGGAAGGATATTACTCATATTATCTCTCATTTTCCTAAATCTTGGATCTTGATCGGAGGAGATTTCAATACCATCCTCTCTCTGGATGAGAAAAGGGGGGAAATAGAAATTTGGACAAAAGTACTCACCTCATGAGCGAATATATTGCAAACCTCCATCTTGTGGATATCCAACCGTGATAATGGCCTTATGACTTGGTCTAACAGAAGGCAAGGCTTAGCTTGTATAATGGAGAGATTGGATAGGTTTTTGCTCTCTAAAAATTTCTTAATCCATGGTCACATTCCTAAAGTGAAGACTCTTAATAATGCTAGTTCGGATCATTGGCCAATCATGGTGGAAATGTGGAAAACCAATGTGAGTTTCTCTCCTTTTCATTTTCAATTAATGTGGCTTAGAGACATTTCCTTCAGACCTCATGTGCAACAATGGTGGAAGGAAGGTAAACCTAGGCATGGGACTAAGATGTTCTGTTTTTCCAAAAGACCGCAATACATTAAATCCAAAATCAAGACTTGGAACTGGAAAGAGTTTGGGGATGTTCATAAAAAAAAACATGAAGTTATTGCTCATCTTGAAAATTTGAATAAGAAAATCCGTTTAGATGGCCTCACAAGAGAAGAGAAGTGCAGATGAAATTAAACTCACAACTCGGTTAGAGGAATGGGAAAAAAGAGAAGAAATCTTATGGAAGCAAAAATCTAGAATTCAATGGCTCAAAGAAGGAGATCGAAACACAAATTTCTTCCACAAATCTCTTCTAGCTCGAAGATCTCACAACTTTATTTCTTCCTTAAAATCAGATTCTGGAGATGTTGTTTATACTTGGGATGGCATGAACTCTATTGTTGTTGATTACTTTTCCAATATTTTTGTTGCTACTCCTCTTGACTCGACTTCTCAACAAAATGTTCTTCAAGCAATCCCTTCTCTTATCACTTCGAGGAGAACTCTATTTTGACTGCTCTCTGTTACTATCAATGAGCTTCAACAAGTAGTTTTTAAAATGCAAAAAGGGAAAACCCTAGGTCCCGATGGTTTTCCTATTGAGTTCTACCAAGAGTTCTGGGATATCCTTCATGTTGATTTATTAGAGGTGGTGGAAGAAGCCAGGAAATCCAAAGAAATTTTGAAGGTTATCAATAAAACTTATATTACTCTTGTTCCAAAAGCTCAAGAGGTTGATCATATCTCAACTTTTAGACCTATTGCTTTATGTAATGTTCTTCTCAAAATTATTACTAAAATCATGGCAAAAAGGTTGAAGCCTCTTTTGCATAAGATTATTTCCCCAGAGCAAGGGGGATATGTGGAAGGACGTCAAATAGTAGATGAGATAGTTCTTGCTCAGGAAGCCATCCATTCCATGGATATGCAAAATTCTCCTTCTATGTTCATCCGGTTAGACTTATCCAAAGCTTATGATAGAGTGGATTGGCACTTCCTTATCAAAGTTTTGAGGCAATTTGGTTTCTCTAAGGATTGGATGGATTGGATTATGGGATGTATCTCTTTAGTTTCCTACTTAGTTCTTATCAATGGCAGGCCTTCTTAGTCTTTCCAAGCTTCCAGAGGTATCAGGCAAGGTGACCCGCTATCCCCTTATTTATTCATCATTCTTGCTGAATGCTTGGGTAGGACTATAACCAAAAAGAGGGAAAACAAAACCCTTGAGGGAGTTACCATTGCTCATGGAGCTAGACCTATCTCTCATCTTCAATTTGTGGATGACTCTACCCTTTTAGGTAAAGCTACAGTTAAGGAAGCTTCTAATATTAAGCAAATCATTAGCTATTTTTCTAAGGCTATTGGGCGCTTGATCAATGAAGACAAATCTAAAGTTATTTTCTTTCACCGCTCTCGCTAGACAGAATCCATGGTCTTGGATAAATTAAGATATAAGAAGACCTCTCTTCCAATCACTTATTTAGGTATTCCCATAAATATTCAAAGGCAGAAAAATAAAGATTGGAATTGGTTGTTGGACAAAGTCAAGAAGAAAATTGGAAAGTGGACCAACAAGTGGCTTTCTTCTAGGGGTAGAATCACCTTGGTAAAATCAGTCCTTCAAGCTATTCCTATTTATGTTTCTTCCATTTTGAATATCCCAAAGGTTGTTCTTCGAGAATTGGATCAAATCAGTCATCGTTTCCTTTGGAGTGGTACTAAGGAGAAAAGAAAATGGGCCTTGGTGAAATGGGATACTTTATGTCTTCCTAAGAGTGAAGGGGGGTTAGGATTCCGGTCTTCAATTAATAACAACAAAGCTTTAGCTGCTAAATTATATTGGAGGATGTTGCATAACCCCAATGCTCTTTGGGCCAATAATCTCTATGCTAAATATGCTGAGAACAAAAGTCCTGAAGACCTTGTTCGCTATCAACTTCCTACCAAAGGTTCTCCCATTTTAGCAGCTCTTAAGACTGGTGAGGATTTGATAAAGAAAAAATTATTTTGGATCATTCATAATGGTCAACATGCAAATTTTTGGACAGATTCTTGGGATGGTCACAAGCCTTTGATAACTCAGTTTCCCGATTGGAGGCCTTGGATGGAGGAGCTTCACCGAGCTAATTGGATAAAGGTGGCTAATTATCGTCAGTACCATACTAGTAATTCAGAGGTTGGTAGATATTGGATCCCTATTGAGGAATCGGCCTATTCAAATCCCAAAAAGGCAAAGACAAGATATCCAAGGCATCCTTCATATGAGATCCCTCTCTTGGTCCCATGAAAAAGATTGTTTTGGATGGAACAACACTACTAAGGGTGAGTATTCAGTTGCTCAAGGTTATTTGACCTTATGCCATAATAATCCCAACCATTCTTCTCGACATATTTTCTCAATTGTGGGCTCAAAAGCTCGGCCTAAGGTGAGGTTCTTTAATTGGCTTTTATTGCATCGTAGGGTGCTTACTCGGTGAGCAACTTATGAAGCGTGGTTTTCATGGCCCTTTTAGATGTGAAATGTGTGAAGAGAATGTAGAAAATATCAACCATATTTTTATTGAGTGTACTTTAGCCTCCGAGCTATGGAGGAGAATGGCAACTTTACTTGGCTTACAATGGTCCAATTTTTTCACTTTTGAACAACTTTGGAGGGATTGGCCTAATCAAGAGGGTGTTGATCATTTTATTAGGCACTTAGTTTGGATGGGTTCTACCATTCTTCTTTGGAATATTTGGAATGAAAGGAACAACCAAATTTTTAATCAAGATAGGAAGGATATTCACTATATTTGGCAAAATACCATAGCCAACTTAGTTGAATCAGTCCATCATCTCCTTAATCACCCCCAAAACTCCCACCAAATATGGGATCAAGTGATGCAAAGATTGAAGATTAAACCTTCTAAGGGCAACCAACTTAAAGGGAATGTGAGTATTAGTAAGATGGATAGGACTAGAAATTGGCAACCTCCTCCTAAGGATTTTGGAAAAGTCAATACCGATGGAGCCTCTAGAGGGAACCCTAGAAAAGCCAGTGTGGGAGGAATTGGTAGACTTTCAGATGGCTCCCTGGTTTTTACTTTTGCTGAGAATTTGGGTATTCTTTCCAATAACCTTGCTGAGGGGTATGGTATCCTTAGAGGCCTTCAAGAGGCTACTAAGGTTGGATGGGAAAAGGTGTTAGTTGAGTCTGAATCTCAACTTATGATTAATCTCTTGAAGACTCCTTCTAAGAATCATAAGGTGGATTGGAGAATAAAAAGAATTATTGAGAAGATTCAGTTAATCCAGATGGGATTTTTGAAAGTTGATTACAATCATGTGGTCAGAGATCAAAACAAGAGTGCTGATGCTTTAGCTAATTGGGCTTTGGACAAAGGTGATCTTACTTGTTATGGCCACCCTCCTATATGGTGGGCTTCTCAAATTAGGGAAGCTCTTCTTTCTATCATTTCTTTGGATGGCTCCAGTTTTGAAGGTACCTAGTTTCTTCTTGTTTTTTTTTTTGTTTCTCTTTGGTTCATTCAATTTTTTTAGTTCCCTAGCTCATTCTATTCTTTATTTTGTTTCCTCTCTTGATTCTTGCATTAATAGTCTTCTGGTCTAGATAGGTCATTGTTTTGTTCATTTTTTTTCTTTTGTCTTCTTTGTTTTTTTGTTTAGTTTTTTAAGGTGGGTGGGTTCTTTTGTTTTGTTTTGTTTTTGTGTTCTTTGTGTTGTTTTTTGTTGTTCTTGTGTTTTTGTTGTTTTGTTTTTTTTTTTTATGTTTTTTGTTATTGTTCTTGTGTTTTTTTCGTTCTTGTTCTTGGGTTTCTCTTTGTTTGTGTTATTTCATTTTTTTATGTGTGAGTGTTTTCTATGTTTTTTGTTTTTGTTTATTGTCTGTTGTTGGTTGTTTTTTATTTTTATTTTATTTTTTAGGTTTTGGTTGTGTTTATTTTTCATGTTTTTTTGGGTTATGTCTTTGTAGTGTTCTGTTGTTTTTGTCTTGTTTGTGTTTTGTTATGTGGTTCTTGTGTTTTTCTATGTGGTTTGTGTTGTGGTTTCTTTTATCTTATTGTGCGTGTTTGGTTGTGCTTTTGGTTTTGACACACTCAAGGAGCATGTTTTTTATTTTATTTTATTATTTTTGTTGTTATTTACTTTTTTTAATTTGGTTTTGTGTGTTTGTTTTCTCCTTGAGTATGTCAAAGGTGGTAGGCCAGGTCCGAGTCCTGGGCGTTTTTGGCGGAATGGATACCCCTGCCTCCTTGGGTCTTACCCGAAAGTGGCATCCCTTTTGGGATGTTTTCCAAAAAAAAAAAGTGATTCTATATAAAATATAATCTCTTACATTATTTTTTATTTTAAAAATATTTTTAAAATTAGATATTTAAATGTTTAGGTAATTGTATAATTTTAGTTTTTATAGATTTTGTTAAATTATATTAAACATCATTTTAAAGGTACAATTTTATTATTATTATTATTATAATGGGATTGAAACATATTCTATTTGTATTATATCATTATCACATGTTGCACCTTGATTGTTATCTCAATATTAGGATTTACTCATCAAGCTAATACAATTTAACATTTTAAGGACTATAAATAATATTATATTTTATTAATGTTAAAAGTTTAATATTTAATAAAACATAAACACATTTTTTAATTGATTATTTAGAATTGAAATCAAAGGTAAAAAATTTAAAGAATTTAATTGATTAAATTAATGTTATTTGATAAAAATAAATATCTATTAACATATATTAATTTTTTTATATTTAAAATAAAATTTTGTTCAATAAATTATAGGTAACCTGCATATAACATCTTTCATCTATAATAACATATATTTTTCTAAGTGGACTTAATGATAAAACTTTAAAACTCTAAATAAAAGGTTAAAATTAAAATTCAATGAGGTTTAGAGTTGTGAGTCTAGTTGAATAAACATATTAGGAAAATAATATCCATTATAAAGGTTGCTAAAAACTACTTACCTTTATCTATAATTGGTAATGTTAAAAAAAATGTCATAAAGAAAAATAAAAATGCTAACGTACTAACGATGGTACTTCTACTTCTTATGCCTAAATATAAGATTACAACTATATGCCAAGTGATCATAGGTTAAATAACACTAATGTTATATTCTTGCATCCTATTTTGTTATAATTAAATTTCAATGTATTATTTTTCAATGAGTTTACACAGGTTTTTATGAAGGATCCCGTACTACCGAGTGGGGTTTGAACCTTGAACCTCTCAAAAATAATCCAAAGCCCTTACCACTACAGTAAGTTTGTAAGACGGACCATAACAACACGAATCCTCACTCACCCTCATGCAAGGTCAACAATAATGAGGTGAAACAGGTTTGATGGGAACAACCTTGTGGTTTGAACCCTACGCTTGACAATTACTAAAAATAATGTAGTTGTAACATCTTATAAAAATAATATATATATTATTTTATAAATCAAAATAACTTGCTTTATTTCAAATACCCATTACTTAAGTATAATATGTTTTTATATTTATTAAAATTTAACTTTAAATTATTTTCAACCCCTGGGGTGGATATGGATATGTATATGTATAAGAAGTATTTACTCAATAAAAAAATAATCCATCTCAACCCCTTAAATTAAACTAAACACATTTTAATTCTTAGTTGTTATTATGTTTTAAATTATTTATATATTATAATTATGAGTATAATTACAAAACCAAATGCTAACATGCCTACATACATATTTATTTTATTTTTATAAATAATTTTATAACATTTTATAAACTTTAGCCCACTAGTTAAAGATAAAGCCATTGTCCATGGACACCCAACATCCAGGAATGGGCAGCCACCAACAAACACTTGGCTAGGGAATGGGCAGCCAATAGCAAGCACTTGGTAGCCATTAACTTTTAGATAATAGTGGATATTTTGAAACTCTAACTTTAAAGATTTTGAAGCTTTAAATAAAAGTCTAAAATTTCAATACATGAGAGCTTACCCTTACATTTTTCATTTTTAATAAATCATCACACTTTATCAAGAGCTTATATTACAAATATAAAATATTTTTTTAAAGTGAAACCCCTAGGACCAAGGAACAAGGTTGAGTAATCTCCTCCCAACCATGAAAAAGTTGAGAGCTATGCTTATCAATAGAGAATTTAACATTTGTGTTGTCCCAATGAAACCATAGTTAAATATTTTTTATAAAAATATATTCTAAAGTCATATTTAGTTAAATTATAGAAATAAATGACAATAAATATTTAATAAGATTTTTATATTAAAAATTTAAGTTGATACCATATTTATATTTTAATCTTATTAAGATACTTTAGATATTTAAGTAAAAATAGTTTTTAATTTTTTATATTTAATATTTATATATATATATATATATATATATATATATATATATATATATTTTTTTTTTTTGAATTTACATGGTGGAATCGGTAGCCGCCACGAATTCGGGTAGGCTTTCCAGCTTTTATGGCCGTCACAGTATTCTGTGCTACCCGTCCTGGAAGCCGCTACGCTGATCTTCATGCAGTCCGTCTCTATAACCACCATGCCACAATCATTTTAAACATTTTACGCCTTTGAAAGCACCAAGAAAGGGACAAAAGTTCAGTCCAACGACTCCCAAGATTTGAACCTTGGACCTCCGCCCCCCTTATGGGGTTTGGATGAACCAATTGGTCTACACCTCGGACCTATTTTATATTTTATATTATTTTAAATATTTTTTTAATTGATTTTTTTAGGATTGAAATAGTCCCACCCATATTACATTATTACCATATTTTAGTATTATAATATCTTAAAAAATATTTATAAATAGTTTTATAAGATTCTAAAACTAGTCTTCTCTTTAAATGTTGAAAAATCTAATTAATTATATTAGTACTACTTAATATATTATTTTTAAATATAATTAAATGATTTATTTCTTATTTTATATATATCATTTATTAAAAAAATAAATATCAAATCACTAATAAATTATTAAAATATGAAGTATAATAAATTAATAACATCAACATCTTAAAATAATTAAAACACAATCCTTTATTAAATAAACATATCATAAAAATAATAAAATAATAACTTAAATATAAACAAATTAAAATATTCAATTAAAAATAACAATGGCTGCATGAAAAAGAACAAAGAAAAACACTAACATGTCATGGGATTTTTTTTTTTTTTTATACATAGGAGAATTGGCAACTGACATGCAACAGAAACTTAAATACACCACAAATTAAATAACTATACACACGGCATAATACTTTGAAAAACAGGCAAGCCAAATCATGAGAAAAGAAGAGGATCTTTGAAAAATAAGTAAACATTAAAAATAAAACACATGGTGAGTTGTTTTGGTTTGATTTTTTTGATAATTAGTTTGTGGATTCAATTTTTATTCACTGGGTTAGGGTTCATAATAAAAAATTCTAGTTTGATCTAGATTATTCCGTAGATTGGACAAAAGGTATTACTAATTTTTATATGAAAAAAATAGAACACATCCACCTGTGGTCTATGGGTAAGGATGCCATTTGCATTATGGACGATGAGACCCAAATTATTCATTGGTATATGGGCAAGGATGAGTCAAGGATGCCATTTGCATTATCGATGATGAGACTAACATTATTCTTCGGATTTGACAAAAAGTGTTACTAATTTCCTTACAAAAAAGAATAGAACCCATCCAGGTGTGTGGGGTGGTGAAATTATATTATCGGTGATGAGACTAGGCAATGATGCTAGTTGCATTATCGGTGATGAGACCCGACAAAGATGCTAATTGTATCATCGATGATGAGACATGAGTTCAACCTAACCCACGGCCAATATGTATAAAAAGTAACCAAATGCAAATATGTATGAGAAATATTACTTAAATAAAACCTAAATAAAAAAAATATAAATTTTATTATTATTTAATTAAATTATGTGTTGGTTTATTGAAAGTTTTGTGACATTTGTAAATAGAAGTCAAAGGTCAAGTATAATGGGCAATTTTAATTTTACGCTCACGAATGTTTTAATGAAATATGATTAATGAAATATGATTTAGTTTCATTAATTTATGATGTTTAATTACTTTTTGTTTAATTTATGATGTTTAATTACTTTTTATTTAATGTGCATATTTGATTTATTTGTAGTTGGATGGATATAATTGGAGGATATGTTTTCATGTATTAATCATTGTAATTTAATATAATATTTATTATATTAAATTAAATTTTATTTAATTTAATTTTTAATATTTATAAGGTCATAGTTTATATGGGATTGTTTTTATACAAGATATTTTATTTAATATATGTTTATTTAACCAAAGTTTATTTTTTTAAATATGGTGGTTTATTAAATTAAATTAAAATATGTGTAATCTTTAGATTTTTATTAAACTTAATTCTTATAAAATCATTTTTTAATACAAAATGAAATTCTATTCTTAAGAAATATAATTTTAATTATTACAATCAAATCTTGATTCTTACCAATGAAATTTTAATAATTAATGGGATAAATTGGATTCCTTGTAGTGCAATTTCCAGGAGCAAATGTTAGATAAAAAAATATCTTAATATTAAATAATAATTTATTGTTTGTGCAAGGACATCCCAATGGTATGTTGTTGATATTTCATTTTGGTAATCTAAGTTTGAACCATAAGGAAGCAACCTCATGTTGCTATACCTCGTGGGGGTGGCCCCAGTTATGCTAGTTGTGCCACCTCTTGTACTCTCTCTTTATAAAAATATATATATATATATATATATATATATAAAGCTATGTGTGGCTTCTATTGGGGCCACTCCCATTACAAAAATAAATAGACATGTGGAATGAAATTTCAATCATGGAATATGTCACATTAAAATACATTGTTGTCGTTACATTTCTAAAAATTAATATTAAAGCATACTTTTTTTTTTTTTTCTATCAAAGATATTTTTCATATTCTTCAAACTGTTAATTTTTCATAATCAATTTTTTTTTAAGGAACTAACAACAAGAACAACCATTACATGACACATAACTCCAATATATAGAAGGGAAACAAACATCCATCAAAGAGGAAATAAGAAATCAGTTTAATTATTTTTCTTCTATAGCAAAGGTTCGATTATTTTTATTCTATAGCAGAGGTTCTTTCTCCTGTAGACTAGTAAGATCTGAGAATACATTTTTGCACTTGAAGCTCCTAAGGAAATATCTAGTTGTAACACATTTTGTAGGATCTTCATTTTCAAAATATTGATCATCATTGATTATTTCATAATTAGCTTCAAGAACATCATCTGAGGTGTTAATTTTTTCCATGGAACCATATGGATGATCTTTGGTAACCATTTGGCTTTTATCAATGATCTAATTTAAATTCTCCTTTTGGGGTTATCTTTTGTTGCTCGCATGATTCTTGTTGGACAATTGATGCATCTCGAGGATGAGCTTATTTATTTTGAACAGGAACATTTGGAAGTTTCAAATCATTTGCATGTAGGGCCTTCTCCACCAAGGAAGAATCAAAGCATGATTGGATGTTTGGGCATCTCTTCTTTAGGTGGCCATATTGCTGATAACCATAACATATTAAGGAGAAGTTTTCATATTCATTATTTTGGATTCATTCCCCTTTGCTCGAGGAGATAGTAATGGATTAAGGCCTAGGAACTAAAACATTCATCCAAACAACCAATCTTGCTTTACTCATATTAATTTTACTAGACAAATTTTATTCTATTTGGGCATCCATATACAAGAATGCACCAATGGCATTACTAAATTTGGTGATCTTCTCTCCTTAAAACCCCACAGGGAGAGCATAAAGATTCACCCTGACTGGGGAGCCATTAACTTCTTCTCTAAATGGGTTGAAATTAGGAGTCTAAGGTTTTATATAGACACATTTTTATCCAAAAAACCAATTATATCTATAATACATTACCTCATCTCAATCTACTAAATTAGAAAAATAAATAAAAAAAAAAGTTTGGGTAGGAGAGTTACTTGGAATTTTGTACTGGTCCACCAATCTTTAATGTATCCTTTGAGCTCCTCTAGACCTGGTCTTTTACCCTTGAGTTTGTAAATAATTGTTTGGGCTTCATGATCAATCAAATCCAACCCAAATTCATCCTTATCTCCTTGTAAAATGATAAAATATTGTTCAAATAAATTAATTTGTCTAAGTTAAAGTCGTCAACTTTAAAAATATTGAGGTTTAATGTTGTAAAAAATACAAGTTAATTTGTTGTAATATCTTGTTTTATGGTGATGATAGACTATTTCAATCTTATTTTTATTTGAAAAAATAAAATAAAATAAATTTGATTAGATTTTTTTTTATTTGGTTAGTGTAAGAAACCCCTACGAACAAGGAGCCAAGGAGCCGAGAGTTATGCTTATCAATAGGGAATTTAACAGATAACCACCACATAGGAGCCGAGAGTTATGCTTATCAATAGGGAATTTAACAGAAATCCACCACACATCCAACCCCTCACACACTTACGGTTTGAACCTTGGATCTCCTGAAGAAGAGCCAAAACCAGAAATGTTGCCCTGTCCCCTAGGATAATTTCACTAGATTTTACAAGTGATTAATAGGTGTATTTCACATTAAGAGATTAAAATTTTGAATTTTTAAATTCTCAAAAATATAATAATATCAATTTTTTGCATTTATCATTATAAATCAATAAAAATATAAAATTATTGTTAAGTAGGGACAAAAAAACAAAACTATTAGATTAAAAAACCATGAAGATTTTTTTTTGGGTTATTTGTTTTTCTGTTATATGGGTGTAAAGTGTAGGTGAACAAATAGAAATAATTTAAAAACTAATAATTACAAACAATTTCATAATTAAAACATCATTTTTACATAAGATTTTATTTGTTAAAATAAATACTTTTGAAACAAAAGTTATGATAAGACTACAGGGATACTTAAAAAATACAAAGAATGGAATATAACAAATTTCCAAAACAAGTAATAAAATAAAACATTGAATAAAAGAAAATACACACGCGAAATTTTATGAGGTACCAAACTCTAACAAAAATAAAGGAGTATGTGAGGAGAAAAATCAAACTCATCGTGTGGACTAAAAATTTAGGAAAGAAAAAATAGTTATAAATTAACAAGTTCAATCCAAATTGTAAAAAAAAAAAACACATAAATGCAAATATCAAATGGAAGGAAAAATGCTTATAGGCCAATTAGGTTCCAGTTCATACCCTCCAAAAAAATATTTTATAATGGAATGCAAAACCTACAAAGTTCTAGTTCATACCATCCAAAAAAATATTTTATAATGAAATGCAAAACCTACAATAATATTAGGATTGCATATAAATACACTTTAAAAGTAAATTCAATAATGTAATTTTATAAAGATTTGAGGAAAAAAAAACTTCAGAAAAAACACACTACAAAAGATAATAAGTGGATGTTGAGTTTTTTTACTTTGAGAGACAATTATTTCTTGGATATTATTAAACTTTAGAACTTTAAATAAGATATCTAAGATCTGAATCCAAAAAAAAATAAGGTTGTACACCATACTCTTTTATGTTAAAACTTTTGATCCTATAAAATATTTTGTTATAATAAATATAATTAAAATTATTTTAATTTTATTTCAAATTATACAAATACACAACCATTTTTATTGATAGTCACCTTCTCTTGCATTTGAACAGCTTATCTATACTATAACATTAATTTTATGTCTTTCCACAATCTCATTAAAATTTTGTTCTTTTTCAATTTATAACCTCAACAAAGAAAAATCTTTACTTTATATTATAATCTGCTCTTAAACATGGTTTTTCTCAAAGAAAAATCTTTACTTTATATTATAATCTGCTCTTAAACATGGGTTTTCTCTTAAGTTTACACCATGATATGTTCTTGGTTTTTCTCTTTTAATATATTTAAATATTATAATTTATTTAAAAAAATAATAATTCATTCATAGGCAAAAATCTATATACATAGATAATGATTTAATTGAAGAGATCCTTATAACAATATTGATGGAAAAAATACATTGAAATAACAAGATCCATGAATGTATTTCACTCTTTATATAATTAATTAGTTAGTATTAATTACATATTCTCATATTATTTCAATCAAAGAAAAATATGGAAAATATGGATTGAAAACACCGGCATATGAAGAGAGCAAAAAGCAGAAGAGCACAACAAGAAGATACGTTTATATTAAAAAACCTAAACACAGCCATTATAGGCTTAGCCTTATTCAAATATGCCGGAAATTCCTAATGCCTAGTGGGCTAGTGCAAGAAAGAGAGAAGGAAAACGCAGATGCAAGCGATTAAGCAACGATGGCCGCGCCTACGAAAAGGACAGATCCAAAGATGGCCATCGTCTGTATGCCCGTGATGGTGGCACACGGAGAGGAAGACTTCTTAGGCGAAGTACCATTCTTCATCTCTTCCTTCTCTGCGAGGGTCAATGTGGAATTAGAAGTATAAGCAGCTGAAGCTTTGACGGTACTGGCTCCTCCCTGTCCATGGCCAGAGGAAGAGGATTTAGATGGAAAGGTGGGTACATTTTCATCTCCAGCAGCAGGGGTGGAAAAACTGGCAGGCTTATTTGGTGTTTGTGATTGAGATGATGATGTTGCAGCCTCAGCCTCGGCCTCAGCCTCAGTCTCAGATTCAAGTCCATCAAAGGCCGCCGAGGATGTGGGATTTGTCTCTGCAGATTCAGAGGACGACAGACGTCCGGAAACGGTGGTGGGAGCCTCTTCTCGTGCCTGCCCGCTACTACACCCCACCCAGATCGTCATCAACATCAACACGGCCACTGTTGTTAGAGTTGCATTCTCATTCAATCCACCCATGTTTTTTTTTTTTTCTTTTTTTTGGCTCTTCTTGTCTTTAAAACGAGAAAGAAAGAGAACGGAGCTCAACTTGGGAGAGATGAAAAAAGGGTTCCAGTGCAGAGAGATGGAAGAAAGGAGTGAGGAGAAGCTAGAGGGAATGGTCGTATATATAAAGCTTGCCTTCACCCTGGTTGTTGAACATTCGTGTTGTATAAGAATGTCGTAGTTGAAAAACACCGCGTAAGGTGCTAGCTGTGCCAACACCCTCTGGTGCTCCATTTTTATCTCCTTATTTAATTTTTATTAAATTTTCGAATAAATTAATTTGGCCAGGTCTTAGCGAGTGATTAATAGGATTTTTTAGAGTTTGAATTTTTTAAATTTTTATTATATTTTAATATTAAATTTTTTGTGTGTACTAATTAAAATATAAATTATTTAAAATAAAAATTAATATATTTTGAACTCTTATCTTTTAATTTTGTTTAATTTTTTTAATTTTAAAACTAAAAAACAGTAACGACATTAAGTAAAAGATCTTTCATTGAAGAAATGTTCAATATTAACTTCAAAAGAATCTTAAGAACCTTTCTAAATTATAGTGGTTATAATCTACATTATTTTTTATTTTATAATCTACATTATTTTTTATTTTAAAAATATTTTTAAATTTTAATTTTATATTGAAATTAAAAATAAATAAGTAATTGTATAATTTTAGTTTTTATAGATGTTTTTTTTTAACACTTTTTTGAGGGGTATTATTGTGAGACCTAAGGAGGTAGTAATCTATTAAGCATCATTTTAAGGTATAACTTTTTTTTTAATTTTGGTTATATGAAATTGAAACATACTCTTTTTTAATATATCATTATAATATATCATTATCATATGTTGCACCTTGAATATTATCCTAAGATTAGGGTTTTCTCATTAAATGTGAGAAATCTCACCAACTAAGTTAAGACCATTTGATATTTTAAAGGGTATAAATTATATATATATATATATATATATACTTTGTTAAAAGTTTAATATTTAATTAAACATAAATATATTTTTTAACTTGTTATTTAAAATTGAAATGAAAGGTAAAGAATTTAACTAACTGAACTAATGTATTTGATACAAATAGATATTTTAACATATATAAATTTTTTATATTTAAAATAAAAATGTGTTCAATAGATTATAGGTAAGTGAGATATAACATCAACCCAGGTGTTGTAGGTGAGTTGGAGAGGATAGGACAATCTTCCAAGGGAGGTTCCAGGTTCAAATCTCCATCCTACCAAAAGCTGAATTGACTTTGACGGTGTAGAACCCCCTGTTCGTGGTCTCTCCGACCAAGGTGGCTCCGTAAAGAGTTTTTTCTTAAAAAAAAGGAAGAGATATAACATCTTTCATTTATACTAACATATATTTTTAAGATTTTAAAATTCTATATAAAATATTAAAATTAAAATTCAATAGAATTTAGGATTGTAAATCTAGTTAAATAAACATATTAGACAAATAACATCCATTTACTTAAAATTACTTACCTTTGATAATGTAAAAAGAAAAAATAAAAAATAAAAATAACATTCTAACCATGGTACTTGTGTTTTTTATGTCTAAACATAGTATAACAAGTGATCACATGATCATGGGTTAAATAACACTAACCTTTTATTATTGCATCTTACTATAATTAAATTTCAATGTATCATTAATATTTATATATTTTATAAATTAAGATAATTTACTTTATTTTATATTTATTGAAATTTAAATTAATTTTTTTTTTATTTAACAAAATAATTCATTTCAACCCCTTAAATTTAACTAAAATACATTTTATTCTTGGTTGTTATTTTTAAAATTATTTATATATTCATGTATATTTTTTTTTACTTGATAAAAGATTTGGTTACAACCACACTATTTTTAGTAGCTGGCAAGAACCTATTTCACTAGTTGTTTTATAATCCAACCTAAAATGTACCATTGGATTCACGCATTTATAGGATTTAGATCAGACTATTACCTTTGCAATAGGCTTCCCCTAAATTTTGAACCTAGGTCTCTTACCAATCCGCTTAGCCCTTGAAGGATTCATGTATAATTACTTGTATAGTTACAAATGCTTGCATACATACATATTTATTATATATATAACTAACGACGAAGGAATTATCCCAATATCATGAGCGGTTTGGGAGATATGCCAAAACTAGTGAATACCCTGCCAAACTAGTGGAAATCCTACTAGTAAAACTTGGAGACCAATTTTGAAGGCCTTAGAGGCCTTTTTTAGGGATGAAATGTGGTGTTACTATGTAAATACATAGTGCTAGGCTTCCTAACCCTTCAAGAGCTTTTTGAAAAGGTACTATAATAGCCGTTTTGAGCAATGAGCAAGGATTTATGACCTCAAAAAGTTTACCCCCGAAATTTAAATTTCAAATACCTAGTTTTAGGCGGGAAAGGGGAAAAAAGGGTCAAAAGAGGGGGATTTCGAATTTGTAAGTAGTTAGTCTCTGTAAGCTCTATCTTTTGGAATAGTAATGCAAGAAAGCTTTGGCTTATTTGGCATTTTCTCTATCTTTTGTGGATTGTATGTGCTTGTTTAATGCAACTCTGCTTCACTACTTTGCTACCTACACTCTTGGGAAGGCATAATATCACTAAAAAGGATTTATGTCAAAACACAAGAATGGTCGATGCTCAAGAAAGTGGAAATAGATGATGCATCGAATATGTCATCAAGTAGTCTAATCAATGAAGAATTACAATAAGTTGTTCAACAACCACCTAAGAAATTTGATTGAGAAGGGGAAGTTCTTTTAGGTCACTTTTGATTTTGAAATCCACCTATGTCGATGAGATGCGCCTTCAATACTTTGACCAAGATATTGGAAGGCTCAAAAATGGGGGTCTTTAAGCCAACCTCCAGATAAGGTTGGGTCCTATTCCTAGCTAATCTAACTAAATGGGGGTAGGGTTATGCATAATGGGTTGGAATCGAAATGTACTTGTAAAAAATGTCAAATCCTAATCAAAATCAAGGTGAATCAAGGTGAATCCTAATAAAATGAAATCAATCATCTTCACACCAAAATTTGGGGCAATTGAAGCCCTAAAATGTAATGCTATCTTTGGGACAAATTTGAACCTATTAAATCACTTTATAACTTTATAAAAATGCCACCATTAGATTATGCTTGAAAAGAGCTTTCCAATGAGTACAAATATTCCTATGTTTGGATATATATTGTGGTGAATTGACCCTAAGAACAAAATGGTCCCAAAAATTTCAAGCAAATGGGTCGATCTCGAGGGTCTTCATAGTCACAAATTTCCAATTTTTGAAATCTTAATATTCACCCAATTTGTGAATATTCACCACTATGCATAACATTGAATGGGGGTTGCAGACTAGAGTAACAAATGCAAAGGGTTATAAAGATGAGCTAAAAATGGTATAAACTTGGCAACATCAAGAGATACTATAGAGAGCCTTGAAATTCAAACTTAGATTAAACCACCTCATATAACACTTTATGTTCCTTATGCTATTCAAACATTTAACATGAAGAAATTTAAGCATTTGATAAATCATTTCAAAACTATAATTGTAAATCTAAAGAGAAATCTAGAATAAGAATAACTATAATATAATCATTTATTCCTAGCATTAAAAAAAAATCATTAGCACTCAGTAAGGCATACGTACATGTTCAACAAAGAGAGATGAGCAAAATTCAATATAGTAATTCAATCTTTATTCAAAATATGTATAGTCCCCAATCAATACAATTATACCAATTATGAATGCCAAAGAGCTAACCATTAGAATGACCTATATTCCAATATGCATAGATATTTTACAATGTATCCAATTATCCTAGAATGATTATTACCAAAGCCTAATGTAGGTTTTATGATAAGTGTAGAGGGTGGTCATCACATTCAACTCAGCTATGCTTAACCACTTCAATCATGTTCTACTGATGTGGATGATATAGATTTTATCTTTAGATCGACTTGCATGTTGCATAATTGGATTGTAACCATAAAATAATAATCCACTTCTTTATGTTATGCATAGCCATCTAAATAGGGAAATATGTGTGATGTGGAGGGCTTCATCCATTGATATCTTTCGATAGTGATGATTTCTAGCAGTTGATTGACATGTGTCCACTGACTAACATGGTAAATTCTAGATCACTTATTCTAAGGTTGGCATCATGAATGCAATGCATATTACTAGGTGGTGACCTTGGCTATTCATACCTACTTTAGCTTTCTCTTCATACTAGGCTATAGAACTTTCTATTGTTGGATAACTTATCTACATTTGACATTATCTTTGTCTAAAGTGCATGGTAACTATATCTGCTCATTCATGATACCAAACATAGGGTGACTTGTTTTTTAGCCTAGATGTTGTCTCCTAGTCACACCACCTAAGAATTATCTTGTGTTTGATGTTCTTCTTGTCTTTTTGGGTATTTTAAACCCTTAGTGCAAGTATCATCATCCTCAAAAATCTATTATTTACTAGGCACCTTTGCAAATTCCTATGTTGAATGTTAGATGATGAATATCAAGCTATTAACTTAGTCCTTCCTTTGTTGGGTTCAATGCCTTGTAATATTTTTCGGTTAGGCATTGATATTCATTATATTAGATATTTAAGTTTCTCTTGATGACATCATCACCTTTTGAAGTTTGACACCTTTAAAAATTTTACAAGTTATAGTGTCAGATGCCAAGTGTCGAGCTTAATGCCTTGAAATATTCTTTACCTAACATTATTTTGCATCACACCAGATATTATGTACCCTCTTAATAACATCATGATTATGGTTTCTAGTTGACCTTGTCTTCATTGCTTAATTGTTGGACATTAGGTGACAATGGCTGGGTCTTGTGCCTTTTATGTTTTGAGGAATACTGGATGTCAAAATTTTATTATCCTATTGTTGAAATTAGCCTCTTGTATATTAGATAAGATTTCAATACTTAGCCAATTTTACTTTCATTATGCCCTAATTTTGTTGGATGTCAGATTTAATTCTTTTGGCATAAAAATATTTTTAGTTAGTTGTATACATGTCACCCTATCTTTCTCCTCAGTGTATTTGCATTCAACCACACTTCTCTTCATATTGCACATTCTTACAATATTTTGGCCTACTTCATTTACTTTAGTAACCTCTTTTGTTGATCTTCTAGAGTACTACATGTTTAGAAAAATAACTACATAGTCTAACTATACCACATAGTGGATGTAGGCGAGAGAATTCACCTACATTATTGGTGACTTTTGAGGATTTTTTATTGTAAAATTGAGAACCTAGTCTATGGGATAATAGATATTTGAGAGAAAATGGAGATTGAAGATAAAATTATTAAGGGTGAGAATGGTGGGAAAGGTTTATGATTATAGCAGTCAAAAATAAAAGAATTTCAAGGAGAGAAAGGGAATTGATTTAAGGGAAGAGGTGATGAATGTTGCAAGGGGTAAGAGAGGTAAGTGATTTGAAGAATGCAAGTGTTGGGATTTGGTGGTAAGATACTTAGGTAGATAGGGTAAGAATATAACTATGGAGGTGTGTGATGTGAAGATGTGGAGAAGGATTACATAAATAGGAGGGGGTGTTTGTAAGGGAAGAGAGAGTAAAGAAAACATAAAAACTTGAAAGCAGGCACCTCCTACAAATCTAAAACTTCCATTAGCATATTTTGTTATAGCTAAACATTATTTTAGGTCTAGATCTATACCTTTAGGTGAATGTTCACTCATGAAAACAACATTAGGTAGATTTTTAGAGTACCCAAAATCTTAATTTCTCTTACTACTTTATTCTTTACAAAATTGCATAGGTAGGCTTCCTCCTCCATTCGACTCTTCATTGGTTTGACTGAGTGCATGGCTTCTTAGGGTAATCATGGAACTACATGCATTTGGATCCTCATGTACTATTTTATAGACACTTTTTGAATTTAATGATAGTTTTATTTTCATTTGGACTGGGCTTTTTGTCAATGTTGGAATGATCTTCTTGGATCTAGTTGTCCAAGTGATCGTCTAGGTCCTTTATTTTCTATTTTTTTTAGGCAATTAGAGCTTTACACTAGGTCAATTTCATTAATATAATACATGCTTGATTTTATTTTTTTGATACCTTGGAACATGAACATTAGGTTCGTCATGTTGTTTATATTTTTACGTCTTACTATCAAGCGTAATATGCATTCAACTCATGCATGCTAATACATCATCTTACTAGTACTTGATTTCATTATGAGGATATCAGAGTGTCCTCTTTGCACATTATCATAGTTGTGAGAAATGACTATAGTTATTTGTGAAGGATGAATTACTAGCTTTTTTATTGGACTATAGAGTCAAAAAAGTAGAAGGAAGAATACGAAAATGGAATATTTGGAGGAAGGGATGTAATGAGGGGAAATGGAGAATAGATGAGTGGAAGACAAATATGTTGGGGAGCAAAGAAGAGAAGGAGATATTTATACCTAATGGAGTATGGATTTCCTTTTTATGTCTTGGTCCCAAATCCTTCTGTAATTTTTCTTTCTTTCCTTTATATTATTTTTGGACGATGTCCTAGGGTTTGGATTTTTTTTGTAGGACAAGGGCTCAAAAATGAAATCAATGAGATAACAATACTATATTTCTCTTAAATTATTTGAAGTATTTTCATTCTTACCTTCCTTTTTTTTATCTTATCTTTGGGATTGAATTTTCTCGAAGATTAGGATGTATAAAACAATAATATAAAAACAATGTAATACATGATCGTCCTATATTGATCTTTAGCCTATAGCAATGGGATATGGAAGTGAAGGATCTACACATTTATGTAGGCCTTTTGCTTGCAAATAATTCATCCTTTGTTTAGATTATCATCCTCTTAATTTTTAGCTTGGTCATCTTTTAAGTTTCAAGATTAATGATTTCTCATGATATCCTATGATCATGTGATCTACTATTTTTTTATTCTAAGACTCTTTTAAAACCCCTTTATTGTTATTTTTTGCTACTACAAAAAATTTATTTAATAGTTGATCTTTATACACAAAATTATGGCGTATCACATATGCCGTTTGTGCTTGCTTATTCATCCTTTGCACCTGAATATACAGTGATTTGACCATATGATTCTAAAATTATGTTTATCTTTGTGGTATTCATCTTGGGAAGTGTGACCAATTTAATCAATAATATACAACAATCTTGAATTTGTGCTTGGATCTATTTTTTAACTTTTTGTAAAAGTGACATAAAAAACCAGTGGTGTAGTTTGTTGTTGATCCTATGAAATATTAAAAACAATTGTCATGCACCCTTTCCTATGCATTGTCTTATTGATTATAAACTCAAGATAACTTATATATTCAAGGTTCCTTGGTTGACCATATAGTACAAGGTCTTCATTTATCACCATCTAGTCTTGTACTTTATTTCTTGGGAGATTTTGGAATTCTTGTTGAACTTTACTCCCAACCCTATGGCTTACTACCAAGACATATATATTATCTAAGCTTATATGTGGCATGTTATCATACTCTATTGAAGTTGAGCAATTACAAATTGATCTTTGTGCATCCTCTACCCAATCTATAATCTCTATTTTGGCCAACTTATGAATCTCCTAAGATATATTTACCTTGTATTCCTCATATTTTTGCACGTGAAAGGGTCTAATGACTTTTGTTTGAATCTGGACCAATTTCTTAACACATGATAAAACTATATGCATGTCGTCATGCCCCATATGACCACCTATTTGTTTAAAGAAATTTCTTGGTAAGAACATGTTGAATGTTGGAGGTACATCCATCACCATGATATCCTGAATTGTTGCTAAATCAAGTAAGAACATGTTGAATGTTGGAGGTACATCCACCACCATGATATCCTGAATTGTTGCTAAATCAAGTATTCTTTGCAATAGCACTAGCACTTTCTCAACTATCCCTATTGCTTTGACTTGTATTTTATTAAATTGGCTAACTTTATGCTCTATTTTAGTGTATTTCAAACTCATAGCATCATAAATAGCCTTAGGCATGATAGTAAATTTAGTTTTTTTATATATCAGGTAGTTGTGTAATATCCATCCCTCCAAGCATATTGACATATAACATGGGGAAGGACTAACCTTTCTTGTGTTCAAGGAAGATTTTCCATATACCAATTTATATTTTGATAAATATGTGATACCTACCATCACACTTTCTAAGGCTACCTAGACCAAATCCACCTATGCAAAAACCAAAAGATCTTCTTTCAAATTTCCCTCTTCTATAACATCATTTCTAGAACTCTACCATCTCTTAACATTGAAGAACACAATATTATACTGAGAGGTGGGTGAACAATATAGGATAAAACTTTTCTCTTTTTTTCCAAAGCAATAACCTCAAATAATATCAATGCAATAATGAAACAATGCACAAATCATCATACACATAAGAGATAAATATTTTACGTGGAAACACCCTCTTGGGAGAAAACCATGATAAAATATTGCTTATATATTTCTTCAATAAATTTCATGGGCACCAACCCACAGGAGATACAAATCCCCTATACAAGTTCATGGACACAAATCCATAGGAGACACCAATCCCCTATACATGTTCATGGACACAAATCCACAAGAGACACCAGTCCCCTTTCTCAAGTTCGGGGACACCAATCCACATGAGACACCAATCCCCTCTCAAGTTTGTGGACACCAATCCATAGGGAACACCAATCTCCTCTCAAGTTCATGGACACCAATCCATAAGAGACATCAATCCCCTTGCTCAAGTTCATGGACACAAATCCACAAGAGACACCAATATCCTTTCTCAATTTCATGGACACCAATCCACATGAGACACCAATCCCCTTGCTCAAGTTCATGGACACCAATCCATAGGAGACACCAATCCCATTTCTCAAGTTCATGGACACCAATACATATGAGACACCAATCCCCTTGCTCAAGTTTGTGGACACCAATCCGTAGGTGACACCAATCCCCTCCTGCTCAAGTTCTGCTCCAAACACTACTCAAATCTGCTCCCAAAACCTACTCACAACACTATTCAAATTTGCTCTGCTCATCTACTCTTAAACAAATCATAAAAAATTTACAAATCTGCTCTGCTCATCTACTCTCAAACCAATCATAAACAATTCACAAATATGCTCTGCTCATCTACTCTCAAACCAATCATAAACAATTCACAAATCTGCTATATAATTTTTCTTTTTGCTTCTATATCACAAACTTCAAATCAGACCAAAACACTTAATATCCCTTATTACTCCTAATAATTGCAAAATAAAACTTTATAAAAATTACACCTTATAACTCCCTTAGTTCTTTAATCAATTTCAATTAAAGAACTTTACCATCACTAAAATTTACTCACATACCTCTTAATATTGCACGTATTTTATCTCTAGCTCCAATCATTTTAATCTTCAAAAATCATTGAACAAAAACTCAACATGTTGCCAAGGAGATTCGAACCTCTGACTTGCAACAACGTAGTGTCCTCAATGCTGGTTGGCAATCGATTGGGCTAGCCCAACGGTTGGGAGTTAAAAGGCAAGATGGTGTATTTGAATGTTATGCTTCCTCACTACACGTCTTTCATTGACCAGTTTGTTGCCTTCCTTGCTTCTTTTTCAATGTTGGACCAATGCACCTTTCAGACTTGACAAGGCTTCAAATCTCCGTCGACCTTGAATCAATAGATACAATGCAATGCAATAAAATCTTGGAATCCTTACGGCGGGCCCGGGACGATGACATCTCTCCTGATTCGCTTGACTCTTACACCAAATGGTAGTGTTTGTAATGGCTAGTGTGTGTGGCCTCCTTATTTGTAATTGTTATGAGCCATCCCAAGACTTTACTAGCAAAGCTCTAGAATTGTGCCCAAGCACTTTGCTTGAATGTTTATCCTTCCTCGATCTTCAACTACACTATGGCTACTGAAACTATCATCTTCACTTTCTAGGAAACCACATCATATCCACATGTTGAAAGCATTCGGCTTCACAAATTTTTCTACTGCAATGATACCCAATTGTCTTAGCAAAACTTTGCTCTTCTTCAATGAACGATTTGACCTTCATTCTCTGCTTCCTGAACCAGCTTGGCTTCTTCAAATCTCACTTTGGTACCTACTACCACTGCTGCCTACCATCGGGCTTGGCTACTAGATGTTCATGGACCTCCCTTTGTCACTGCCTTTGAGCACACCATAGTTCTCCTATCATCATCGATCCTCAATGCTTCCTCTTCATCTGATTTCTCATCTGTGATCTTCAACACCTCCACTTTGTCTTCTCCTTCACCATTGATCATGAAGATATTCGATGAATGCTCACTTTGGAATGAATTTCATCATTGTATATATATGCAAATCTTATTACTTTCAAAAAGGTCGGCCCACCTTACAATATTTCAACCTTTATAATATTTAAATTAAATATTATAAATTTCATCCTTCACTTTATAATATTTAAATATTATAATACTTTACTTATCATATATTTGCCTTGACTCACTTGAAATATATTTGCCTTGCTTTTCTTGAGATATATTTGCCTTGGATAGTTTTCCCTTTTGACATCAATGACAACTCAATATTTCTAACAAACTCCCCCTTTGTCATTGATGGCAACCCTACAAAGAATATTTCCTTTACTGCAACTAGATTCACAATCTGCTCCCCCTAAAAAGCTACTCCCCCTTACTAAAATTCCAAACTACTTCTGCTTACTAAAATTCTCCCCCTTTGACATCAATGGCAAAGGCTCCTTGGGGATTGAAAGATAAGACACTTGACAACATCCCCCTTTCTACCTACTTTTCTTGAGATGTTCAATTATGAGATGGGAGTGAAACTCCCAAATTACTATGCTCTTCTTCTTGTTCTATTTTCTTTCTCCAAACTTTGGAGGACATACCCTTTTGAACATTTTGACCATTCTCCTTCTTTCTTGACTTCGGAAGTTCAAGGAACACTGTTCTACACCATCTAGTTGTATGCCCAAAATTATTACATTTGTAACATATGATGTTGTAGTCCATGAGAGGTGCAAATGAATTGAAATTCCTCTTGGTGAAGCCAAAATTATTCTTAGCACAGATCCTGCAATTTATAGCTTTATGACCAAATTTGTTACATGAGAAACAATAACCATGGAAGAAATATTGAAACCTGTTTGATTGCCTTGGAGGATATTATCGCATGGTTCTCTCATTGTTGTTTCTGTGATGGTCCTTGGACCATGATGATGCTTTGTTTTCTTCCTTCTTGATGCTTCCACTTCTCAACACATCAACATAGGTCTTAGGTTCCTCTTTAATCATTTTCTTTTATGCCTCTTTTCCTTTTGAGCTTGACTCCCCCTTTTGTTTTCTTTGACCTTCTTCAAAACCAAGTCCAGTATTCATAGTCGAAGATATCTATGTTTTGATAATATCACCCATGATTTTTGTGCTTTTCCCAAACCTGTGTAGCTTATCATTAGAATCTTCCACTTCCTTCCTTAGAGAGACAACCTCATGTTCCAGTTTTTCACATTCCAACTCTTTTGCCTTTAACTTCTTAGCCATACCTTCTTCAATTTGCTTTACCTCTTCAACTTTAACTTTCAGGTCAATGAGTTCTTGTGACAACTTTACCTTTGTCTTCTCATCCTCTTGTACTTGAACCTTCAATCTTGAGTTCTTCTTTCTAACCCTCTTCAACTCTTCAAGAGCAACAACAAGTTCCTCTTCTATGTCAACCATGGCTTCTTCTTCATTTTCTGAATCTTTCTCTTCTTCTTGGTCTTTGACAACAGGAGCATCTTCTTTCTCTTCTATGGACAAAAATAGGATTTCTTCTCTTTCACTATTTGAGAGACTTTCATCACTACTGCTGGAAGAACTGCTTGCTTCTTCAACATAAAAACTTTTCTTGTGTCTTTGAAATATTTTCTTCTCATGCTTGTTTTGACCATACCTATTTTTCTTTTCATGATAAAATTTTCTTTCTTTCTTTTTCTTATATTCCTTTTCTTCTTCACTACTACTACTTCTAGCTTGTGGGCAATTAGATGCATAGTGACCAAGGTTACCACAATTAAAAAATTTCATAGAATGCATACCTTTGTGTTTTCTTGGACCCTTCTTATTCCTTCGCACAAAGTTAGCTTCTTCTTCGTTGCTTGATTCTTCACTTGATTCTGGTTCCTTATTCTTTGTCTTCTTTGAAGCTTTAAATGTTGCTTCCCATTTGGATGTTTGATCTTTTTCAGTCCTCATCTCATAGGTTGTGAGAATTCCATGTAGCTCATCCATGCTTAAGGTTTTAAGATCCTTCATCTCTTCTATTGTTGAAACCTTTGCATCAAATCTCATCGAAAGTGACCTTAAGATTTTTTGAACAATCTTAGAGTCTTCAATATTTTCTCCAAGTCCATGAATGGTGTTGACAACCTCATCAACTCGGAGTAGATACTTGGCAATATCTTCCTCATATTTCATCTTCAAATATTCAAACTTTCTCCTATGGGTTTGAAGTTTTGCCATTTTAACCTTGTCGTCCCCTTCATATGTTCTTTGTAACTTGTCCCATATTTCTTTTGCTGAGTTGCATTGCATGACTTTCACAAACTCTGATTCACATAACCCGCTTAATATTGCATTCATTGCCCTGGCATTATTTTCAAATAGTTTCTTGCCATCTCTATCCATGGGAGGAGTTGTAGGTGGTGTGAACCCATCCTCAATGGATTGCCATATATCATAGCCATGTGCCATCAAATAAGTTTGCATCCTTATGCTCCAGAAAGCATAGTTAGTCCCATCAAACAGTGGTGCCCTATTTGATGAAAAACCTTCTTGGCTAGCCATGTGTGTTCTTGTAAGATCTTCCTTCAAGTTGTTAGGCTTTCACGAAGGAACCCACTCTGATACCAATTGAAGAACACAAGCTTATACTGAGAGGGGGTGAACAGTATAAGATAAAATTTTCTCTTTTCTTTCCAAAGCAATAACCTCAAATAATATCAATGCAATAATGAAACAATGCACAAATCACCATACACATAAGAGACAAATATTTTACGTGGAAACACCCTCTCGGGAGAAAACCACGGTAAAATATTGCTTATATATTTCTTCAATAAATTTCATGGGCACCAACCCATAGGAGACACCAATCCCCTATACAAGTTTATGGACACCAATCCATAGAACACCAATATACAAGTTTGTGGACACCAATCCATAGGAGACACCAATCCCCTTTCTCAAGTTCATGGACACCAATCCATAGGAGACACCAATCCCCTTGCTCAAGTTCGTGGACACCAATCCACAGGAGACACCAATCCCCTTGCTCAAGTTCATGGACACCAATCCACAAGAGACACCAATCCTCTTGCTCAAGTTCGTGGACACCAATCCACAAGAGACACCAATCCCCTTGCTCAAGTTCGTGGATACCAATCCACAAGAGACACCAATCCCCTTACTCAAGTTCATGGACACCAATCCACAGGAGACACCAATCCCTTTTCTCAAGTTCATGGACATCAATCCACAAGAGACACCAATTTCCTTGCTCAAGTTCATGGACACCAATCCATAGGATACACCAATCCCCTTGCTCAAGTTCATGGACACCAATCCACATGAGACACCAATCCCCTTCTGCTCAAGTCCTACTCCAAACACTACTCATATCTACTCCTAAAACCTGCTCATAACACTACTCAAATCTACTCTACTCATCTACTCTCAAACTAATCGTAAATAATTCACAAATCTGCTATACTCATCTACTCTTAAATCAATCATAAACAATTCACAAATCTGCTCTGCTCATCTACTCTCAAATAGATCATAAACAATTTACAAAACTATTATATAATTTTTTCTTTTTGCTTTTATATCACGAACTTCAAATAAGATCAAAACACTTAATATCCCTTATTACTCCTAATAATTGCAAAATAAAAATTTATAAAAATTACACCTTATAACTCCCTTAGTTCTTTAATAAATTTCAATTAAATAACTTTACCATCACTAAAATTTACTCACATACCTCTTAATATTGCACGCATTCTGTCTCTAGATCCAATCATTTTAATCTTCAAAAATCATTGAACAAAAACTCAACGCGTTGCCAAGGAGATTTGAACCTCTGACTTGCAACAATGTAGTGTCCTCAACACTAGTTGGAAACCGATTGGGCTAGCCCAATGGTTGGGAGTTAAAAGGCAAGATGGTGTATTTGAATGTTACACTTCCTCACTACACATCTTTCATTGACCAGTTTGTTGCCTTCCTTGCTTCTTTTTCAATGTTGGACCAATGCACCTTTTAGACTTGACAAGGCTTCAAATATCCATCAAAAACAGTGATGTCTCTCCTAATTTACTTGACTCTTACACCAAATGGCAGCATTTGTAATGGCTAGCATGTGTGGCCTCCTTATTTGTAACTGTTATGAGCTATCCCAAGACTTTACCAGCAAAGCTCCAGAATTGTGCCCAAGTACTTTGCTTGAATGTTTATCCTTCCTCAATCTTCAACTACGCTATGGTTGTTGAAACTATCGTCTTCACTTTTTGGAAAACCACATCATATCCACATGTCGAAAGCATTTGGCTTCACAAATTTTTCTACTGCAATGATGCCCAATTATCTCAGCAAAACTTTGCTCTTCTTCAACAAATGATTTGACTTTCATTCTCTACTTCTTGAACCATCTTGGCTTCTTCAAATCTCACTTTGGTACCTGCTATTTCTGATGCCTGCCATCAAGTTTGGCTACCAGATGTTTGCGGGTCTCCCTTCATCACTACCTCCAAGTGCACCATAGTTCTCCTATCACCACCGATCCTCAATGCTTCCTCTTCATCTGATTTCTCATCTGCGATCTTCAACACCTCCACTTTATCTTCTCCTTCATCACCGATCATGAAGATATTCGATGAATGCTCACTTTGGAATGAATTTCATCATTGTATATATATGCAAATCTTATTACTTTCAAAAAGGTCGAACCACCTTACAATATTTCAACCTTTATAATATTTAAATTAAATATTATAAATTTCATCCTTCACTTTATAATATTTAAATTCAATATTTAAATATTATAATACTTTACTTATCATATATTTACCTTGACTCACTTGAAATATATTTACCTTGCTTGAGATATATTTACCTTGGATAGTTTTCCCTTTTGACATCAATGACAACTCAATATTTCTAACAAACATATTCTCATTGTTCTTTTAATATGGATGGGTAATACAACATCTAATAAGATTATATTTTTTGGCAATGTTGACATAAAGTTATTGGATGACATGTCTTTGGCATTAGCTTCTCCTCATAGTCCCTTTGGAAATTTGAGTTACTTCCTACTCCATCATCATCTAATCCATACTCATGTTGTTCTTATTTTTTTGAAATTGCATCTAGCTCAACCAGATCAATTAAAGAGGATTTTTCTACTACCAAGAGTGGTCATGATTCATGTTGAGGGCCACAACATCCTACAATTGATGAGTCATTACTGATGGAGTATGTATTTGGTGGCTATCATATCCATCAAGTGTTTAACCCTTATGCAAATTTGGAAAATAGTTATCCCTCTATTTTTTAATCTTGGCAAGCTCATTGGTCAGATGTTGGATGATATCTTTTATCCCCTAAGTTTCCTATGGGTTCAATACAATATACATTTTGTCATTCGAGTATTTAACTAAGGGTATTGCATCCCTCGGAGAAATAAACTAGGGTAATGGTGAGCTAGGGAGTGTATATTTGCATGGTAAGGAAATGGACCACTGAATTCATCCATCTTGGGAGGAATTTTTCCTACTAGTATCAACAAATTTTTAACTTTCAACACCATATGAAACACCTATGGAAATATTTTCTCTTGATAGTAGTACATTTGGAGGTCCAATTATGAACTTAGAGCTTGGACATAGTAAATGTAATCTTGTGCTTGCAATGGCCTAATATCCCAAGGTATTTTTCCCCATAATATTTTAAATATGATGTTAAAATATAAAAGAGCTTCTTGAGGACATCTTTTAATATAATAAAATTGCATGAGTAATGTGAAGAGATCCCCAAAATTATAAAATACTAATATTAATGGTTCAAACAGGTTAGCCCAAGTCATAATGCTTTTGTCTTCTAAATATATGTATTATTGTGATGTCTTACCCCATAAGGATTACACGAACAGTCTTATCATGACATATTTAGAGATAATATTATAGAAAATGGATAGGACTGAGAGATATTGACAATAATCATAAGCTATATTGGGTCATTAAACCTCCTAGTCCTCCATGAAATCCCACAAGCTGCACTAAAGATACTAAAGACTTCGACCAAGAGATTGGAAGGCTCAAAAATAGGGGTCTCTGAGCCAACCTTTAGAGAAGGTCAATTCCTGAGCCTAGCTAATCTAACTAAATGGGGTTTGCAGACTAGAGTAAGAAATGCAAAGGGTTAGAAAGATGAGCTAAAAGTGGTATGGATTTAGAAACATCAAGAGACATACTGTAGAGAGTCTTGCAATTCAAACTTAGATTGAACCATCTAATAGAACACTTTATGTCCCTTATGCTATTAGAACATTTAACATGGAGAACTTTGAGTATTTGCTAAATCATTCCAAAACTATAACAGTAAATCCAAGAAGAAATCCAAAATGCAGAATAACTATAATAGAAATATTCATTCCTAGCTTTAATAAAAAATAATTAGCACTGAGTAAGGCATACATACATGTTCAGCAAAGAGATATAAGAAAAATTCCAAACAACAATCCAATCTTCATCCAAAATATGTATAGTCTTTAATCAATACAATTATTCCAACTGTAAATACTAAATAGTTGGCTAATAGAGTGACTTGCATTCTAGTATATAGAGAGGTTTTATAATTTATTCAATCATCTTAGAATTATTGTTGTCAGAGCATATTTTAGTTTTTAGGGTAGGCATAGAGAGTGGTCGTCGCATTCAGCTCAGTTGTTCTTAACAGCTTCAGGTATGCTTTGTTGATGTGGATGATAAAGATTTTATCTTAAGACAAGATTGCATGTTGCATCATTGGATTGAAACCATTATATTATAATCCACTCATTTTTGTTATGCATAGCTAGCTAAACATGGGCATATGTACAATGTGGAGGGCTTCGACCATTAATATCTTCTAACAATGATGATTCTTGGTGATTGATTGGCATGTCCACACTTGTTGACATGGTAAATTTTGGATCATTAATGCTAAGGTTGGCATCATAAAGGCATTATCTACTGCTAGGTGGTGACCTTGGCTATTTTATACCTCATTTGACTTTCTCTTCATACTGGGATATAGAAATTTATATTATCATATACCAAATAACTTCTCTGCTCTTGATATTATTTGTATAAAGGGTTTGATAACTATATCTACTCATTCATGATACCAAACGTAGGGTGATTTTGTTTTATTCCTAGATGTTATATCCTAGTCACCATACCAAATAATTATCTTGCATCTGGTGTTCTACTTGGCTTACCAAGTCTTTAAACCCTTATTGTTGGAATCATCATCCTCAAAAATCTAATATCTCCTAGGCACCTTTGCAAATTCCTATGTTGGATATTGAATGATGAATGTCAAGCTATTTACTTAGTCCTTCCTTTGTTAGGTCCAATATCTTATACCATTTATGGGTTAGGCATTTCTATTCATTGTGTTGGATATTTAAGCTTTGCTTAATGATGTCATCACATTATGAAGTCTGGTACCTTTAGAATTTTTGCAAGTTATAGTGTCAAATATTAGGCACTAGGCTTAATACTTGAGATATTATTTGCCTAGAATTGTTTTACACCACACCAGATATTGTATGCCCTCTTACTGACATCAACATTATAGTCCATCCAGTTGGCCTTGTCTTCATTGCTTAGCTATTGGATGTTGGGTGATGATGGTTGGGTCTTGTGCCTTTGATGTTTTAAGGAATACTGGATGCCAAAATTTTGTTATCCCATGGCTAATGTCAACCTCTTGAATATCTAGTATGATTTCCATACTTAGCCAATTTTACTTTTATTTTTTCCTACTTTTTCTAGATGTTGAATTTAATGCTTTTAGAACAAAAATGTTCCTTGAGAGTTGTTCGCCTATCATCCTATCTTTCTCCTTAGTATATTTTGCATTTGACCACACTTATTTGCATCCTACATATTCTTACAATCTTCTAGTCTGCTTCATTTACTTTAGTAACATTTTATGTTGCTCTTCTGGACTGCTCATGTTTATCAAAAGAACTACATAGTCTAATTATACCACATATTGGATGTAGGTGAGAGAATTCACCTACAGTCATGGACAGCTACAAACTTACTATTAATATCAAGAAATCCAATACTAGCAAAGGCCACATGGGACCAAGAAATGTTGTTGTTACTAGGTTTATCTACCTTTTCCTTGAAGTCTATAGAGATGTTGTATAGAATCACATTAGGCCCCACCATGAATCGTTGCATATCACAACCATATATAGAATTGAATAGAAAAATGACCAACAAAATAGGTACAGAGACATCAATGATAGGGTGTTCACTTTTTTGCTTCAATATAGAGTGAAAAAGGTACCTAAACACCATAGATAGTGTGTTTTTCATTTCTCAAAATTTGATCATGGTGTTGCAAAAATATGCTCAATGGGAAATAATCGATCAATCAACTAGCCAGTCATAGAGCCACACAATGTGTGATAAGATCAAACATCTAGAAATAATCTCATAAGTATGAACAAGTCGTTCTCTGGTGATATCATAATCTCTCTATAACTATGGAGAGAAATTGTGTGAACAAGAATAGGATGCATAGAAAGAGCTTTAAACCCAAACCATAGACCAAAAAGAAGAACCCAAGCCCACTAGTCATAACCTTTGCTCTGATACAAACTAACATGGGCAAAAAATATTGAATTTTTTTTATTGTTATAAGTTGTTTAAATAAGCATTTAGAAGACAAACATACATTGAATGTGCAACCTCCAAGGCACAAACCAGTGACTAAAACCTGTATGAAAGCAATTATGAGCATTTAATAGCTAATTCCAAAAGGTTATTTAGAACATGTGCATTGAGAAAGTAGCCATGAGAATCTATGAGCATTAAAATATATGTATAGAAGGAGTTAAAATCTATGTCTAGAAGGAGCAGTTAAAATATTTTCCTCATCATTATGATAGCTCAAAATTCCTATATCCCAAATTGATCAAGTATGCACCATATTTTGATGGATTTATAATCAATTAATCCTTCCATGTAAAATTAGGCACATAGAACTCTTAAAGCATCATTCAGAGCTCATTCTCTATGTGTTTGAAGTTCTCTCCTTTAATTAAGTTGATAATAGAAATCTGACCTAAAGTTGTTTCTCATATTAATATAATTTTGGAATTTTGAATATTTACAAGCTAAATGTGCTCAAGACAATAATATGATTTGGATCATGAATAAGAGGATAAAGATTCAACCAGACATCAAATTAAAAAATTATAAAATATCCCTTATTGAATGACTATATAATATATTTATTGATTAATTATAAAATATCTCATGGAGTTCTACATTGTCAAGCCTTTAAGTAAGGATTTATTTCTAAATAATTTTATTACAATAATAGAACCTATATATATTTGAAATAACATTTTGCTTAACAACATACATGATCTTTGAATTATCTATAGCCAAGTTTTTCTTTTAATAGAAATCTCACAAATCTTTAGTTTCACAAGCCGTCTTCTCCATTATTCATTACTTTTCAAACCGTATCCCTCTTACAAAAATAAAATGTACTTTTTCCTCACATATTTTCGAAAGAAAATCTATGTGTTTTATCATATTCAAATGTTATACCTACTAATAATCATGAAAGTAACATCATACATATAGGGATATAATGCAATGTAGTCTTTACAAGTCATAGCCTTCTAGCCATATTTAAGAATTTTGTTCTATTTAAAATAGAGGACTCCCAAAGCTCATTCTTCTTTACTTTATCAAAGAAGAAATATCCACTTATATTTATGAAAATTTTCAAACTTCAAACCCTAAAATACATATTTAATCCAATATAAATATGATGGTGATAACAAAAAAGACCTTGGATGGTGTAGTATTAACCAATTATTCAACAACCTTCTCATAGCATGATAGTATTTATTTAAACTTCATGGCCTTATTGATTGAGGGATGAATCACTCAAGAAAATTATTATCAACAAATCATAGATGAGATTCAAAAGTAAAAGTAAAGTAAAGTAACTTTTAACATCCATGAAACTATAGGTTATATGGAACAATGTGATTTACCATATGTATGTTTATCTAAATTTTTTAGCTAAATTTCAATTACTAGACTATGGTGTACAATGCTAACCCCTTTTGTATTCAAACCTCAAACCTCTTATTTGGATACCATTTGTTGTAACTTGAACACCTTTGATTTTTTTTCCTTTTCTTCCTTTGAGAAATTGCTCCCTAATGTCTCAACAAGAATAGTAATTACAAAAGGAGATAGTGCATCACTTTGATAAACTCCATGAGATTATCAAAGTATCAAGTAAGAGATTTATTAATCATAATAGAATATTTTTTATTTCTATAACAACATCTAATCCATTCACACCAATCTTGATCAAGATTAAAGTTTATGAGAACTTCATATATAAAACTATATGAAACCTTATCATGTGCTTTATTCATATCTAATTTTACATGCATACCTTGCTTTTTCATAGAATAAAGAGAAATGTGTATCCTCTCATGCAATGATTATACCATCAACAATTTATCTATAATTAAAAACCACATTATTCCTCTAAAGATAACACAATCTAACATGTTTTTCATTCTACTTTTCATTTTTTTTTAATTATTTTATAAACCATGTTATAAAATTTTATTGAATAAAAATTAACAAAGAAAATATACTTACCTCATTTAGGATCCAATACAACAAATAATAATAATTTATTAATTTTTTAAAATAAGTCATAATTATAAATAATTATTATTATAATCATAAATTTTATTTTAAAATTAAAACTTAGTATATTTATTTTTATTTTCTTTTAATCATTAATTAAGTTATCATTTCATATTTAACATAGATATTCAAATCAAATTTTTATCTTAATTAATTTTTTTTATATTTTTATGGTATTGTTGGTTACGAATCTGCCATTAGGAAAGGATTTTAATCTTTTGCGCCCTAGATTCGCCCAGCAGATTGAAAGGCCGGGAGGAAGAGATGCCTCCCGTGCCAATCTCCGGAGAAGGCCGGCTCCTATACTACACTACTGGGGGTTTTTAGATAAGAGAACAGGAAAGAGATTGTAAAATGCAGAAAGAAATGTAAATAGCATGTGGTTATGGTGGGAAAGAACAAGCAGCACGATTACTAGCTAATACCCAAACCAACAACAATCAAAACAAAGCATGTAACAGAAACTAACACTGTTATTCCTTCCTATGTATCCTTCATTCGGTATTCCAGATTCACTTAATTGCCAATGCTCTAATCCAGAATGCAGAATTACAGCAATCAGAAAAATAAATGAATACGGAGCAGAAATACTTGCAGAAGGCAGCATAAAAGAAAGAGACAAATGTCAGAGCCAAGGATGCTTTGTATTGGAAGCAAGTGTTTGATTACAGCAGAGCTTTCTTAGCAATATGTTCCCCCCTTTTACAATGAAAGTAGACTGCTATTTATAGCAGAAATTTCCCCCCAATTACAATGATGCACAGAACCCAAAGACTGCAAAAGCTGCCGAGATTTGACCCCTGCTGGCCGTGAGCGTACCTGCAACAAGATTCACCTGACTTTGGTACAGCTCCGGACAGATCTGGTGGTTGAGAAGGCAAGTCTGATTAATGTGGTAGGTGCAGTACAATTTGCTGTTGAAGACACCATCAATGCTCACCTACCCTGTACTTTGAAGTAGACCTTCTGTCCCATCTGATAGGCTCAAATCCCGAAATCCGTGCGTGGTCTGCCTGAGTCTGAGGTTCGCTGAGATGGAGGGGGGGTTGACCAGAGTCGCTTAATAAAACAGCGACCCTGGGAGTCGCTCCAGAATGGAGCGAACCCGGGACACACTTTGCCTTAGAGAAATCTGCAACTTGGTCCTTTTTCTTGCGATCGCTGAATGGGGGGAGACGAGAAGTCGTGGAGATAGCAGCGACGACGGGAGTCGCTCGAAAAATGAGCGACCGACGTCAACATTCAACCTTGTGCCTTAGAATATTTTGGAGCCTCCTCCGTGGTCGCTAAAAACTTAGCGACGCGGAATCGCTCCAAAACGGAGCGACCGGCATCAACGCTTAAACCTAGCGAAGCGAGATAGTTGACGACGACGGGAGTCGCTCCAAAATGGAGCGACCACGTCACCTCAACACTTAGAAATTTTTTGCATTATCCTCCTAATTGACCATGGTCGCTAAAACTGAGCGACGCTGTCGATGACCCCAATTTTTTCCGACACAGGAAAAAGGAGTTCGCTCCAAACTTGAGCGACCGACGTCAACATTTCATGCCTTAGCATTTTTCATTTTGCTCATTGCCGACGGTCGTTGTTGCCGAAGGTCACTGGTGGAGGCTGGAAATGATGGGGTCGCTCCAAAATGGAGCGACCAAGGGAAATTTCACACTTAGACAAATTTTAGCATTTTCTCCCGCTCGTCTTGCTATTTGGTGTTGTCGTCGGTCGCCGGAGAGAGAGGCAGAGCTGGGAATCGTTGGAAAGAGGGAGCGACTCCCGGAATCGCTCCAAAATGGAGCGACCAAGGGAGTGCCCCTGACTTAGAAAATTTTAGGCTTTTCCCAAACCTGCCAAATCTGCTTGAACACTTGGAAAGAAAAACTGAAAACTGGAAACATGAAAACTGCCTGGACAAAGCTGGAAAGGAAGGAGGAAGGAAGAATCTGGTCCGAAAAGTTGCAGCAGTAATTTTTCAAATTTTTCAAAATTTCTACCCCTTAGCAAAATGTGGCAACATTCCTGGCGGCTCGCGGGGTATCGAGCTCGCCTCGATGCAAGGACCCATGCCTTCATCCTTTGGGCTCGGAGTCACCCCCGGTCCCTGCTTCTTCCTGTTGCTGCCCTTCTTTTGGCTGCTCTATTTCTTGCTGCTCTTCTTCTTCAGCACTGTCCTCTTCGGACTCTTCCTCTGAATCTTCTTCTTCCGTTTCTCCTTCCGACTGCTCCTCGCCTTCTTCTTCTTCTTGATCTGGGGGGGCAAGGCGGTCATGGATGCGATCATAAGTAGCCTGAACCTGAGTCCAGGCTGCTTCCTGGAAGGGCTCGAGGTCGCTGATATCTTTCAACATGCACCTGAAGGCTTCGACCTGGAGCATATCGACCGCGTTGACCCTCTCACTCAACTCGGTGAGGCAGGCGCTAATCTGGCAGAATCGAGACACCAACTGTGTGACCTGCGCCTCAAGAATTGGGTCTGCCCAGTTATCTATCTCCGTTGTGTCTGACTGGAAGGCTTCCCAGATTGGCTTCAATTCCTCTCTGGGTCGGCAGTTTCCATCTTCATTCCAGAAACTTGGGAACCCAAGCGATGCAAGGGTTTGGAAAGGAACCAGGCAGATGCTTTTCTCTTTCTGCAATGCATCCAGCATCCTCCTGGCCTTCCGGATTTTTTCTGATTTTTCAAAATATAAATGCAAGGTTGCCCTTGCAGTGGCCCAATCTAGGGCAATCTGAGACATGGGGACAAATCGGAGGCCCTGGCGCTCATATCCTTCTGTTTTGACAGCCAAGTCGAGCCATCGCTGAGCTTGGCGTTCGGCCTCCTCTACCACAGGCTTACCCTGGGCAGATACTTCTTGCACTTTGGAGATGAATGTGAGGACCGAGAGAGATCTGGAGACGTGGGTTTTGAAACCCTTCAGCAGGCCAGCGCGGATTTCCTTGACTCGATCTTTTGAAAAGGCCGCGACCTGTGTAGCTCTTTCCTCTAGCTGCTGCTGAACTCCCTGGAGCTGGCCCTGTAGTTCAACGATTTGGGCCTGCGCTTCTTCTTTCTCTCTGGCCTGCTGTTCTGCAGCCTCCTTTTGATCAGTTGCCTCTTTTTCCAAGGCTGCTAGCCGCTCCTTCAGCTTTTGGGACTCATCCTGGGCATCTTCCAGCTGCGCTTGCATTTTCGCCATATCTTCCTCCAGCCTGATTTTTTCGTTCTCCACCTCGTAGAAGCGCTTCTTCATCTGGTGATGGTTCACATATAACGTATCAGCCCTCAGATGGATGCCCCCTATTTCATTCTCCACGCTGATATTGTTCAGGTCCTTGGCCTTACGGTGGTACTCGTAGTCATCTGAGGTCATATCCTTTCGACGCTTCTTCACCTTGGGAACCCTTTTTTCTTTGTGGAGCAGCATGTTCTCCAGATCAAACTTAGCATACTTCTCTACTCCGGCAAGCTCCTCGCCTTTTCTCTTCTTCATGTCTTGGAGCCATCTGAAGGAACTTTGCTCCGCTTGGGCCGCCATGGGTAGGTGCTCCATCATTTCCAACTGTGGTTCGCCGAGCTCCATTTCCCCGAACATAGGATAGGCCAAAGGTAAATCTTGTTGGGGCATCTGTTCGTCTGCGAACAGATGAGGGGAAACGGCGCCTGAGGGTTCAGTCGCCTTTGGGGACGACTCGGCTTGGGTAGAGGCGGGAGGTTCCTCAAGATGCAAAGATGGGTTTTCAATGAATGCGCCTGCTGAAGATGAAGGATGGGGAGAATGAGGTGGGTCTTCAGCGGCGGCGCCTGGCTGCGTATGGCTTAGGGTTTCAAAGGCGTTAAGATCTGAGGAAAACTGGTCGAATGCCTGCTGGGCTTGTTGGATGGAGGCGGAGGGTTGGGGTTCTATGAGGGGAGAGTGAGATACTGCAACGATGACGGGTTCAGCGGAGGTGGAAGGGGGTGCCGCAGGCAAGGGTTGAGAAGATTGTTGAGAGAAGAGAGAATGCGTACCTGCGAGCTCGGCTTGAGCTGGCGTGTTGAAGACTTGCGTTATCCACGGGTCTACTTCTTCTTCTGGCGGAGGGGTGTCCTCTTTGACAGTTATAATTTCTTTGGTGGCAACCTTCTTCTGCGGAGTCACCACGGTCTGCTGCACAATCTCCTTTTTGGGCGTGGTCTTTTTCTCCTTTGACTTCTCAGACCTTTTCCTTTTTTCTTTTTTAGGCGTGACGTTGGTGACTGCTCCCGGAAGAGCCTTAGACGTTTTAAACTTCAACTTCACCTTTTTCCTCAAAGGCTCCAGAATTTCCTCCGCTGCTTTGGCCAACTGCTCAGACCCTTGTGGCTTTTCAGGGGCGGCTGCACCATGGGTTCTGCCGTCTGACTCCTTTTCACTTCACTGTTGGACCCTCCTTCTTGCACAAGTGGTTGCCTGGGTGGGGCCTGTCCCTTTTGTAGGCGATGGATGCCTCGGGGCACGATATCACGGAACACGATGGGCCGCCACGTGGCGACGTGATCATCATAGATCTTGGAAAACTGATGGTCATTGGCCAACAATTTTTCAGACCTTTCTTTCTTGGTGTGGGCCCTCGTGACCCACCATTGTGCTATCTTTTCGTCCTCCCAACCCAAACCTTTCACTTTCGGCAGCATTCGTCTGTAAGCCTGGGTGTCTGTTTTGTGAGCATCGTTATTGACAGGGTCATACTCCGCCTCAACAAAATAGAAATCATGCCAAGGCGGGAAAGACTGCATCTCTTCTATATTCCACTCCAGGTCACCTCCTGACGGATTATTTCGCTCCCCCATGATCTCCTCCTGGCGCGGGCAGGCATGAAAATTTTTCATCTCCGTGAAATCTTTTACTATGTCGAGGGGGTCATACCTCCACCGCTGGGGAAGCTCAACCAGGCCGAAACTTAGGAGTGTAGCAGCTAGGTATTCGTTCTGCCCATTTGTGTTGACCTCAATATCACCCCATGTGATTGGGAACTTGAAAATATGGCCCCATATTCTCCCTTGACCATATTCCTGGTCTGCATAGTCCATCTGCCGCGCTGCCTCCAAGCCGAACAGGTATTCTGTGCAAAATACGGCAGGAGGAAGGGTTTGCCTGTGAACCCAAAAATTCTGATAACAAACCCTTGTGTCAATTTGAAAGTGTCGCCTATATTTCCCCGCACAATTTTGTCTCTCATCTCACGGGGGACACGCGAGCAGGTGCCGTTGAGGATGGCTAGGGCAGGGCCCAAGAATGCCAAATTAAATTTATAATATGATTCCCTCCTTGACAAGACCCGAGTCCATTCATACACCGGAGTTGCGCGCCATCCTTGTCTTTGCACTGGACCGGAATTGTCTTCATCTTGTTGTGCATATGGAACAGGAAGAGCCAGGCCAGGAACGAGCAATATCTGAAGGACTGGGTCTTTCCCTCTTTCAGGTCCTGAAGGCCTGAATGCAGACCGTGCGCTACGCAATCTGCCCAGTCAAAGAAAACTGGCTTAGTTTCTGGCTTCATGGCGCTGGGGTCATAGAATTCCCCATGTAGGATGCATTCTGCGATAGCGACCTGGTATGGATGAACTACCGCATCAGTACCGCAGCCTAAGACCCAGGCCAACATAGAATAGAGGGCCTTGCTCTTAAAATTTTCCAGGGGCATTGGCTGCGTCGGCCAATGTCTGGGCGGCGGTGGCTCGTGCAGCTGAGACTCGAGAAAGCACCTCATTTTCGGATTATCAGTGAACCTGTCTGTTTGCTCGTCCAGGTTGACTCTTCTGACTGTATAATTCCTATCCGATGAATGACGAGGCGCAAAGGCCATTTGGACAGTCTCCTTATAGAGCGAGAACAGAACCGTCCCCTCATGGTCCCGGACTTGTCTGGTGCTTGGTTTGTAATTTCTGGCAATGGCCGCAACCAGCTCTGGACAATGGTGCACCGATGGGCATAAATACCAATACAGGTGCGAATGGTAGGCTGCGGCGAAAGGATGCGAAGCAGGAACCTTTTTCCGCCACTCCTCTACGGTGCGCCGAAGTTGTTCGATGTTGTGAGAGTATGGGCCGTCCCTGTATCTTATCAAATTGTCTACAGGCGGCGGAGGAGGAACTTGTCTTGCTGGCCCTGATGCCTTCGCCTTCCCCTTGTCCTTCTTTTCCTTTTTCTTTCCATTCTCTAGTGTGCCCGAAGCTGCCTGCTCAGGTGCTTTACCCTTTTCTCCACTCTCCCTTTTACCCATGGTGACAGAACAATTCAAATTCATTGCTTGTTGGTAAAATTCTGAATTTATCCTCTGGTGCAGCTTGGAGTTCGTCTGGGTTTAACTGATAAAGTGCATTGGGCGACTGACCTTTTATGGAGATGGGTAAAAAGTTGTCATTAATGGCGAGCGCTGGAGTTAAAGGCAGGGTGCACGAAGTGGGTGGGCGCGCCGTTATTCTTCGGTGGCCGTGCATAAGATCTCCTTTGGGGAGCGCAACCTCTCGTTTATTGGCCCAGGGCTTGTCCTTTGCTTTTAATGAAATCTGCTTTGAAAACTGTGCAAGCACCCTTCTTTATAACGTGCGCCTTGAAGACGTCACCCGCCGCCACTTTGGCACGCACCCCAAGGTTCGTTGTGCTTGAAAATTGCGCCGGAGACGAGGGTCGCTCAAGACTTGGAGCGATTCCTAGAATCGCTGAAAAAATGAGCGATTTGGAGCATTTGGTCTTGGCGAGCGACCGGCGTCGACTAGGACTTAGAAAATTTTCAAACTTGTTTTCCTCCCTGAAGTCTTCATCTTGCCAAGGTTCGCTTGAAGAGGGAGCGACGACGGTCATCGCTAGGAAATTGGGGCGACCGTGGGAGTCGCTCCAAAATGGAGCGACTTGCGTCATCCAACACTTAGCATTTTTTCTTGCGTTCCTTGGACCTTGACGGCGTTCGCTCAAAAATATGAGCGATTCCCGGAGTCGCTCAAAAAATGAGCGACTTCGGGCTCCTTGACACTTAGAAATTTTTCTTTTCTTTTCTCTTTAACGCGCCTCGCGCCATGCCCATGCGATTCCCGGAATCGCTGAATAAAATGAGCGATCTTGAGCTTCTTGAAAATTTCGAGCGACCGCTGTCTTCTATCATTTTTGGCTCAATCTTGGCGCCTCTCGGGGTCGCTAAATTTTCAAAGCGATTTCCGTCATCGCTGAGATTTGGAGCGACCTTGGGCACGGACTCTTGCCTTAGCAATTTTTTCTTCTTTTGAGCTTTGTAGTTCGCTGAATTTTGTAGGCGACCCCCGGAGTTGCTGAAAAATCGAGCGACCACGGGCGCTTAGGCAGTTAAACATTTTTTATGCCTCCTTTCGACCGGTTCAGCTGCTTGAATGTGGCTGGAGTTCGCTGAAAATATGCACGATGACGGGAGTCGCCGGCTCATTTGGGCGAACCTCAACAACTTTGCTTGCATGGGCACTTAGTGAATTTTTCAATTCTTTCGACCCTCCTGCTTTCTTCCGCCTAAGGAACTTAGCAAACCCTGCTTTTCTCCTCTGCTAACAGGAACCTTCTTCTACACAAGACACTTGGCTCTTTTTTCTTGGAACAAAATTTCCGACCCGAGGGCAGAACGCCTGGGTTAAAAGCAGGAAACTACCTCTACTGAAAGCAATATTTACATTCAGAAAAACAAAAATTAAACTGCAGAAAAGAAAGTATGTACACAGGAGAAACCTCTGGAATTTCTTAATGGTGATAGGCTTTCAGATGAAAGCCATTAACTGGTATTGGGAGGATCTGACCCTCCATATCTCTCAGCACAAAGGAGTTGAACTGGTTCACTCGGGCAACCTGAAAGGGGCCTTCCCAGAAGGCGTCAAATTTATCATGGTTCCCTGGTTTTGCCTTCAACGAATCCCATTTCAGCACTAGGTCCCCAATCTTGAAGACCCTGGCTGTAGTCCCTTTCGAGAACCAGTTTCGTGTGGTTTCGGTGTGCTTCATAAAAGCTTCGTAAGCTTTTTCTCTTTCCTCTTCGAGTTGCAGCAACTGAGCCAGCCGGGCATCAACAGGATCCAAGTTACCCTTCTCATCTTCTAACAGCCAGAGTGCGGGCATCTCAACATGGGTGGGCAGGACGACTTCTTTTCCATAAACAAGCGCGTATGGTGATGTCTTGATAGATTTCTTAACTGAGATACGATCTGCCCATAGCGCCTGATCCAGGTACAAATGCCAGGATCTTTTGTTCCTCTCCAGAGTCTTCTTTATGATCTTCATCAGATTCTTATTTGTAGACTCGGCTAGGCCATTTCCCTGTGGGTAGTAGTTGGAAGAAGCCTTATGGTAAATCCCGTATTTGCAAGTAAACTCTACGAGATTAGCCCCTGTGAATCCTGGTCCGTTGTCTGTCACTATTGCTTCTGGGATCCCGAAGCGAGTGATTAGGCTTTCAAGGAAGTTGATGACCGTCTCCTGGTCAGCGTGCTTGGTAGGTATCGCCTCAGCCCATCTGGTGAAGTAATCCGTGGCTGTCAGAATGAACTTATGCCCTGTCGAAGAATTTGGCGAGATTGTCCCGATGAAATCTAGGCCCCATTGCTGGAAGGGAGCCTCAGCCTGAATTGGCTGGAGGGGCATAGGTGCATTCCTATTTTTGTCGGTGAACCTTTGACATTTCTCACATTTTTGGCAGACTGCATATGCATCTGCGAAGAGGGTGGGCCAATAATAGCCCGCTCTGATGATTTTTAAGGTCGTAGGCCTTCCCGAAAGATGTCCTCCCGACATTCCAGAATGGAATTCGCCTAGGACCTTCCGTTTATCTGTTTCTTTGACGCATCGCAAGAGGATGTCGTCCACATTCTTGAAATACAGCCCCTCGGGGCGCAGTACATATTTTAGAGCTTGGAGCCTGAATCTCCTTCTCTGACTTGCATTGAGGTGATCTGGGAGCCTCCCGTTGCTGAAATACCAAATTATTTCATCGGCCCAGTCGTTGTCTTCTGCTGAGGAATTGGCAAAGTTGCCTTCTAGGACTGGGTCCTCCCACTGACAGGCGGCGACTTCTGCAGCAGCACTTCTTGCTAATTCTTGACATAGTGCCCGACCTCTGATCAGCTTGGTGGGTCGCACCTCTATATCAAACTCCTGGATCTTGGCGATCCAGCCGACCCTTTTGTTGCCCATCTCCCCCTGTATGATAAAACTTCTAACATCTGGGTGGACAACGAACACGGTCGTCCTGCTCTGGGAAACAAAGTGCTTGAACTTCTTCAAAGACCTCATGACTGCATGCACTTGGCGTTCAATGAAGTTATACCTCTCTTCATGAGGCTGGATCACCTGGCTCAAGAAGGCTATTGGCCGCTCTTCGTCGTCATCTCCTTTCTGAGTCAGAACTGCTGCATAACTTTCGGGCTCTCCCACTGCATAAAGGATGAAATCCTTAGAGTAATCCGGGTTTATCAGCACAGGCGCCTGAGCAATCCTTGCCTTAATCTCCTCAAAGGCTTTCTTCCTCTCCTCAGTCCAGACAAACTCGGCATCCTTCTTTAGGAGTTCGGCCATTGGCTTGATTACTTGGGCAAAATCAGGCACGAACTTCCTTACAAAGTTGATTTGTCCAAAGAAGGACTGCAGCCCTTTCTTGTTCACTGGGATTGGCAACCGGAGAAGAGCCTCTGCTCTGTCGGGGTCAACTGCAAGGCCCTTTTCTGAAATGACGTGGCCTAGGAGCTTCCCCTCCTTCACTGCAAAGACCGACTTCTTAGGGTTAATAGATATGCCGAATTCACGGCACCTTTCAAACACTTGCCGTAGGTGAGAGGAGTGTTCTTCTCTTCTGTGTGAAAACACAGTCATGTCATCCAAATAGATGACGATGATTTTATTTAATAGCTCACGGAATGCTAGGTCCATGGCTCTCTGGAAAGTAGCCCCTGCATTGGACAGGCCGAAGGGCATGCGCTGATAGGCAAACGTCCCCCATTTGGTGGTGAATGTCGTCTTGTGTTGATCCTCGTCCTTCACCCAGATCTGATTATAACCAGAGAAGCCATCCAGAAGGGAGAATCGCTGAGCTCCCGCGACCACATGGAGAATTTGATCAATTTGGGGGAGCGGGTAGTGGTCCTTCAGCGAGGCCTGGTTTAGATTGCGGAAATCCACACAGAGGCGAATGTCCCCGTTCTTCTTCCTGACGGGAACCAGATTTGCAACCCAAGAAGAATGCTTGATGGGATAGATGATTTTCGCTTCCAGCATCTTCAAGAGTTCGGCTCTCATCAGAACCTCGATCTTTGGGTTGACTGGCCTCTGTTTCTGTCTACAGGGCTTAACCCCGTCTTCCAGTTCTATGGTGTGTTGGATAATCTCTCTGTCATACCCTTTCAAGTCTTGATAACACCAAGCAACTATGTCGGGATATTCTCTGCACAAGGCCCGAATCTGCTCCAATTCTTCAGGGGTACAGTCGGTACCAACTTTGATCACTTTTCCGGGCTCGAGCTCCAGGTCCATGTATTGCTTGGCGTCCACCTTGATTCGATGAGATATGGCTCTATCGTTCTGATCAAAGAGACTCTCCAAAGTAATCAGTCCTTTTGGGACATGATTATTCTTTAACTGTATTAACCCCTCATACTGCTCGTCATCAGGGTCTCTACCTTCAATACTACTAGCTTCATGAATCAAAAAATTGACGATTTGCTCGTCACAATCGAACACCTGCCAATGGGTGTCCCTATCAGGCACAGAAGGCCTGTAGATAGTACTTACCGGCTTTGGCTTCTGCATAGTGTCATCAGCCGGGACGTACCTGGCTCCAATAGACGCCAAGATATCAGCATGTTTATTTTTCTCACGGGAGATAGCTTTAACATTCAGGGACTCAAATGATTCCATCAGGTCCCAGACCCGATTGCGGTACGCCTTGAGATAATGTTTCTTTGAGAGGCACTTATTGGTGATCTGCTTGCATACCAGCTCTGAATCTCCAAAGATTTGCAGCTGCTTGATCCCCAATCTCTCCGCCTTCTTCAACCCTAAGCACAGGGCTTCATACTCGGCCGCATTGTTAGTGCAACTCCAGGCCAGCCTGTAGCAATAATCTTTCTCCTCTCCCGAAGGCGAAACTAGAAGTACCCCTGCCCCGACGCCGTTCTTGCATCTGGCGCCGTCAAAGTACAACTTCCATAGCTCATTTGGGGCAGGGCCTATGTCTTCCTTTGTTGTTTCCTTCGGCTTTTCAGGCTGCGCAATAGTGTAGCAGCCCATGTCTGATTCAATCATTGCATTGAAGTCAAGCAGGGAGAATTCATCCTCCGCTTGCAGCTGCTCTATGGCCTCTTCCACCAGGTCCACTTCTTCTAACTCTTCAGTCATCAGATGGACCGACTCATCCTGCTGCTCCTCTTCTGGCATCCTCCCAACAAGAAAGGTGGAGGGTTTTTCATTGTAGATCTTCACCTTTCTCCCTTTGAAGGGGACCTCCATATGAGAGTAGTCAAGGGACAGGTATCCGCCCAGCTTGGCGGTGAATTCCCTCGAGAGGCACATGCCGAAATAGGGCTCCAGGTCAACGACCACAACTTCTTGAATCACCACGATCTCAGGCGCCTTGTGCAGCTGGATAGGGATATCCTTGATGACGCCTACTGTTTTCACAGGAGTGCCATCTAATTGCAAAACACCTTGGCTGCTTCGCGTGTACTCCATGCCAATCTCCTCGCAGACTGCCCTTGGCATGACGGTAGTTGATGCGCCGGAATCAATCATGCAGTTGTGCACCACGCATCCTTCCATCCGTAGAGACAAGTAAAACGGCGGTGGTCTGTTCTTTCCAGTGATTGAAGTGGTCAAGGGCTGAGCTAACACGGGTTGTGATGGCTTTCCTCCTTTAACGGACTTCAGAGATTCTTGCAACAGATCCACCTGCCCAGGGAGCTGGAGGGCATCATACATGCTTATCTTGGTCGGGGTCCTCTTGAGTTCATCAACAATGTTGTAGGCCGAAGTAGAGGGCCCCTCAGTTTCTTTCATTGGCTCATACCTGGTGCGGTACTGTTGCGTCGCCTCGACCCTTTGCCGCTTTGTCAACGACGGGTACTTGAGCTTTTCTCGCGCCTGCTCCTTGGTTTCAGCCGGAGGTTGAGTCGTTGGAGCTTTTGCTGGTGGTGGCTTCTCTTTTGCCGGCGGAGGCAAAGGAACCTTGTCAGGAGCTTTCGCGGCAGGCTGCTCCTTTTCTCGTCTGGTATACACCTTCAAAGGCTGCATCTGGGCCGCGTCCACTTCGATCGGCTTCTTACCACCCTTGGTCAGAATGGACACCGGCTCCTCCTCTGAGACCGCAAAATTGCGATCTTCTTCCCGAATCATGTTGATTTGATCACCCGGGGCACTGTTTGCTAGAGTTTGGACATAATGTTGATGGAGCATGCAACTATCTTCCCCGTGAGGATCATTGCACGTAGAGCACCAGTGCAGGTAATCTGAAGTGCTCGGCTCTTCATTGATAGCAGCATTCCTCGCTGAAGGCCTGTTGGCCTGAGGTACTTGGTCTCTTGTCAGTGCTGGAGGAGGGTATGGTCTCCTTGGGATGAACTCTTGCTGAGCCTGCTTCTTCTTCATAACAACCATGTCATTGGACAGCGTTCGGCAGACAGAAGTAAGCGACTCTACTTGTTGCAGAATCTTGGACTGCACATCAACAGCTTGTGGTGTTGATTGGGCTGGCGGAGGTAGTGCCGCAAGTGGTGGGGCTGATGGCAATGTCGGGTATTGTGGAGGAGATGGAAGTGCGGGAAACTGCGGAAGTGATGGAGGTTGTGGTGCTTGTGGAGCGGGAAAATGCACTTGAGGAGCAGAGAATTGGGTGACCACCGGCGCGGGATTCCATGATGAATTCTGGTGTGTGGAAGACGTAGCCAGTGGTTGTGCAGATGCACTAGGATACTGAGATTGCGGGAAATCAGGGCAAATTGGCATCGACATCCTAGGTGGGAGTCTACCAATGGCAATCAAATCAAGCTCTGCCTTTTGAGCTAACTCGTACAACTCGGGGAAAGTGTTGATATGGGAAAACTTGATGATCATACTAATGTCCGAGTTGAATGCTCTGAGGTAATAATAGGCAGCTTGTCCGGCGGTCGGTCGCAGCTCAACGGGTACCCTATGCCAGGATCTCGCGAATCTGACATTAAAATCCGCTATCTCCTCTTGCGGATGCCGTTGAATGGTTTGAAACTGATGCAGCAAAGATGATGGATCCGTGGACTCATTGAATCCCTTCACCAGTTGCCCCGCCAACTGACGCCATCCAGTGATAGTGCCAACAGGCAAGGATCTATACCAATAGAGGAGCTTTCCGCGCAGAGACAGAGCCAACAGTCGGACCATAACACTCTCATCGGTAATGTTGTGGAGCGTGGCCAGGGCAACAATGTCTTGGATGTGCTCGTAGGCCGTCTTCCCAGTGCCATCATATGTGGGTATAGCCTTCAAAGCGGCAGTTGGAACGACAGCTTGGCCAGCTAGATTGAGTGGTCCGGTAGAATTCCAGTCCGGAAATAGATCAGGAGCAACCGGCAGATTTTGTTGATTCTGATTTGGCTGCGGATTTGGTGGAGGATTCGGTGGTACATTCGGATTCTGTGGAGGGTTCGCCATGTTCGCGTTCGGATTGGGCTGAACAGGTGCACCAGGAACAGCTAACTGCAAGTCGGGTTGCACCGGAACGGCCTGATGGTCCGGAGAGTTCGGAGGATTCGGAGGGTAGCTGGTTGCAGTGCTATCCGAAGTTGGATCTTGCTCCTCAACTACGGCTTCTTGTGAAAATGCTTCGTCTTGGAAGAAGTTGGGCGTAACTAGCCTGGGGCGTTCTCCGAAAGCAGTGATATCAAGCTCGTAAAACTCAGGATCTTCCTCCGTGTTTCTCACTCTCCATCTTGTATGCATGAAGGACTTATAATCTTGGACCAGTCTTCGAGACTCGGAGTGTATTCAGGTTCAACAGAGTCGCCAGGTGTTCAGATTCGACAACACTGAAGCGAACACCGATACTTCAATACCGCTTATGCGGTGGAACACTTGGGTCCCACCGGGCGTGCCAGAGAAACTGTTGGTTACGAATCTGCCATTAGGAAAGGATTTTAATCTTTTGCGCCCTAGATTCGCCCAGCAGATTGAAAGGCCGGGAGGAAGAGATGCCTCCCGTGCCAATCTCCGGAGAAGGCCGGCTCCTATACTACACTACTGGGGTTTTTTAGATAAGAGAACAGGAAAGAGATTGTAAAATGCAGAAAGAAATGTAAATAGCATGTGGTTATGGTGGGAAAGAACAAGCAACACGATTACTAGCTAATACCCAAACCAACAACAATCAAAACAAAGCATGTAACAGAAACTAACACTGTTATTCCTTCCTATGTATCCTTCATTCAGTATTCCAGATTCACTTAATTGCCAATGCTTTAATCCAGAATGCAGAATTACAGCAATCAGAAAAATAAATGAACATAAGCAGAAATACTTGCAGAAGGCAGCATAAAAGAAAGAGACAAATGTCAGAGCCAAGGATGCTTAGTATTGGAAGCAAGTGTTTGTTACAACAGAGCTTTCTTAGCAATATGTTCCCCCCTTTTACAATGAAAGTACACTGCTATTTATAGCAGAAATTTCCCCCCAATTACAATGATGCACGGAACCCAAAGACTGCAAAAGCTGCCGAGATTTGACCTCTGCTGGCCGTGAGCGTACCTGCAACAAGATTCACCTGACTTTGGTACAGCTCCGGACAGATCTGGTGGTTGAGAAGGCGTGTCTGATTAATGTGGTAGGTGCAGTACAATTTGCCGTTGAATACACCATCAATGCTCACCTACCCTGTACTTTTGAAGTAGACCTTCTGTCCCATCCTGACAGGCTCAAATCCCGAAATCCGTGCGTGGTCTGGCCTCAGTCTGTGGTTCGCTGAAATGGAGGGGGTTGACCAAAGTCGCTTGATAAAAACAGCGACCCCGGGAGTCGCTCCAGAATGGAGCGAACCCGGGATACACCTTGCCTTAGAAAATTCTGCAACTTGGTCCTTCTTTTCTTGCAGTCGCTGAATGGGGGAGGCGACGACGGTCGTTGGTAGATGGCAGCGACGACGGGAGTCGCTCGAAAAATGAGCGACCGACGTCAACACTTTACCTTGTGCCTTAGAAGCATTTGGAGCCTCCTCACCCGTGGTCGCTGAAAAACTGCAGCGATGCCGAGAATCGCTCCAAAATGGAGCGACCGGCGTCAACACTTGAAAGCTACACTTGATGAAGTTCGCTTGGGGATATGGGCGACGACGGCGATCGTTGGCTGAGTTGAGCGACGACGGAGTCGCTCCAAAATGGAGCGACCGACGTCGCCTCAACACTTAGAAAATTTTTGCATTATCCTCCCTGTTGACCGCGGTCGCTAAAAAGATGAGCGACCGATGTCGATCGCCACCAGATGGAGCGACCGGCGTCGACATCTGGTACTTAGAAAATATTTCAACTTTTTCTCTCTTGCCGCGGTTCGTTGGAGAATGCAGCGATGACGGCGATCGCTGGAAAAGAGGTGCGACGACGGAGTTCGCTCCAAACTTGAGCGACCGACGTCAACTTTTCATGCCTTAGCATTTTTTCATTTTTGCTCATTGCCGACGGTCGCTGATGACGAAGGTCGCTGGTGGAGGTTGGCGATGACGGGGGTCGCTCCAAAATGGAGCGACCACGGGAAATTTCACACTTAGACAAATTTTAGCATTTTCTCCCTGCTCGTCTTGCTGCTTGCTGTTGTCGTCGGTCGCCGGAGGGAGAGGCAGAGCTGGGAATCGCTGGAAAGAGGGAGCGACTCCCGGAATCGCTCCAAAATGGAGCGACCAAGGGAGTGCCCCAGACTTAGAATATTTTAGGCTTTCCCCAAACCTGCCAAATCTGCTTGAACACTTGGAAAGAAAAACTGAAAACTGGAAATATGAAAACTGCCTGAACAAAGCTGGAAAGGAAGGAGGGAGGAAGAATCTGGTCCGAAAGTTGCAGCAGTAATTTTTCAAAATTTTCAAAATTTCTACCCCTTAGCAAAATGTGGCAACAGTTATATTAAATGGACCCCCTCATATTACATCATGATCATATAGTAGAGAAACAAAAAATTTAGTATTATGCATGTATCACTTGGCAAAATTCTAACGTAGGTCTTCTCTATAAAAATCAAGAAATTTAACCAATTGAACTAAATACTATTTGATTTAAATTTAATATTTTTAATTATAAATTCATATGACAAGACCACATCATGTTACAATTATTTTTGCCCCTTGTTTCTCTTGATCCTTAATTATTTAAACAATTATTTTTTCTTTGTTTTTGACTAAAATATATTGGATCGGATATGCATAGAGGTGGAGCATGTAGGATGATACCTAAGATACTTGAAATAATGAGAGGCATTAGTCATAAAATAATATGGTACCATTGATGGTGCACATGATTCAATCAACCTAAAAGTAGGTCATGCACAAATACTAAATATAACATATAAGACATCAACCCAATAACTCCAACAGTTGGGTATCATTGATAAAAATGTTGTCCAAGTGTTTCTCAATAATTTTCAAAACCTCTTCTTCCACCCTTATCAAAAAAAATTAACTTGCTTGGAAAAAGTCTACAATATTGTATACAAGCCTAAAATACCTTAAATGCATCCCTCGAAGAGATCAAAAAGTAAATATCTAAATCGTTGAGTGGATTACCTAGTCCTTTCATAGATTTAGAGAAGTTATCACTAGTAACTAATGTGTCAATCTAATTAAAGAGAAATAGAAAAGTGCACACAAGTTGAGGAATCCTCTTAAAATACAACAAAAGAATATTCAATTATGATTTCCAAGTTGGAGGTATTGTTAGAAGCTATCACATAAGTGATAGATGAAAATGTAGACCTTCCTAAGGAGCTTTCTAAATACTTGAAGATGATGATCATAAGGTTGAGCAAAGTGCAGACACATTTTGACACGTAGTGGACAATGTTGCAAAGCATGTTACCCCATAATTAAGGCATCCACTAAAAAAATAAAATCCATAAATTTTATAATTTTATATTTTAAGCATCCATATTTTGAATACTTTGTGCCTAATGAAATAAGACATATGTTATAATCTAGCATAAACCAAGCTTGATGTCCCTACAAATACTAGAATTATAGTAGTTTTACTATTACCATAATACTCTAGAGGTGAAATAGGTCTTGCAAGAGAAGGAAAAAGCTAATATTGAGATAAAATTAGCTATTGAACAACCACGGATAGTTAGAAAACATGATGGGGTATCAAAATTACACTTGAATGGCCTAATATTGAAGAGACAAAGCAAGATCAAAGAAATTAGAGAAGAATATATTCAAGTTTCAATGTCAACAATTCAGTAAATAAGTATGACAATGATTTGTTGACTCATTAAAAGGTGTGATTCATTAGCTTACTAGAATAGGAGATAGTATTAAAGTCAAAATTGTTAAAAAACTGCTCTGCTAGGGTTTGATGAGGAAAAACTACTCTACTAGGGTTTGATGAGGAAAAATGGCTCTGCGGGAATGGAAGCAACTTCTGGAGAAGGTCTAAAAAATTGGAGGAATGTCGTGATGGCTTTGGTTCCATTACATAGAGTGCATGCTCATGATGTTTTTTCATCTGAAAATGAATGGAAGGAACATGATTTCCTAGTTTATGTCGGGAACCGCTTGTTAAAGAACAATGGATGTTTGGAACGATGTGAAGCCAGGACGATTCTAGTGGTTCAACCAAACTCAATGGCGGAAGATGTGGAGTATCTAACCATACATGCGCTTATTGGTAAATTTTTAGGCATCCTAATTTTTCTCCCCTTTGTGGAGGCTTGGGTTAGGAAAACTTAGAATCCTAAAGGCGATGTGGAGGTTATGTTGAGTGCGAACAATTATTTTATTGTGGTTTTATCTTGTATTGCAGATCGTAACAAAACATTTCAATGGAATCCTTATATCTAAAACCAAGCGAGACTCTTTCTTAAACCCTGGAATATGGATTTCAACCCATCAGAGGATCGACCGTCACAGGTTCCAATATGGGTTTGACTTCCATGGCTCTCATTGGAATTTTGGAGAACTGATATTTTGCATAAGATTGCCCTTCTTCTTGGGAAGCCGGTTGGACCATCACAATAGAAAATGGATAAAAATGTAATCTCTGTTGCTCGTATCTATGTTGAAATTGATTTAAATAATCCTATTCTAGATTCTATTGAAATACAATTTGGATCGACTACATGGGTTCAAAAACTTGACTATGAAGCTCTTTCATTTCGTTGTCGGATTTGTTGTGAATATGGCCACCTGAAAAGAAAATGCCCTTAGTTTTTCCCACTTGTGGCTTCAAATCCTGGGTCCTCTCAGTTTGGACAAAGTTTGGATAAATAAAAAGCCCCAATAAAGGAAGGGGAATGGGATAAGGAAGGCTTTGTTTCGGTAAAATCCCAAAATAGAGGACGAAGGGCAAACATAGACCTTAAGGATAGCCATCCAGACGCTCTACTCAACCATTTTGAAAAATTATATGATCTTGATCAGTGCATGGAGATACCTAAAACATCACTACCTGATGCAAATATAACATGGCCAAATCAGATGTCTCTTCTTGAGGTGGAACTTAAGGAATCATATCTAGGGGGTTGAAATGAATAACAAAGGGCTTTGGATCTAAGTATAGGTGACATGGTTGGATCTAGCCCTAGAAGGGAAAATATTTTGAAAAGTGGTACAGATTTAGTTATGCCCTCTCCTACTCAGGAATTGATGCAGTCATCTTTGAACTGTAAAACTGCTACGGTGTTGGGATTGCAGCAAAAAATAATTTAAAAAAAAATTTCGGATAAGAATATGAAGGTGGGTCGAAATAAGGACCTAGATAAAATTAAGTTAATGGGGGAGACTTTGGTGGAGTCAGGCTTGGTGAGAACATTGGACTCCCATTTTTATAACCCCCAAAAATTATTATCCTTTCATGGAATGTAAGGGGGTTAAACAGCATCCCCAGACAAAAAGTTGTTCGTGATTTGGTTCGTGTACATTCTTCGAATGTGGTGTTTATTCAGGAGACTAAATTTGCTACTGATAGTATGTTCAATATTACTACCAAGTTGTGTATAAGGAGGCAATGCTAGTGTATTAGTGCATGTGGATATGCTGGTGGTGTTGCTTGTTTATGGGATCTAGTTAAGATATCCCCTCTTACTTGGATTTCTAGCAGATGGTCTATTTCGATGATTGGGCATGATAATGAATCTGGTGAAATCATCCTACTTAAAAATGTGTATGCTCCTATTTATTACAATGGTAAAGTGAATTTGTGGGAGCACATTTGCTTTGTGAGAAGTTTGTCTCCCTTGTACCCATGGATATTGGCTAGAGACTTCAACTCTATCACTTTTCTAGAGGAGAAACATGGTGGGGTTGACCGTCTCGAGCCTTTTTCTTCTATCTTCAGTGCTCATATCCAGGACCTAAAATTGGTTTATATTAAGCCAGATAATGGGATCTTTACTTGGCATAAAAGAAGGTGTGGGGAAGATTCCATCTCAGAGAGACTGGATAGGTTTCTAATATCCAGTTATTTGATGGGTAATAACAGAAGTGCTAGTTCTATGATTCTGGAGGGTAGGGGATATGATCATTGGCCTATCAAACTCTTTACTTTGGAGTTAGGTCTAAATAAGAATCCTTCCTTTAAGTTTCAACTTATGTGGTTTCAAGATCCTAAGCTTCATGATTTCATGTGAGGCTAGTGGACCATTGGCAAACCTCCTCATGGCACCGCTATGTATTCCTTTATGAAGCAACTACAATTTGTAAAGCATAAATTGAAGAGATGGAATAGACTAAATTTTGGGAACATTTCCTTATCTAAGTTAGTAGCTCTTAGGAGGGTGGAAGAAACTTCAAGGAATATTAGAGATCAGGGACTCACGGAGGAGCTTCTCATTGAGGAATCTGAGGCTATGAAAGATCTTGTTGAATGGGAATTGAGGGAAGAAATTTTTTGGAAACAAAAAACTCGAGTAGATTGGCTTCAGGAAGGGGATAGGAACACAACCTTCTTTTATAACTTAGTTAAGGCTTGTTGTAATGGTAACTTGATTACCTCACTTGTGAATTCTTAGGGTGCCTTGCTCTCTTCTTTCAAGTATATTTCATAAGAGACTAAGAGGTATTTTTCCTCTCTCTTCAAGGAGGACTCCCTCTCAGATGATGAGAATGAAAATTTTATTCTAAACTATATTCCATCAATTGTTTCTAGAGAGATGAATGAGCACTTGATGGGTCCAATTTCCCTTGAGGAGTTGGAAAATGTTGTATTCAAGATTAAAAAGAGAAAATCCCCAGGTCCAGATGGATTCTCAATTGGTTTTTATCAAGATTTTTGGGATTTAATCAAATTTTATCTTCTAGAGGTGGTCCATGAGTCCCAAAAGAACAAACAAATGCTAAGGATCCTAAATTCTACCTTTGTGATGTTTATTCCTAAAAAATAGGGAGCAAATTCCTTGGATATGTTTAGGCCTATTGCTCTCTACAATGTTGTGTATAAGATCATCACAAAAATTATTGCTAAGAGGTTGAAGATATGGTTGAGAAAAATCATCTTTGAGGAGCAAGGAGGGTTTGTTGTTGGCCGACAAATCCTGGATGGGGTTGTTATTGCTACAAAATTTATTCACTCGATGGAAATTTCTAAGGAGAAAACTATGTTCATTAAGTTGGACATGGCCAAATCCTATGATTGGGTTAGATGGTCCTTTCTTCAAAAATTTCTTATTGCTTTTGGATTTGAGGAGGAATGGATTATATGGGTGATGAGTTGTGTTTCTTCTTCCTCATTCTCTGTTCTTGTTAATAATGAGCCATCAGAGTTGTTTTAGGCCTCAATGGGATTGAGGCAAGGATATCCTTTATCTCCTTATTTGTTTATCATTATGGCGGAAGGGTTGGGAATATTTCTAAAGTCTCAATTCAAGCAGGGTCTCATTCAGGGGTGGAAGTGGGATAGTAGTTTGCTACCTCTTTACCACCTTCAATTTGTTGATGATATTGCTTTTTTGGGAGTTGCCACTATCAGAGAAATTGGAAATATTAGACAGTCTCTTGACATATATCTTAGTGCTTCTGTACAGTTGATTAATGAGGAAAAGTCCTCTATTTTCTTCATCAATACCCCTCCTCTTATTCAAGCCAAGATTGCTCGCATTCTAAGATTCCAGGTCAGGACTCCCCCCTTTATTTATCTTGGAATTCCAACTTCATCTCATCCTCTACCTAGATCTTCTTGGCAGTCTATGCTTGATAAGTTTAGAATGAAGGTGAATCACTAGAATTTCAGATGGCTATCCACTACAGGTAGAGTGTTTCTTTTAAAATTTGTTGTTCAAGCTTACCCATTTATAGATGTTTTTTACAAATAGCTCCCTCTCATTTCATAAAGGACATGGATGCTTTGTCAAGACAATTTTTATCGTCTGGAAAACTTGATCAATCTAAATGGAGTTTGGTTAGTTGAGATTCTATATGTAGGCCAGTGCAAGAGGGAGGCCTTGGGTTATGACGGACAACTCTTTTTGGGTAGGCTTTGGCTATAAAACTTTATTGGCAATGGTGTACCTCTCAAGATCAGATTTGGGCTAAAATATTATCTTTTAAATACTTGAGAGGTATTTCTAAGGCTAAGATCCCTAGATTTAGCTTGGTTGGGAAAGGTTCAGTTATTTGGGACACTCTTAAAAGAGGATCTAATTTAATCAAGCAGGGTTTGTTATGTATTTGCAATTGGGGATTAGATGCTATTTTTTGGGAGGATTCTTGGGATAGCCACCCTCCTATATTGAATCAATATCCTAGGTTACGTTCCCTAAGCATTTGTTTCTTTGAAGTAGGTTGGTCTCATGTGGAGGACTTTAAAAAAATCTAGTATTTTGGAAATATGGAAATGTACAGGTGGAAATATCCATAGGAATGGCCCTAGGGGGAACTGGCCAAGGACAAATAGGTGCTTTCTCTTATTATTACGAGGAGGCCCTACTCTTCATTGGGGAGTAAATATATTCTGGCTTGGAACCTTGATCCCAAGGGAACCTACTCGGTAGCCAATGGTTATAAGGTTCTTGATAAGCAAAAGTACGAGAGTCTTCCTGTCACTTGGTGGAAAAAGGTGTGGAACAAATTTTCTTGGCCAAAATGTAACTTCTTTCTCTGGCTGGTAGCTCATAATAATAAAAGTACGGGAGTCTTCCTATCACTTGGTGGAACAAAGGGCTTTGGATCTAAGTATAGGTGACATGGTTGGATCTAGCCCTAGAAGGGAAACTATTTTTAAAAGTGGTACATATTTAGTTATGACCTCTCCTACTCAGGAACTGATGCAGTCATCTTTGGACTGCAAAACTGCTACGGTGTTGGGATTGCAGCAAAAAATAATTAAAAAAAGTTATTCGGATAAGAATATGAAGGTGGGTCGAAATAATGACCTGGATAAAATTAAGTTAATGGGGGAGACTTTGGTGGAGTTAAGCTTGGTGAGAACATTGCACTCCCATTTTTATAACCACCAAAAATTATTATCCTTTCATGGAATGCAAGGGGGTTAAACAACATCCCCAGACAAAAAGTTGTTCATGATTTGGTTCGTGTACATTCTCTAAATGTGGTGTTTATTCAGGAGACTAAATTTGCTACTGATAGTATGTTCAATATTACTCCCAAGTTGTGTATAATGAGGTAATGCTAGTGTATTGGTGCATGTGGATATGCTGGTGGCATTGCTTGTTTATGGGATCTAGTTAAGATATCCCCTCTTACTTGGATTTCTAGTAGATGGTCTATTTCGATGATTGGGCATGATAATGAATCTGGTGAAATCATCCTACTTACAAATGTGTATGCTCCCATATATTACAATGGTAAAGTGAATTTGTGGGAGCACATTTGCTTTCTGAGAAGTCTGGCTCCCCTATACCCATGGATATTGGCTAGAGACTTCAACTCTATCACTTGTCTAGAGGAGAAACGTGGTGGGGTTGATCGTCTCGAGCCTTTTTCTTCTATCTTCAGTGCTCATATCCAGGACCTAAACTTGGTTGATATTAAGCCAGCTAATGGGATCATTACTTGGCATAAAAGAAGGTGTGGGGAAGCTTCCATATCAGAGAGACTGGATAGGTTTCTAATATCCAGTTATTGGATGGGTAATAACATAAGTGCTAATTCTATGATTCTGGAGGGTAGGGGATCTAATCATTGGCCTATCAAACTCTTTACTTTGGAGTTAGGTCTAAATAAGAATCCTTCCTTTAAGTTTCAACTTATGTGGCTTCGTGATCCTAAGCTTCATGATTTCATGTGAGGCTAGTGGACCATTGGCAAACCTCCTCATGGCACCGCTATGTATTCCTTTATGAAGCGACTACAATTTGTAAAGCATAAATTGAAGAGATGGAATAGACTGAATTTGGGGAACCTTTCCTTGGCTAAGCTAGTATCTCTTAGGAGGGTGGAAGAAACTTTAAGGAAGATTATAGATCAGGGACTCACAGAGGAGCTTCTCATTGAGGAATCTGAGGCTGTGAAAGATCTTGTTGAATGGGAACTGAGGGAAGAAATTTTTTGGAAACAAAAAACTTGAGTAGATTGGCTTCAGGAAGGGGATAGGGACACAACCTTCTTTTATAACTCAGTTAAGGCTCGTCGTAATGGTAACCTGATTACCTCACTTGTGAATTCTTAGGGTGCCTTGCTCTCTTCTTTCAAATATATTTCATAAGAGACTAAGAGGTATTTTTCCTCTCTCTTCAAGGAGGACTCCCTCTCAGATGATGAGAATGAAAATTTTATTCTAAACTATATTCCATCAATTGTTTCTAGAGAGATGAATGAGCACTTGATGGGTCCAATTTCCCTTGAGGAGTTGGAAAATGTTGTATTCAAGATTAAAAAGGGAAAATCCCCAGGTCCAGATGGATTCCTGATTGGTTTTTATCAAGAGTTTTAGGATTTAATCAAATTTGATCTTCTAGAGGTGGTCCATGAGTCCCAAAAGAACAAACAGATGCTAAGGACCCTAAATTCTACCTTTGTGGTGTTTATTCCTAAAAAAGAGAGAGCAAATTCCTTGGATATGTTTAGGCCTATTGCTCTCTACAATGTTGTGTATAAGATCATCACAAAAATTATTGCTGAGAGGTTGAAGATATGGTTGAGAAAAATCATCTTTGAGGAGCAAGGAGGGTTTGTTGTTGGCCAAAAAATCCTGGATGGGGTTGTTATTGCTATAGAATCTATTCACTCGATGGAAACTTCTAAGGAGAAAACTATGTTCATTAAGTTGGACATGGCCAAAGCCTATGATTGGGTTAGATGGTCCTTTCTTCAAAAATTTCTTATTGCTTTTGGATTTGAGGAGGAATGGATTAGATGGATGATGAGTTGTGTTTCTTCTTCCTCGTTCTCTGTTCTTGTTAATAATGAGCCATCAAAGTTGTTTGAGGCCTCAATGGGATTGAGGCAAGGAGATCCTTTATCTCCTTATTTGTTTATCATTATGGCGGAAGGGTTGGGAATATTTCTCAAGTCTCAAGTTAGGCAGGGTCTCATTCAGGGGTGGAAGTGGGATAGTAGTTTGCTACCTCTTTCCCAACTTCAATTTGTTGATGATATTGCTTTGTTGGGAGTTGCCACTATCAGAGAAGTTGGCAATATTAGACAGTCTCTTAACATATATCTTAGTGCTTCTAGACAGTTGATTAATGAGGAAAAGTCTTCTATTTTCTTCTTCAATACCCCTCCTATTATTCAAGCCAAGATTGCTCGCATTCTAAGATTCCAAGTCAGGACTCCCCCCTTTATTTATCTTGGAATTCCAACTTCATCTAATCCTCTACCTAGATATTCTTGGTAGTCTATGCTTGATAAGTTTAGAATGAAGGTGAATCATTGGACTTTCAGATGGCTATCCACTATAGGTAGAGTGTTGCTTTTAAAATTTTTTGTTCAAGCTTACCCATTTATAGATGTTTTTACAAATAGCTCCCTCTCATTTCATAAAGGACATGGATGCTTTATCAAGACAATTTTTATTGTCTGGAAAACTTGATCAATATAAATGGAGTTTGGTTAGTTGAGATTCTATATGTAGACCAGTGCAAGAGGGAGGCCTTGGGTTGCGACGGACAACTCTTTTTAGGCAGGCTTTGGCTGTAAAACTTTATTGGCAATGGTGTACCTCTCAAGATCCGATTTGGGCTAAAATATTATCTTTTAAATACTTGAGAGGTATTTCTGAGGCTGAGATCCCTAGAGTTAGCTTGGTTGGGAAAGGTTCAGTTATCTGGGACACTCTTAAAAGAGGAGCTAATTTAATCAAGTAGGGTTTGTTATGTATTTGCAATCGGGTATCAGATGCTCTTTTTTAGGAGGATTCTTGGGATAGCCACCCTCATATATTGAATCAATATCCCAGGTTACATTCCCTAAGCATTTGTTTCTTTGAAGTGGGCTTGTCTCGTGTGGAGGACTTTAAAAAAATCTAGTATTCTAGAAATATGGAGATGTACAGGTGGAAATATCCACAGGAATGGCCCCAAGGGGAACTGGCCAAAGAAAAATAGGTGCTTGCTCTTATTATTATGAGGAGTCCCTATTCTTCATTGAGGAGTAAATATATTCTGGCTTGGAACCTTTATCCCAAGGGAACCTACTCGGTAGCCTATGGTTATAAGGTTCTTGATAAGCAAAAGTACGGGAGTCTTCCTGTCACTTGGTGGAAAAAGGTGTGGAACAAATTTGCTTGGCCAAAATGTAACTTCTTTCTTTGGTTGGTAGCTCATAATAAATGCCTCACTTGGGATAATGTGAGGAAGAGGGGATTTTAGGGTCCTTCTTTTTGTGTCCTTTGCGGTAAGAATGAGGATGACTCTTCTCATTTATTTTTCCAATGCTCCTTTGCTAGAGATATTTGGCACCATTGGTGGGGCGCCTGGAACCATCCATTTTTTCATGTGTTGTCCATGGTGGAGTTTTGGAGTAGTGTGGGTAGACCTCCAGCTAAGACCTCCTTCCTTTGGGTGGCTTGGAATTTGGGCCCTTCTTGCATCATCTGGTAGATTTGGCTCAAAGGAACCATTGCATATTTTAGGGCAGTCATTTGGTTGTTCAACAGATCTAGCAAAGGATCTTGTGTATGGTTCAGGAAACCATCCATAGAAAATGTGATGTGGACCCTCTTTTGTATTCTATGGAGGAGAAGGTACAACATGCCCTTGGTCTCTTTGGGGATGGTGTGAACTCTTCTAGCCCTAGCAGGGTTCCTCAGCTCAGCAAGAAGGTTAGGAGAGATGGTAGGTGGAGGCCACCGCCTAGAGGAGTTTTAAAAATTAATACTAATAGATCATCCATGGGAAATCCTAGACATGTTAGCATTGGCAGTGTTGGGAGAGATTTTACTGGTAGTGTTAGTTTTTTCTTTTCCATTTATAAAGGTGTTCACTCCAACAATTTTATAGAAGCTCTTGCAATTATTGAGGCCTTGCAGAGGGGATTTTATCTTGGCTAGCATAGGATTATCTACGAGTCTGACTCTCAAATTATGGTTAATATTTTAAACAGTAAAAGGGTGGAGGAATTTAATTGGTAGTTGGCCTCTGTAGCCGTTCAAATTCTCATAATGAGTGAAGAGTTCAAATTTGTATCCTTTGTGCACATTCCAAGGGAATGGAATGTGGTTGTTGATTACCTGGCCAAAAGGGCTTCTGAGCGGTTGGATCCTTGGATTATCGATAACTGGGAGAGTCTCCCATATGGGGACTCTCAATGCCTGTGGGAATTTATCCACAAGGATGTACAAAATTAATTTGGTTTGTTCTTGTTGTTTTCTTCGGGTTTCAATCTAGTCTAGTGGTTTTAGCCTATTTGGCTGTTTATTTGAGTCTTGGTTGGAAGCCCAGTTGTACTTTGTAATTTTTTATCAATAAATTTTTACCCCTTTATTTAAAAAAGAATAGGATATAGTATTTAAGGAAAATTTTGTAGAAAAATGAATGCAAAGGGGCAATTCATAAACTAAAGCATCTTGGATATGGATTATAAGGGACAAAAATTGATGTAATGATCTAATAATAATATTTATCTCTCCTAGTGGTGTTTGTGATGACTAAATTACATTTGGATAAGCGTTAATGTCAAATATATTTGGCTAAGTAGTCAATTATCATTTTCTAAGATTCGGTTGAACCAATTTTATTAGAACTAGAATCAACTTTAGTCTAGTAAGGAGTAGAGTTAGTTTATTTTGCTATATATAAGAGCTCGAGGCTAATTTGTAAATGTCCTTTTGGCTATTTAGAAAAATATTGTACTCTTTGAGGTTGAACTATTGCTTATAAATTCATATTACAATTAATTATTATACTAACCATTGCTTTTGATAATGAATTGTGTGCATACACCTTTTTATCTATGGATATAGGATATCTATTACTCTATGTGTTTATCTCATCCTAGTATTTTTTATGCATTGTATTGCAATTTTATTCAAGATCTCATGTACAAAAGCTATCAATTATCCCCCATTCATTTTGTTCCTTCTATTCAATTTCCTATAGCTCTTTCATGATGAAACTTTTTCTTTGAAATATATTTCCAAATTCATCTTTGTTCCACTTCAAAATATTTTTTATGATTTTTAGTTTCTTTGATACTTTAAACATATTTTTACCATACACATTTGATGTCCACCATTCCTTAATCAAACCTTTCAAATCTTGATGACTAAACCACATAGCCTCAAATTTAAAAGGAAATCCTTTTGATTTCCTTTCCTCTATGAATTCCAATAAAATAGGGCTATGATCCAATGCTACTCTTGGAAAAGTATTCAAGCTACAACCATGAGCATTTGAGATCCAACTTACTAAAGCTAGGGCTCTATCTATTCTAGATTGAATCAATCCTCCTCTAATTCTTTTGTTAGACTAGGTATATTTTGATCCTTGAAGCTCTATGTCCATCAACCCTAGGGAAGCAATGAACTCACCAAAATCTTCCATGTTGTCAAAGAACAAGTTAGACCCTCCTTGCTTCTCACCTAGAGAAAGAGTAGAATTGAAATCCCCTAAAAGTAGCCAAGGTACATATAGAGAAGTACCTAAGGATTTGAGGTCTCTCCATAGCCTCCTTCTATCTATGGATGAATTATGAGCATACACATTCGTGACTAACCAAGAAATTTTGACTTCTTACATGTAAACAAGATCGAGAAAAACTTTTTTGCTTCTTGGATTAACTTGCCCTTCATTATTCTTGGATCCCAAAGCATCCATAGCCCACCTTATGCTTCTTGAGTCAATCTATAAACTCCTTCAAATTTATTCTGAATGGATTTTTTTATTTTGTTAAATTATTGATACTTGCTTTAGTTTCTTGCAATAGAAAAATATCAGCTCTAAAATTCTTCCTAAAGTCTTGCATTACCCTTTGCTTTGACAAGGTATTTAATCCTTGAATATTCCATGTTATGATCTTCATTTTTTGGAATATTGTGGTACTTTCCCCCTGCTCAACTGCAATGTCAGTGGTGTGCCATTAGCTACTTCTTAGGTTGCTTCCCTACTTCTCATCTACACACTTTTGGGTCTTCTTGGCTATTTACCCCTTCCCAAATCTGCTATTTTTTTGGTGCTTCTAGTTATTTGTATATAACATATGTCCTTGTTTTGTTTCCCCGTTGAAGACTAAATTTGTTGTTTCATAATCTCTATTTTACTCTTCTTAATTTTTTTATTCACTATCTCTTGGAAGCCATCTTCTTCTTCTGAAGAGGACCAAATATCCTTTGATTCTCCTTCTTGTTAATTGGGTAAGACTTCACCCTCTTCAACACCCCATAGAATCTCTTTTACGACTTCCTCCTCTTCCCCTTCTTGGAATAACTTCATTTTCTCTCCCTCTATAATATGGCCTACTTGATTGGGAGTATTTTGTGCTTGATCTCTCTATGACAACAAATTGGTTTTGATCTAGTTGTCTATGGGTCATATTTAATTCATATCCTTTTTTATTTCCTATTCATTTAGATCCCCTAGACCTACAAACGTGTTTGCATTATCTTATCTTATCTTGGAAGATTTTTCTTTCTCCAATAGAGCTAATTTTTCTTTTGATTCATGAAACTATTTTCTCTTCTAGGTCTGAGCATTTTCTTTCTTATTTAACTATTTTCTCTTCAAACATTTTACTTGTAAGTGCCCTACCTTCTTACAGCCATAACAAATTGGTATTGAGGACTCATATTGTATTTCTTGTATCCAAAATCCTCCATCTAAGACTAGTTTGATTACAGTAGATAAGGATTTTGTAAGATTTGCATTCACTCAAAAGTGAGCAAAAACCATCCTTGTTTTTTCCCTTGTTTCTAGATCAAAAGCTATCAATTTTCCTATTGATTTGGCTATTCCTATAAATATTTTTTCATCCAAAAAAATCACTAGAAGTCCAGGTAGTTGAACCCAAAGAGAGGCCATATTAAATTTTTTTGTATCTAGGTTAAATTTTGGAGTCCATTTTCTCATATAAACACCTTTCCAATCCAAAAAACCATGGCCCTTTCAACAGGACTAAACTCATTTCTTTCTGAATTTTAAAGTTGAATGATAAAAACTTGTTTTCAATACCACAATTTCTAAACCACCTTTCACTCACCATTTTTTATCTACCCATCTCTTGATTGTATCCAATTTTGGATGGATACCCATAAGTTTTCCAACCAAATAGTTTTATCTTTCTTTTGACACTCTTTGAATAATAGTTTAAAAGATCCTTAGTATTGGAAATTCCTCTTTTATTGTATCCAATTCAAAGCATTCTCTTTATTAGGTTAACTACTCCCATTAGTAATTTTTTCCATGATTGATGTGCTCCCGATTTTAGAGAAAATGTTCCTCCCTGATCTGCTTCTTTATTTTCAGTCTCCTCAGAAGCCATTTCGTTCTTAGATGTTTATTTCACATATGTTACATACCCTCGCTTGCTCCATAAAATCCATCATCATTATTTGCTTCAAAAAAACCATTGTTATCGCTTGATCCAAAAGATCTACCACCATTGCTTGATCCCCAAAAAATTATTTTAACCCTTGTTCAAAAAAATATACTATCGTTGTTTACCCCAAAAAAGTAGTTTGGTTGAATTTCATAATTTACTTGCTATGGAGGAGACCTTTTGGTGGCAAAAATCAAGATCTTTATGGCTGAAGGATGGAGATAGAAATACAAAGTATTTTCATATGTCCACACTGAAACATAGGAGTGCAAATCGGATTAGGGAAATAATTTTGGAGACGGGAGAAGTTTTGAAGCAAGAAGAGGATATTGCAACGGCTACAATCTCTTTTTTCCAAAATTTATTTTCCAGAGACAAAGAGGAAGATCCAAAGGCTGCTAAAGATCTCTTATTGAATATTCCTACCTTGATTTTTGAAGAAATGAATTCCTGGCTAACAACCCTTTTTTCAGATGAAGAGATTAAGAGTAGTATATTTGGTATGGAGAAGGATAAGGCACCAGGACTAGATGGATTCCCAACTGGTTTCTTTCAAAAATATTGGCATATAATGGGGAAAGATATTTCAGAAGCATTAAGGGAATTTCAATCCTCTAGCTCTTTGCTCCAAGAATGGAATACAACTTTTATAGTTTTAATTCCAAAGAAATATGGTGCATCATCTCTGAAATATTTCAAACCCATAAGCTTATGTAGCACTCTTTACAAAATGCTCACAAAAACTTTGGCTAATAGAATCAAGGGTTTGCTGCCTATTCTGATCTCTCCACTTCAGGGAGGGTTTGTGCAGGGAAGACAAATAGTAGATGGGATCATCACTATACATGAGATAATTCATTCAATGGAGAAAAGAGGAGAACCAGGTATGCTTCTTAAATTAGATATGCACAAAGCTTATGATAGAGTTTCATGGACTTTCCTAGACAAGGTTATGCATAAGTTTGGTTTTAGTGAACAATGGAGGAAATGGGTTAATATTTGTATTTCTTCAGCCAAATTTTTAGTCATTATAAATGGTAAACCTTGTGGTTTCTTTGGGAGCCAAAGAGGTATAAGACAGGGTGACCCTCTATCCCCTTATCTTTTTATTTTAATGGTTGAAGCATTGGGAAGATCAATGCAAGCAACCACAGTAGTAGGTAGAATCAAGGGTATCAAACCAGCAAGGAGATCGGAACCAGTTTCATGTCAGCAATTTATGGATGATATTATCATTATTGGAGAAGCTACATGTAGAGAGGCAAGGGAAGTCAAAGAGATTCTCCAAAAATATGAAAGGGCATCAAATCAGATGATAAACTTCAATAAAAGCAATATTTATTTTGTGAACATAGAGAGACAGTTACAATTAAGGATTGCAAAAAAATTTGGTTGTAATATAGCAAATATCCCATCCATATACCTTGGAATGCCACTTTTTTCAGGTCGTATGAAGGAGGAAATGTGGTCTCCTATTTTGGATAGGATTCAAAGGAAGTTGGCTGGGTGGAAAGGCAACCTCCTTAGCCAAGCAAGAAAAATGCAGCTACTTCAAGCAACCTTACAAAGTATTCCAATTTATTATATGTCTCTATTTAAAATGCCTTCCAAGGTAAGAAGGAGGATTGAGATGATATTTAAAATATTCCTATGGACTGGGGTTGAAGACAAGCAGAGACTTTCTCTAGTAGCCTGGGATAGAGTTTGCACTCCAAAGAAAGTTGGGGGGTTAGGTCTCAAAAATTTATAGTTCTTTAACAAAGCCTTAATCTCAAAAACTGCATGGAGACTTTGCACAGAAGAAAGTATGCTATGGCAAAAGATCATGAAAGTGAAGTACTTAGAAAATCACATTCCCTTTTTTAGAAGTGTAATTTCTCCTAGAGGATCAGCTATATGGAATGGAGTACTAAAAACCAAAAGTTTTTTAAGGAACAATATGAGATGGCAGGTAGGAGAAGGGAAGGAAGTTTTCTTTTGGGAAGATTCTTGGATCCTTCAAGAACCTCTAATGAATAAACATGATTTTCAAGAGTTGTGGGCACCATTGATAGCTAAATATGGGGAAAAAGTTAAGGATTATGTGGAATGTCTTAATGGTAGAAAGAAATGGAAACAACTTTCTCTAGAATTAGATGAAGTTCATATTCAACAGAGTCTCCTAAATTTAAATTAGTTGATTGGGAGCTTTCACATCTCCCAAACTAACAAGGAGGATTCTTTGTTGTGGATCCATTCTCTAAAAGGACTCTTCTCAGTCAAATCAGCCTATGAAGCTCATACTCTTTCTAGAGGTGGAGCTTTTCTAGTCAAGAAGGTTTGGTCCCCTAATTTTGTGCCTAAGAATGCTTTCTTTCTTTGGTTATGCCTGCAGAATAAGATTTTAACAATAGATAATTTGTGCAAAAGAGGGTTCCAAATGCCAAATATATGTTCATTGTGCTATAAGGATGTTGAGTCAGTTGACCATTTATTCAACCATTGTGAGTTCTTGAATAAAGTTTTCTATGCTATAATGAATTCTCTTTCAGTCAAGTGGAGCATGCCACAAACCTTTAGATATTTGTTTAACCAATGGAGATCTCCCTTTGTAAGTGGAAGAATGACAAGATTATGGAGCCTAATCCTCCCTCACTATATATGGGGTATATGGTGGGAAAGGAATAAATAAATATTTAGGAATGAGATGAAGGATGAAGTTTATGTCTTCAAAAGAATCAAAGTAGCTATTGAAGACAATCTGTCCATTCTCCCATAAGTGAAGGGTTATGAGAAAAGAGAAGAAAGAATGACTATTGAAGAATGGAAGGTAAAACAATCCAAACCATGCATCATGGACTCAGCCTACAAAATACTGAACACAAGATGGATGAAACCAAGACAAAGCTGGATAATCCTTAACTTTGATGGGGCAACCAAAGGAAATCCGGGAAGAGCAGGTGGGGGTGGAGTGATTAGAAATGATAAAGGACAAGTTTTATGGGCTTATGCAGAGGATTATGGAACTCAGACCAATCATATGGCAGAAGCCAAAGCTCTTTTTTAGGAGTCCAACAATTATATGATAGAGGTTATAGAAAAGTTATGGTCCAAGGGGATTCTCTAAACATTATTAGAGATTTGAAATCAGGAGAAACAAAGAACAAGTTTATACTTAACATTATAAAGGACACTTCAAGGATCCTGAAAGAAATGAGTGATGTTGTAATTGATCATATTTATAGAGAAGGTAATCATGTTGTTGATGTTATGGCCAATTTGGGGGTGGATAGTGGTCAGAACAAAATTTGGGAAGAGAACTTTCCACTGCCATTACAAAGAATAGTTGCATTAGAGGCTGAAGGTCAGCCTATTAGGATGACTCATATCAAAAATTGAATGAAGTGGATGGACAAGTTCTATTCCAAAACATTTGTTGTTATCAATAAGAGAAAACATTGCAAGAACAATAGTCACAGTAAACTTTTATTGTCCTTTCTCATGGATCTCAGCACTGGAAGATCTCAATATTATTTTAGTATTATCTTGCTAGAATCAAGTGGGTGGTTGAAAATGTGGACAAGAAATGACAAGGTTAAAGGTATTTTATTGAATTTTGGTATCAGGAAAATATTTGTGGTTATCAATAAGAGAAAATAGTACAAGAACAACAACCATAGTAAACTTTTATTGTCCTTTCTCATGGATCTTAGCACTGGAAGATCTCAGTATTATTTTATTATCTTGTTGGATTTAGGTGGGTGGTTGAAAATGTGGACAAGAAATGACAAGGTTAAAGGAATTTTATTGAATTTTGGTATCAGGACTACTCAAGGAGACAGGATCCAACAGAACTTCAAGAATTTTGGAAAGTGGGCACTCATTTTGATAAAATGAAAAGTGCAAACAGAGGAAGAATCAAAGGGTGATGTTGCAATTATAGGTAGTTCACAAGGAAATATTCAGGCCAAACATAAGTGGGACAAAGTCTTAAGAGCCCAAAATAGGAAAATGAAGCAGCAACAATCCACTCCTTCACTGAATTTTACAGAACCTAGTGAGGATATAATTAATAAAAATCTGCAAGTGTTGAATGAAAAACTTAGCCAATGGGAAAGCTCAAGCAAGGTTTTTTGGAAGGCTCAGGAGGAAAGCATTCAAGATTTCAAGAAGAACATGAAGGATAGACAAATGAGGGTGAAATATTCATTGGTTAACACAGCTGAGTTGAAGATAGAGGAGGTGGAATTAGCTAGAACCCTCATGGAGCTGAAGGACAATGCTTAAACTAAGACCAATCTATTTTTGGTGTTATCTTTGTAATACTTTTCTTCTAAAAGTGTTACTTTAACGTTATCTTTCCTAGGAGGAAAGGTGTGTGCTTTTCGCTAGAATCTATTTTGTTGGCCTGTGGTTTTTATTTTCCAATATGTTTAAGCCTCTCATGTAAAAGGGTCAGGGTCTCTTTCAAAACCCCATTTTTTCACCCAATATAAAGCATAAACTATCAATTATCCTAAGTATCTCAATTGGATCATGTTAATATAGCTATAGTCACTCTACTATATTATATACCCATGTATTTTACTTTGCTTTTTGTTTTTTCCTCAAATATTTAGATTATATTTGTTAGAATAACAAGGAGTTGACCTAAATTCAAATATTGAGAGGACTAGAATCCTTTTTTTTTTTTTTTTAAGAATCCTCTTTTTTAATGTTGAATGTGTTTCACACACAACATTAGAAGAACAATATGTTCACACACAACATTAGAAGAACAATATGTTCACACACACATAAATATAGATAGATAGATAAATAGCTTAGTAATATATCTTTTTTTAAATAGCTATTATAAATATAAGAGGTATATCTCATTCTAACATATTGTGCACATGAAATAAGTTATTGTAAGAATATCAATTTTTTGTCCGTATTTGTAGCATAAGTGAAGAAGGTGATCCTGGCCCTGTTGAGCCCTGTTGAACAGGAGGTCCACAGTTTGAACCTCTGTGATGCAAAATGGGACGCAAAGGTTGTGTTAATTTCCCTATTGATAAGCATAGCTCTCGGCTTTATGGGGGGTCATGGTTGGGAGGAGACTGCTCGCCCTGTGCATTGGTTGTAGGGGTTTCTCACACTAACCTAAAATTTAGTCCCCAAGGGCTAGGTGGATTGGTAAGTGCTTATCTGGCCAGGTATTTACCAAGAAGACACCCAGGTTCAAACTTTGGGGGTAGCCTATTTGTAAAGGTAGTAGTTTGATATGAATCCTCTCAGTGCACTCCATATCGACAATGACGGTACAAATCCCAAGCGATTGATGATCTCCTTCATGCCAGGTCAACAATAATAAAGCGAAATAGGTTTGGTGAAAGCACCCCCTGTGGTTTGAACTCTGCAATTGACGATGACGATCGAATCCCAAGAAATCGGTGGTCTTTTTCACGCCAGGGCCCAAGTCAACAATAACGAAGCGAAATAGGTTTGGTGGAAGCAGCCCTTGTGGTTTGAACCCTGGACTTGTCAGTTACTAAAAATAGTGTGGTTATGACCAACTCTCTTATGTAACAAAAAAAAAAATGTCAATTTTTTAAAGTAAGAGAAAGCACTTGGCACTTGGATAGAATAATGGTTTTCTAAAACAACTTACTTTGAAATGTGATCTTCTTCAATAATATTTTTGTATGGTATGTGTTGCTATAAACAAATACTTAGCATTCACATTTTATTTTATCAAAGCTTCATAATTTATAAGGAACATATACCAAATATTAAATCAAAGGATGACTATTGAGCATATAATTTAATTTTTTTTTTTAATCTATCACCCTCAAGAAATATTTTAACCATAATAACTATACTTTTAAAGCCTTAATTAATTCTTATAATTATACATTTTGGTTGTAAGCATGTGATGGTATTAGCTCAACTATTTGAATTATTTATCTTCCAAAAATGAGATCAAGGTTTGAACCTTGTTATGTAATACATGTAAATTGTTAAAATGTTATAATATATAATCATAATATAATATAAATAAATTTTGTATCAAATACATACAACTAATTAAAAATTTAATTATAAATATTATTATTTTTATATTTAATTTTAATTAATAATTTTCAATGTAATACGAAAGTCTTTAAGTTTTTGAAACATAAATATTCTTTTGAATACACAACATCATCATTATTATGATTGGCTGCACTTTATTGTAGAGTTGAAGCTATACATTTACCTCACTCATATATTAAATGGTATGACCTTTCTTAATAAGAGTGGCTGTTTAAAAATAATAATAAAATAAAATCTATGTGTAAGGGCAGAAATTTTATGCCAAATTATTCTATTAAAATTTTTCAGTAACATCCGTCAATGTTTGATGTATATACTGTGAAACAGTACACCAAATTTATACACAGGTAGTATAGAAAGCACTTTGAAACAAAAATATGTTTATAATTTTATAAAAAAGAAATAGGATTGAGAGCAAGATTGTACAAGGAAAAAAATATAATTTTATTAAAAAAAATTTAAAAGTAACATCCATCAACGCTTGATGTATATACTGTGAAACAGTACAACAAATTTATACACAGGTAGTATAGAAAGCACTTGAAATAACATGTTTATAATTTTATAGAAACGAAATAGGATTGAGAGCAAGATTGTACAATAAAAAATATATATAAAAAATATTTTTATATCCATTTAAAATAATAAGGAATTGCATCTGGGGTGCCCAGTGTAATGGGGTGCCCAGTGTAATGGTTTGGCTTTTGGCTCTTTTTAGGAGGTCCAAAGTTTAAACCCATGGCATGGATGAGTATGTGAAGGGGTGGTGGGTGTGTGTCTTCCTAATAAACTTTAAAGATTCCCGGACAAAACCCATTTTTTTAATATACCAAAAAAATAAATAAATAAAGATAAATTATTATTTATATTTTAAAGATAGGAAAATAGATTGATTTTTACAAAAAGAAAACATGTACACTATATTTCTCATGAGCATAAACATATTTGGGATGTGGATGATGTTTAATAGAAATTTCTACGCTGCTATAAATAGTTTAAATAATTTAATATAATATTATAAAATTATTAATATATATTAATGTTATGAATGATAAATATATGTAAAAATATCATTTTTAAATAATAACAATAAAATGGAACGAGGATGAGTTTTCGCGCTCTGGCGATTTGGCGGGAAAACTTCTGAACCGGCGTCGGGCGCTGCTCGTGGGCCTCTGGCCCGACAGATCTTCCCAGAGCCTTTGTTTGATTGTTTTTGCACTACTCTGAAGACTTGTAAGCTGTTCCGGGAGGGCCCGATGGGGTCTCCTCCAGTCTCTTCTACTGGAAAAAAGAGTTCATACGTTGAGATCTTTGAAAGAAAACCCCTCGCCCTCCATTGGTGAAGCGCAGAGGACTGCTTTCCAGACGTTACTCAAGAACGCTGGCAAGGGTGCTTCCACACACCGAGTTAACGGTTGCCTTCCGCAATCAACTTCCAGACCAAAGATTATTATAGAACCGAAACTGGTCGAAGACACAATCTCCTATCGTGCTCATCACGACCTGATTTGCAAATTCATGGGTATCCGTCCCACTCTGAACTTTCTGCACACCTGGGTTAGACAAAATTGGGAGCCACTAGGTGAGTACTCCTTATGGCCTATTAGTAATGGATATTTCATTATTAGTTTCTCTTCTTTAGCAGATAGAAACAGAGCATTTGAATCAGAGAAGAGGAACCATGGCCCGGTTGGGTTATTTGTTCAACCTTGGAGAGTGGGTTTTGACCCTCGTATCGAACCCACGGCAGTCCCGGTCTGGATCCGACTGTATGCTCTCCCGATGGAGTTTTGGGGTGAGCAGGTTTTAGAAATGATTGGTAATTCATTAGGCGGATTTATAGGAGTCTCCGAGAGACACTATAGAGGGAAACACGATTGTCTTTGCTAGGATCTCGTGTTGAAATGGACATTAGCTCGACCTCTACCAGCCGAGGTGGAACTTGAGTTGACAGGGCTCTCCTGGATACAACAGTTAGATTATGAGGCACTACCTTTTAGATGTAGAGTCTGCCATAAGCACGGCCATCTGGCGAGGTTCTGCCCAAATATTATGAGCACAAAAGTGGAGGCGCCGCTTGGAAATCCAAATCGCCCCAGAGAGGGCAAGTTTACCCCTGTCCAAGATCCATCTAGTATTCCTCAGGATTCGGATCTCCAGAAAGATGGTTTTGAACAACCGAAGCGAAGGAGAAATAAAAAGAAAAATTCCAAGGAGCGGGCACAACTTAAACCAACCAATCGGTATGAAATCTTTAAATCCCTAGTAGATCAAGAGGACCAAGTTATGGAAGGAGTGGATGGGAATGTTGAGGATATTAACATTCACTCTCAGGCTTCCCCTTCTTCTACTCCGGTCTTAGAACAGGTAATGGAACCCTCTGGGACAAGGCAGCGAGAGAACTCAGGGACACTGGTAATCCACTCCCCAGCACAGCCGGTTATTAAGGACGTCAATATGGGAAGCTACGAAAAGAACAGGGAAAGGCCGGTTCTAGGGATTACCCAGGTGGAGAAGAGGTCTAAAAACAGTAATTCCCAAGGAGCAGGCAGAAAATCCAATAAGGATCTACTAGCAGTACAAGGAGACAAGGCTGATCAATGGAGGATCGGTGAGGCCAATTGAGTCTTATTGCTCACAAGGTCCTCAATGATTATTCAATCCTGGAATGTTAGGGGTTTAAACAATGAGAACCCATCAATCTGCTGTTCAAGGACTTTTAGGAAAATGTAAAACAGACTTTTTGCTCATCCAGGAGACAAAAATGTCTGTAGATCTTATGTGCAAGACTGCTAACAGAATATGGCGGGGTGCTTATTATATGGATGTGGCTGCTCAGGGTGCCTCGGGGGGGATTGTTACTCTCTGGAACCCTCAAGTATGGACAGCTTTAGAACACATAGCTTGGAGGGGTGTTCTCACTTCTCTGTTTAGAAACAATGCCACAGCTGAACATGTTCTTATTACAAACTTCTATGGGGCTCAATGCTTTGATGGCCAGCGGCTCCAATGGCAAGCTGTACACAACATGAGGTCATCCCGGGAAGTTTTTGACTGGATCATAGTTGGGGATTTTAATGCCAAATTGTATGTTAGGGATCAGGAAGGTGGTGCCCCAGTTTTGGATCCTGGGGACCGGTTCTTGATTGCCCAAATCCAGGCCTTTAATCTGGTTGATATCAAAGGCCATGGAACCTACTTTACTTGGACAAACAAGAGGAGAGAGCCACACGAGCGGGAAGGTTAAGTTAGACCGGTTTTTGGTTTACGAAGAGGCATTTATTAAATGGAATCTTAAGTTCCAGATTTTGGAAGGTCCAGTCTCGGACCACTATCCCCTTTTGTTGGAGGGAGGGCCGATGACAGGTCAACACCATAAGCCATTCAAATTTGAAAATTTTTGGTTGCAAAAGGAGGATCTCCGAAGGAAAATTCCACGAGTGGTGGGAAGAAGGCCGCCTACCCTTGGGGACTGCAATGTTCAAATTCCATAAACGACTCCATTTTGTCAAGTGTAAATTGAAACGGTGGAGACAAAACAATAAGTCGGACTTCCGGCTCCAAAGGGCCCCCTTGATGGCTAGATGGGAGGAGGTGCAAAAACACTTCAGGGAAGGTACCATTACTGAGCACCTTAAAGGTGAGGATGATGCTCTGCGCAAAGCGGTTGAGGACATTGATAATCAAGAGGAAATTTATTGGAAACAGAGAGCAAGAATCACTTGGTTACTAGAAGGTGATAGAAATACAAAATTTTTCCACCGCTCAGCCTGTGCAAGGAGACAAATGCATAACATGGAAGTCCTTCACGATGAGAATGGACACTCCTTTGATACTCTCCCTGGAATGCATTTCCACTCAATGGATTATTTCTCAAACCTTTTTAAGGAAAGTAGGGAACAAGATGTGGAAGCCCAAAATGAAGTTATTAATGTCATACCTTCTATTATCTCTCACGAAGAGAATCAGACTCTCCTTAGACCCATTGACAGTGATGAACTAAAGAAAGTGGTCTTTGGGATGAGCACGGGAAAATCGCCAGGTCCAGATGGCTTTCCTATAGAATTCTTTCAGGCCTTATGGGATACTCTGGAGAAAGATGTTTTGGCTGTCGCAGAGGAGTCCAGAACTAATAAAAGAATGCTTAAGGCTCTCAATCACACCTTCATCACTTTAATTCCAAAAGGGGAGGGGGGGGTTCATCTCTCTGATTTCAGACCGATTGCCTTATGCAATGTTATTTATAAAATAGTCACGAAGATTATGGCTGAACGGCTAAAACCTTTTCTCCATAAAATAATTTCCTCTGAGCAAGGGGGTTTTGTTGAAGGAAGACAGATCTTGGATGAAGTGGTCCTTGCTCAGGAGGCAATCCATACAATGCAAACTTCAGGCAACAAAGGAATGTTCATAAAGTTGGATATGTCTAAGGCTTATGACCGGGTGGAGTGGGGCTTCCTGGCAAAGATGATGGCAGCCTTTGGCTTCTCTCAGGACTGGATTGACTGGGTCATGAGTTGTATCTCCACACCTTCTTTCTCTGTTCTAATCAATGGGCTCCCCTCGACTCCTTTTGGAGCCTCTCGGGGTCTTCGTCAAGGGGACCCTTGCTCTCCTTACCTCTTCCTCATCTTAGCAGAAGGATTAGGCAGACTCTTCCTGAGAAGACGACAGCTAGGTGTGATAACAGGTATTAAAGTGGGGACAGAAGTTTTGACCCACTTACAGTTTGTGGATGACACAGGATTGGTTGGAGTGGCCAGCCTCGGGGAAGCAAGAGGAATTAGAGATACTTTAAACATCTACCTTCGGGCCTCAAATCAAGTCATTAATGATAAAAAATCCAAAGTGGTCTTCTTCAATCTTGACCGAAGGTTACAGGAAAGAGTTACTGAGATCCTGGGATTTACTAGGACTTCTCTACCTGTTGTTTACTTGGGGGTTCCATTGCATTTCAAAAAACTAAAAATTGATATCTGGAAGGATCTTTTGGATGGCATCAAAGAGAAAATGAATCATTGGTCTCATAAATGGTTAAGCTATGGAGGCCGACTAACTTACTTACAATCAGTTATTCAGGCAATGCCAATATATAAATTCTCCATCCTGGCTGCCCCACATTCTATATGGAAAGAGCTTGACAAAATGGCCGGAAGCTTTTTATGGGAGGGTGCAAAAGGGAAGAAGAAATGGGCCTTGGTTGGATGGGATAAGGTCACCCGGCCCAAGGATAAAGGAGGGTTTGGGACCGAGAAGCTCCAAGCTTAATAATCAAGCTTTGGGTGGTAAATTGTCTTGGAGGTGGATTTCCCGACCAACATCCCTCTTTAGCGAGAATTCTTTCTAGCAAATACCTAGGCCATGCTCACCCCAATGATCTAGGACGTTTCCCTTTGGAGGGTAATGGATCCTTAGTATGGCAGACTCTCAAGCTGGGAGCTCAAGTTATCAAAGATCAATTGTTTTGGAAAGTGGGGAGAGGGGAGAAGGCCCGTTTATGGGTCGACTCACTGGGATCGGCACCCTCCCATCATTCTTTGTGTTTCCGAATTGCAACCCATTAAATCAGCCATAGAAGACAAGGGCTGGATTCATATTGAGAGTTATTTCAATACCAGCCACATTGGGGAGTACAAGTTCAAAAAGTTCAAGAGGTTGGAAGAGTGGCCAATTCCAATCCCACCGGAGTTGGCACCAATCTTAGAAAAAAATTTGAAAGCTAGGTTTCTTACTGGGCGGGATGAAGAGGATGAACTTGCTTGGGGCTTTGGGAACCTTGGGGTTTACACTGTGAAGGCGGGATTTAACCGGATTCTTCCGAGCCCCTCCCACACTCTTTCCCGGTCCATGTTTGGAAGAAGATATGGCACCCCAAGGGTTGGCCGAAGGTGAATTTTTTTCCTGGCAACTTATGCACAATGGAATTCTCACCTTTGACAATCTTAGACACGGAGGCATCATCGGTCCTTCTCGGTGTGTTTTATGCCGCAAGCATGAGGAAGCTGCGATCATTTGATGTTTGAATGCCCCTTCACACGGCAGATTTGGATGCGTTGGTTTTCCCACTTCAAAATTCAAGCCAACAGTGAGGTGACTCGGACCAATATTTGGAACCGATGGAAGAGAGGCAGATTTAAATCCAAAGCTCTCCGAATTGGCTGGGAGCTGGGCTTTCTTTTTATTTGGTGGCAGGTGTGGCTGGAGAGAAATGCCCGCATTTTCCGTGAAACATTCTCTTCACTTGATGGAATATGGCAGGTTATATGGAGCAAAGTGGTGGAAACAGTTGCCATCTACGTTGAGGAGGAACATCAGTCTGTTTACGTGCCTTTGGTTGATGGAGTTGTTGCTCTTGAAAGACAGGCTCATGATAGATGGCACCCTCCCCAGCGAGTTGGATCAAAATCAATGCGATGGAGCTGCAAAAGGAAATCCGGGTAGTGCTTGATCTTGGAGTTGTGTGCCGTGATCATGCTGGGTCCATGCTTTACTGGGAACTGCAAGGTCTAGGTCATGCTACAAACAATGAAGCAGAAGCCTTGGCTGCATTAAATTTGCTTCTATCTGGGCTGTCAAGCAGGGCCATAGAAAGATAATTCTTGAGTCCGACTCCCAAATTCTGGTGGGCGCTCTCGATTGCATGAGGAACTTTGATTTGCAAGCCTGGAGGTTGCGGAGTCTTGTCTCTCAGATAAAGGATCTCTGGAAAGAATTAGATGATGTGGTTCCCATCTATGTGAGTAGGGATTTCAACAAGGCGGCCGATTTCCTTGCTAAGATAGGTTCTGAGAAGGAAGTTGGAGTGCAGATGCATAGTGATATGCCTGTGGAGGATGCTGGGATTCGGCAAGGCCTTGAATGCTACCTATGATAATGTGCAAAGTTTTTGTTGCTAAGGAAGGTTTTTGTCATGATTTCGTGACATGTAGCGGCGTCGTGGCCTCTTGTTGGAAGTTGTCGCGATATCGCGACAGGTTTTGCCTTCTCAGCCTTAGAAAGGAACATGTCGCGAAATCGCGACATGTCGCGAAATCGCGACGTTTTTGGCGCAGGGATGATAAGGAGGATTATCGTCGCGATATCGCGACATTTTTGGTAAACTTGAGCAAAGGGCACATTTCGTCGCGATATCGCGACATTTTTGTCGATTGGAAGCTGCATGGTAAAACTGGCGCGATATCGCGACAGTTGGGGCACACTGGCGTCATCTGGATTTCTTGTCGCGATATCGCGACAATTTTGAAAACTGGTTGCAATGAGGATTATCATCGCGATATCGCGACTTTTTTGGTGAACTTGAGCAAAGGGCACATTTCGTCGCGATTCCGTGACATTTATGTCGATCGGAAGCTGCATGGTAAAATCGTCGCGATATCGCGACAGTTGGGGCACACTGGCGTCATATGGATTAATTGTCGCGATATCGCGACAATTTTGAAGACAAGTTGCAATGAGGATAACTTGTCGCGATATCGCGACAGTTTTGAAGATTGGGAACTGAAAGGAAAATTCGTCGCGATTTCGTGACACTTTTGGCACATTCATGGCTTTGGTAAAAATTGTCGCGATATCGCGACACTTTTGCGGATTGGGAGTCAAGATGAGAATATGTCGCGATATCGCGACACTTTTGCTGGCTGGGCGCTTCGGAGAAATTCCGTCGCGATTTCGCGACCCTTTTGGAGATTTGATGCTTCCTGGAGTTCTTGTCGCGATTTCGCGACGCTTGTGATGATAGACCGTCGGAGGGAGTTGCTGTCGCGATTTCGTGACTTTTTTGGCGATCGGACGCGGAGGGCTTTGTCTGTCGCGATATCGCGACATGTCGCGTTTTCGTGACTGATGGCGCTGCTGCGGCCGCGACGGGGTTGATTGCCGCGATTTCGCGACATGTCGCGTTTTCGCGCCTTGTTGTCTTCTGTGCTCTGTGGGGGTTAGCGTTGCCTTTGTGCTCTCCGCTTGTTGTCTAGTTCTCTGCTGTTGGTTGGGATGAGTTTTCTCCCTTGTGTAATTGCCTTTTGTATTAATACAAGTTTTTCAATTTTTTCAAAAAAAAATAATAATAACAATAAAAATTATATACATATTTCAATATTACAAATTTACATGTACCTGGGTGCACTGCAACGGTTTGGGCTTTGGCTCTTCTTGGGGAGGTCCAAGGTTCAAACCGTGGTGTGGGTGAATATGTGAGGGGGTGGGTGTGTGTCTCCCTGGTGAAGTTGTTAAAGGGTTGGGGGATTCCTGGTCAAAACCCCATTACTTAATATTACCAAATATATATATTACAAATATACATAGAAATACTATTTTTTATAAAATATTTTATTACATACATAAAATAATAACAACTAATAACATTTTTTATGATCTATTTAATTGTACACTTTTTAAGTTGTATATTAATAGTCTATGATTTTGTAAATTATTTCATAAAACTTAGTTAATTGTATATCATATAAGATGCATAAATATATTAATAATTTATAATATTATATATCTTATGTAAATGTTAAAATTATTTTATAAAATATTTTTAATAAAATATAATTACTTATCATTATTAATCTTTATTAAATAAAGATAAATTAAATTATATAAAAATAAAAGGAATAAATAACCTTATGGGTAACCAGCCCAAGCAACCAAAATCAAATTTACTTAGAGAATAAAAACCAGGCTAGGTTGGATGTTGGAAGTTTGAAGTTGGAGTGACCCTTACTAATATTTTATTATTAGTGTAGTTTAACCACTTTGTGGCTAATTTGAATAGGAAATGTAGTGGGTTGCTTATTATAAAACAAATGTTGGGGAACGTTGTTTCATCTCGTGAGCGATAGCCCAAAGAACGTAGGAAGAATTTGAACATCACAATAAATAACCTTATGGGTAAAAAGCCCAAGCAACCAAAATCAAATTTACTTGGAGAATCAAAAACCAGGCTAGGTTGGATGTTGGAAGTTTGAAGTTGGAGTGACCCTTACTAATATTTTATTATTAGTGTAATTTAACCACTTTGTGGCTAATTTGAATAGGAAATGTAGTGGGTTGCTTATTATAAAACAAATGTTGGGGAACGTTGTTTCATCTCGTGAGCGATAGCCCAAAGAACGTAGGAAAACTAACTTGTGAGTTGGCACGCTAAGATGGATTTGCAGCTAAGGTTGAATTTCACCATGAGACAATAAGGTATGAGTTGGAATAAAATTTAAATAGTATAAGGTATGAGTTGGATTACAATTTCCAGAGGACATACGCCTCCAAAGCCGGGCCAGGCTGACCCCATCTACCTCTTTATATAGACGAGCATCACTTCTCCCTCTCACAATCTCTCTGTCTCTGCACTTTCACCGGAGGCTTCTTTCGTTTCTCTTAAGTTGTGCAAGACAAGCAGAGAAAAAGAAAACCAGAGAAAAGAGAAGATGGGTAGATTGAATGAGAATGCAGTCGTGACAATGATGTTGATATTGATGTGGCTGGGGTGTTGTGGTGGGCAGGCACAGGCGAGAGCTGCCATGGGCATGTCAGGACCTCCATCACCGTTAGCAAGGGCAACACCCACATCATCCCAGCAGGCAAACACACCTGCTGACGCGGCATCATCACAACAACAATCACAATCACCGTCAGCGGCAGCAGGTTCCGACGTGGCTTCCCCCGCTGTTGGATCTGCAAACGGAACTGCAGAGGCGCCCACACTTCCATCTGATTCCCCTTCCTCGGGCAAAGGCAAAGGCAGTCCTGATTTAGATTTTATATTGGTTGATCTTAAAAGGATTTTAGAACTTGGAATAGGAAGTTTAAGATTTGGTTAATTTTGATTTTATATTATTTGATTTTAAAAAGATTTTAGAATTTGAAATAAGGGTTTAAGGTTTTAATTCAATGTAAGTAACTTAAAGTTTGGTTATATTTAGAGTAAATAATATCTTTTATGAGTTTAGTTTTATATGACTTATGATCCTTTGGATTGAAAAATTTTGTATGGAATAGAATCTTTATATCTGAATTTATTTCATGTAACCTAAGTGAATATTAAGTATTTTGTTCTTATTGGGACACCATAATGGTTAGGGTTTTAGGCTCTCTTACATGAGACTGAGGTTCAAACCACAGCTTGGTGTGTGCATATGTTACCGCAATGGTCCTAAGTGAATATTAAGTATTTTGTCCTCATTGGGACAGCACAGTGGTTAGGGCTTTAGACTCTCTTCCATGAAACTGAGGTTCGAACCATAGCTTGATGTGTGCATATGTTACCACAAGGGTCTTTGGTTTTCATAATGGAGGATCAACCATAGCGGGGTGTGTATATCAATATATCATACATACATGTTTTCAATATAATTATTTTTTGCTCATATTGTTGAGGACTCACCACAATGGATCATATAATTATAAAAATGAAAGACAAAGTGTGTTGCCAATAGATGAGTTTAAGCCCCTTAAACTGCTAAGACTAAAATATTTAACCAATACCTCCAAGGGGTAGGTGAATTGGTAAGTGTAGATGTGGTTGGGTACTTACCAAGAAGAGACCTAGGTTCAAACCTTGAGGGGAAGTCAACCCTTTGCAAAGGTAGTAGTCTATTCCGAATCCTCTAAGTATGTACTAGATCGACAATAACAGTACAAACCTTGAGCAACCAGTGATCCCCATCTCACATTGGATTAATAAAAATGAGACTGGTAGTTTTGAAAGGAACAAACCCTATGGTTTGAACCCTGCACTTAACAATTACTAAAAATAGTGGTTGTAACCAACTCTTCTATGTAACCACACAAAAAAAATCTTTGACCAATTTTCTACGCCCAAGTCCATTCTTTATGTTCTCATCTAATTAAGGACTTTGCACTCACAACACCTTTTTTTTTAAAAGCTATCAATTTCTTTGGAAATACATCTCAAGTATCATTTACAAATTTAAATTTCTAACATAGATGGAACTTTTTAAAATTAATTAGTTAATATAAAAATAATTTAATAACAATTATTTTTCGAAATCTATGTTTAATTTTAGTCGTCTTTAATTATTATTTCTAATATGTTATGTAGGTGTCTTATTGGTGTCATTTTCATAAAAATAACAAAATATTAGATTTGTTGTAAGTCGGTTAAACTATTTATCTTGTTTTTTTATCAAAGATATTTTCATCTTCATTAAAATGGTATGTCTCTACAACCAATTCCTTGATATCGTTTTCATTAGGAGATAAATTTTCACTTGGTCAAACTTCTTCTATGATTTGGATTTTATCAAAACAAATATGAATTTCATGATTGACTAAGTTATCTGCTATCTGATTTCCTTCTTTATAAATATGCTAATTTTCTAGACATTGCTTCCAACAAAAATGGATGGAAATTAAAAATAATGTTATGTTTGATCTACATCTCAAAATCCATTATTCTTGATAGTATAAATAATAATTTATGAATTCCGATCAATTAAAATATATCAACATAAATTGTCTAGTTAACTCCATCGTCACAAATGAACCTTCTTTGTATATTCAAATGTTATGACCGAGTAGCTAGCATCCCTTTTTTGATAATTGAGACTTTCCATGATGACCATTATACTTGTAAACATTCTACAAGAGAGGCAAAAATACAATTCCAAACATGGGTATGGCTCTAAGATTTATTTTTATTTTGGATTTAAGACTTATTTTTATTTTAGTTTCCCTTTCAAGCCATAAATTCCAACAAATAATGGCACTTGAGACCAATTATCCATAAAAATGCATAATGGTTTACCTTTGAAACAATAAATATTGATGAAGTTGCCTAATATTTTCTCTCTCTTTTTTTAAGTAGCCCTAAATGGTATAAGCAAATGTGCAATGAAGAAGTAAATGATTTGAAGTTTGAATCTCATCCTTCTTACATAGAACATGACATGTAAAAGGTTTATTATATCCTCTTATTTGAAAACTTTCATTTCTAAGAATCTTGATTTTGGATGCTAACCAAAGGTATGTTGAAATTTTAAGGAGGGCCTTGAGTGACAAAACATTCTTTCCAAAAAAATCCTTGGGACTAGAATATTATGTGATATGGGTAAAAAAAAATTAAGTTTTTGTATTGCTATGATCTATTTAGATAAGCATTTACAAGATAAAAATGCATTGAATGTGCAATCTCAAGGCACAAACCAATAGCCAAAACTAGCATGAAAGGAATTATGAGCATTTAATAGCTAATTCTAGAAGGTTGCTTAGAAGATGTGCATTGCAAAAGTAGCCATGAGCAGTTGTAAGCATTAAAAGCTAAATCTAGAAGAAATATGTGTTAAAATATTTTCTTTATCATTCCTCCCCACAAAAGAAGCATTGGACTTCAATGATTTCAAGATACAAGGAAACTTATAAGTCATCAAGTGGTGAGATATCCAGCATGCTTGATGTATAATTTTGCCTCATTTGAAAACAAGGTAGGATGCGGAAGAACCTTAGAAAATTTGGCTAGTCTCCATATTTAACACTTGATTAGAGTCTAGAAAAGATAAAAATCAAGTACCACATCATTAGGATGATTGATGACAAGCTTTATATCCAATTTAGATTCATGGTATGACTTGAGAAGATAAATATTGAAAACGTTGTGGATGCCAAGATGTGTTGGAATATCAAGGTGGAAGGCATTTGCTAACATCTATTAAAGGATGATATAAGACCAAGATCAAAGTGGTTTGATTTTTCTATATGCCTTTTCTAGAAAATAATGCTTGTTCAAATAAAACCAAACTCTATCTCCAACCTAGAAATTATGAGAAAGGAAATGATGTTCCATGGCCTGCTTTTATTGTTGTTGAATCTTCTACAAAATATGAATAAACTTGCACTATAGATTCTACAAGTGTTGGATGAAGGATTGTGCCTTATCTTGCTCTTTTTGGATGTGAATGGTAGTGGGAGAAGGAAAATATAATGCTAACACATAAGGAGCCAAGGGTTGAAATCTAAGATAAACTTCAAAAGGAGAATGACCCTATTGTATGCATGTTCTATGTGTGCAAGGCTCATGTCTCATTTAGATGGAGAAGAATGAAGGAAGATCCTTAGAATTTGAACAAGAGTGTGGTTGACAACTTTGGTTTGACCATTTGATTGAGGATGGAAGGCAATGAGGAAATTAAAAGAGACTCCTATAATTTTCCATGAGGAATGCCCAAAGTGGCCTACAAAGTAGGAATCTTGATCATATATAGTGCTAGTTTGGAGATCAAAGGAGCATCATACACAGTCAAAGAAAATATGGGCTAAGTCTAGTGTAGAATTGGTCTTGCAACATAGAATAAACTTAGCCATCTTGTTGAATCTATCCATAACCATAAAAACAGAATCATAATGGTGTATTATCATCAAAAAGCAATTAACCATGTCCATTGAGATTCTCTCCCAAGGATGAGAAGGAATGAAAAAAGGCATGTTGAGGCCCAACTTCTTGTCGTTTGGCTTAGAGTGGCATTATATAGCACACTATATTAAGAACCTCAAGACATCTTATTGCATGTGAGACCACTAAAATAAGTATTGAAAATGGTGAATTGTTTTATGTTTTCCAAAGTGACCACCAAAGAGTGCAGGTTGTGCTTCCTTAAGAAGAGACCGTCAATCCTCTTATGAAACACAAAGTTTATCCAACTTATATAATAATAATTTCTTGATGTGAAAATATTGGAAAGGATGCAAGTTGGAAGAGGTAATAATGCTAAAGAAGTTGGTAAACCTGTGCAAAATCTGGATCATGAGCATAGTATGAAGGCCAAGTCTAGAAATCCATAATCAAAGTAGTTACAACAATGAGAGCATGAGATGGTGGACGATGACTCAAAAAATCTAGCATTGTGTTGTTGTTCCCATTTTTGTACTTGATGACTAAGTGAAATTTTTGTAAGTATGATGCCTACTTCATGTGACAAGATTCTTCAATTTTATTTTGTAATTGAAAAAACTTAAGGAGTAAATGATATGTTGAAAAATGGTCTAATTTCCAAGAATGTGGTGTATCAAATACTTGATAGCTTACACCAAAGCATACAAATCATTATCATAGTTGGAATAATTTTGTTTGGCAACTAAAAATATCTCAAAGTGATAGGCCAAAATGACCATTTTGCTTCAACATGATACCAAGGGCAAACTATGAAGCATCTATTTCAATCTCAAAGGCCTATGTGAGATCTAGAAGGGTAAGAAGTGGCGTTGACTATAGTTTTTTGCTTCAACGTATCAAAGTCATGAGCATGATATTTTGTCCATCTAAATACAACATTGGCTTTTGTTCATTGGTGCAAAGAGCAGCAATTATGAAATATCTAGGAATAAACTTGGGATAGAAAATTACAAGTCCAAGAAAACTCCTCATGTTTATGATAGTAGTAGGAGTAGGTCATTTGAGTAGAACTTCTACCTTATATGGATTCACTTGAAATCCATGTTCATTGATACAAATCCAAGGCAAGAAATAGATGTCTACCAAAAATAACACTTGGAAAAGTTGGCATATAGCTAATTCTTTTGAAGTGTTCAAAGAACTTTCTCAAGATGCTCAAGGTGATCCTTACAAATGGGAAAATAAAATAAGAATGCCATCTATGTATATAATTACAAATTTTTCTATATAGTCTCTAAATACTTCACTCATTAGTCTCATGAAAGTGGTAGGAGCATTAGTGAGGCCAAAGGGTATTGCAAGCCACTCAAAGAGGCCCATATTGGTCTTAAATGTGGTATTTCACATGTGTTTAGTCTAAATCCTAACTTGATGATACCCACTTTTAAGATTTATCTTGGAAATAATTTATGCTCCTTGGAGTTAGTCTAAGAGATTATCAATGTGAGGAAGTGGATAATGATTTTTTATTTTTATTTTGTTTAGTGACCTAAAATAAATGCATAGTCTCCAAGTCCCATCCTTCTTAAGTACTAGTAGAATTGGTGATGCATAATGGGAGGTGCTTGGCTTAATGAATTCTTTAGACAATTAAACCTAAATTTATCTTTTGATTTCATCAGATTGAAACACTATTTATCTATACATTAGGGCATTAGGAAGAGGTGCAACAAAATGATATCAATGCTATGATTGATTGCTCCTTCTAGAGGAAGTGTTTTGGGCTCCTAAAACACATGAGAGTTAAATTGTAGTAATTTGTGTAGTGAACCATACCAAATAGATTTAGTGATCTTTTCTAGTTATTCTTCATGATATGGCCTTAAGAATAATAGTGCAAGTTCCTGTGTTTGATTTACTACCTTTCTTGCTTGTTTATAATTGAGTAGAAAATGTTTAGTACTTTTGGTAAATATGATTAGATGTCTTATTTTCATGTTATAGATTCTATGTATTATGATATACATAATAGTGAGCCTTCCTATCATATTGATAGGGTTTTCCAAGCAACAATATATAATAATCCATAGGGGTCACATCACAATTAACCTTGTCCACAAACTTGGGGTCAAAAGCAAAAGAGATGGTGTAGGTGTGAGTGATCTATGAGGTGGTGTCACTATCCTTCCTTCTAGGTGAGTATGGATGAGGATGTGGGTCTACTTATAGTTGTAATTTGTTGACAATGGACCTCACAATCAAGTTTTTCTATGAGCCATTATCGATGATATGATCTATAATATAGTCATGAGTACGGTGAGCACACTTGACAAACAAATTATCATAATCATCTATGGATGAAAATTTTATTAATTTGAATTTGTTAAGTCTACCTTTCAACTCATTATAAGTTTTATCTTCATCTAATGTCTTGATGGGACCTTTATTTGAGTTCTCATCATGAGATTATACAAAAAGAATTCAAATTTGACATGTCCCTTCTTCTTACAATAGTGTTGATCATAGAAGCAAGGGTGATCTATGAAATATATTTAATAGAAATAAAAATTGGATATGTCCTAATTAACCTAACAACAAATGTAATATTTTGACATTTTAATAGAATCCACGTATGGTGCTTACTAAAAAATATTGACCTCATATGAATATTATAGCCTCTTGTATGAAATACTTTCTTACTTTATAAGGTTTACCTTCATAAATATTGTGATGAGTTTTGTCTTCATCTAAATCCATACTTATACCCCAAACATTGTGTTTAAGGGGTATAGCTATCTATAATTGTTCATTTTGTTAACTTTTTTAATTATAACATGTTAAGTAGCTAGCACCACTTAACTCATGGTAGTTGGTGCCACTTGTTAACATATATAGGTAATATAATGAACCAGTAGATTGCATAATTTATAAAAAATATATGCCATACTAAAATTAACATTTATATGTTTATATTGTAATGTTTATATTAATCCTATAACTGATGATATTAATATACTATGGAGGAAATACAAAATATTTTGCATCAACTTGTAGACTAAATATATTTTGAACTTTATATTGATTCATGATAGTCCATGACTATTGCATTTTATATTAATTCAAAATAAGAAAAATTCTATGAATGTTACACTTTTAGACATAAAACAATGCATAGAAAATATACTAGATTACAAAATGACACTTCGATGCATATGAACATCTCCATAATAAGTGTAAAAGGTTTTTTAACTATAATGGTGAGTAAAAAATAGAACCAGTTAGGATGACGTACATGTAATTGAAAAGTACATATTTTTATGAGTAAAATCATCCATGCATTGAAGTTTCATTTTGTTAGTCATAATCATTTTATTTTACTATGTTAAATATATATTTTTGCAAATCACATATCTTAGTCATTATATAGCTAAAAGGAGAGTTACTTTCTTCCATATGGTATAAAATATAGTATATTTATGAAATTTAATATTTTGAGATCCTATCTATACCATGAGTATTTGACATAATGCATGTCATTAAACGTGTGATTAAATATATTTTTGGAAATTGAAAGTTAGTAGTAAGTCCAATAAGGTATACATGACAAGTTTGAATAGTATTTCGTTGACATAAGTAATGTCATATTTGTGGAATTAATACATGTTTCCATTGGTATCAACTCCATATAAAAAGGATGGAATGATTGATCTAATGTAGAAGATTGGTTTTCCTTTGATTTTATTTCTAATTGCAAAGATGTAATACTAATAAAAAGTGATATAGTCATAATGAAATCTCATGATGTTAATATTTTTGATGATGTAAGTTATGTATAATTTTTTTAGCTACTTTGACTCACTATTAACTTGTGCTTAAAACATGCTTGTCATTGGCTTTTGTAACCAACTATAATAAAGGGAATAGAAGTATTACATATAAGAAAAGTAGTTTTTTTTAGTAGGGTTTTGAAAGGGTTTCCCTTTCTCTTTTACATTGACTTAGTCACATTGATCTATTTGGTGACATTAATATTTAAACCTTGGTGTGGGTTACATCAACTATTTATTCCAACCATTGGACCAAGAACCCGTTCGCTTATAAACAAAGTAGTTACTTTAGGTACTTCAAACATTAATTATTTTATTTTCAATATCTTCTTCACCACAAAGTGATGAGTTATGCACTCTTTGTTGGCTTATAAACAAATTAGTTATTTTAGGTACTCCAAACATCATTTATTTTATCTTCAATATCTTCTTCACCACAAAGTGATGAGAATTATGCACTCTATCTTACCATAATTAAATTATATTTTAGGTTTTGGTATTCCAAAAATACATACTTAAAGGATATAATAAAATGGAATAAGGACATTGTTCTTCTAATGTGTGAAATATAGATGATTCTTCCTCTTGCATTTATCAACCTACATAAGCATTATCTTATTCGCCTGAAGGATGAGACTAAATTGTATGGTCATACACAAATAATGTTCATATGTTTTATAGAAAGATGTACGGAACTACTGTTATCATTTTTTAGGAAAGAGATTAAATAGAGGAGTCAATGAGATAAGGGTATTTATTATATTTAGCCATAGTTTATATTCCTCAATTAATACCATATCGAGTTGCATTTTGATGCTTCTATATTAGGGTTTTATCATGTAAATGTTACCAAATATGTTAAGGATTTTAAAAAGGAAATTTCGATACAAAACTATTGAAAGCAAGTGGATAACTTAGTTATTCTCATAATTTTCTTGATAACCTATAAAGACATGTAATATGACTTATCTATGAATTTGTATATGTAGATGATTGTGATGCAATACATTTGTTTATTACAAATAATTTAAAGATCAAAATAGGTTGGATTGAAATATGCATAGATATAACCTCCTGCATTGTTATCATGAAGTAGATTATTTGCCATGATTAAACAACTTATATGAACAACTCAACAATTATTATGAGGAAACAATTTGAGTTGAAAAAAAGATTGATTCATCGAAGGTAAATTTTAGGTTACTACATTTGGCATATTTTGTTACCTTGAATTGGTTATACAGTTTCACATTCACTGAATATGTTAATTATTTACCTTTTTTATAAAAGTAAAACACCATAAGGTATGTTTATACCATGGTATAAAATATTTTTTAGAAGTAAAAATTACAAAAAATCACCTATTACAATGGGATATTAGCCACATTCATGTTACAAAATATATATTATGCATGGAATCCATATGGTATCTTCCTAGATAGTACCTACTTACATTCAACATTGAAATATCTTAACACTATTACTTAATAATAAAAACAAATGAAAATGCAATGTGTTCATATAAAGTTCTACAACCTTCATTGCATCTTTTATTGATTACTATAAACCAAACATGTAATAGCAAAACAATCACCAACTTTATAAGCAACAAGGTAACCAATTTTAAGCAAACTTCCCCTGTGGTCATGTCCATCCCTAATTCTTCGTCTATAATGTGCTAACCCCACCCTTCTATATGCCTTTCACATGTAGTCATCAACCAACCTAAGCAACTTATCATATTGAAATGTTATAGAATAAAATACTTAAGGTCTATATGGACTTTGTCCTTCCCCTTAAGGTGGAATCACCATAAATTATTGTAGTAAAGCATTTACTATCTTGGGGTTCTTAATATTTTGGAGATGTGTAAGTTAAGGAATTGATCAATTGGAGCCTTAAAAATATAATTTTGCATAATTGTATCTTGAGATGTGATTTTATCCAAAGGTGTAATTGGCTCAAGAGGAGCAAACCACTCACCAAGAAAGGAACAATTTACTTCACTTCTATAGATATAAAAGTGAATCACCTAAATATAATAGAAAAATAAAACCAATACACAATATTGCGCAAAAGAGATAATTTTATTGATATGGAGGGAGCCTCAAATCTCCAACGTTACAATAAAGAATTTGATTTCTTTTGATACAAAATATTATAATACTAGGGTTCTTCAAAACCCTAGTGAACAGTGTTGGTGGTGTCTTCAAACTCACTTTTGATCCCAACAAAGGTGAGTGGGCTTTGTGCTATCCAATATTGGGCCACTCTAGCTTAAGCAACTGCACAATGTAGGTGTAGTATCTCTAGATCTGCATACAAAATATAGCAAACAAGTCAGTAGTAACTGTGAGGGCTCCACAGTGTGAGACTCTTAGGAATTAATACAAACCCTAGCTATGCAATATAAAGAAAGTGAGAAGAATATAAAAATACATAAAATAAAATTAATTAATTTTGGAGTTACCTTGTTCACTTGTTGTTCTCCGATATGTAGTAGTTGTAGTAAAATTATGCGACGATGCCCTAATGACACTTGAGGGTTAGTATGGCTACAAACATCTAGTCTAAAATACCCACAGGTGATTGAAGGAAGTAGAAGATGCTCGTGGATTTTTAGGGACTATAAAAAGCACCCAAAGGTGCTCAAGACTGGCAACAAGTATCCAGCAGTTCTCAGGAGTAGCATAGGGACATTCGAGGAGTGAGGCAAGGTCTATAGAAGCATATATGCTTCAGACAAGGGATGTGGTGATGAATGTGACGATGGATGCAAAGGCAAGGGTGATGATGGGAATTCCTCATATTGTTTAAGGCACTCGGGATTAGGGAATTTAAGGACACGAATTACTTAGGAAACTCTAGGGCAAAAGACTTAGGGGTTGAGGCATCAAAATGGATCCTATTTATAATCTCACCTAGGGCACATTAGATTTTTGATGACACAATTTGTGCGGTCAATATTAAAACGTGACAAAGGGTAGAGATTAAATCTGGGCATGTGGCATGGATCAAGGTGAATGAATGGTTGGGATTAACACAAGATGGATGGTTGGGATTAATTTACACATATATACATTTATTAAATATATAATATAATATTAAATATTAATATTTTAATATATATTAAACAAATATACCTAAATATATGTAAATAAAAGGGTAAAAATGGCAGGAAGACTTGGATGGACAACAAGTGGCTAGATTTTGGTGTCTATAGATGCCCCTTTTTGTACTGTGTTGCATGAAACATAATGCAGTACAAAAATATGAGATATTTGTTTTGGCTTGATGGAGAAGCAACTTTGTTGAGATGTGGATAAAAGCTTGGAGATAAAATAATTTTGATTTGCATAGCTTACCCCCGCAATTGGTGAATGATTTTGCGGATGAATCTCACGAGCTAATTAATAAATGAGGCAAATGATTATGTGAATGAATGGTGTGATTTTAGACGATATGAATGATGTAAATGTGATACCGTTTTTACCCCAATGGGGAGAGGGGATTGGTAGTTAATGTGAAATGATTACATCTATTTTTGACCCAACAGATGAAGTTTTTTTGTGAATATGTGATGAAAATGTGTTTGTTTTTGCCCCAATAGATGAAGGGATTTTTGCCAAGTGTAGATGCCATGATCATGTATGATGTATCCCATTGTGGGAAAATCAAAATCAAATGTGTTTACCCAAAATTTGGGGTGATTCGATGCTATTGAAGAATGTGCCTTTGGGCATCATTGATATGTTGAGCAAGGTGCACAGTCAGACAGATCTGTTGATGCAGTAGACAAAAAGTTCAAAAGCTAGTCAGATGCAGAAAACAAGAGTTCAAAGGTTACTCAGAGTATGTACAGTGATTATCCAAGAAGACCGAAGTGGACCACTTGCAAAAGGTCAAAGAAAAATATAAGTAAGAAAAGTTTCACGATATTGCGACATATACAGCAGGCAAGAAAAACTGTCGCAATTTCACATGTTGGAAGAGAGAGAAAAAGAAAGAAAGAGAGAGAAGAAGAAAGAAAAACTGTCGTGATATTGTGACATGTTGAGAAGAAAGAAAAACTGTCACGATTTCGCGACATGTTGGAGGAGAGAGAAGAAGAAAGAAAAACTGTCGTGATATTGTGACATGTTGAGAAGAAAGAAAAACTGTCACGATTTCATGACATGTTGGAGGAGAGAGAAGAAGAAAGAAAAATTGTCACGATATCGTGACATGTTGAGAAGAAAGAAAAACTATCGCGATTTCGCGACATGTTGGAGGAGAGAGAAGAAGAAAGAAAAATTGTTGCGATATCGCGACATGTTGAGAAGAAAGAAAAACTATCACGATTTCGTGACATGTTGGAAGAGAGAGAAGAAGAAAGAAAAACTGTCACGATTTCGCAACAAGTTGGAAGAGAGAGAAGAAGAAAGAAAAATTGTCGCAATATCGCGACAAGTTGAGAAGAAAGAAAAACTGTCACGATTTTGCGACATGCTTGAAGAGAAAGCGCAAGCAAGAAAAACTGTCGAGATTTCGCGACATGTTGAAAGAGAAAAAAGCAAGTAGAAAAAGTGTCATAATTTCACGACATGTTGGAAGAGAAAAAGGCAAGATGAAAAAGTGTCACGATTTCGCGACATATTGCAAGGAAGGTTGTACGGTCGAAAAAGTGTCGCAATTTCGTGACATATTGCAAGGAAGGTCGTACGGACGAAAAAGTGTCGCAATTTCATGACATATTGCAAGGAAGGTCATACAGACGAAAAAGTGTCATGATTTTGCGACATATTGCAAGAGAGATTGTACGGACAAAAAAGTGTCACGATTTCGCGACATATTGTAGGAGAGAGAGTCCGAAAGAAAAAGTGTCATGATATCATGACATTTCGGGTTTTCGTGACCCGAAGGCAAGAAAAAGCACTAAGGAGAAAAAGTGTCGCGATATCATGACATGTCGCATTTTCACGACCCGAAGGCAAGAGAAAGTGCTAAGGATAAAAAGTGTCACGATATCACGACATGTCACATTTTCGCGACTCGAAAGTGCAGGAAGGCAAAGAAGAAAAAGTGTCGCGATTTCGCGACATGTCGCATTTTTGCAACTCAAAAGTGCAAGAAGGCAAAGAAGGAAATGTGTCGCGATTTCGTGACATGTCGCATTTTCGTGACTTGAAGAAAGTAGGAAGGCAGAGAAAGAAAAGTGTCACGATTTCATGACATGTCGCATTTTCGCGACTAAAGGAGGAGAGAGAAAGGAAGAAGGCAAAAGTGTCACGATATCACGACATGTTATGTTTTTGCGGGGCCAAAGCTAAGAAACAGAGCAAAGAGAAAAAGTGTCGCGATATTGCGACATGTATTTTCGTGGGCCAAAGCTAAGAGAAAGCGCATGGAAGAAAAAGTGTAGCGATATCGCTACATGTATTCTCACGGGCCAAAGTTAAGAGAATGCGTACGGAAGAAAAAGTGTAGTGATATCGCTACATGTATTCTCGTGGGACAAAGCTAAGAGAAAGCGTATGGAGTTGAAATTGTCGTGATATCGCGACATGTGTTTTTGTGGCAACAGCAACAGAAGAGTTACAGGAGCAGTTGAAGCCGATGAAGATTAGGGTTTGCAGTCGACGAAGATTAGGGTTTGCAATTGACTATGATTAGGGTTATAGCCGACTAAAATTAGAGTTTTTCATCATGGAAATTTTGTTATAAAAGCATGGTTGTTTGGAGAATTGTGTTGTCATCGATATGATCGGATGGTCATCGAATTCATGTCGAAGTGTGAAATGTGGCCATAAGAGCGCAGAAGCAGTGAGATGATGGTGAAGTGTGCACAATGAGCGAAGAAGTCATGTCAAATTATCCTAAGTGTGTTTGTGAGTGCGTAGAGAGAGCAGAGTGCACAAAAGGGAGAAGACGATCATGAGGTTCAATAGCAGTGAAGCAGAGAGTGCCAAGTTCAATCGTAGTGCACAGAGAGGGAGAAGACAATCATGAAGTTTGACTATGACGAAGAAGAGTGTGCGAAGTGAGTGCGCAGAGCGAGCAGAGTGCACAAAGAATGCAAAGGTGAAGTAGACCAGTCAGGGTCTTGTAAAAGCGAAGGTATCTTACTGTTAAACCCAAAGATTCAATTTGAAGTCCAAGTTGGTGCTTGGCATCAGGGGTTGGTGCTCCTTCCAGTTGGTTCTGGTAAATCAAGGGTTGGTGCTCCTTTCTGTTGGTGCAGATAAATCAGGGGTTGGTGCTCCTTCCAGTTGGTGCTGGTAAATTAATTATAAAGTTGGTGCTTTGCAAAGGCTAGATTTGGATGGTAGTCCAAGTAGTCATTATTGAGGAGTAGCCACATTGGTGAACCTCATTAAATCTTGTGTTGTGAGATGTTCTCTTGTGATACTTGCTTTATCTATTTTTAAGGTTTCATTATTTTAGTTTTAAGAGCTATCAATTTAAGTTTAAAAGTCTACACTGATTCACCCCCCCTCTCAATGCCATTGTAAGAATAACAATTGGTATCAGAGCTAAGTCCCTGTACAAGCTTAACCAGCTAAGGTGATCTTGGAAATAACACAATGGCAAATGGTGAAGACTTCTCATCAAATAAACCTCCTTTGTTTGACGAAACTAATTACGTGATCTGGAGAATCAGGATGCAGACTTATCTTTGTGCTTTGGGATACTACGTCTAGGATTCAGTAGCCAGTGAACACACAATACCCATCACTCCTCCAACCGATGCTGTCGGTAAGAATCTATTTGAGAATGACTCAAAAGCAAAGAAAGCTATCAGGAGTGAATTAGTAGACAGAGAACTGGTAAATATCATGAGTTGTAAAATGGCAAAAGAAATGTGGGACAAACTAAGGAGTATTCATGAAGGAGATGATGAGATCAAGGAGGCCAAGTTACAAACACATCAAGCTCAGTTCGAAGCTTTAAAGTTAAATGACGATGAGAACTTAGAGGAATGTTATCATGACACTAGCAGCTTCAAAGAAGAAATAGAAAAAGAACAGGAATGTGATGAAGAAGAAATTGATGCAAAAATAAATTTGAAAGAGGAACTAATTGCAGCTTTGGATGAAGTGAAGATAGAAAGAAAAAGGAATAAGGAAATCTCAAGAAAGCTTGAGGATGCAAATGAAATAATAACCGAGTTTGAAAGTACAGGTAGAAGAATTCAAAAGGATTGAAGAAACTCTCAGGTCACAGATCAATGAGAAAGAGATTGGTTGTTGCAAACAAGAAGAAGAGATTGTTTTATTGAGGAAACAACTAGAAGAGGCCAACACAAATCTCAAATTTGAGAAGAGCACAGAGTTACTAGATAAAATGATATGCCAACAAAGAAGCTCCACGGATAATCGTGGTCTTGCATATGAATCTGTACAACCTTCATCTTCCAACTCTATAGAGAAGAAGAAGTTCATTGTTGAAGGATCGAAGCAAGAAAAGTTTGAAGTTGAATCTTCAAAAGGAATAAAATATCAAAGGAGATCTATAGCAAAGCAACCACAACAAAAGAGGTTCTATCACTCTCACTCTATTCATAATAATACTTTTAATGGCTATTGTTTCAGATGCAACCAGTATGGTCACAAGGCAATTTATTGTGGATTGAATAATAAATCAAAGAGTTATCTTTGGTAGAAATACATCTGTGTTTTTGATTGAACACTATGTACAATGTTTTCAATGTAATGGTCATGGTCACATAGCAAGGTTTTGTCCAAGTACTTTTTTATCTAATCTAAGGCAGAACAATAAATTTCATCAGACGTAAAGAACACAACACAAACAGGGAATAAGTCATGTACATAAAAGAAAGGAAAATAATCATTCATCAAGGATGCACAAGAGACAACCTCTCAAGAGAAATTTTGGAGTTCACAAAAAGGTGTAAAATAGGGATGTAGTTGAAAAATCCAAGCCCGAGTTCAAGAAAGTCTGGAGAAAGATAGAAGAAAGGAAATCGTGTCTCCTTCGTCTGAAGGAGACTACTTCGCTATTGCACTAAGAAACTCCAGGTAGCACATCCTCAGGGGGAGCAATATTGAAGTTTCATTTTAATGCTCCTATGTATTTGTTTGATTACTTGAGGATGAAAGGCAAGAATTTAGGGAAGTTGTTGTATAGTTGTCGAAGTATGTTTTCAATTCATGTAGTTGTTTGTGGAAGTGTCGTGAAGGGTGGTGATTAAATTGAGAGTTGTCAGTATTGGTAGTATTGCTATATGTCATTGTTGTACTGATGATGGTTCTTACTGCCACTATCCAAAGTTAAGGATTATAACAGTTTAGATAATTTGTTAGTGAAAGAATGTTGCCCCAGCCGCATATATGTGTTTCGATAAAAGCAGTGTGTATTTGAACTACTCATTGATGTGAAGATTGTTAGATCTATTATGATGTTGTGGTGAAAAATATTGAAGTTTGATTATTGATTCATGTTTAGCTCATCAAGATGAGAAACTTTGCTTTGTGAATCATACCTGTCCGAGGTCCAGAAGTATAAGTTTGAGCAAGGTGCACTACAGTTGGCCGTGAAGTGTTTTGACAAAACGTTGTCTCCTGATTCAAACAGTTGAAAGTAAGGTGTGACCAGTGGTGACTGTAGAAAACATAGACCAAGTTGAAAATGTAAAAAGGAATTTGATTGGTGTTGAGGTATAGTGTTTGATGCTTGCACAGAGTTGGCAGTAATATTACAGTTTTGAGGACAGTGTTGAGACAAATTTCTAGAGCAGATTTGGACTGGTTTTGTATAAGCTTTTTATTTAACATTGGACAAGTTCTATGTGAGCTTATTAAGTAGGTTCTTAGTGAGCCTATTGATAGAGCTTTAGAGGTTATAGAATACAGAGGACAAAGTCTCAATGGATAAATATCCAACAACCAACACAGTTGAAGATAGATCTGGGTGAGGATTCCTCAAGTGGAGAGAGGTCCACCAGTCAGTGCAGTAGAGAGATAGAGTCTTCTATAATATCACAAGGGTACTATGGAGTATGAGTTATGGTATCCTAAAGATGCATATTGGGCAGAATGTGTAGATGATAGGAAGATTACCAGTGGAGGTGCATTCTATCTTGGAGACAGTTTGGTCGCGTAGAACAGTAAGAAACAAGAGTCAGTTTTCTTATCCACAGCAGAGGCAAAATATATTGCAGTGGCAGCATGTTGTACGCGGGAGAAAGTTGTAGAAAGTGAGGTTAAGTTGGATTTTCATTCCAACAATAGATTGTGGAGTGGTCATGTTTCCCAAGAATTGACTAGCTACAGGGATCACATTCTCAGGGGGAGCATTTAAGTATTTGTTTATCTTTTTGCTCATGTTCATGATTTTTGCTAAATGTAATAAATTTTGGCTGAGAATGTTGTGCATGGACTCAGGGGGAGTCTGTAGTAGCCCTTTGGTATTATTTTCAAAGGGGGAGAAGAATTATAGGAAAATTGCACATGTGTTGCCAACAATTCCAAAGGGGGAGATTGTTGAGCAAGGTGCAACAACAGTATTGTCATTGTTGTCAACACAGTCAGATAGATCTATTGATATAGTGGACAAGAAGTTCAAAAGCTAGTCAGATGTAGAAAACAAGAGTTCAAAGGTTACTCAGAGTATGTACAGTGATTCTCCAAGAAGACAAAAGTGGACCACTTGTAAAAGGTCAAAGAAAAAGACAAGTAAGAAAAGTGTCGCGATATCGCGACATATACAGCAGGCAAGAAAAACTGTCGCGATTTCGTGACATGTTGGAAGAGAGAGAAAAAGAAAGAAAAACTATCATGATTTTGTGACATGTTGGAAGAGAGAGAAGAAGAAAGAAAAACTGTCATGATATCGCGACATGTTGAGAAGAAAGAAAAACTGTCACGATTTCGTGACATGTTGGAGGAGAGAGAAGAAGAAAGAAAAATTGTCACGATATTGCGACATGTTGAGAAGAAAGAAAAATTGTCGCGATTTCGCAACATGTTGGAAGAGAGAGAAGAAGAAAGAAAAACTATCGCAATTTCGCGACATGTTGAAAGAGAGAGAAGAAGAAAGAAAAACTATCGCGATATCACGACATGTTGAGAAGAAAGAAAAATTGTCGCGATTTCGCGACATGTTCGAAGAGAAAGCGCAAGCAAGAAAAACTGTCATGATTTCATGACATGTTGAAAGAGAAAAAATCAAGTAGAAAAAGTGTCGCGATTTCGCGACATGTTGGAAGAGAAAAAGGCAAGACAAAAAAGTGTCGCGATTTCGCGACATATTGCAAGGAAGGTTGTACAGTCAAAAAAGTGTCGTGATTTCGCGACATATTGCAAGGAAGGTCATACGAATGAAAAAGTGTCGCAATTTCGTGACATATTGCAAGGAAGGTCTTACGGACGAAAAAGTATCGCAATTTTGTGACATATTGCAAGAGAGATTGTATGGACGAAAAAGTGTCGCGATTTCACGACATATTGTAGGAGAGAGAGTCCGAGAGAAAAAGTGTCACAATATCGTGACATGTCGGGTTTTCACGACCCGAAGGCAAGAAAAAAGTGCTAAGGAGAAAAATTGCCACGATATCACGACATGTCACGTTTTTGTGACCCGAAGGCAAGATAAAGCACTAAGGAGAAAAAGTGTTGCGATATCACGACATGTCACATTTTCACGACTCGAAAGTGTAGGAAGGCAAAGAAGGAAAAGTGTCATGATTTCACAACATGTCGCATTTTCGCGACTCGAAAGTGCAGGAAGGCAAAGAAGGAAAAGTGTCACGATTTCGTGACATGTCGCATTTTCGTGACTTGAAGAAAGTAGGAAGGTAGAGAAAGAAAAGTTTCGCGATTTCACGACATGTTGTATTTTCACGACTAAAGGAGGAGAGAGAAAGTAAGAAGGAAAAAGTGTCGCGATATTGCGACATGTTATGTTTTCGTGGGGCCAAAGCTAAGAAACAGAGCAAAGAGAAAAAGTATCACGATATCGCGACATGTATTTTCACAGGCCAAAGCTAAGAGAAAGCATACAAAAGAAAAAGTGTAGCGATATCGCTACATGTTGTATTCTCGCGAGCCAAAGTTAAGAGAAAACATACAAAATAAAAAGTGTAGCGATATCGCTACATGTATTCTTGTGGGCCAAAGCTAAGAGAAAGCGTACGAAGGCGAAAGTGTCGCAATATCATGACATGTATTTTCGTGGCAATAGCAACAAAAGAGTTACAGGGGCAGTTGAAGCCGATGAAGACCGATGTTAGCCAATGAATATTAGGGTTTGCAGTCGACAAAGATTAGGGTTTGCAGTTGACTATGATTAGGGTTACTATTGGTCATCAAATTTGCACAAGAAAGGACTTTCGGTGGGTTTGCATGCCCTGGACCTGCGACCAACATTGAAAGGTCGAGGGGAAGAGATGTCCGTCGTGCCAATCTCCGAAGAAAGGCCGGATCCTATACTAATCTACTTTTAGGGTTTGAGAAAAGAGTGCAGGAAAGAAATAGACAGAGTAAGGGTTAGGAAAAGAAATAAAAAGGGGTAAGGGTTAGAGAAAGAAATAAAAAGAGTAAGGGTTAGAATATGATGATTTAAGGTGGGAGAGAATAGGAAGCACGATCACTCGCTAATAACTCGAATAGCAGCAAAGAACACCAAGAATAGACGAAAGAAATGTGATACTCGCTTTCCTATGTATCCTCTAGACAAGTTCATAGGGTTCTCCTTTCTCTCTCACTGGAATTTAGGGTTCAGAGTAACAACAATTAAGACAAGGGAATAATAGAAACCATGACCCACCAGGCAGCATAAAAGAAAGCTTATACGACGTTTTTCCTCTCCTATGTATCCTTCGGGGGCGAATTTCGAGTACGAGTCCCCAATCGCACATCGAGTTCGGGATTAGAGTCTCAGTATATGAGTGCAGATAAACAAAATAATTAAGCACAGAAGGCAGCATAAAAGAGAGAAATGGAGTACAAAAATATTTAGTATTAGACGCGGGACATCAAGTTACAGCAGCTTTCTAGCATAAAGTTCCCCCCCCCTTTACATTGCAAAGCCTGGGTTTTTATAGAGGACCCAACCCTCTGAGTCATTATTACAAAAAATGGTGGGGTACACCCTCGGGCTCTAAGAAATCGGCTCCTCGCGGTTGCTGCAACTGAGCTTTCAAATCAGTTGCCAAAACTAGCAACTATGACTGGGTCAACCATGGAAACATTCATTTAATGCACCGCTCGAGTGTCCCTGGCTTCTGGATGCTATGCTTGAGTGATCGTTATGCCCGTCGAGTTTTACTTTGAGGACTGTTACGTCCCTTTCATTTGCCAAAAATGGTCAGCGGGCTTATCGGGCAAGAAAGGGGGTATTTATAAGGGGCTCTTGATCACCTTGGGAAGCTAACCGCCTTGGAACATTGGCCCAAAAAGCGTTTCGCTACTTCTCCACCTCGCCAAAGTCTTGGGTCAAAGTGGCTTCTCCTCGATTCGGTCTTTGCAAAATAGCACTTCGCAAAACTACTTCAGGGATGTTGAGTGCCAAGAGGATTCCATCTTTGAAATGGGGCTCTTTGTCCTTTGCTGGCGAAACTGCTTCGGATGGAAAATGTTTCGGCCCGATTCTCTCTCAAAACTATGGTTTGGGGAATATCCTCCCAAAGCACTTCTCTATTTTTGAACCATTGTCATTTTGCTTCGAGTGCCACTGCTTCGGGTGAAAAATGGCCGAAGTAGGTGTCAAAAATACTTCAGGCCCGAAGTAGTTTCTTTGCCTTAGCTGATTTGGATTATGCTCTCCTCTTTCGACGAAGTCGTTTAGATGCTGCTTCACAAAACTTCCGCCCGAAGCGGCTGCTAAAAATGCTTCTGGTGTGAAGCGTTATCTTTGTATTTTCTTTGACGATATTACTTCGCAAGGCTTTCGCCCGAAGTGGTAATTTGAAGTGCTTCGGGCTCGAAGCTCTTCCACATTCTCCTTCTTTCTCTTCAGCGAAGTTATTTTCCTTGGCCTGTTTGGTCGCGAAGCTCTTTCTTCTTCATTTTATAAAAGGGGCGATAAGGAGAGTCAAAATTGCTGTAACTTAAAATAAAAGAAAAACTTTCAACAAGGAAATATTAGACAAAATTCTACTATTCTTCTACCCCTTGTATAATGTGACAAAAAGTGTCAACAGTTACAGCCGACTAAGATTAGAGTTTTTCATCATGAAAAATTTGTTGTAAAAGCATGGCTGTTTGGAGAATTGTGGTCATCGATATGATCGGGTGGTCATCGAATTCGTGTCGAAGTGTGAAATGTGGTCGTAAGAGTGCAGAAGCGGCGAGATGATGGTGAAGTGTGCATAGTGAACGAAGAAGTTATGTCAAATTATCCTAAGTGCGTCTGTGAGTGCATAGAGAGAGGAGAGTGCACAAAAGGGAGAAGATGATCATGAGGTTCGATAGTAGTGAAGCAGAGTGTGTGAAGTTTGGTCATAGTGCGCAGAGAGGGAGAAGATGATTTTGAAGTTTGACTATGATGAAGCAGAGTGTGCGAAGTGAGTGCGTAGAGCGAGCAGAGTGCGTAGAGAACACAAAGGTGAAGTAGACTAGTCAGGGTCTTGTAAAAGTGAAGGTATCTTACTGTTAAACCCAAAGATTCAATTTGAAGTCCAGGTTGGTGCTTGGCATCAGGGGTTGGTGCTCCTTCCAGTTGGTGCTTGGTAAATCGGGGGTTGGTGCTCCTTTCTATTGGTGCGAGATAAATCGGGGGTTGGTGCTCCTTCTAGTTGGTGCTGGTAAATTAATTGTAAAGTTGGTGCTTTGCAAAGGCTGGATTTGGATGGTAGTCCAAGCAGTCATTATTAAGGAGTAGCCACATTGGTGAACCTCGTTAAATCTTGTGTTGTGTGATGTTCTCTTGTGATACTTTCTTTATCTATTTTTAAGGTTTCATTATTTCAATTTTAAGAGCTATGAATTTAAGTTTAAAAGTCTACACTGATTCACCCCCCCCTCTCAGTGCCATTGTAAGAATAACAATAGATGAAGGGATTTTTGCCAAGTGTAGATGCCATGATCATGTACGATGTATCCCATTATGGGAAAATCAAAATCAAATGTGTTTACCCCAAATTTGGGGTGATTCAATGCTATTGAAGAATGTGCCTTTGGGCATCATTGATATACAAAGATGAAGATGTAAAGATACAATAGTCAAATTTGTAGGGCCAAATAGTGACTGTTAGATAATTCCTATGATTGGAACCAATCACCCTGGCTTAGGCCAATCACCATGATGACTATCAAGGAGATGTGAAATTATGAAATGTGATTGTGTTCATGTTTTTAAGCCCCATGAACTAGGCCATCAATAATAGCTTGTGTGCAAATTGTTTTTGGCAAGGTTTCACGTAAAATGTGAAGTACCAAATGTGATGTTGATGTCGAGCAATAAGATAGTGTATGATGAATATGGCCAAGTTTCCTTATGGTAATTTATTCGTCTTACCAAATTGCATGGATGCAAATCACTACAATCGCCAAGTAGATAGAATAAACCACTAGATATGAGGTTCACTTGAATGTTGTTTGAACTTGGCAAATATGCAAATGTCATGATTGGTGATTGGAAATTATGTGAAAGTTAATTATTGATGATGAGAATGATGATTATGGATGTTTTGTAAAAATTTGGACCATTTTGGAGTGCTTTTGAATTTGATAAGTGATTTTGCTCCTTTTTGGGCACAAACAAAAAATATGCTTCCAAATAATTTTGGACCTTCACAAAACTTGATAATGTGATGAAATGGATGCATCTATGAAATTTGGAGCGATGTTAAACCACTATTTTGCATTTATTTGGTATTTTTATCAATGATGATGCCAAACATTGGTTGGCGCTTTTGGCATGCATAGATTCCCATCTGTGTTTGGGCATTTTACAAACATCTTGGTGCACTTCAATGCACTAGGAAATGCTCATGGATATTTCAAGTCACCTGAAGCAGTTATAAATAGCTTTTAGGGTGAATATGGAGTTCATTTATGCATTTCTAATTCTGTGAAGTTGCATTTGGGAGACTAAGGTGAGGTGGAGTGGAGTGAGGAAAAGTGAGGGGAGCACAAAAGCTATGGTGGTGGAGGGAGTGGATGCGGGAGTTAGAACTGGGGCTGGATTATGATTTGTTGAGGTAAGTCCCACTTGGAGGCTCTTTTATTTTGGGCAAAAATATTATGTTTTTTTAATATGTATAAATAACAAATATTTTATGTTGTGCTACAATTGAGGATTTTGGAGGCTCGACACCGGTTCTCACCTCTCATCCTTGGGATGAGGAAGGTATTGGGGAAGGAAGAGTAGGATTTGTTCAAGGCTGTGGGGCTAGAGGAGGTAGCCCCCATTAATGTGGTGAGGGCATATGAGGGGTACATCTTTGCCTTGGAAGAGATATGGGATCTAGATAGGGGTACCTTTTAGCTCCCTAATGGAGAGGTTACCCTTACACTTGAGGATGTATACCACATCCTCAAGCTATCATTGGATGGAATTCATATCAAGGTTGGACATGATCGGGGGCATATATGAAGAAGGTGTTTAGTGATAGTTGGCAGAGTATGAGGGTGGAGTGTGGGGGTATTCCATACTTTTCCATGTATGTGGGCAAGGAATTGGATGCCCTTTAGGCTTTGGTAATGTTCGTGTTGGCCAACATTGTGACCCTTAATAATACTGGTTGTAGGTTCCCTTAAAACTTGGTAGGGTTGGCGAGTGATACGCTCACTACATCGTAGGTGTATGCGTGGGCTCCTGCCTTATTGGTGTAGGTGTATCAAGAGCTCTATGAGGTGAGGAGGTGAAAGAGGAAGGGTTTAGGGTGTAGTTTGCTACTGCAGTGTTGGGGATGGGAGCATTTTAGTATGGCTCAATTTGAGGGTCTACCATCTGTAGTCTATGATAGGGATCAACCCTATGCTAGGAGATGAGCAGTGGTAGAGGAGGTACAGTCGAGTTGTCCTGTGTAGATGAGTCAATGGTACTAGGATTTATGGGTTGGATTGATATCTACCGAAGTGATATGGAGGCCATGGTAGGGTACCAAATGGATAGGATATACAGAGCTTATGTGATGGGTCAGGTAGGATAGGTGGGTGGTCATAAGGTATCAGAGTGAGGTTGAGTATATTTAGTTCTCATATGTACTCCTTCAGTTTAGCTTGAGGTAGGGGTTCATGATAAGCTAGTGCTCTATAGGAGGTATAAGGAGGATATGGAGTTATCATGTGCTAAGCCCTGGAGGGAGGATTATGAGGATAATGAGGAGATAGATCTCCCTGATGTGGATGATGTGGGTACTACTATAGAGTATGATGCATGGTTTGATGCACATCCTCCATAGGCATCGACTCCAGTAGTAGCTAGTGAGGATGAGGTTGAGGTGGAGGAGACCCATCAGGCTCCCAAGCGATAGAGAAACCTCCAATATGATAGTTAAATGATGAGGACTAAAGGTGTAATGAGGCAAGATCCAAAGAGTGGAGGAGACAACAGATATGGGGATGATGTGGAGGAGACTCTAGATGGATCTCTAGGTCAGAGCGAGGAGTATTGGGTGAGGTTGGAGCAATAGGTGGCAGAGCGAGATGCAATGATGATGGCTTGGTATGAGAGGATCATGAGGCTCCATGCATAGCTTCTAGAAATAGAGCGGTGTCATAATATTAATATAGCACACCTTCGATCTTGGCATAGGTATATTGAGTCTTTGGAGGATAGGTTAATGGAGCATCATATTCCACTTCCTAATCCTCCTACCTCATATGTATTCGAGGTTGCTAGGCATAGTGATTATAGGCATAACTCTAGGTCTAGGGCTCCTTCTAGGTCACAGGGGTCCTCTTGGAGGATTTAGCTAGTGCTTAGATGCACTTTTTGTATATGAGCCTTGGTGCTCCATTGTATGTAGCCCTTTGGCACTCATTGTAAATGCAATATTTATACATATATATATGGCTTTTACTTTTTTTTATGTGTTTGTGTAAATGCTTTTGTGGAATGCATGTTTATATGGATGATTAATGCATATGATATATATTATGGATGATTAATGCAAGTGGAAATGTATGGATTATAAGTAAAAATATATAGATGATTAATGCAAGGTATGGAATGAAAATATTCTAATGATCAATTATATCTTAGATTTTGCTTGACCATGTTTTAGCATTATTGTTTAATCAGGGGCACCAAACTTGGTGGTATATGACGTGGATGACTCATGAAATGACATGGATGTTTACATGGAAGAAGATATGGATGTTGATATGGAATAAGATATGGATGTTGATATGGAAAACTGATTATTTTGCAGAGACTTAGACATACTAGTGGCATCAAACAAACTCACTAAAAATACCTAATTCTTCTAGGACCAAATGTGTGTGCAATGAATTAATTTACCAAATCAAGAGCATGGTAATGACTCGAGGCAATCAAGAACCAATGTGTGTGCAAGTGAGTTCATTAACTCATCTTGAGTAAATTGGGGATGACCTATTATGGATGAAACCAAGAAGCTAGCTTGTTCGTATGTGTGGTCAAAGATTTCTTTAAAAGATACGTATCATCACGCATGAGCGTACTCCACTGCCAATCAAGCATTTATAGTTTCGATGGAGACTAACTCCATAGTCCAAGAATTTTTATCTCTCAATTTTTGGGGATGACTACCTAACCATATGATTGGAAATGTAGTACGATCCTTACAACCCAATGATCAGTGGTGTGTGATGTAAAAGATTTAGAATTTTTGGTAGGGATTTTTCCCTACTCTTTCTTTTATTTTTGAGTTGTGATAGTGGTGAAAACCACTATTTTGTGGAATGTTACATTATAGGACAAGCAAGGATTATCCTTTTCACTTTGATTTTTAAACCAAGTATGGCATTATCTCTCTTTGACACAATATTTTTTTAAGATGTGAATTTGTGGTTGGTTCAAGAATATTTTAGATTCAATTTCCAGAACTCAATATTTTCTTAGTGAATATGTGTAATGGTCCTAAAAAGAACTCAACATGTAGTTATGGTTTACTTAAAACACTAGGAGTGGTTGAGTGACTGAAAACACCTAGGAATTTTGGACATATGGGGGCAAATGACAATTTGGTTTGGTGGAATATTGTGGATGATGTTGTGAAGGTGCCCCTGATTAAGGCAACATGAATTTATTGGACCAATTAAGACCTTGGACGTAATAAATGATCCCTACTATGAAATGTGAAATGATAATGGAATTTATGAAATGCTATTTGTGAAATGGAATGTATGAATGCAATTGTTTTAAATTAAATATATGCAAATGAAATGCAATGTTTTTGAATGAAATGTGTGCAAATGAAGTGTAATTTTTTGTGTATTAACCATGTATATGTACATATATATAAATCACATTATCCATAAAATACTCTCAATTGTATAATATTAAGTGGTTTGATTTCTTCCACCCCCTCTAGACTGGAAAGCCTATAAGTATATTTACCCACGTATTGAGTGATAATGTACAGACCTAACCAATTAGTCATGAATTTATCATGAAGATGCAGCAATGCATTGGTATTTTGCTAATTCTCTTTAAGGACAAGATCTCCTACTTGGAATTCATGTAGATGAAATTTGGTGTTATAAGCACGCTTTGGGCAGTCTTGATAAACTCTTAGATGTTCTAAAGCATTGACTCATCTTTCATCAAGAAGTGTGAGTTGGTCAAGATATGTTTGTCTAGCAGTGTCATCATCTATGAATTCCTGTAAATAAAATTGTGAGGGGATCTCAATATCAAGAGGCATGATTGCTTCGACTCCATAGACCAATGAAAATGGTGTTACCCCAGTAGGTGTGTAGATGCTTGTTCAATAAGCCCATAATGCCAAGAAAATTTTGGTATACCTATCTCTATGATTTTTATTGACTAGTTTCTTGAGAATAGTAATTAAGGTCTTGTTGGTAGCCTCAGCTTATCCATTGGCTTGTGGATAATAAGGAGTTGAGAAACTATGTTGGATGTTATGTTTCTCGCAAAGTGCTTGAACATCCTTGTTCTTGAAAGACTTGTCATTGTCAAAGATGATTTTCAAGGGAATATCAAAATGACAAATGATGTGGTGAAGTATGAACTCCATAATTCTAAGTCTTGTTATACTGGTTAGAGAAATTACCTCAACCCACTTTGTGAAGTATTCAGTGGTTGTGATGATGAATGTATGTTGTCCCGAGGAAGAAGGTGAAATTTTTCCAATTAAATCTAGACCCCATTGTGAAAAGGGTCAAAATATTTGAATAGGTTGTAAAGCTTATGATGGCACATGATTTAAATTAGCATGTTCTTGATATTGCTTAAAATTTTTAACATAAGTGCAACAATCTTGTTCCATGGTGGGCCAATAATAACCCATGCGTAGTATACGCTTTGCGATAGCCATCCCACTAAAATGACCACCACAAGTACCATCGTGAGCTTCAACTATGGCTCTTTGTGCCTCAACAGCCTTAAGATATCGAAGGACTCCATCATAACCATGCTTATACAACACGTCCCCCAAGAGAACAAAACAAGTTGTTTTTTGCTTGAAAGTGTATTTTTTAGTTCAAGACATGTCATATGGGAGTGTTCCAAACTTGAGAAAGGCTATTATTTGGATTTACCAAGGCTAATATGGATCCGACTGTATGAAGCAAATATCCTTCTCATCCTTAGATTCAGAACGAACAATTGTTGATTTAGAGATCATTGAAATAATAAGGAGTTGTACCTCTCTTAAGGAGTCTTTTGGAATCAATGATCCAAGAGAGGCCATTGCATCTACAAATCTATTAGTCGAACGTGGCTAACTATCAATTTTATACCTATCAAACTTAGAGAGCAATTTTATTGTTGCTTCATGGTCAAGTTTAATGGTAGGTTCTTTGCATTGGTATTCTCCATTGATTTGTTTGATAACAAGTTGAGAATCACCAATATCCCAATACGCTTAATGCCCATAGATATAGTTGATTGAAGTCTTAAGATTAGGCTTCATACTCTGCAATGTTGTTTGTGCATTAGCAGTCAAGTTTAAATGATAAGGGGATAGGTACCCCCTGATGTGTATTAAACACGACTCTAGCATCTTGACCTTTCTCACACTTAGAGCCATCAAATAATAGTGTGATATCAATGTCTTCCTCTAGAATGACATCTTCTTGTTCAGTGATAATGAATACTAAATCATATGGGAGCTCAATAATAAAAGGATGATCACTAGTTAGTGGAGCTTCTGCAAGTTGATCGACTATGACCTGACCTTTAATGGATTTTTGGTTGATGAATTCAAGGTTAATTTTTGTAAGAAGCATTATCCATTTAGAGGTGTTGGTGTTATTGTAAGTGCGATACATCATATAAAATAGAGGATTTTTTCTAGCTATGACATATGTTGTGTGACTAAGCATGTAATGTCAAAGTTTCTTAGTGGAAAAAGCCACTACTAAGCACAATTTTTCTACATAAACGTATCTAGTTTCAAAGCTTACCAATGTTTGAATAATGTAATAGATAACTTGCTCTCAATTTTCTTCATTCTTTTGTGCAAGCATTGTCCCTAATGCAAATTTTATTGTTGAAACATAAAGATAGAATGGGACCCCCGGATGAAGAGGAGCTAAGACTGGCGAAGAATCTAGGTATTGCTTAATATCATTGAAGGCTTTTTGGCACTTATCTATCCAAGAAAATGGTACCCCCTTTTGTAGCAAGTGATTGAATGGCCTGCATTTATCAGAAATTATGCAATGAAATGACGGATTGATTAGATATTTCCTTTTAAACTATGTAATTACTTTAAATTGGTTGGGGGAGGCATCTCCAGGATGGCCTTAACCTTATTTGGGTCCACCTCAATGCCTCTTTTGGAGATAATGAACCCAAGTAATTTGCCAGAGGTAACACCAAAGACACATTTCTTAGGGTTCAACCTTACATTATGTTCTAGTAGTTAGTCAAAAACTTTCTCCAATACACCAATGTGCTCTTGTCGAGTTTTATATTTTGCCAAGAGATCATCCACATAATATTCAATAATCTTATGCATGTAGTCATGGAAAATGTATGTCATGGCACATTTATAAGTGGCACCTACATTTTTAAGGCCAAAGGGCATCACCTTGTAAAAAAAAATTCCCCAAGGTGTAGTGAATGTTGTTTTGTTCTGGTCATCAGGATTTATTCGAATTTGGTTGTATCTTGAAAAATCATCCATGAGAGAAAGCATTTCATGGCCAGCACAGGTGTCAACAAGAGTATCAATATTTGGGAGAGGAAAATCATCCTAAAGACACGCTCTGTTAATATCTCCAAAGTCAGTGCAAATGTGTATCATCTCTATAGGCTTATGAATGGGTACCATGTTTGAGAGCCACTCAAGATAGTTAATTGGTACAATGAAACCCACATCTAATAGCTTTTGGAGATATTCTTTGACCAAGAAGGCAATGGTAGGATGCATCCTTCTAATATTTTATTTGATCGGCTTAACATCAGGATGTAAGGTGAGATTATGGACAACCAAATTAGGATCAAGACCAGGCATATCTTTGTAGGACCATGCAAAAATGCCCTTCTTCCTCTTGATGAGAGTAATTAATTGCTCTTGTTCATCATTGGATAAGCTTTTGCCAATTTTGACAATTTGGGGATTGTCTTTGTTTGAACCAAGGTCCACATCAATAGTATCTTCAATAAACATATGAGAACCTTCCTCAAGTTGATGGGGATATGGGATTAGATGAATGTCATCTATGATGTCATCAAACTCTTTTAACTTATCCTCATCTATGTCTGCCTGGAAAACCTTGGGATTCAAAAGTGAAGGTGAAGGTGAAGGCGAAGGGTATGGAGGAATGGAGTTAGATGAAGTCCTTAATAATTCCTCAAACAAGACAAACTCGAAGAAGGATGGAGGTGAAGAGATCCAGTCCATATCAATAAGACTCATGTCAATTGGAATTGGTTTTGCCAAATCATATGGATTACAGAGTGCGATGAATAAGTCAACAAGATTCATGTTGACTTAAGGGAAAAATGGATGAGGTGAAATGTATGGGATGGATAGAGCCTAAGAACTGATGCTAGAACCTTGGTAAACTTGGACAATAGCAAGCAACACAAATAAATACACTTAACTAAATATTATATACATGCAATGCAGAAAAAGAAAATGTTTTTGTTTGATTTTTTTGTTTTTTTAATTTTTTTTATTTTTTTTGTAGTGGTGAAACCACTATTTTATTTTTTTTGTGTTATGTACATATATTACAAGTTTGGCTGATGAGATGAATTAACAAAATAGAGGTTGCGGTTCATCGGTAGGGGAGGCTCGCTCTTGTGGAAGAAGTAAGCAAAAAATGGGCTCATGGATAGGGAACATTCTAAGATAAAACTCATCTTGTTCGGTGTGGGGAATTATGGGCTCTGATTCCTCTTCAGATTCATCAAAAATTATCGATATGAGTTTGAATTTTTCATAGATTTCATCATCATAGTAATCGAGGTGGAGGTTTTCTTCTCCTAAATTTAGATAAAGCCTTTAAAAGGCTTGTTTGAGACAAGAGGTGGTAGAAAGTGGAGTGTAACCTAAGCCTGAGCGGTCATGCATTTCTTGATATGGAACATCAATGATATCATGCATTCCCTGTTCATGTAGTCCTAAACCATGTCCCTGCCAATTAACTTTGTGAAAATAACTAGATGAAAATCTCGACATGTTTTGTATGTTGGTAGGTGTTGGTTCTTTTAGATTTTCTAAGGGAGCTAGATTTAATGAAGAATCAATCCCCTCATATATAAAAATTATGCTATTGGAATATGAACCCACGTCATATACTGCTCCTATAGATAAAGGTGGGTCACGTGGGTGACCAAAATCCTTAGTAGTTGGAATGGTGAGCAGTGTAACATTAATGTCTTGGACCACATATTCACCAATACCAATATTAGTGAGGTGGACCTTGACTTGGGATGACGTGGAAGGATCATGGTTGGATAATGGCTCGAGGAATGATGAAGATGAAGATATCTCACAATCCATCAACTTGACTTGTGAAATGTTGGATGATGGAGATGGTTTGGATTGGGAAGGTTGTTGGATGGATGATGATGACATGGAAGGTAAAGTTGTGGAAGGTGATGATGTTGATGATGTGGATTGACTTTGACCACATGTGCATGTAGTCAATGATGAAGATGATGGGGGTATGAAAGCTTGGTGTGGATTGGTGATAAGAGGCTCCTCAGGAATGGGAGCTTTTGATGAAGAAATGGGCAGAGTGGTAGATGGATTGATTGATGGTGATAGAAAAAGGTGGGTGGAAGAAAGCATGGATTCATAGGGATTTGAGATAAAATTGCAATACTTAAATGGTTTGATATCCACTGGTATGTAATGTACTTTTCCCTCATAAACATATTTAGGCATTGATGCAGTATGTAGGGGACACATCTCATCTCCCTCATCCAAGGTCTTCCACAGAGTAAATTTTATGCCATGGATCCTTCCAATATGTGGAACATAGTATGCAACATTTTGACCCCCACTTCGATGGGCAAAATAATAGTGTCAATTGTGGAACATAAAGCATCGTTGAATGCTTTTAGGGTGAAATATGACTTGGTGATATGACATGAAGGAAGGTTAATATGATGAAGAGCAAATGTGGTGATTATATTAACGGAGGAATTAGTGTCAATTAGAACTCTTTTGAAAGTCTTTCTATCAATTAGAGCCATGATGTGCAATGGAGGATCTACTGATTCCGATGAGATTGGCTTAATCTCAAAGTCATAAAATGTAATGGAAGGCTCCATGCATGTTTGAATGCTCCCTAAAATTTTTTTAAAGGCATTAGCATCTTGAGATTGTAATTCAATGGATTTCAAAATATCCATTAATGCCTTGTGATGTGGGGGAGATTTTTGAATTAGCTCATATATTGACAATTTTATGGAAACCATCTTTAGGCTTGTGGTTAACCAGCTACTCAATGAAATGATTGGTCATGGAGGATGATTGATGGGATGAATGACATGATTTGGTTAGCTAGATATATGAATTGGTGAGGAAATATTAGGTGAAATTTGAATATGAGGTGACATGGTAGGTTGTGACACACTTGCCTGAGGTTGTTGCCTTGCATTTTTTTGGTTATTTTGTTGATCTCTAGTTACCACATTAATGGTACCTACAAAACCTTGGTATTTTTTAACATGGTTAACTTTATTGGGAGGATTTTTGGTGTTAGCCCCTCCCATAGTTGGTTGCACCTCCTCATTATGAGGAAGTGGTGTTTGGAAAATACCAAGATTTTGGTTTTGTTGATCAAGCAGATTGTCAAGCTTGATGGTCCCCAAGTCAATAAGGTATTAAACTATGTCTTTGAATACATGGCAATTATTGATATCATGCCCATTTTGCCTATGGTAAGGACAAAATAAATGTTCTTGATAATGTTTATCATGTTTAGCGGGATCATCTGGTCTTATTTCGGGTAAGGCAAGTTTATTTATGTCATGTAACTTTCAGAAGAGGGAAGCATGCAACTCAGCCAAGGGAGTGTATTGGTGATTCTGTTAGACAGACTATCACTAGGGATAGTTCTCCATAGTTGGAATTGTGCTTTGCATTGATTGAGATACTAATGGCACCGCATGATAGGCAGTTTGTTGTGGTGGTTGTTGCATTGATTATTGTTGAGCCATTATCGACTGGCTCATAACCACTTCATTGATATGATTAGGTTGATTGGCCAGAGTGGCCTGTGTTGATTTTGATTAGCTAGAATAATTGCTTTTGTATTGGCCATTGTGTTTCCATTCCTTTCTCCTAGGCTTAATCATGCCCTCTTTGATTTTTATCTCCTCGATGACACTAGCCAGTGATAGGGCTTCTTCAAATGAGTGATATGTCTGTAATTGAAGCATCCAAGAGATGGGTTTTAAACAACTCTTGGTAAATAGCTTGATAAGCTCTTCCATTGGTAAGGTGAATGATGATTTTGTAATGATGACCCTCCAACGGTTTCCAAAATCATAGATAGACTCATCATCATGTTGTCTTAAAGCATAAACATTAGAAAATGATACTTTCTTTCTAATATTAAGGACAAAGCGCTCAAAGAATTGGTCAACCAATTGTTAGAAAGTATAGATACTATGACTAGGCAATTGGTTGTACCACTCTATGGTGTCTCCACCTAATATCTGAGGAAATATTCTAAGCATGAGAGCATTGTCATTTTGGATTCTAAAGTATGAGTGTACAAATGTGCTTACATGCTCTTTGGGGTCCTTAGTCCCCTTGAATTTATCAAACTTTGACATCATAAAATTTGTTGGATATGGTAGTGATGATACCGAAGGGTGAGTGGGTTGGTTAATCAGCTGACGTAGGTTTGGCTTCTAGTTTGTCATACTAGGAGTATGTTGTATCAACTGATCTATTTGTTGTTGCATGGCCTTGATTCTAAGGTCTTCCCCAGGAATGTGGAAGCCCTAAATAACCTGATTATTTTGAGAAGGTGTGGTAGAAAAATGTTTTAGGGTAACAAGATGATGATAGGATTGATGATGATTAGGTGAGGTTGATGGAAATTGATGAAGAGGAGATTAATGATGAAGAGATGGAGAATGTTGGAATGGGGACAATGCATGGGGACTATGGTTGGGTTGGCCTATGGGAATGGAATTGGTATTGGTATGGTTTGGTGGAGGATTAGGGATAGAAACCATAGAAGATTATGGTGTCCATGATGGAATTTGGTTAACGAGGATGGCCTAAGTAGAAATTGGTAGAGGCTTAGAGTTCATCTGCACTTGTTGTTGAGCATCTTGATGTTGCTTAAGAAATTTGTTCAAATGTTCCCATGCTTCATGAATTTCTCTATTAGGTGTGGATATAGATGGCATGGAATATGTAGCCAAGGTGTAAGTTACACTTGGTATGGTAAATTGGGAGTCTAAATCTTGTGAAGCAACATTTATGGTAGAACCCTGAGGGTTCTAGCTAATATTTAATAAATGAATAAATAAAATAACATTAAAAGGAATCACTTTTAGGGTTGAATCATTGTTGCACTGGAATGGGGAATCCCTCCAATGGGTTTAAACAAATATATATTCTTCTTCTTGGATGATTTGTGTGAATGGCCAACCTAATATATATATCTACCCTAAAGCTACGTTGGTGAAGAGATGTGATGGTTCACGTTAGGAAGAGACATGATGGTTCATGTTAGGAAGAGACGTGATGGTTCACATTATGAAGATATGTGATGGTTCACTTTATTAAATGATTAATAATACTAATTAATAATATTAGGATTGAGGATCCTAACATGCCACCCTCCTTAAAAATAGCTTTGTCCTCAAATCTCAAAGTGAGGAGCTTTGTCTTTTATTTTTCAAGAAAAATTTTTGCAAGTTTTTGTACTATTTTAATGTCACTTTTCCAAAGGTAAGGATATCTTGAAGGTCGGAGTGTTGGTGGGGGGTTTTCAAGAATAATAGTAGAATCTTCCTTAGGAGAATCATGATGATGATTGGAGGGCAACCCTTCGGGTTTCTCAAACACTTCAGAAGGATGCTTAAAAAGAGGTGGTACAATGTCTATATTCTCCTGTTGTTCCCTGGGAGAGGGAATGGAGGAGTGTGCAGTCACCTTTTTACCTTGTTTTTTAATAGATTTGACCCTATGATGACAACTCACTATTGGAGAGGAAATTGTGTGTAGTTCTTGTAGAGTGCATGTTTGGCCATAATGGATACCTTCGGGAATGTTTACCTCATCCTTACCTGATTCATAGATCACTTCTATCATATCGACTGTATTGCCTTCCTCATTGTGATCAGGTGCTTGGGGTATTTCTTTCTCATTGTCCTTGTTTTCTACATATTCTTCCTCTTTCTAATATTTTGTGGCTTCCTCATATTTCTTACCTTCTTCATTGTCACCATATTTAGTGTCATATTCAAGTGTAACCATCACTATGGCTACCTCAATCATATTTTTGTCATTAGGATAACTACAAGGAATAGTTGCATCCGAAATATATAGTGCAGGTGTAATACATTGATGATTGTGAAAAAATTTCTCATCGCAATGAAAATAAATGCCCTTTTTGCATTGTGCCTTCATTTTCATGGGATTGATACATTTAATGGGTTATATTTGGGTAAGTTTTGGGGTGGTGTACGTATTTTGTGATTCCCATACAGGTGGTTTTGTAATTGGCTCCTTCCACTTTGTAATAATTTTGTTTGCAAGGTCATTCTTTTTTAGGGTTAACTCTATTATTTTCTTGCTATTTTTATTTCAAAATCATCTTGCCATTTATTCATTACTTGCAATATTTCTTTCAAGATGTCTTTAAAAAAACTTTCCCACTTGTGTCCAAAATCGATGCTCTAATACCAAATGGTAGAACCCTGAAGGTTCTAGCTAATATTTAATAAATGAATAAATAAAATAACATTAAAAGGAATCACTTTTAGGGTTGAATCACTATTGCACTGGAATGGAGAATCCCTCCAATGGGTTTAAACAAATATATATTCTTCTTCTTGGATGATTTGTGTGAATGACCAACCTAATATATATATATATATATATATATATATATATATATATATATATATATATATATATATCTACCCTAAAGCTACGTTGGTGAAGAGACGTGATGGTTCACGTTATGAAGAGATGTGATGGTTCACTTTATGAGTTAATAATATAATAATTAAATGATTAATAATACTAACTAATAATTTTAGGATTGAGGATCCTAACCATTTACATGTGCTTCATACAAGGGATTGGTATAGGTATATGTAGATGAGGACAGGATAGAAGTGCTAGGAGCACTTGAGTATTGGGGAATGGATACATGAGAGGAAGGTGTAACCGATACCTCAAAAAGAGGGTTAGTGTACACCTAGGTAAAGCTAGATGGTTGGGAATGAGCAAGTTCCTATTGTAAAGTAGGATCTTGACTAGGGTAATCATGAATGGACTCTAAGATATAGTTAGCTGATTTATAGAGAGCCTCTCTTTTGGCCATGTATATGTGGGTGATATTGTGGTCAATGAATGGTGAGAAGATTCGGTTTGAGGAAGGGAAGTGTTGGTATACTTGTACGAGACATTAGTAGTTTGTACAGTGTGTGATGGACCCACAGATAAATCTATCTGTATCACACCTAGGGAATCTACCATAGAAGTGGTGGAGAATGTGGATGAATGTTCCATGGAATTTTTTTGATTTAATGCTTTCTATTGATTTCTTGTTAAGACCATAAGCAAGTAAACCAAATACCAATTATGCAGTAAAATGAAATGCAGAATTGAAACTTCACAAAATCAAATTAAGACAAATCAATGCTAAGTTTGTTCAACAGATATGTCTTACCTCATTCATTGATTATCTCATTTTAGTGTGAATTTATTTTTTTTATATTTTGATTTCGTGTGTTTCAATGTGCTAATCTAAATTAGAAATGGGTGAATGTTATGGCTTGGATAGGGCAATGAGATTATTGCTAGTGATGAAATCCAACAAGTTTGTTTGGGGGTATTCAAAGGTGTCTATGGGTAGAGATTGGTGGATGGAGATGAAAGCCACCATCACCAAATCTCAAGCAATGGTTGGTGATGAAATCCAACCAATACTGTTTAATATGAAGTGTGTGTGATATTATTTTTAAATTATATTTTCTATGGTGCACATACAATATTAGAAACAACTGATTTCACTAGTCTAAATCAGAAGCCAACATTAAGAGTATCAATTTCCTCAAAGGATGTGAATTACACTGCTTAAATCCCTCTCTAAATAGCGGGGGGTTCGTCCACTCCTCTTCCTAGAATCACCCAATGCAGGGATACTTTTGACACACTAATTATGTTCCTACTTATTCTAAGAAAAGAAGAGGTTTTTAACCCTACAATGCAATATAATTTATGCAATTTAGTAATTCACATGCAACTAGAATGCATAATTTTTCAATTGCAATACACTAGAAAACCATAAACTTTAAATGGAAAATGGAAATGTGTGAATGAATGCAATGACTAATCTAATGCCTAGAATACAAAATAGAATAAATATTTTGACCATATTTATTAATGATGTTCTTTTTAATCCATAAATCTGTAAAAAAGTAAGAATATGAAAATACGTAAAAATAGAAAACTCAGGGTTTCTTGTACAGACTTATAGAAGAGCCTATAAAATCATTGTATCTTCCTATAAAACACCTCTAGACACTTCTAAAATACCCTTGGGTGTTTCTAGATGTCCCTCGAGCACCGTGTGGCATTTGTGCACCTTCTGCAACTTTTAGCGAACCTTCAAAAAACCTAATGCAGTGAAAATTGTGCAATCTATGCTTCTAAAAATCTTGCAAGATAAGACAAAAATAGCAAGTTAGTCCACAAAGTAAATCAAAATGAGAAACCCTTAGTGGGTCCCGTTGTGATTGCCATTTGTAGATGCAAAATTGAAACACCTAAATATAACTAAAAATGAAACCAAAAGACATTATTGCACAAAAGAGAATTTTATTGATATGGGGGGAACCTCAAATCTCCAATGTTACAATAAAGAATTTGATTTATTTTGATACAAAATATTACAATACTAGGATTCTTTGAAACCCTATTGAAAAGTGCTAGTGGTATCTTCAAACTCACTTTTGATCCCAACAGAGGTAAGTAGGCTTCATGTTATCCAATACTAGGTCACTTAAGCTTAAGCAGTTGCACAATGTAGGTGTACTATCTCTAGATCTGCACACAAAATATAGCAAACAAGTTAGTAGTAACTATGAAGGATCCACAGTGTGAGACCCTTAGGAATTAATACAAACCCTAGCTATGCAATATAAATAAAGTGACCAAAATATGAAAATACATAAAATGAAATAAATTAATGCTGGATTTACCTTGTTCACTTGTTCTTTGATCTATAGTAGCTCTTGTTGGAAAATGGTATGGCAATGCCCTAGCAACACCCGAGGGTGAGTAGGACTACAAAAATCTGGCTTGAAACACCTGTGGGTGCTCGAAGAAAGCATAGTATGCCCATGGATGTTCGAGGATGGGGGAAAGCACCCATAGGCGCTCATGAGTGGCAAAAAGTACCTAGCAGTGCTCAAAAGTAGTAGAGGGGTGTTCAAGGAGTGAGGCGATGTCTACATAAGCATATATGCTTTAGACAAGGGATGCGACAATGAATGCGATGGTGGATGCAAATGTGAGCACGACGATAGGAATTTCTTAGATTGCTTAAGGCACTCAGGCTTAGGGAATTCAAGGACATGAATTGCTTAGGAAACTCCAGGGTAAAATACTTAGGGGTTGAGCCATAAAAATGGCTTCTATTTATAATCTCACCTAGGGCACATTAGGGTTTCAATGACACAATTTGTGTAGTCAAGATTAAAATGTGATGTAGAGTAGAGATCAAATTTGGGCATGTGGCATGGATCAAGGTAGATGAAAGGTTGGGATTAACACAAGATGGATGGCTAGGATTAATTTATACATATATATATATCAAATATATAAAATATAATATTAAATACTAGTATTTTAATATATATTAAACAAACATACCTAAATATATGTAAATAAATGAGTAAAAATGGCAAGAAGACCTAGATGGACGACAAGTGGATAGATTTTGGTGTCTACAACTTCTTAGATCGAATTGCTCATTAACAAGTCAAGCAGAGCAAGAGCAAGCAAATCCCAAAGAAGATATTTAGAAAGTAATATTTTGTATTGTAGTGGTGTCACTAACAATGGCAACAAGATTCTAAGCCACTTGGTATTACATTTATAGGCTTGTAATATTTGTAGGTGCATCATTTTGCTAAACATGCCCCCAAATCTTTACTTTTATCAAAAGTAGAAATTTCTCACCTAGGGTAACTCAAGGGTGAATTCCTTATATAACTAGGAGTCATAGGCTCCATAGTAAACATATTTTGAGAATACAAGCTACACTTTGTGAATCCCACATTGTAATCACTCTTACTTTGAAAATAGTAAGAGTTTGTGCAATACTTTTGCTTTTTAATTGTAATACTGCTTTTTTGGATTATGGAATACATGACATTTGTGGCACTACCATTTTGTCCTCTTGTCAATCCTGTTTTATTCTATTTCATACGCAAGGGATGCATTCTTGTTATTTAATTTTCTCATGTATTGATTGATCGGATTGTCTCCTTTATATGGTTGTGGTTGTATTTAATTTCATGAAATTTACTTTAATCTCTTGTACTCTAACCTTCAAAAAATTACTTTTATGCATTTAATTTTTGTATTTACATTTAGTACTTTGATTAGATTATATTAATTAGCAAGAATAGTGGGAAATTGTATTGAATCCATAGGTTGAAGTGTTAAAATCACAATCTAATTGATGGCTAAGGTCAACATTGTGTGAGGTATTGGATAGGCCTAAGGGAATTTCATTGTACAATGTATTAATTATTTGTATTATTTTATTATGTAAGCCCTATGGGTTGCGGTTAACCTTGTTATGGTTAAATCCTCTTTTAAACTTGTAATTAACCTAAAGCCCTCTTTTTAATTTGGCTTATGTTAAACTTCATGATGTAGTTAGGGTTTTGATATTGTTATAGATGCCCTCTTTGACTCCTCATTTTCTCATCAAAGTGTTGGTAATTTTATCTATGGATAATACAATTATTATTTATAGTGCCTCGCAATATCTATATCTTCTTTTCTTTCTTTTATCCTTTTATGCTTTCTATATAAGATTTGAGTGGATGGATTGCTTCTATTTATTTTTTAAATATATTATGAATTTTGGCATAGTATCTGAGGGGGTGTGGAGCGATATTTCTTGGTCATATAGGAAATATCTTCAGAGCCTCTAAAACTCATTTCAAACTTTAGGAATAGTTTATTCGCTTCCACTCTTTCTAGTAGTTCTAATTCTTGTTGCATGTTTTCCTCCTTTCAAACTGGTGGAAAATTGGAAGGAAAGAAAAATTTTGAATTTGAATTCAAAAAATATAGCACCTATTACAATTTGCATGCACTCCCACGCTTGCATGCCTCATAGCTAACATCGTATCCTTTGGCTACTTCTAAAAATTCCTCCATGGGGGTCACACTAGTTTCATCAATAGTAGAGGGGTGGTGTTGTGATTACACAATGGTTTGCAAAGGCTTGAATATTAGAGGGTTAGGGTTTTAATATCCCATACAACCTAGAATTTTTGTGCACAAGTGTATTATAGGGAATAGAGGATTTTACAGAGCCCCCTTTTTTTAGTTGACAGTATGGCATAGTAGCCAATAGGATTATTTCAAAATAGTAGAAAGGCAAAGGCTTAAGGTTTGGACCTATAGTGAATTCTCATTACACCATTTTTTGGTAGTAGAAAGTAGAAGATAATGGTGGACAAAGTGTAGAACAAAATTCCAATCAAAAATTTTCAAGGATCAAAAGGTTATGTCCAAAAAATTGAAAGTTTATTAAGTATTGATTAGAGACAAGAAGCAAAATCTTTGATGTGGAGGAGGTATCATGGTCAAGAGTTCCAAGGTCAAAATTTCCCAATGTTCCACTATCAAATGGTGAGAAAGAATTTCAAAGAAAATGCCTATGCCCCAAAATTCAAAATTATTTAGGTGTATAATTTTCTGGTAATATCTCCATTTCCTAAAAAATAATGCTACATATCTCTTCAAAAGGACAATAGCAACATGGGAGCCATAGCAAAAGCAACCCACAAATATGGAGCATTAAATTAAGAAATCCTCTACACCTAGATTATTGGGAATTTCCAAAAATGGGTAGATGACAATAATGATGGTAGTTGCTCTAAATACTAAGATTCATTTGATATTCAAGACTCCAGATCTAGAGACATCAAGGATACCAACAACTTAAATAAAGATATGATCAAAAATCAAAAAGCATCAGTCTTGAAATATTTGCATGAGTTTTTGGAGGGAAACTCTTCTCTTTGTAATCTATAAAGAGTAGCATTGTTAAGGATCAACAAATTTGCATTTGTTGTTAGAGTTAATGTAATGTGCACTATGCCAGTTTGACACTTGTCAGTTTCATTGACAAGTGTCATGTTCATCATATAGGCTTATGCCTATATATTGTAACCATTTATCAATAAAATATATCCCATTAGTTTTCCCTCCCAACATTTGGTATTAGAGCAGGTTCCCTCTCCTACCTGTGAAACCCTTGAGGGGGGATTTCCCTCATGGAAATCCCTCCCTCCCCCCTGATTTTTTCCCTATTTTTTTTCCTATTTTTTAAAGTTTTTTACCGAGGGAGTATGCTTTCCATCATTTGATGGATCAGAAACCAGATGGTAAAAATATTCAAAAATTGGGCGAAAATTTTAATTTTTTTAGTTATCCGACCACAAAAGCAAAGGAATTGCCATCCCCGTTTCTTCCAATTGTCATCCTTATTCTGGAAACTGCATGTGCTAGAAACTGTATTATGCACAGTGGTGTATAGTCATGGAGCATTGGTCCTATTGTATTGGTGCTGGCTCTGACACGTGAGCTTGCTGTTCAGATCCAGCAAGAGGCAACCAAAGTTGGAGCATCTTCAAAAATAAAAAAAAACACATGCATATATGGAGGGGCTCCGAAAGGTCCACAAATTCGAGATCTTCAAAAGGGGGTTGAGATAGTCATTGTGACACCAGGCCAGTTGATTGACATGTTGGATTCACAATATACTAACCTGAAGCGAGAGACGTATCTTGTATTAGATGAAGCTGATCGAATGCGAGACATGGGTTTTGAACCACAGATCAAGAAAATTGTATCTCAAATTCACCCAGATCGACAGACATTATACTGATGAATGCCAAGGACGAGAGAATGCGGAGCACTTCTGAGTGCCTGAGGAACATGAGGATCATGAAATTGCAGGCGTGGGAGGAGCGCTACAGACTGAAATTGTAGGTAAATGCAAAGGAGAAGGTGGTCAATCTGAGTACAAATCTGGAACGACAACAAGAAAATGAGAAAATTGACCCCGAGATCCTTCGATTTCGTAAAGAATCGAGATTTTTTCTTTGTGTTTTGTGATTTATCGTAGTTAAGCGTTAGTGGTAGAGATCTGTGAAAACCCATTTGGGTTATTTGCCTAAAATCAAGTTTCTGAGGGGAGATCTTGGTTAGAAAACTAGTTTCTGAGGCATAGAATCGAATCCCAGGGGTCGTACTTTGTGGGGGATTTTAGGGAAAGTATTTTTTTCTCTGAGACCCAGAAACCCTGTATGTTGTTGCCTTCCCTTCATTTCATGGAGCCCTGTATTTTGTTGCCTTCCCTTCATTTCGATGAGCATGGGATCGATCCCACAAGAAGGTACCACGAAACATCGAATCATCAGCTTGAGAGGCTATGTTTGGAGGCGGAGCGCCTCTGACTTTGCATCGTCATCATGGGTGGAGCGCCTTCGGCTTAGCGCGTGTTGATCCGACGACATCAACGACAAAGCGGACGAAGCGGTGCCACTTCCTAGGTTTTCCGTGGGGGGGTGCATGCGACAGAGGAGCAGGCCTACGTGGCGGCCATTTTGGAGCTCATCTATGAGCTGATGGGGGTGGAGGGCGCCACGCTTCCCAAAGTGCGTGCCATCGCCAAGACCGCCATGTTGGCCTCATAAAAATATTTCACGTGTTTAATAAATCATTTAAAGGGCCACTTAAATTTAAATTTTAAAGGGAATATTTTATAAAGTATGGAAAGTATTATTGGCCGTGATGAGTCTGTCTTTTTTATTCCACCAGAGAGCGATGCCGCCGCAGTGCGAGGTTTTAGTCGCCACCCAATTGCTTTTTTAATGCTTTTTCCACATGGAAAAGTGGAAGTGGAAATGGAAGGCCCACATGGATCCTTACTGTACTCCTTCATTTGAAACTGATGATGGCCTAAATAGCCTATGTAATTCCCCTGCGTGGGAAAATTGAAAACTGTTTGTTTTTGTTATTCCGCCACAGTGCGATGCCAGGAATATGATATTCCTGAGGTTTATTTTGCTGCCTTAAATAAGGCATGATGATTTTTACACATGATGAAGGCCCCTTTGATGGTGGAATATAGGGGTATTTATAGTCGTTGGAAAAAATTTTCCACAACGAACACAATGGAGGTGTCACATTGTAATTTTGAGGTTGTTTCAATTGAGTTTTTTAGCCTCAAAATTTTTCTACCTTGGAGTGCACTTTCGATTGTACCCGACACTCCCAAGGTAATTTTATATGTGATCCTTGTACCTAGTGACCTTTTCTATACACTCGACGAATGCAGTGGCTGGTTACCCATGCATTTCGATGGGATGACATGGTCACCATAAGGACACTTATACTAGGGACTACAGACAAAGACACCCTAGACTCTATCCGAGGTTGTTTTCGGATCAACTTCTAAAGACTACAGACGAAGAAACTTCAGAAGATTCTCTTCTTTTCTTCTTCTCTCCTCCTATTTTGATCTATGGCTCATTTTATTGTATTGAGTGCATTTTTGGCATAGATCGACACTCTTATATGGATCGTTTTTCCTTTAATTAGGGGCATTTTCGGCAGATACCGACACCTTCTATATTGATTTCATCATGAGAAGGGATTTCATACTCATGGTGAATCTAGTCAGTGACCTACGAGAGGCAACATCCTCTGAGGATGACCTGTAGAGGCAACAGACCCAAAAGTGGCTGACCCTGAGGCACCCATGATGACCCTGAGGCACTTAGATGGCTGAACCAGTGGTAACAGACCCATGGAAGTGGCTGACCCTGAGGCAACAGACCGAGATGTATACAAAGTGGATCTAGCGTTATTCATAGTTGGAAAGCCAAATGCAAAGAGCACGAGCCTAGACCAAAATAGCAATAAAGGAGGATGTAGGTTTTTGTTAGAGAAGTCAACATTAAGGGGGAATGTTACCTAATGTTGACTTGTTTTTTTCTTTAGTTAGGATAGTGCACATTAAGGGGGAATGTTAGAGTTAATGTAATGTGCACTATACCAGTTTGACACTTGTCAGTTTCATTTACAAGTGTCATGTTCATCATATAGGCTTATGCCTATATATTGTAACCATTTATCAATAAAATATATCCCATTAGTTTTCCCTCCCAACATTTGTAATATTTTTTAAGCTTTCCTTTCATTTCTTTTTGTAGAGTAGTCAGCTCTTGAGTGGCTTGTAGGTAAATCAAACCCTTGCTTCTACCATAATCCTTGTAAAATTTTATTTGTGTATATATATGGAGGCTTGCATCAATTATCCATCTATACCTCTCATGTTGACCCATTTCTATATGTGTGTATGTGTTTGTAGTTTTTACCTAAATCTTGGGTTTTATTTGCATGTGTGTGTGGGAGGTTTGTGTCAATTTTTAGACTAACCATTTATGGTTCTCTTGTTGACCTATCTCTTTACATACATGTGTTGATAACTCTCATCTAGGCTTATTTGTGTCAAGAAGAGGAAGTTTTCACCACTAGCATATAGCATTTATGCATATTGCCCAAAGAGATCTTAGTAGATATTTTGATGCATTGCCACTCCAATAGCTTAGGTTTTCTTTTTGTTGAGTTGTTTTTTAATTTCATCTCACGCATTCATTTTTCCTTGAGTTCAAGTGTGCCAAAAAGTTCACATCATAACAAGGATCCAAAATTTCAAAAACTTTCAGAGGCCCTCAATTGAGCCAAACCCCACACTCTCAACTGAGGCACTACTATGATGCTCTACATGAGGTATGATTTTTTTGACCAAGATAATCATATAGGACAATAATTTAATGGCATGCCTGATGGGATCCCAATAACAAATAATTAGTCCTATAATCACAACAACAATTTAGGCTTATACTTGGTGAGGGTCTTTACCTACCCCTACTTGTTGAAGCACCTTTTCACTCACCTAATGACTTTTCTCCAAAATGAACATCAAAATAAGTTATTGTTTGAAGATATCAGATTGAGGTTTTGGTGAAGGCCTTAATCTATCTGCTCTTAGGATCACATGTTGAATTCATCTAGTGACTCCACTATAATCCAAAGGACCCATAATTCCAAGTATGGTCACTCTCACAACAATATTGTTCCCTAATAGGGAAGATAAGAGTCCACTTTAACCTCGAGATCCATTGGTTATTTGGGAAAATTTTCCAAAATCATTTCTAGAAATTTGCTGGAATACATTGTTGAAGATCCAACATCTCCATTAAAGCACATGTAGAATATGGTCTTCTTAAACTAGACACACAATATCATAGAGAAAGATGTGGCCCTCAGGCTACTAGTGGCTTTACTAAAAGGTAAGTCTTGTCAATAATACAACTCTTTGGATCCACATCTAATTACTAAATAGGACCAATTTTTTGCCTTTATCATGGATAAATTTAAAGGAAAGATAATGTAGAACCTAAGCCAATCACTCCCTCCATGAACATGTTGGAATGGAAGATGCAAAACATATCTATGGAGGTCAAAGAGGAGGTCTATGAGACCCTTAAACAACAAAATCAGATCTCAAAGGGACCTTTCCACATGCATCAAGAGGGGCATTGGCTTGTAGCTCAACCAAGATCTAGTTAAACCCATGGTGAAGAGGAAAAATTTGGATCAAACCTCTTCTACCTCTCTAATAGTTAGGAAAACCAATGAGCTACTAAAATCTTATATAAAGAACCCTATGAAGAGGTTGAACCAACTAACATGATCCAAGCAAAGAGCCTATTCATCCATAAGAATGAAGAAACGACAAAAGGATCGACTAACAAATGGTGACCATAATCTAGTGGTGCCAACAACAAGGAAAGGATCATTACTAGCACCTACCTATTTTTGTTAGAAATGTTGCTTTGAAGTCTCACTTTGATAACGATAGATATTTTTTACCCAAGAAATTGGAAAAAATAAAAGAATGAAGGACTTGAGTAGGTAATTGGGGGTCTCTTTTGACTTCATACCCAATGGATAGGACCACCCACTTAAACCTTTTACATATATACTATATGTAGTATTACTATTTTGGAGGGATTGCAAAAGATCTAACAGTTGGAGAGATATGAAGATGTAAATTGTTTGCTAAAATTCCACCTTTACTTCCATTCTAAAAGGTGGGTTCTATTCCTGACTCCATGCCCAATGGACTAAGGTACCAATTTTTTTGAGTTCCTTATCTTTAGCAAGCTAAATATCCCTTGTGAGTCACCAAAACTATAGTGAATTCTCACAACACCATTTTTTGGTGATAGAAAACAAAAGCAAAATGGCAGACAAAGTGCAAAAAAACATCCAATCAAAATATTTTGAGGATCGAAAGGATATGTAAAAATTAAAATTTTATTAAGTCTCTATCAGATATGAGAAGCAAAAACTCTAATATGGAGGAATCCTCATGGTCAAAATGTCCAAGGTCAAAAAGTCTCGATGTTTTGATATCAAATGCAAGAAATACTTCTAATGAAAAAACCTATAACCTAAAAGTTAAAATTATTGAGGTGTATGATCTCCTAGTAGAATCGTCCTTTACTATAAAAGATATTGCATATCTCTTTGAAATGACAATTGTAGCATGGGAACCACAATAGAAGTAGCTCATTAATATAGAGCATTAAATAAAGAAATTTTCTACACCCATATTATTAAAAATTTCTAAAAATATGTAGATGGCACTAATGATGGTAGTTGCTCATCTAAAGACTTAAAACCATTTGACATTCATGACTTCAAATCTAGAGACCTCAAGGATACCAACAACTTAAATGAATATATGACCAAACATCAAAAATCATTAGTCATCTTGAAATCTCAGCATTAGTTTTTTGAGGGAAACCCTCCTCTTTGTAATCTATAAATAGGAGTAGCTTTAGCATTGCAAAGAATAAACAAGTTTGTATTTGTAATATTTTGTAATATTTTCATTCATTTCTTTTTATAGAGTAGTCAACTTATGAGTGGCTTGTGGGAAAATCAAAACCCCACTTCTAGCACAATCCTTGTAAAAAATTATTTGTATATATATATGGAAGTCTACATCTATTTTTTGAATAGCCATCTATGGATCTCATGTTGACCTATTTATGTATGTGTGTATGTGTTTGTAGGTTTTTACTTGAATATTGGGTTTTATTTGCATGTGTGTGTGGGAGGCATGCATCAATTTTTGGACTAGCTATATGTGGTTGTCCCACTGACCCATCTATTTACATGCATGTGTGTTGGTAACTCTCATTTGGGCTTATTTTTGTCAAGGAGAGAAAGTATTCACCACAAGCACATAGCATTCAAGCCTATTGTGAAAAGATATCTTAGTGGATATTTTGGTGCATCATCACGCCAATAGCTTAGGTTTTCTTTTTTGTTGAGTTATTTTTTTACTTTCATCTCATGCATCCCTTTACCCCTAAATTCAAGTGCACCTACAGTATCATATCATAGCAAGGAGTCAGCCTTGTAAAAACTCCTAGAGGTCCCTGAATGAGTCAAACCTTGCACTCTCGATTGAGGCCCTATTGTGTCATTATGAGCAATTATTTCAACCGAGATAATTAAAGAGAAAAATAGCACCTTCATTATTATTTATTTGCTCTCAAGGTACAATGCATGTGGTGATAGCTATGATAGGACTACTAAATATTTTTTTGTATAAGTCCATTGTCTATTGGCAAAGCTACCCTCCATAGCACATTTGGGACCCTGAGGTTGTAGGTTCAAATCTCTGTGTAATCTTTTTCTAGTGGGGATCATTTAGGAGTGAGGCATAAATGTGGTGTATTGGCTTCCCCTATCTAATGGAAGGCTTACCACCTTGGTTACACCAAGGGTCTTAGTAGTAGGGCTCAAGTTGAAACCCATAGAGGAATATTTTGGACTATTCATAAGAGATTGACCAATTGGCCAACATGGAGTTCAATGTGGACCTCTCTAGCACTATTTCAAATATTTCTTTTATTATATATGCCTACTCAACCAATTAAAATTTGGCAAGCATTAATGTCTAGACAAGCTAGAGGAGTTGAAGTGGCAAAAAGTGATTGCATCACACTAGTAAATTAGATTGCACTAAGTAGCAATTTGATATTAGCCCTTGCAACCCTAAGGTTTGAGCTTTTATTTTTTTATTTGTTGGCTTTCATTAGGTAAAACCTTTTGGAGGCCATATCTTTTGCATACATAAGTGTTTTGGGGCCACGTTTTTTCAAAACATAATTTTTTGAGCTCTACATAGTGGTGGCATGAGTTCATGGACTTGTTATGGTGTTAGGGATCATATTATGTAATATAGATGATAAAGCCATAGTAATTGGACTTAATGGATGAAACTACAATGTTTTATCAAATCAGATGATGGACCTCCTATGGATTAAGAACCTATGGTGCATATTTTAAGAGGATAAAGTAGATATTATTGATGAAGAAACTTACCATAAAAAAAAAGAATATTTTGGCCTATTTTCCTTGTTGATTGAACCATAATTATTTTTACACATTAAATAGGAGAGTTACCTTATCAAGGTATATTCAAAATTACATAAACACTTTCAAAAATTTAATACTACTAAAATAAATCACCTGGAATTGGAGCTTTCTTCTCTTAAGCAAGTTGAGTTTGATAACGTTGAGGACTATAATACAAGATTCAAGGCATTGAGGATAGATATTGCATATTCTAGAGGAAATAAGAAATATGATGCATAATGCATAAATATATCCTTGCTAATCTCTCCTCCTCTTTAGATGTTGAACCTAATGGGTCATATGTTTTAAAAATACCAAAAGACTATTACTCTTGATAAGCTTTTTTCTCTTCTAGTTCACTTTCAAGAGGAAATACAAAATTGTAGTGGGACTCCGTAAATACAAGCTAATGCAAATAAATTCAAATACTGAGTTTGACGTATGGTGTGCCATGTAGAGGCGGGAGCCATGAGTTAGGGTGATCGATAACTAGGTGCAACCAATGGCAGGATTACCTACAGTGGGTGGATAGGCACCAAGAGGGGTCGGACCTATGTTGGATGCAGGGTCAGAGGAGGAGGTGGAGGAGCCTCTTCGATGATAGAGGAGACATCAAGATGATGGGGCTAGTATTCTTGTTGTGGGGCCTCCAACATGAGAGGTCAACGGTGGGATCCAACCCATAGATGAGGTAGTGCCTATGGAGGGGGAGGGAGGTGGTATGGCAATCAATGTGATAGTAAGGTCTCCTTAGGATGGTATGGCGATGATGGAGGAGGATGATGTTGGAGATGTGTCACCAACACCATTTGATATCTAGGATATGATGGATACTCATGACTATTTGGTGATATTGAGAGAGAGGGTATAGGATCTAGAGAGGAGACTGCATGAGAGTAAGATAGATCAGGCTCTAGATCTAGAGAGATGGTAGGAGGAGCATCAAGTTCTAGAGGAGAGATTGCACAAGGGTGAGATAGATTTGGCTCTAGATCTAGGGATATGGTAGGAGGAGCATCGTGTGCTAGAGGAGAGGTTGGTGGCTAGTGAGTAGGTGAGCTATAGTAGAAAGAGGGAGGAGTTGGAGAGGTGGTGTGAGGAGCTATGAGGATATATTGAGATAGAGCAGGTGAGGCATGATGAGAGTGTGGAGGATTTATGATGTTGGGTAGTAGAGACCATGGCTATTGAGGTGAGGGTGAGGGTAGAGATTACCATAATGTAGGAGAGTGTGCAATAGGTGGGTGTAGGCTGACAAGGAAGCAAAGTGAGTTTCTCATGAGGTAGAGGTAGCAGATTTGAGTGTAAAGATAGAGAGGTAATAGTAGGCATGGGAGGAGGCTGATCATGCTAGGGTGATAGCTAAGCAAGCCATGGAGGAGGTGGCAAGTATGGGGACTAAGGTGACATCTCTAAGGTTCGAGGTGGCTCGTTTGTGATAGGCCAATGCTGAAGTGTTAGTTTTATATTCAAGGGAAGGGTCGATGAGTATGTGGTGTGAGATTACCTTGACTTTTTTTGGGCATGCATTCCATTTTATATAAGGTCATAGTCGAGGTCGAGGTTGCGGTCATGCACTCATACACACTCATAATAGAGTCAACGGAGTTCTCCATTGATAATATCAATGGAGCCGAGGATGGCAACATCAATAATTTTGCAGGTATTGGAATCTACCCCAGAGTTGGATAAGGTGAGAGTGCCTATAGCGGTGTATTTGGTAGAGGCAGTATCAGTCGATTGAAGCAGCAGAGACACGAAGGGTGAAGCTGGTGATGATGGCCCAAGAGGGGAGTGGCAAGACTCCTAGCATTCAACAGGGTTGAGATGTATTATGGATGTACACCATTTTTGTATCTTGAGGGCATTTTAATTGTAATATATATATACATACTTTTAGTTACGACTCTATATACATGTGTTATGATTTTTATGTGAATGAATGTGTGATTTAATATTACGTGAATGTGTATTGTAGGATATTGGTATATGAATGTATGATGGATGAATATGTATGTATGTGGTAGAATTTAGGAGAATGATATCATTGTAGATTAGATGTAACTAGTTATGAGGTGATTTAGATGAGCAAATGTAAAATAGATGCAATGATGCATATATGTGTATGATGAAATATGTATAGGAAGCACTTGTATCATAACATGACCAATGGCAATGTGATCCAGTCCATTATCTCAAGGATGTAGGATGACATAGGAATTATGCACTAGTTTTGACTATCATAGTTATAGCAACAAAACCTCATGAGAAACTAAGCAATGTTTGACTACAACTCATAACTATCCTGATTGGATCAAATTCTATCAAGGAACAGAGTGTGTGCAATGAGTGATATTCATTTATCCATTTTGAGGGAGGTAGGACTAACCCATTACAAACATAGCCAAAATATCTAGCTCATCCACAAGCATGTAGTGATCTGTACAAAAGAAGGTCGCTAATGTGACAGATGTGTCACCACTTGTAAGACTATTCCACTGGTAGGCAGGCGCTTAGAGCCTATTGCTAGTGATGGAAATTTTTCCATGATGTTATGTTAAACTGAAGGACCAAAGTAGATCAAGCATAATAGTAATGCTCTTGGAGGCTTTTTCATTTGTTTTATGTCCCTCGTTATTTTTGTTCACTTTTTGTGGTACTATTTCATTTTGTTTTTTAATGTGAACGTTGGCCAAGTGGTGATGCTAACAAGTGTGTATTTCAATATTGTCATGATCGCATTTCTATAGGGGGAATATACAAATATAAATATAGATGTAAGAATAGGAGTGATGTGTATATACAATGGATGTAGTAACAGAGATATAGTAGGCAAAAAAAATATCTACAAGAGGAAATTTATGAAACTCAACTAAATGAGATTGGAAGCTATGTCAAAAGAAATAGATATGTGAAGAGATGACAAGAGGAAGGAGTAGTAGGTATGGTTACCCTAGCATGTGGGAGGTGTAACAATGTTGATAGATGAATGGAAGGGGGGAAATGCATGTGATTAGTAAGAACGATGAAATTGGGAAGCTAAAATAAATGGTGAAGAAAGTGATATTGAAGAACGGCAATGGAAGGGGGTGAAGGAAACAAAGAAGGAAGAGAGAAGAAATAAGAAGAAGAAAGAGAAGATAAATTCAACATAGGTACGTAGCCAATCAAAGCATGACCATACAATAGTTCCAAGTAGAAAGAAAAATAATAAGTAGGAATAAATTAGCACAGGTATGTAGTTGCTCGAAGCATGACCATACAAAAATGCCAAATAGAAAGGAGAAGGGAAATTCAACACAGGTATGTAACTGCTCAAAGCATGACCATACAACAATACCAAATAGTGATATGAAGAGAAAATATGAGGAAGGAAGGAATAGGAAGATTATCTATTAGTTGGTGGAAAGTATAGGAGAGTAACTCCCAAATTATATGTGTGGGATACATGTACGGATTAGGTAGCGATGAGCACAAGGGAGATGGGGTAGGTATGATTAGTTGTATTATGGACTTAGTGTCTGGTGGGGCTTGTGTACAAGGATGAGGAATAGGCCTAGAAAAATTTAAAGGAATACGGGTCATAGCAGAACAATGTGGAGAATGACATCGACAATGACTCAAGTGTAACTCGAGGTTGTCGAGGTGGGAGAGAATGTGATGAAAATCAAGAGGTGGGGGATATGGGATTAAGGTTGGAGGAGAATGAGAGCCCAAGGGAATTGTAGCATTGGGATATGGGTGCAGGTATAGAAATATATAAGGAAAATGAGTAGGGATTAATATTGGTGAGGTGGTGGTGGAAGAGACTAAAGTTGAATGCCATGAAAGGGGGATGGAGGTATCCAAAGAATGGGCAGGGTCTATGATGATTGCACAGAGCGATGTGGTCTATACAAGTGCACATGTGAGGAGGTGGATTGGTAAAGGTGATGGCAAAGGGACTATTCATAAGGTAACATCCCATTCAATAGGGGTGGAAGTAATCCTGAGGACTGTGAGAGAGTAGGTGAATTTCCCCTATTGGATGAAAAATGACCAACTGAAGGTCATCTAGTTAAAGATGTTGGTATATAAGGATCACTTTAATTTACTAATGGATGATGGGATGATCCCCTTACATGAGGGTATAGGGAGTGGGAGTGTTCCTACTTATCTACAAAGGAGGAGAGGGAAATCTGACTATCATTAGAGCAAGGAGAATAGGAGAAATCCCTATGGTCGAGTGAATTATGTTGAGGCGATGTGTCATGAGTTGAGTGTGATGATAAGGATAACAAATGAACATGAATAGGATTGGGTGATATTACAAGATTGATCGAGGTGATCGATACTAGAGGAAGTATCAAAAGCTCTTTCATGATGGAACAATGGTATGTTGGAGGCGTAGATCTAAAGCAATGTGTCTCTGCAAATGTGCCATAGCTAGTGATGGGAAACCTACAAGACAAAAGATACCAATAGCATAAAAATGATATATAAAGCAAAAGTGTTTCTATCATGTAATGGAAAAGTGCAAAGTGTGTGTTGGGTGCAATTTGGATCGTGTGTGCCTTGGTGGGGTGATATATACAACATAATGATGATAGTATGTGCAACCATAGGAAATGTTTACCTAGGCTAGCTAGGCATTGAATGTGCATAGGTGGATGATTTTAATAGGTTTGGGCTCTATGAGTCCCTCAAGGTTGGCCAATAGTTAGGCCCTAGAACCAAACTTATGTGTGACAATGTAAGGACCCAACCAATTTGGGGTGAATGTCTCATTGTTGGCAGGGTTGACTAATGATTTGTGGTTCTCTTTGAGAACTAGGTTGTCAATCTAAAATTTATGCTGATGTACCTTACTATTATAGGCACGGTGAAGATGGTCTTGATAAACATGTGTGTGCTCTATGGCATGGATACGATTCTCGTCAAAGAGTGTTAATTGGTCCAGCCTGGCTTGACGAGCGATGTCGTCATCAATGAAGTCCTTCATAGAGATACAAAGATTAGGTATCTCAAATTCTAGGGGCATAATGGCTTTGGTGTCATAGACCAAAGAAAAGGGTGTTGCCCCAATAGGAGTGTGTATGCTTGTGCGATAAGCCCATAAGGCCAATAGTATTTGATTATGCCAATCCCAATGAGATTCTATGATCATTTTTTAAAGGATAGCACCAATAGTTTTGTTAGTAGATTTAGCTTACACGTTACCCTATGGGTAGTACGAGGTAGAGAAGCTATGGTGAATGTTGAATTTGGTGCATAGGGCATGGATAGTTTTATTTTTGAAAGTGGTGCCATTATCTGAGATGATTTGTGATGGGATCCCAAAGCGATAAATGATATGATCCATGATGAATACCACAATTTTGGCTCCCATTGTTTGAACAAGTGGGATATCTTTGACCCACATTGTAAAATATTTAGTAGTGGTGATGATACACTTATGATTACTCAAGGATGCAGGTGAGATTTTCCTAATAAGATCTAGATCCCATTACAAGAAGGGCCACATGGATTGGATGGATTGGAGTGCTTGCAAAGGTAAGTGCATGAGGTTAGCATGTTGCTAAACATTTGATGCATTGTTTGACCTATTCACAACAATCATGTTCCATTTTGGGATAATAGTAGCCCATGCATAAAATACATTTAGTGATGGCCATGCCATTGAAGTGGCCATTGCAAGTTCCATCATGGGTCTCTTGGACCATGTGTTGAGCTTCTTATATTTCAAGGCAAACTAAAAGGATACCATCATGACTACGATGGTAGATGATATCCTCTAATGATGTGTAATGGATTGCCCTTTATTTGAATGTTGAATAGTGAGCATGTGGTAGGTCATAAGGTAGAAAGCCTAATTTGATATAATCCTTTATCTGAGAAAACCAAGGATCATGTGGTTCGGTGTGGATGACATGGATGCCATCATTGTCGATGGGGGATGGAGGTGAAATAGCAGATTGTGTTAAGATATGGATAGACACATGTGTCATATTAGATAGGGGGTTTTGTGGTACCCCAAGGAAGCCATTATGTCAGCAAAATGGTTGGATGAGCAAGGATCAGCCTCGATGTCATACCACTCAAGTTGGGCAAGAAGTTGAGAGATTTGTTTATATTGCTGGAATACCGAACAATGACATTGTCAAATATCCTTGACTTGATTTATGACAAGAAGAGAATCACCAATGATTTGAAGATGTCTAATGTGCATAAAGAGCACCTGTTTCAAATTGAGGATTAGATTTTTGTAATTGGTGTTGTTATTCATGCAAGGGAAACCTAATTTGAAGGAAAATGGGAGAGGTTCCCCATTAGGTGTGAAAAATACAATTCTAGCACCCCTAATGTGAGTGCAATGGGAGCCATCAAAGAAGAGTGTTAGATCAGCTAGTACTTTGAATTCGATATATTCCTCAGCTTCAGTGATGGAAAATATGGAATCATTAGGAATCTGAATAAGGAGGGTATGATTTTTAGGCAATGGAGCCTCAGCTAGTTAGTTGGTGATGACCTATCCCTTGATGGACTTTTGAGAAATGAATTTGAGGTCAAATTTAGTAAGAAGCATAATCCATTTAGCGGTGTGAGAGTTATGATAACTCTTGTTCATCATGTAGCATAATGGATTATCATGGGCAATGACAAAGGTGGTGTGATTAAGCATGTAGTGGCGTAGTTTTTGTGTGGTAAAGATGACAGCCAGGCATAGCTTCTCCATGTAGGTATATCAGGTTTCGTAGCTGACTAGCATATGACTAATATAATAGATGGCTTGCTCATGATTGAGGGTGTTCTTCTGAGCCAATAACGTTCCAATCACAAAATATATAGTAAAAATGTATAGGAGGAATGGTAATTGTGGATGTGGTAGAGATAGAACTAGTGGTGATGTGAGGTAGGCTTTGATTGAGTCAAAGGCTTTTTGGCAGTTGGTATCCCATATGAAGGCAACCCATTTTTTATAAAATGTGGTTAAATGGTTTACATTTATCAAATAATTGGGTAATAAAATGATGGATGGATTGAATTTTTCCCTATAGATTACGTAGTTTCTTGAGATTTATGGGTGGAGGCATCTCGATGATGGCTTTGAATTTTTTGGGGTCTACCTCAATGCCTTGCTGAGAGATAATGAACCCCAAGATCTTACCTGAAGTGACACCAAAGACACACTTCTTTGGGTTGAGCTGCACATTATGTTCAAGAAGGTGATCAAAGATCTTACGAAGATCGACAAGATGTTGTGAGCATTCTTTTGATTTGGCTATGAGGTCGTCAACGTAGTCTTCCATGATTTTGTGCATGTAGTCATAGAATATGTAAGTCATGGCACGTTGGTAAGTTGCCCCAGTGTTCTTAAGGCCAAAAGGCATGACCTTGTAATATAAGGTCCCCCAAGGGGTTGTGAAAGATATTTTGTGTTGATCGGTTGGATTAATCTTGATTTGATTGTAACCAGAGAAGCCATCCATGAGGGATATCATTTCATGGACTCCAATGGAATCAACTAGTGAATCAATTTTTGGGAGGGGAAAGTTGTCCTTGGGATAAGCCTTGTTCAAATCTCTAAAATTGATGCAGATGTGAACTTCATCGAAGGGTTTGGGTACCAAAACCATATTGGATACCCATTTTGGGTAGTCAATGGGTTGGATGAACCCTACATCAAGGAGCTTTTGGAGCTCATATTTTACCATTAAAGTGACTATGGGATGCATGCATCATAATTTTTGCTTAACGGGTTTGGCATCCCCATCAAGAGTGAGGTTGTGAACTACTAGTGATGGATCGAGTCTAGGCATGTCCATGTAGGACCAAGTGCAAAAATTGATGTATTCTTTAAGTAAGGTGGTAAACAAGGTGCACTCTTCTAAGGAGAGGTTGGCAGCAAGTTTAACGATGTGGGGATTTGTGGGATCATCACCAATATCAACATCGATAGTTTCCTCCACAAGCATGTGGGAACCATCTTGAAGTTGAGTAGGGATAGGAATGAGATGGAGGTCATTGATAGCCTCAAGTAAATCAAATTCATCATCTAGGTATACATCCGTATGATTGATCCATGGAATGTGAGGTGAAGTGGATGGCGAAGGTACATTTGCAGTGCATAGGATGGGTGGTGATAGTAGGAAGTCTTATGACAATGGTGTAGGGGGAATGTGAGTGAAGTTGATAAAGTTTGGATTGGGTGCCTCGGTGTGATCCATAGGAGAGGTATACCGAAGTGGGGAGAATAAATCAACGTCGACCATGTTAACGAAAGTGGTGGAGATGGTGCTAGATGATGAGTCTGAAGATGAAGACTCGGGAGTATGTGAGCGACATGGCAAATTTAATGGTGGATGTAGCACCATGGGTGGAGAATGAGGTCGAGTTATAGAATGGTGGGTTTATCATCGACTAGGCAAATGTATGAATGAATGTGTAGGAAATGAAGGGGGAGGCAAAGAAGTTCACTCTAAGCAAGGAGTTGTGAGGGAAAGGGCAGCAAATCTATTGACTAGCTCATCAATACAATAAGCAATGATGGTGTCAAAAAATGGTGTTTCCTAGAAGAAGGTGCATGGAATGTTGATGGTAGAATGAGGAGATGGACTCTCATCTAGGATGTCAATGTCAATGTATTCTTCCAACAAGTGTGTAAGAATCGCTGGAGGATTCAGAGAGAGATATTGAATCTCATCTTCGAGCGTATGGATGGTTGTAGGGTAGTAGCCTAGCCCAAATTTATCAATGGGTAATTGAACATGAGGGTTGATAGGCATTCATAAGCCTTGTTCATAACATCCTAGTTCAAATCCATGCCAATCGAAACTACCAAAGGTAGCATAGGGTGAATTATGGGTTGGACATGTGGTCTAAGGTACCACAAAAACTAGATTATAATGGTGGGGGCACAATTGCTGGGAGTGATGAGTCTAAACCAGCGTAGACGAAGTTGGTATAATTGTCTGATGGACTGAGGAGAATGACAGTACCAATGGTTAGCACTGAGTCTAAAAGGAAACCAAAATCATGGGTATATTGGATCGTAGGAGGATGCACGTGAGCATCATGAACATTGTATTCACCTGGGCCTGAGTTCATCATAAAGATGGAAATGCAGGGTGAAGTATGAGGTGGAGATCAAGGTGGTGAATCTAAATCAGAGGATGAAGATGAGAGTTGGGAATCATGGATAGTAGTAGTAGAGGAATGGAATAGTTGTGCATCAAGGCGAGAGGCTCATTGCTCCCAATCATGATATTTGGTTATAGTGGAAGGGATTGGATGACCCACGTGTAGAAACATTTTGAGGTGGGGGAGCAGGCATAGGTGTTGTGCTATAAGAAGAGGTGAAATAACGAGGTCAAGGATGAAATAGGAGTGGGGGTGTTTGAGGCGTAGGGAGGATAGGAGGCTCTACGAAGGAGGATGGATGAGACAAAGTAGGAGATCACAAAGATGGTGGTGAAAAAGGTACAAAAATAGGAGGTGGATCTATGGAAGAAGAAGGTTGGAAGGGAGGAGGAGGCCATGAAGAAGGTGGTGAGAAGGGTACAAATGTGATATGGGGATCTATAGAAGAGGATGAAGGTATATGAGAAGAATAATGTAGGTGGACTATGCGTGTGTCCCTGATGAGAGATGCGAAGATGAGGTAGGTGTAGGAGAAGGCATAGAAGTCTCTACTTGATGATGTGAATGGATAGGGAGGACCTATGTAGAGGATGATGAAGGTCCTGGTAGGAGGTCGATGATGTTGTAAAACTTGAATGGGTCACCATCGACTAGAAAATAATGGACAAGTTTGTCATGCACATATTTGAGACAATGATGCAAGGTGGAAGGAACACATTGCATGTCTCTAATCCATGGATGTCCAAGCAAGATATTGTATTGCATCTCACCTTGAATAACATAGAATAAAATGGAGATGGTCCTAATGCCTACGTGGATAGGTAGGATGATAGAACCTACTATGGGTCGCATGGAACCATCAAAAGCATGAAGGTCGAGCGATGGCATGGTAAAGTGGGTAGGTGGAATATGCAAGTGATGAAGAGTAGTATTGGAGATGATGCTAATGGAAGAACTAGTATCAATGAGGACACGCTTGTAGGTGATGTCATTGATAGTTTCTTGGATATGGAGGGGAGGATCAACTCCCTCACCCATAAGTTTGGTAATCTCATGGTCATGGAAACTGATAGACGGTTGCATGTGGTGGGGTATGTTCCCTACGAAGTTCACAAAGGCATTTGTGTCATGAGTTTCAAGGTCAATGGATTGAAGAATGTCATTTAAAGCCTCATGATGGGGTTGAGATTGCTAGTAATAAATTAAAAATGGATAGCCTAGTGGGTGCATTGCGCAATTGATGAGTTAGGCTACCATGAATAGTGATGATATTTCATGGTAGGGGTGGTGAAGCATGCGATGTTACATGGGATTGGGAAGAAGTGAATGGTACTTGGGGTGAAGTTAATGGGTGCATCCTAGCGTGCTGGGTAATATTAGGTGTGAGTGGTGAGGTTAATCATGCCAACCACTCCACATGAGGGAGGATCATGTTAAACATTATTAATCTTGCTGAGATTGACATTGAAGATTAGATTAGGTTCCTTGGGGATTTATCCTCCCATGTGTCTGCTAGTGGGTTATGATAGATACCCAAGTTTTGATTTTGTGGTGCGAGGGGGTTTGAAACTTGGATGGTACCCCGATCAATGAGGTCCTAGACTAGGCTACGAAAGGAGTGATAAGACTCTATATCATGGTCACGTTATTGATGGTATGCATAGAAGGTCTATTCAATATACCCATGAGGCTTGGGTTGATTTAGATCAATAGGTCAAATATTGGGTTAGGTGATGTGACTCACATCATACAATCTCTAAAATAGAGTAGGCAAGGGCTCGATGAGTGGAGTCAAATTACGTTGTTAGAGTTGGGGTAAAAGACTATGAGCTTGTTGTGGTTTATATGGAAGGGCGCATTAGTCTAAAATAATTATTGTTGTGGTGGAGTAGGTCATGAGATTGATGAAGAAGCTAGAGAAGTTACTACCACTTGGTTGGTTTGTGGTGGTTTTGAGTAGGGTTGATTTGGTGCATTTTAATTGAAGCAAAAATTGGAGTTGTAAGATGGTTTCTACCTAAGCTTGATCTTGCTAGATTGGACTTTGATATCCTCGATGACCTTGGCTTGAGCAATGGCTTCATAAAATGTGTGACTTTGATGAAGTTGCAGAGGTGTAGATATGTGTTTATGACAGCTCTTGGCAAAGAGTGTGACTAGTTCAATGGATGGAAGGCTATGAGCTAGGTCATGGATGACTGATCTCCATCGAGAAACAAAATTTGTGATAGGTTCATCATCAACTTATTGCAAGGCATAGATATCAAAAAAGTTTATCTTCTTTTTGATATTGATGGAGAAATGTTCTAGAAATGAATTGGCCAACTATTCGAAGATGAATAGGCTATGGCACGAGATCATATTGTACCAATCAAGAGCTTATCCCCCAAGGGAGAGAGCAAAGGTACACAACATGAGGGGATCGTTATTGTGGAGCTGATAACACACAAAGCGGTAGTTGCTAACATGTTCACGAGGGTCCTCTTTACCTTTGTACTTATCAAACTTTAGAATATCAAAGCGATATGGGTAAGGAGGGATAGGAACTGATGGGTGGATGGGTTCATTGCATAGCTTGTTGTATGTGGGTTTTTTGGGCCCATAACCAGCCATGCGAAGATTTAGCATCTTAACTTCCTCTTGCAAGAGTTGAAGTTCAGGTGATGGAGGTGTGATGCACTATGATGAGGTAGTTGCATATTGAGAGTAGGGAGGATACTAAATTTGTTGTTCTTCCCATTGTGAAGTAGGAATGTATTGCAGGTGTTCCTATAGATTTGGTTGTTGGACAATGTAGGATGTCGATGCCAATGGAATATTCTATTATGGAGCAGACATCTACTAGGGATAGAAATATTATGGTTGTGAGATTTATGGTTATTACATATGGATCTACTATAATGGTTGCGTAGTGGGGGATGATGACCAAGAAGGAGGTATCATGAAAAATGTAGGTACTATAGATTATAGTGGAGGTAGTGGTATCTAGGTAAAGGATGATGGTGGCGGTCGAGATGATGCACCAAAAGAAGGCACCTATGTAGGACCATAGGAGCAATGAAGTGAGGATTTAGGTTGAGCATAATAGGATGGGAGATTTGTGAGATAAGATAGGTAGCATGGATCATAAGTAGAAAAGGGAATGGAAGGCAAATCCTAAAATGGAGGAGGTGGAGGAAGTCGAAAGGTGGAAGTAGATGAAGGTGGAGGATGAGTAGAATATGGTATACCATGCACTCCAAAAGAGGGGAATGTAGGTAGAGGTAATGAAAAGGAAGGAGTGTAGGTCTCAAATATGGAAGCTTGAGAGGAAGGTATGGTGAACATATCCACAAAGGTTTATGGAAATGGGATTTGTTGATGTTGTTGAGGTTGGGATTATTGTGGTTGAGAGGGAGGTTGTGATATGGCATTGAAATATTGGAAAAAGGATTATTGGGAAGAAGGTTGTTGTGATGCTTGAGAAGCATACTGATGTGATGATGTGGGTAGGTTATATTGTCGCTACAATGAGGATTTTTGCAGAGGGAATTATGATGAGGGCACCTAAGTGCTTGGGGTGGAATATGAGGGATATGAGATCATTCCTATGATAGGGGTAGATGATGCAACCTTGGGGTGAGGATGATTGAGTAAGGAAGAGTCATTCTCGAAAAGGGAATGAGATAGATCCTAAAAGAAAGGATGTGCAAAGGTAGGTGAGGTAGGTGGAGTTTCCTCATCGATAGTGAAGAAGGGAGGTGGGTTTCTCAGAGTAGTATAGATGATGTGGTCACAAAACATGGAAGGTGGATTAGGTGGGGTTGAGCGGGGAAGAAGTGGATGATCTTCAGCTAGATGAGGTGGCAAGCATGTTGCTTAAGATAGAAGTCTTGCCATGAGATATAGTGCATATGTGAGGTGACTCAGAACTTATAAGGAGGTCAGGTGTGAGCATGGATGCTTCCCTTATGAAGAGAATGGGAGGAGTAGACTGATTGGAGGTGGCACAAGAAGCCTCCTCCTCAAGATGCACTTGCTCATGCACTTGGCTATGAGTGATAATAGGCATGGTGTTGTGTAGTGCAATTAGGTGCTCAAACTATTCAAAAATGTAAATCTGAAGTTGTGGGTGTGTTTTGTGTAATATTTTGGGCAATCCTATGAAATTTGGAAAGTTTATGTATCCTAGAATAAAGTTCACATGCCGTTATGCGAACCTAGACTAACAAAAATCTGGTTCGCACAGTGCTATGTGAACTAGACCCAGATAGTGAATCTGATAGAAAATTGAAAGTGATAGGCTATAGAAAACTAGTAGATGGGCTGCTAATAGGTGAATGTGCTGAAACCAATTTTGTGAGCATGCAAACAAAGTGTAACTAGAATCAATGCTAAATATAGAAAAATAAATGTTTATTTTTGTGTGTTTTGATGTTGATTTATGCTTCTATAAAATATCATGAGAAGTGGGGTGAAACTCTAGAAATAATAGGAGTGTCATCGGCATAGAACCTCCTACAACACCCAAGGGTGCACAAAATAGAACGGTGTCTCAACAAGCAAGTGGCGACCTAAATGGAAAGGTGTAGTAAAATGATAACCAAATGGGGGGAAATCAAAATGCACAAATGAGTCCAGAAAGCTCTCATGAGAAGAGGTAGCACTGTCTAAGACCTGCTATTGGCCCAATCGGGCGATCGCTTCACTCTCGGGGGAGCTTAGTCATGAATAACAGTTGTCTATTCACTAATTATGTGAGCCTTATGAACAAAGGTATATAATCCTATCCTACTTTGAAGATCCATTTCGATGATGGATTTTGAAAAAACTAGTCTCAAGAGTAGGGGATTTTTTGGTGATGAAGTCCATAAAACCACTCCTGGGGGCTACTATGGTGTCTAGGGGGTGATATGGTGGAAGGAGATGAATTCCAACGTCACCAGTCTTGAGTGATAGATTGGGGATGAAGTCCAATATCACCACTATGTATGCCATGTGAGTGTGTGATGGTGTGTTTGCTATCATTGAGGTGAAAGTAAAAACAACTAACTAGATGCCTTTTTAGAAATGAAATTAACCCTAGATGTGTTTTTGAAATGAAACTAGATCTAAATGCCTTTTTGAAAAAAAAAATCAATCTTAGATGTCTTTTCAAAAATGAAAACCTACTCTATGGAATACAAAAGCAAGCAAAACTAAAGTGCATCAAAAGAAATTTGACAATTTATCTATGTGTGTTAGAAAGAAATTAAAACCCTAATTTAAATGCTTGAAAGGGAAAATGCAATTTACCTAGGGGATTTGGAAAGAAATAGGAAATTTCTAATCTAAGTGACGTAAAGAAATTGAAACCCTAATTTGAATGCTTGAAAGGGAAAATGCAATTTACCCAAGGGGATTTGGAAAGAAATGGGAAATTTCTAATCTAAGTGATGTAAAGAAATTGAAACCCTAATTTAAATGCTTGAAAAGAGAAAATGCAATTTACCCAAGGGGATTTGGAAAGAAATAGGAAATTTCTAATCTAAGTGACGTAAAGAAATTGAAACCCTAATTTGAATGCTTGAAAGAGAAAATGCAATTTACCTAGGGGATTTGGAAAGAAATAGGAAATTTCTATTCTAAATGTTTTTTGAAAAGAGATGTAAATGACATGAAAGAAATTTGAAAATCCTATGCTAAATGCTTTTTGAAAAGAGATGTAAATGACACGAAAGAAATTTGAAAATCCTATGCTAAATGCTTTTTGAAAAGAGATGTAAATGACACAAAAGAAATTTGAAAATCCTATGCTAAATGCTTTTTGAAAAGAGATGTAAATGACATAAAAGAATCTTATGCTAAATGCTTTTTGAAAAGAGATGTAAATGACATGAAAGAATTCTATGCTAAATGCTTTTTGAAAAGAGATGTAAATGACATGAAAAAAATTTGAAAATCCTATGCTAAATGCTTTTTGAAAAGAGATGTAAATGACATGAAAGAAATTTGAAAATCCTATGCTAAATGCTTTTTGAAAAGAGATGTAAATGACATGAAAGAAATTTGAAAATCCTATGCTAAATGCTTTAAAAAGAAATTGAAAATTCTTAATCTAAGTGTGATTTGGAAAGAGATTGAAAATCTTAAGCTAAATGTGATTTGAAAAGGGATTGAAAGTCCTATCTAGTGCATTAAAGGACAATTTGAAAGTGCTTTTAAAGGCTTGAAATAAATGACAATGTACTCTAATGAATTGAAAAAGGAATGTAACTTTAATCTAAAGGACATAAAAGAGATTTGAAATGATTCAACTAAACTAATTTTGAAATGATTGAAAACCCTAATTTATGTGCTTTTGAAAAGGAAATTTGCCAAAATGACTTGATGCATTTGAGAGGGAAATTTCTTCACAAAGGAATGATGAAAAAGTATGGTCCTGAGAGAAATACCTGACTCCTATGGTGTCAGATGGACTTCTTGCTATCTCTATTGTAGACCTCTGCAATTTCAGGTTGTTCTAAAGTAGTTTGGTAGAGTTCGCATGTTGGGGTGCGAACTAGACTGTTGGTTCATAGGGTGGGGTGCGAACTAGGTTTGGAGACCTCAAACCTTGAATTTGAAGGCTTGAGGTGTATTTCAGGGCTTTTCTAGGCTCTATTTTGTATTCATAGTACCTAAAATAGAAAAATGGAGCCATAGAATGTGTTAGATTAGCTAGAAAACTATTCTAAAACAAGTTTTGTGGGGGTCCCACCGGGTGTGCCAGAATGTAACATGTGAAATATCCCCAATTCTAAAACTAATAGAATATATGCAAAAGTGTTATGTTACTATTGAATTAGCAAGAGTGTTACAATATAGTCTCCTTAGAGATAAGTGTTTATTTCTCTTTTAATACAAATGTAGGTGAACTTGTGGGGTCTTTTTGATGCCCTCAATGTAGGTGGGCTTTTGTGTGTATGTGCCATCGGTAGTCTGCTTGAAGATATCCTTTATACCTGCTCTAGGCCTGACAAAAAGGATTAAGTTCTTTGGGGGCCCCCCCTTGGCCAAACCCCTTATTTAAAAAAAAAAAAAAAAAAAAAAAAAAAAAAAAAAAAAAAAAAAAAAAAAAAAAAATTAAAAAAAAAAAAAAAAAAAAAAAAAAACCTGATTTGATGTTATAGGTGTGTTGTAGAGTTGGTTCACATGGCGACATGTGAATTGGATCTTGGGTTCACATGGTAGGAGGTAAACTAAACTATTGTTGACTTTTGTTGTAAACTTGCTATTCAAATAGGTTCTAGGTAGTGTCTATTGTTGTTTATCGGGTGCAAAATTATCAAAAAGGGTTCTGGTACAATTTTGGTAGAGTCTAGGTATGTTGACCAAAAGGAGAGAGAGATTAATGAAGGAAATGGTCCTCTATTTATAGAGGAAACCAAGGTCAAGGGGGTAGTTAGGTGTACTAGACCCTAGATTCAAGTCCTATCATGGTCAAGTTAGGGTTTGTGAAGTGGCATGCCTAGTCATCCTTTCATGTGCCCTAAGGAAAATATCCTAGGTGCACACATGTGTGAGCTAGGATTAGGGTTAACTCTGGTTAGTTAGTCCCTAGGTTAGGTGAGGGTTGAGTTAGGTATCCTAGAAAATATCCTAACTAATTTGGGATGCACACATGTGTGAGGGGATGATTAGGGTTAATTTGACTCTTAACCCTAATTAATCCTAATTAAGTGATAAAGTGCACTTTAAGTGGAAAGTCACTTGCAAATTAGAATCCTAATTAGCATAATTAGGGTTTTTGTAGGGAATGGTCCCATGGGGGCCCTAATTAGGTGTAGGAAAGGGCTTAGGTGGCCTTAAGGGGCTTTTAGGTAGCCCTCCTATGACTAGAATGCATTTTGGATGTATTTTGTATAGTTTTTGTAGGTTTTTCACCTACGGATGACTATAATGATCTACAATGGCCTACGATGGCCTACGAATGCCTAGAAATACCTATGAAAGCCTAAAAGTATCTACATAGGTCTGCAAGTGTCTACGGGCGAGCATGTGTGACTTTTAGGTGTCTACACAAACCTCATCAAAAGTTCAAAATTATCACAAAGTGGCATCGAAAGTACTTAAAAAGTTATTAGATTTCTTTAGTTTTGGTGCCTAAAGTTAGAATATTTTTTTGTAAATTCTTCATCCAATGAGTGATTCACCCTTTTAGAAATATTTATCTTTTTTAAAACTAATAACCTAAAAAATAAAAATAAAAAATCTAAATCTTACTAAAGGAGTGATTTTCTTGGCATCAAAGAATGAATCAATTTGAGTGATTCACTTTGACTTTTTTTATCAATAAATTTTGTCTTTTGGAAGCAATTTGATTCATTTGGTAGAGTGATTCACTCTTGACCAAATTTTACATTTTTAACCCTAACATTCTATTTGTATACGTACATACATACGAGTATCTGGGATTATAAAAGCAATTTGATTCATTTGGTAGAGTGATTCACTCTTGACCAAATTTTACATTTTTAACCCTAACATTCTATTTGTATACGTACATACATATGAATATCTGGGATTATGAATATGTGCTCTAATAAACAATAATTAGGGAAAAAATTATCTAATTGAATTGATATTATTTCAACAATATAATGCCAAAGGGAAAAGAAGCAAATTATTATGTTTGTACAAATGGACAACAAGTCAAACATTTATCCAACTCTAAGTATGATTCCATTAAAAGAAAGGTGTAGTGAATTCTCACTACACTTGAAAGTTGCACTATTTTGGTGGTAGGAAGCAGAGGATGAAGCGATAAACAAGTACAGATGAAATTTTTAATCAAACAAGTTCTAAGAATTGGAAGACAAAAGTTCCAAAAGGTGCAAGAAAACTAAGTGTTTGAAAGTTGAAGTTTATAAAATTCTAACTAAAGACCAAATTAAAAAGTACAAACATATAAAGTTTTTATTTCAAATTATGAGAAAAGTTTCAAGGTTGAAAGATGGTAAAATCTTCAAAATCAAATGGTAATAAAAGATCCAAAGACTAAAAACACTTATGCTCTAAAAAGGGGCTGATGCATACAATATTCTAAGGAGTATGGTCCTTTTCTACAATGGATCACAACACATATTTCTGAAGGGATAGCAACATCATAAAAAACAACCCCAAATCTAAAGTATTAAGAGAAATATTCCTCTACACTTAGACTATGGGAATCCTCAAAAGGAGTAGATGTTAATGATGGTGGTAGCTATTCATTCAAATACTCATAACCATTTGATAATTATAATTCCAGATCCCAAGACCTCATAGAAACCAACTTAAACAAAGATATGATCCAACACTAGTAGCAACAGTCATCTTGAAATCTCTACATGAGTTTTGGAGGGAAAACCTCATTTTTATAATCTATAAATAGTGGTAGTTTTAACATTGTAGAGGATTGGCAAGTTTGTATAAGCTTTTCCTTAATTTTCCCTTATATAGCGGTACTCAAATTTTTTAGAGGTCTTACAGGTAACTTGAACCCTCATTCCTAGCATAATCTTTGTTATACTTTTGCATGCATATATATTGGAGGCCTACATGTCTACTTTGAGTCCATCTATGGATCTCAGGAACTGATCCACATCTTTTGTGTGTGTGTGTGTGCTTACATTTATGTATTTTAATGCTTATATAATTTGAGGAGATGAAGTGTTCATGCTAGCACATTATGATAAGAGTTATTGTGCAAGGGGGTCTTATTTGATATTTGGTGCATTTACAACTTTTTAGCTTAGATTTCTTCCTTTTTGCTATATTTTTTTCTTTCTCTTACCCTTTCCTCCCCAAGTTGGTAGAGTAGGAAGTATGCACGTAAGATTACATCTTATAAAGGATTTGGTCTTTGTTAAAATCCTAGAGGTCCTTGACAAAGTTGAACCCCATGCTCTTAGGACAAGCCCTACCATGTTGCTTTGCATAAGTCCTGATAGCCAAAACCACCTGGTCCACACAATACCTCATGACTAATACAATCACAGAGGACAATAATTTAATGGTATATTTAGTGGAACCCCATTGATTTATCTTTAGTCCCACAATATAGAATAAGTTAGGCTTATACTTGCTAAGGGTCTCTACATATTTATGCTCGTTGAAGTGCAAACTCACATGGTGATTCCACTCAAAAAACCATCCAAAAGAAGCCACTATGAAGGACACCATATTGAGGTTTCAATGAAGGCCCTAGTCTATCTACTCTCAAAGCACATGTATTCACCTGGAAACTCCACTCAAACCAAAGGATCCAAAGGACTATTAGAAGACCACCACCAAATCTACATGCCAATGCATGGATACTTCCTTATGATTTTTTTAGCATAGAGCAAAATAATTCCCTTATAGCCTCTAGTGCCACCAGATTTATGAGATGACATTCAAACATTCGCACTTCTATCTTTTCCATATTACACTAGTGAAGGAGTGTCAACCCCATGGGAACATCTATAAGACATGGTCTACTTATACCAATTACATAATATTACAAAGTAGAATGTGTCTTTGAGGTTGCTCGTGACATCATTCATAGGAAAAGCTCATGAGGAATGACTTCGTTTCTCCACACTCAATTGCTGAATGGGATCATCTTGTAGCACCCTAAAATTTGTGCAGTCAAATTGGAATAATTACATTCACCTTAGTAAATAAATTTAAATTCAAATTTAACCTCCCAAACCGCCCGTTAACCGTCGAGAAACCCGTTTCCCCTTTTTTCGTGCCATTTTTAGAGGTTGTTTTGACCGTTGGACGATATCGTCGCCGATCAGACGATATCGCCCCAGATTTGACGATTTCGTCTGGACTAGAACGTCCAGACGATTTTGTCGCAAAACTGAATTTGCATAGTTGGAATCCGTTCCAACGGGTCTCCAATCCGGGCAGAAGCGTGTCTGCGCCGTTGGGACCCCTCCCCGTTGGAGATCTCCCAAATTGGGAAGATCTCCAACCTCCCAACAACTCTCCCTATGCCTATTTAAACTCTAGGACATTCCCTCCCCAACCCCTGGCTGAATTTTATCCGCAAGTTGAATCCCTCTGCACTAAAACACCTTAATCTTATTTTTGCACTAGTCCTATAGCAGTTTTTATGCGGGTACACCATTGATTTTCAACCGGAGCCAGCACCCATCGTCGTCGACGAACCTGTCAAGATCGGAGGCGATCCTGTCAAATTCGAGACGATTTCGTACTGATGCGAGACGATCTCGATTGCAGTCCACATCGAGGCAATCAGTGCCTGGAGTTTGCTTTTCTTAACTTTGCCTCAGTTATTTTGTTTTACAAATTAGATAATCTATTTAGTTTTTATCCTATTTTGCATCTGGAGTTCACCCATCTAGTCTAGATTGCATGTTAAGCTCACAATCTGCCATTAAAGTACAACAATTTACTTTTATTTCTATTTTTAAACTTTGTTCAGTATTCAGTTTATTATTTGGCATATTTTGCCTCTGTTTGCACAGTAGGAGTTCTTGCATTTTGCATCTATTCTCTGTTTTGCAGGTTTCTGACGAATTCGTCTGACGAATTCGTCAGATCTCAGACGATCTCGTCTGATTGCAGGCGATTCTGTAGAATTCCAGACGATCCAGACTGCATCAACCGCCAGAATCTTCTTCAGACATCCGGATCAGGTATTCCCCATTTTCCTCCTGTAAATTCTCTATTTTCTGCTTTCAAAATCTATTTTATGTATTCATTGAAAGTTGCATTTTCATATAGATTAAGTTAGATTCATTCGGCCAAACCTAGGATGAATGCTTAAAGGATAAAACGAACTCATCTAAACACATTCCAAAACCTAGGCGTGGAAAGCTGCCGCCAAATGTTTCCTGGTGAACCCACCATCCGTCGAAAAATCACCAAAACACACCTCCCTTGAGAGGCGGGACCTTCGTGAAGTCCTCTCGTCCGAGGTACCGCACCATCCTTTTCCCATCCTCCTTTCGGGCGCGGATCCAATAGCCTGAAGGTAGGGATGCGAAAAATTTGGAGCGATACATTTTGGTGAACCCGACGTGAATGCATCATAACCTTTTGAAAACCAAAAACAAAAACAAACAAAAAATTAGAACAACTAAAACTTAGATGCATTTTAAAACATTTAAGGTTCAAAATCATGTTTAGATGGTAGCTCCTAAAAAGAGGTTAGCGGTTACTATAAACGTAGAAAACCAATTGGCAGCTATAGAAGTTAATTTTGTCCTTAATATCCCTGAAACAAGTAGAAATCAATCCTTGTGGAACGAACTTGATAGGAGACTTAGGCTTATTTCATCTAGGTCCACACAACTTAAACAGATTAAGAGGCTAGTCTTGGATAGAATCCTGGATCCTCACCAATTAGTTTTCTATCATGAACTTCAGAGAGCTTGCCATAGATGGCTAGCCTATAGGAGAGCTTTAGTATCTTCAGAATTATTCAACTTCGAAGAATACCTCGAGAACGCAGACATTGTACACCGATTCCTAGGCCTTGTAGAAGACCAAGAGGTTGTTCTTACAGATAGGGAAAGATGGAATAGAGTTCCGCGTGCTATGCTATATCGAGAGTATTGCCATGAGATTTACTTTTATCAACCAGCATCTGAAACAGACAATATCACCATAGCCCTTTTCATCAAATTCTTAAAAGAAAACTTTCAATTTGAAGAAGAACATTTCATGACTCCTGAACAACTTGAACCTATTAATGATATTCATAAGTTATTCATAGAAGATTAGTTCATTTACTTTCAGTTTTATTATTATTGCGTGCATTTATTGTTTCATTTGTTGTCTTTATTATATTGTTTCAAAGAAAAACTAAAAAAGAAAAAAAATCAAAAACAACATAGTAAAAACTTAAACATTTCATTTCAAATATTGCATTAGGTATATATAAATATATACCTTTTAATTTGTTGCATATATATATATATATATATATATATATATATATATTTGCTGAAATCAAAACTTAGCACCATGACTAGACTTAGGAATGGTAAAGAAACTTTAGGGGAAGGAGAAGATTGGTTGCAAGATACAACTGAAAACCCAAATGTCCTTCTTGGAGATACAAATCCGGAAGGAGAAACTCTAGGTCAATCAGATGAAGACTTAGGTGAAGATAAGGAACAAGAAGGAAATGTTAAAGAGAATGAATCCTCATCCCCTAGAATAGCTCCCAATGGAGCCATCGCTTTTGACAACGTAGAACATTTTCAAAAATTTCTCAATCAGAATATCGACATCCTTAATGTAGCAATCCGTATTGATAGAGGGGAAGTTAGTGACGCTCAAGTAGCTATAGAACGGGCGCTTGATATACACACTAATCCTTTATCTTTTGTTGATCAAGAGAGTGATAAGGGTGGACCATCCAATACGGATATGGTCACTATAGCCCAAGCCATGTCAAAACAACAGGTTACCCAACCTCCTAAGGAACCTGTTACTCAACCTAAAACCACTCCTGCACAAAAGAAAATTCCCTTCACTACTTTGTTCCGCCAAACTATTGAGCAAAATGCTTTAAATAAACAGAAATCTAAAACAAAGCCAAATACAAATTTTCAACAATCTGGAACACAACATAATCCAACTTCAAAATTCCTCCATAACATTTTTCCTACTAATGTTTTACACAATAGTAACATGGCATCTAATCTACATGTTCCTCCATCCTATGCTCATAAAACTCATGTCAATGCCCTACCGAATCAATATGGGGGGCAAACTAGTAATCTGGAAGCTATGGTGAAACAATTGGCTTCACGTATGGACCGAGATAGATCCCTACCGTCCCTCGTACAATTATCGAGAGATTTGTAGCCAACCATTGGATCCCATAGTGGTAGCTCAACCATACCCTAAACATTTTCCCATGCCCGTCCTGCCTATATATAAAGGAACCGAAGATCCCATAGAACATCTTCGCATGTTTAGGATAGCATGTCACGACATTTCGCATGACGACTTGCTATTACTAAAAATGTTCCCCAAAAGTTTAGGTGGAATGGCATTAGAGTGGTACTATCAATTGCCCACTCACTCCTTAAGAAACTTTGAAGAAACAGCTGAATCATTTGTTCATCAATTTAGTGCCTACATCGAGAGACATGTAACTATTAAAGACCTATACAATTTAAAACAAGATAAAGATGAATGTTTTGCTGATTTCTTGGCTAGATGGAGACAATTGACAGGAAAACTACACTTTGTGCTACCCTATAGGGAAATGCTAGACATTTTCATCAATAATTTACAAGAACAACTTTCTTATGAGCTATCAACAGCTACTTTAACTACCTTCGATCAAGCTATAGACTTAGCTCGAAGAGTAGAAGATGCCCTCATTAGGAGAAGCCAACTTAGGAAGAAGGATGATGAGAAAACATCTAGAAATCAATATAAAAACAAACAGGTTGTTGGTGATGGAGTCACTGACAGCAGAAATGTTGCTAATGTCAATGCAACAAAGACAACAGAAAAATTCATATTGAAACCCCTTGACAAGCCTCCTCGAGAATTCACTAGATTAAACCAACCCTTGTCAACCATTTTACCTCAATTGCTTGAAAGAGGTTTAATCTAATTACCGACTATCCGGGAACCCGACCCAAGTATACCCGGATATAGAGCTGATTTGCACTGTGACTTTCATAGAGGACCTGGACATTCTACCAACGCTTGTAAGAGATTGAAACATAAAATACAAGATTTGATTGACAATAATGAAATGGAAGTGCAAGCCTTCCAACCCAGACAAAACCCTCCTAATAATGCCCAAAATACTGTTCCCCAAAATCAAAATCAGAATGCCAATCAAACTTTAGACATATTTCAACACCCTTTACCAAGACATGGTAAAGAGGTAGCCAATCAAATCGAACATCATAATGTTCCCCCTCCTACTCGATATGTAGGAACCATTAGCGGACAATTACCTATTCAGGATTCTCAAAAATTTGACACAACCTTATCCCCTGGTTACAACCAGGCCCTTACATAATTTTCAAACTTCTGATTCTAGTGATATAGAATCAGATAGTGAAAGTGAAGTAGACACTATTCAATCGAATAGTTCTAAAAATGAATCAGATCCTATTCAACTTCGTCACGAGATGCTAATGTTCCAGAAGAACCATTTCCTAGAAGAGTCACTACTCGACCTTCTTCTAATGTAGTCCTTCCCTATGAACAAGCCATAAATTCTCAACCGAGACCGTTTCAACGTCGTCACTATAACATTGTAGGTACCATCGGAGTCGTTACTCGACAACAAGCTCAAAACTCCCAACAAGAACCAAACCAGAACGATGGATCAGCTCCATTCATTTTGAAAAACCCAAATAAAGGGAATCATGCTCCTATTGTTCAACCTAAACCCCCTTACAACATTAATGAACAATTGTCTAATACCACGGCCAGAATTTCCCTCTTGGATTTATTAAGATCCTCTCCCACACATAGGGATGAGTTGATGCTTACATTGAGCCAAATGATGGTACCTCAAAACATTCAACCTGAAGCTATGGCCAATACTATCATCACTCGAGAGATTGATTGTATTGACTTTCGGGATAAAGATATCCCACAACACAGTTTACACAAGGATAATCCCTTGTACATTACTGCTCTAATTGGAGATGTAGTTGTCAAACGAGTCCTGATTGATAATGGCTCATCTCTAAACATTTGCACCTTTGACTTCTACCAACGATTTGGTTTTAGAAGTGATGAAATGAAGAAAATTGATATGATTATCAAAGCTTTTAATGACGAAACACAAGAAACGTGTGGAGTCATTACCCTCCCATTGCAAGTTGGCCCTAGAACCCTAGAAACAACCGTGTTTATTGTACATTGCCCAGCATCGTACAATATACTTTTGGGTCACCCTTGGATTAACGCCATGCGAGCAGTCCCATCAACTTTACACCAATGTGTAAAATTTGAGTTTAAAAATCGAGTTGGTCACTATTCATGGTGACCCTAGACCTTTTGATATGTGTGCTTTGGCGAGAACCCGTTGGAGTGCAATTTTGCCTCGCTCTGTCATCCACACATTCTAGTTCTTCTTTTTCATCTAAAACTCGTGAAACATAAACCCATAACTTCATCTATTCCTCCTCCATTAACTTCATCTTCCTATATAGACCAACAACCTTCTAAACAAATTTTAGAATCTCAAAAGGATCTCAAATCTACAACTAATCCTTCAACTATTATTCCTATAAATTCAAAACCTTTAGACACATCCATCATACCTTCCACACCTCAAGACATAAGTAATAAACCTTCTACATCTTATGCCCTTTCTGATGAACTTTTACCAGATTCATCTACAACCTTAATATCAGAAAAAATGAATGCTTTCATGCAAGATTCAAACCTTTTAAATAAATTACCGCCCTCTCCTCGTACTTTGGGCCTCCCACAACCTATGGGAAGTACTTACCAAGTCGGGAGTTGTGCCTTCATTTATAAAGGATATGACTGGGGAAGAATCCCTCGGAATATCAAAACTCATCATGAGGGATATGCTCGGTGTTATTTTACCAATGATTATATTAAAGCTAAACCCATGATGCTTAAAATGGGATATAAAGGGAAAGGCTTAGGACCTTTCCAAAATGGCATGAAAGAGCCTTTCGAGGTAGAACCGTGGCCTGCCCGTTGTGGTGTGGGCCTATTTCCTAGTAAGGGACAACCCTTTCCTTTTGAGGATGATGATCACCTCATATGCTATCAAGATTATTTGGATAGGCATGTTGATTTGCCTCTTAAAAATCAGTCATTTTCATGCAACATGCTATCCATAGCCTACCCTGAAATGATTGTTGACCCCGATGAAGAATTGGAAGGAGATATCTTCCATGATGTCTCTGTTGAAGAGATGTTGCACAATGGATTCTATTTTGATGGTTCTATACCAACCATAGCTCAGCTTGAGACCACTAATCCTCAAGATGACTTATCTAAATTAACTTTACAAGAATTACAAGAGTTGGGTGTTTCACCCGCCCCACCTAATTTTGAAAGAGATCTACACATGGAGGTAGAAAATGTCATTAAAATTAATATTGGAACTGAGGACAATCCTCACATAATCAATATTGGAGCAGAACTAAGTCAAGACAAACAAGAACAATACATTGCATTCCTTAAAGAGTACGAAGATGTCTTCGCTTGGACATATGAAGATATGCCGAGGTCTAGACCCTTCCGTAGTCATGCATCATCTAGTGGTCCATCCGGATGCTAAACCGGTTAAACAAAAACTCGAGAAAAATGCATCCCAAAGTGGCTCTGCTAGTCAAAGGGGAATTAGAAAAACTCCTGAATGTTATCTTCATACAAGCTATTGATTATGCTGAATGGATCTCAAATGTAGTTCCAGTCACTAAGAAAGAAGCTACCAAAGTTAGGGTTTGCACCGATTTTAGAGATATTAACGTTGCATGCCCTAAAGATGACTTTCCTCTTCCAAATATGGATCAAATCATTGACTTTACTGTCGGAAGTGGGATGATGTCCTTAATGGACGGATTCTCCGGTTATAATCAGATTAGGATAGCTCCTGAAGACCAGGCTAAAACAGCCTTTATTACCCCCTGGGGTACCTTTTTCTGGAAAGTGATGCCATTTGGCTTAAAGAACGCCGGTGCAACTTATCAACGGGCTATGACCTACATTTTTCATGATATGATGCATGATATCTTACATGATTATGTAGATGATATTATAGCTCGCTCTCTTATTGAAAATAATCATTTAGATGATTTAAGAAAAGTTTTTAATCGATTACGAGAATATCTCATTCGATTAAATCCAGAAAAATGCATATTCGGAGTTAAATCCGGCAAACTATTAGGGGTTTTAGTTTCTTTACGTGGTATCGAAATTGACCCTCTCAAAATTGCGGCTATCACAGATATGCCCGCCCCCACTAATATATCTGAACTACGAAGTTTACAAGGTAAACTTCAAGCTATCCGTCGCTTCATTGATAAGCTGGCGGACAAAACTGGTCCCTTTCTTAAGCTCCTTAAGAAGGACGTCCCCTTTAATTGGGACACAGAATGTAGAGAAGCTTTTGAACTTCTCAAACAATACCTCCTTAACCCTTCGGTGCTTTCACCGCCTAAATCTGATCGCCCATTTCTTCTATATATTTTTGCTTCAGATTCTGCCTTAGGAGCTATGTTAGCTCAACTTGATGATGAAAAGCGAGAACGTGCTAATTATTACATTAGCCGAACTTTCGTCAGTTATGAAACCCGCTATACAGCGTTAGAGAAGTTATGTCTAGCAGTCGTGTTTGCTACGCAAAAATTACGACATTACATGCTTAGCCAAAAAACGTATGTCATTGCCAAATATGATCCTTTAAGATATCTTATGAGTCGCCCTTATTTATCGGGTCGCACAGCCAAGTGGGTTCTTGCTCTAAGCGAGTTTGATCTCACATTCATAGGACAAAAGTCTGTTAAGGGTCAAATCATAGCAGATCAATTAGCTGCTGCACCCTTAGAGTCTACTCATCCTCTCATCATCGAGTTTCCTGATGAATGCCTTCAATTAGAGGCAGACCATCCTGAACAATGGTCCTTATACTTTGATGGAGCCCGATGTATGAGTGGGGCTGGTGCGGGTATTATTTTAATATCTCCGCAAAAACATCTTATTCCTCTGTCCTTCAAACTGACCTTTGCTTGCACCAACAATATCTGCTGAGTATGAAGCTCTAATCCTTGGATTACGAGCTGCTTTAGCGCTAAAAATTAAAAACCTCTTAGTTTTTGGGGATTCCCAATTGGTTATAAACCAAATTAATGAAGTTTATCAGACCAGAGATGATAAAATTCGCCCATATAAGGCCTATGTTTTACAACTAATGTCCTTGTTTGATCAAGTTACTTTGGAAGCCATTCCTCGAACTAGCAACCGTGCAGTCGACGCCATGGCCGCCGCTGCATCCCTCTTGCCCTTGGAGTTAGACGACGAATATGCGACTATCATTATTCATCGACTCCAGGAACCCGCCTCAAATAAGTCATGCTTAGAGCCTTTGGATGTGTTTCTAATCAATGAAACTACTCCTGAACCTTGGTATACAGACATATTTGATTTCCTCCAAAATGGGACTTTCCCTACTAATTCTAATAGAAACCAGCGTCGGTTATTACGTCGACGAGCAAGTCGATTTGTAATAATTGGCAATACTTTGTATAGGAGATCTTTTGAAGGTATCCTATTAAGATGTTTAAATTCGAGATGAGTCTAAATCAGCCTTGAGTGAAGCCCACGATGGATCTTGTGGAGGACACTTTAGTGGTAGTGTCATTGCTAAAAAGCTCCTTCGGATAGGATACTTTTGGCCTACCATGGAAACGGATGCACATGAGTATGTGCGCCATTGCGACAAGTGTCAAAAACATGCTGACCTTGTCCATGCGCCTGCACAAGAGCTACAGGCTATTTCGTCCCCTTGGCCCTTTTCTAAATGGGGCTTGGATATTATTGGTAAAATCAATCCTGTGTCTTCTGATGGGCACAAGTTCATCATAACCGCCACTGAGTATTTCACGAAGTGGGTTGAAGCTATGCCTTTAGCTTCTTGCACTGGTTCACAGGTCTCTAAATTCATTTTTAATCAAATCATTTGCAGGTTCGGAATTCCTGCGAATCTCATCTCTGACAATGGAACTCCTTTTAAAAATAAAGATGTTAAGAAATTATGCCAAAAATACAAGATTCAACACCGTTGGTCTACTCCCTATTATCCTCAGGGTAATGGTCAAGCAGAAGCTTCTAACAAAACTTTAATCAAAATTCTCAAAATATTGGTCAATAAAGCGGCCGTGGTCGGCATATTCGATTATATCCGGCCTTGTGGGCTTATCGAACTAGTGTTCGGACCCCCACGGGCACTTCACCATTTGTTTTGGTATATGGTGCGAAGAAGGTTTTCCATTTGAATTGGAAGTTCCTTCTTTGTCTCTGCTACTTCAAGATACTGAAGTAGGAGATGAATATCGTCTTTGGTAGACTCAGTCAGCTGGAACTCCTAGATGAAAAATGCATCAATGCTTTGGAGCATCTCCGTGCATACCAAAACAAGCTTAAAAGAGCATATGCTAAGAAAGTTCGTCATCGATCCTTTGAGATTGGCGACCTTGTTCTGAAAGAAAATAAAAAAATACAAATGCAACCAAAGAACTTAAAGGTAAATTTGAGCCCAACTGGCTCGGACCATACATCATTACTTGCAAAATTTGAATCAGGAGCATATAAATTATCTACCTTAGATGGTAAAGAACTTAAAGAACCCATGAATATTTTACATCTCAAACGTTACTATGCATAAATTTGGTCATTTCATCCATGTATATATTTGTTCAAAGTTACTCTCTTATATTTCTTTCAATTTATAAAAAAAAAAATTCAAAAACATCAAAAACATTTATAATCATCCAAAACTCTTCAAAAAACTATCTATTGTATTTATTTAAAGCACCAGTTAAGTTCCTTTTGCTCAAAAACAAAAATCTAAATAAAAATCTAAAAACAGCTATATGCTTGACTCTTTCGAAACCAAAACAATATACAGAAGAAAGAGAGAGTCAACATTCTCCCAACTTCTAAAAAAATCATGTATATATATTTTCTTACAATTATTGCGGTTATATGTTTCAACTTATTTTGGATACAATTAGCATTTATTTGGCATCCCTCACTTGCACACTCACAAAAAAATAAATATCTTGCTTTTATCTGGCATGATTACTAATCTCTCTTATATCAAAGTTCACAAAATTCAAATTAAATAAAGTTTGAGCATAGAGAATTGATCTTGTTATTTACTTAAACCAAGCACATCTTTTCACAATAAAATGATTATATTTGTAATTTCCATGTTTTGCTACATAGTAGAACTGATTTCTTGGGTGAAAAGTTTCCCCTGCTATCCTATCATGCACATGGTCTAGAATCTTTGAGAATTGGCAAAAGGACAAGCTCACCCCTACCCAGAATAAAAATCCCTTGCTCTACAGCTAATCTGAGCAAGTATCCCTAGCACAGAAAAAAAAAAAAAAAGTTCAAGAAAGAAAAAAGAGAAAAGAAAAATGTTATTTCAGCAATATTCCAAGCATTATCAAGCAAAAGAAATACAAAAGAAAAAGAAACAAAGTTCAAAAGAAAGCAAGAAAGCAATAAAATCCCTTTCCCTACCCTTTGAAAAGAAAAGAAGGGTTGATGAGCTTGAATCCCTGGAATTCTCAATTATTCGAAAAGCTGTGAGGTAAGCCCCATAACAGGTGGTTTGTGCCCAACCTGCTTGGCCTTGGGTAACTCCTAGCGTGGCGATATGTCTGTCACATTAGCGACCTTCTTTTGTACAGACCTATGTCTGCTTATGGATTAGCTAGCTCTTGATAATCCAACCTACATAGTAGTCTAATATGGTTATATGCATCTACATCATGGTTAATGAACACTTATTTGGTTTCTTCAAATCACTTGTATCATAGTATCTTGCTCAAACCTGGTAAATGAACAATACAATTGCACACACATTTGTATTTGAGAGATTTTGTCTATCATTATGATAAATCAAGATTGGAAATGAATTCACATATGCACATGGGATTCCCTATAAATCTAATTTTTGTCTTCAAAATACTTTGAAATATTATTTTTGCAACTTGTTTGGAATAATCAAGTACAATTATTTTTTAAAAGACAACTATATAATAGAAAAATCACAAATTTCTTTCAAAACATATCATATATATCATATCGACTTTCGCGACGATGGTATAGTTTCAAAACCAAAATTGGAATTTTATGCCTAGCGCAAGTCCTCATTTTCATATTTTATGTTCATCAAAAATCAATCATGCAATAAAACTATCTATTTTCTTTGATTTTCGCGATGATGGTATAAGTCTATACCTACATATTCTATGCCTAGCGCAAACCATTGTAACAATTTTTATTCCCCCATTTATCAAAACTCATAAAAACCATATGACTTCATTTTCTTACAACAAATTTTACTTTTCAAAAGAATGCACATTTTCATTATTTCATGTCATTATGTCAACCTTTTGCAATGACGGTATAATTCCTAAGGAATTATTCAACAATTTTATCACACTTAGGAATTTATGCCTAGCAAAAATCATTTTTTACAAATATTTCATGCATAATATTTTTATGGAAATCTGAAAACAAACCATCATCATCATCATCATTTGCATCATCACAACAAAGTCTTAAGACAGTCTCTTAAGCACTCTTTCACTTTTCACAATATTTCTATAAATGGGATTAGCTTGACGACCGAGTGAGCAGCGACTCCATGAAATGGTCTATAATAGCGACAATGTCCTTTGAAATTATTGTTAAAAGTCCCCTTTTGTTTTATCAAATCATTGCATCACAAACAAACAATTTGTTACATCGGATTATTTCATCAATATTACAACATGACATCAAAAGGTATAAATTCTTTTCCAACGACATAATTACAAGCATTATCAAAATCAATTAATCAAAGCATCATCAATATACTCATAACATAAGTCATATGACCAAAAATATCTCATCTATATATATATCTCAAAAATATATATGTACATCATATCAGATAGATTGGTATGCCACAATCGATATCTTGGCATACTCAATCAAGTGTCCTCCGAGCGAGTGTCTCGAGAGCCCCTAGAGCTCTCAGCCTCATCTCCTCCCCCGCCCTACGGAGGACGAGGTGGTCCCATCGCAGTATGTGTGGTACTGCGAGTCCTCGTCGTCGATCGGGATGAGCTCCTCGATGACCCTGTCCTGATCGGATCTGCTATGGCAGCCGGCAGCTGTACCCTCTGGCCCTCCGGCACCGCCTGGTAGTATAGAGCCTGATAGAATGCGGTCTGAGAAACCGACCGTAGCGGCTCCTGAGTGCTCACCCCTCCACCCCGTGCCCTGAGACGTGCATTCTCGTCTCGCAGCTGCGACACCTCAGCCTGGTGTTGTGCGGCTGCATCCTGTAGTGTCTACACCTGAGTCTGTAGACGATCTCTCTCTGCCCGGAGAGTAGCCATCTCGCTACTCTCTCCTATATCCATGCCCTTGCCCTTATCGGGCGATGGTGGCCTCTGTGGAGATGGGGGTCTCGCCTCCCTCCTCTCCCTCTCTCTCTGCCGCGGCCGCTCCTGTGCCTGTGGCCTCCTCTGATCTCTCCCGCCGTGACCCTGGGCTGCCTCTATCACCGCCTGGCGCCGCCTCCCTATCCGACGCACGACTGCGTGGATCGGGCCCTGTGCCCTCGTCATCCGAGGAGGGCGGATGCCTGCATACCAGGCATCGTAGCCATCGGCTACTCCTGCATCGTCCCCATCCACTGGCTGAATGGGGGCATCATCTGAGTCCTGGCTCCAGAATCGCTGCATGTCTGGAGCCCCGCTAACAGTGGTGTTATCCCGGACGGTCCGAGAAAACTCATAATCCCTGAGAGATGGGATCCCCTGCTGTAGACCGAACTGTCGCAAAACTCGGTCGTAGCGGTGGAGCTCCACCTCTCCCCTCTCCATCCTCAGCCAGCAGACTCGCCTGATGCGAGCCAGCTCCTGTCCGTCCTCTGCCCACCCTGGATGCTGCCTCCATGGCCTCCAGGTGATCTGGTCCGGGACAAGGTCATCCAGTAGTCTCCGGGACATCGAAAGGTCTATCCGCCGCTGTGACCCTCTCCGGAGCCACCAGTAGAAGACTCGGGGCCTCTCCCCGTCTATCCCTGTCAGTGGAAGCCCTACCGGCCTCCGCACCGCAATGTGCTCCCAGCACCAAACCTGTAGTAGCGATGTCATAACCAGACATCGCCCGCCCTTGTACACGACCCCGTAAAGGATCCTGTACAGCCAGCATAGTACAAAGCTGCCCCATGAGAACCTGTAGCCGTGGTCCCGCATGTCGCAGATCACATCTGCCAACATCCACGGCACCCTGCACCCGCTCTGGTGGCACAGCAGAAGTCCACCAACTACCCCAGCCAGAACCCGTGTGAGTCTCGATGCCCCAGGCATCTGGCGTAGTGCCTCGATATTAACTCCGCCCTTCTCCAGGGTGAAGCTCGGGTCACCACACAGCCGTCCCATCGCGTGGCCCTGATTGGCCGTCGGTGTGATCATCCGTCCTTGTATGGGGATTCTCAAAATCCTCCATACATCCTCCAGTGTGGGAGTCATCTCCCCTGTCGGTAACCAGAAATAGGAAGACCCCGGATACCATCTCTCTGCTAGGGCTGTCAGTAGCCCCATGTCTGTGGAAACCTGCGGCATCTCTGCCACATGCTGCAATCCGGCCTGTGCCAGCAGATCCCGCTCTGCCTGGGTGAGAGCGGCCAAGTCGTCTCTCAATCCGTCGTACTTCCACTCTCTGCTTTTTAGTAATCCTCTCTGCAAACATAAAACAACAAAACAACAAACAATAATTAATCAATAAATTCCAGTAATTAATAATGCAACTTAAAGATCAATTTTTTGCAATTGATGATATCGCCCACTATTGGACGATATCGTCCCAAATTTGAGCACGATCGTCTCCGATTTCGTAGTTCGAAATCGTCTCTAATTTGACGAAATCGTCCCCCTTTCGACGATTTCGCCCTCGGGCGAAATTGCCGAAATTGAGACGATTTCGTCGAAATCGGGACGATTTCGTCCCGACGACGTCGACGGCCAAAAACGGCCGCGATGCTCCAAATTCACTTAAAAATTCATCTAGAAAGCATGTAAAAGCAACTTAAATCAATCTAAATTGAGTTTAGACCCTTACCCGTAGACCGCGTCGGACCTCTGCAGATCTGTGCGCTGTCTCAACCATTTTTTGCTCCAGAGCTCTAAAACAGTAAAATGAACAGTAACAATGAATTAGGGTTTTACCCTATTTTTCTTAATTTTATTCAACAATAATTTTTTTTTTGCTTTTTCGCGTTTTTACCTCAAACGTTCGATTTGGGTAAAAACACGGAGGGGGCACCATAGTAAGTTGTCGTACGATTCGACCAAGAATCGTCGCCTAAAAATGGGAATAATTTTTGCTTTCTCGTAGATCGAGAAGAACTCTTCTTTAACGCATTTTCTTCGAAAAATTCGCTAAAGAGGGGGCAAAATGTAGCACCCTAAAATTGGCGCAGTCAAATTGGAATAATTACATTCACCTTAGTAAATAAATTTAAATTCAAATTTAACCTCCCAAACCGCCCGTTAACCGTCGAGAAACCCGTTTCCCCTTTTTTCGTGCCATTTTTAGAGGTTGTTTTGACCGTTGGACGATATCGTCGCCGATCAGACGATATCGCCCCGATTTGACGATTTCGTCCGGACTAGAACGTCCGGACGATTTTGTCGCAAAACTGAATTTGCATAGTTGGAATCCGTTCCAACGGGTCTCCAATCCGGGCAGAAGCGTGTCTGCGCCGTTGGGACCCTCCCCCGTTGGAGATCTCCCAAATTGGGAAGATCTCCAACCTCCCAACAACTCTCCCCTATGCCTATTTAAACTCTAGGACATTCCCTCCCCAACCCCTGGCTGAATTTTATCTGCAAGTTGAATCCCTCTGCACTAAAACACCTTAATCTTATTTTTGCACTAGTCCTATAGCAGTTTTTATGCAGGTACACCACCGATTTTCAACCGGAGCCAGCACCCATCGCCGTCGACGAACCTGTCAAGATCGGAGGCGATCCTATCAAATTCGAGACGATCTCGATTGCAGTCCACATCGAGGCAATCGGTGCCTGGAGTTTGCTTTTCTTAACTTTGCCTCAGTTATTTTGTTTTACAAATTAGATAATCTATTTAGTTTTTATCCTATTTTGCATCTGGAGTTCACCCATCTAGTCTAGATTGCATGTTAAGCTCACAATCTGCCATTAAAGTACAACAATTTACTTTTATTTCTGTTTTTAAACTTTGTTCAGTATTCAATTTATTATTTGGCATATTTTGCCTCTGTTTGCACAGTAGTTCTTGCATTTTGCATCTATTCTCTGTTTTGCAAGTTTTTGATGAATTCGTCTGACGAATTCGTCAGATCTCAGACGATCTCGTCTGATTGCAGGCGATTCTGTAGAATTCCAGACGATCCAGACTGCATCAACCGCCAGAATCTTCTTCAGACATCCGGATCAGGTATTCCCCATTTTCCTCCTGTAAATTCTCTGTTTTTTGCTTTCAAAATCTGTTTTCTGTATTCATTGAAAGTTGCATTTTCATATAGATTAAGTTAGATTCATTCGGCCAAACCTAGGATGAATGCTTAAAGGATAAAACGAACTCATCTAAACACATTCCAAAACCTAGGCGTGGAAAGTGCCACCAAATGTTTCCTGGTGAACCCACCATCCGTCGAAAAATCACCAAAACACACCTCCCTTGAGAGGCGGGACCTTCGTGAAGTCCTCTCGTCCGAGGTACCGCACCATCCTTTTCCCATCCTCCTTCCGGGCGCGGATCCAATAGCCTGAAGGTAGGGATGCGAAAAATTTGGAGCGATACACATCTTATTACCTTGTTCATAGATAGATTCAGTGAGTGATAGCAACTAGCTCTCACTATCTAGCCTATCACCCTATAGTCTTCACCTACATAGTAGCCCATGATTTTTGACTAGATTGTGACAATCTAGGATGAGGAAGAAGAGTACATAGAGGAAAAGGAAGCATCACTTAGTAGGCCCCAAAACCATATTGATAACAAAATGGGCCATTGTATAGTAGAGGTAGTGGAGTCTTCTCCCTATAAAGTTATCGAGCAAATAAGTATGAGAACTTCTCTAATCCAAAAGGAAGGATCCTTTCCCTTTGAGGACATAAAAGAGGTAAAGGATCTGAGTTGGAGGTAGAAGATGTATCCCAAAAGGGTAAGAAGCAAAGATATATTTAGCACTAGTACCAAGTCATCTATACCAAGGATATCATTCATCCCTAGTACCAATCTATCTAAGACAAAGAAGTTTCTCAAAAATCCTATCTTCGTAGAGGTGGAAGTAATTCACCTACATGACTAGAAAATGAGGAAGAAGCAACAAAGGACTTAGATAATGAATGGGAGGTATCATTTGACTCCATGCCCAATGGATAAGTCCACCCACTCAATCCCTTGTAAATATGTACCATATGTAACATATGAAAGTAATCAGAATCTAATGGGATTGCAAAAGTCTTAACAATTGCAAAGGTCTAAAGAAGCAAACAGACTACTAAAATTCTCACCTTTGTTTCCATTCCAACATCCCAATTATGGGTTCTTCTCCCGACTCTATGCCCATTAAACTAGCCATAAATCCCTTTGGGTTCCTTGTCTTCAGTAGGTTAAATATCCCCTATGAGTCATCAAAATTGTAGTGAATATTTACTATACTTGAAATTTGAACTATTTTAGTGACAGGAAGTAGAAGATGAACTGATAGACAAGTGAGGATAAAAAGTTTGGATCAAACAAGTTCTAATAATCGAAAGGCAAGAGTCCTAAAAGGTAAAAAAAAAATTCTAAAAGTCAAAAGTTTATAAAAATTTAACTAAATACCAAAGGCAAAAGTATCAATGTATAAATTTCTAATGTCAAATTATGAGAAAAGGTTTGAGTTCAAAATATGGTAAGATCTCCAACACCAAATGGTGATAAAAGATTCAAAGGCTAAAAACATTTATGCTTCAAAAAGGGGTTGAGGCATACAATATTCTAAGGAGTATAATCCTTTCCTGGAATAAATCACAACACATATTTTTCAAGGGACAACAATAGTATAAGAAACAACCCCAAATCTAAAGTATTAAAAGCAAAATGCCTTTGCGCTTAGACTACAATATTTCCTAAAATAAGATATATGGAAATGATAGTGGTAGATGCTCATCCAAAGACTCAAAATTATTTGATAATTATGATTCCAATTCCTAAGGCCTTAGAGAAACTAAAAACTTAAATGATTATATGAATGGGCACCAAGAGAAACAGTCATCTTCAAATATCTACATGAGTTTTGTGAGGAAAAACCTCCTCTTTGTAATATATAAATAGTGGTATTTTTAGCATTGTATAGGATCAAAAAGTTTGTATAGGCTTTCCCTTAAGTTCCCCTTGTATAGTAGTATGCAAATTTCTAAGTAGTCTTGCATGCAACTTGAACCCCTACTCCTAGCATAATCTTTGTAATACTTTTGCATGCATATATATATATATATATATATATATATATATATATATATATATATTGGAGGTCTACGCATCTACTTTGAGTCATTTGTGAATCTTATGCCTTGATCCATCTCTTGTATGTGTGTGTGTTTGCTTGTATTTCTATATTTATGTGCTTATATATGTCGAGAAGAGAAAATGTTCATGCCAATACGTTAAGGTCATAATTGTTGTGCAAGGGGATATTATTTGATATTTTGTGCATTGCCTACTTGTTATCTTATTCTTCTCTTACCCTTTCCCCACCAAGCTATTAGAGTAGGAAGTGCATGTTGGAGAACACATCTTATAAAGGATCTAGTCTTTATCAAAATCTTGAAGGACCTTTACTAGGCCAAACCCCACACTCTCGAGATAAGCTCTATTGTGTTACTCTATGTGAGGCATGATAGCCCTGACCACATAGTCCATGCAAAGTTTAATAGTTAGGAAAATTGAAGAGGATAATAAAAGTCTAATGGCCAACCAATCTAGTAAATATTAAAATACAATGCCTTTGTTATGGTTGAAAGAGGTGAATTTCCTTAATCATTCCCAGATCTTTGACTATGCCTTTGCTATTCGAAATCAAACATGGGTATCTACTGGACCAATCGTTACCCATGTGATCACTAATCGTTTATATAAAATACTTGAAATAACTCAAGCTTTGTTGAATACCTCAGCATTTATTAGTCAAGTTGGGTCTTTAGTGGGTATATCTAATCCTCTAAAACCATTGGTCTCCTCAAACAATTAAGTTGGAGTGGTTCAGACACTGACATCTAAAGTTCAAAATAATCCTATGATAAGTAGTATCGCAACCCAATAATTGCCTAGATCTAATGAACAAACCCATATTTTGAATATGGAGCAACTTCATAAAATCAACTTTCACCCCTAGGACAATCTAATCCACAATGTTGGTACTAGTAATCTTGGGAGGAAAATAAAAATTTCAAAGAAATGGTTTAAAAATTACAAGTTCCAACTAGAAAATGAGGATGCAAAGACTTTAGAAAAACTTCCTAAATCAAATATCATCCCTAATCAGTTATTCAACACAAAATCTACAATAATATATGCCTCCTCTTAATCAACAAACCCCTTAACAAGGTTTGCAAAATCCTCCACCTATCCAAAATATCCAAGTTGCACATAAGAAAAATCAACTTTATCCAAACCCATAGATGGTATAGAACCTAAATCCTCCATTGCTACTACAATATTATGTTGTATAACAAAATCCTATGGTTTTCCACAACAAATATTCTTGCACATGCCTCCACTTAAAGCATATGCAACTCTACCCTAAGGGTACATGACATATCCTACCAATGTATTATGGGCAGATTCCTCAATAAAACTAGGTGCATGTGCCTGACAAACTATAAAATCAACTTCATAAAGACCTATCAAGTTACCTTGAATATAAGAGTTTATTCCCCCTTCTGACTACTACCATGAAATCCTTACCAACTTTTTATGGAAATAGGACCAAAATTACAATTGATCATTTTAATCAATTACCCATGTTGAAGTTAATTCATCACATTTAAGAAGAATATATTATGAAATATTTATTTATTTAATCATTAAGAGTTAAAATTTCTTTATGGTATAAAGGATTGCTTAACAATTTTTTTAGTAATTAGGCATAAATTATAGAACCTTTTATAAGAAGGTTCGGTTATAATATTCTATGCTTTTTCAATTAAATGTTATGTGAAGACATCCTTAGGAAAAAATTCGTGATTACAATACTAAAATTAAGAGGATTTTGTATTTGATTCTTCCAAATATGCATCTTAATGAATAACAAGCTTTCCCATATTACATAAGAGGTTCATAATCTAATTTAGCACTAAAGGTTTGCAATGTTGATCATGTCACTTTAGCTACAACTTTCCAAAAGGTATCCCATGCAGAAGATGTTCTCATTAGAGTAGGGAAACTACCTCCTATCCTGTCAATGGCTTATGTAGGTCATGTTACCCAAAATTATAAAGATCATCGATCTAATCCTACCATTGCACCAACACAAAATGCTCAACCATCCACCAACACTATTTTGTATCCATAAACTAATTCTCCCTACATCGTGATCTTTGCAAGTCAAGGTACAACTTCATCTTTTTTCTTGTAGCCTCAATGAGTTGCTTTACCCGCTCCATTATAGAGGAATAATAATACTACCTCTTAGGACCAAGATGAATGTAAAATCCATATGAAGGAAATGTTAGACATGGTGAAAATAATAGTGAACCAAAACATGGAGAAAAGGCAATTCGAGTGGCAACCAAATAGTGGTTGGCAGCAATATAATTGATAGCAAAGGACTCCTTACCTCACGAAATATCAAGTCCCTATACAAACTATGGGACATTCAAACAATTAATTTTTTAACACAATGGTGAGTATAGATTTAAAAATCAATACTTTATGGTGCTTCCCTATAATGCAAGACATAACCCTATTGAACATGTTGTAGCTATCATGGATTCTCAAACTTAATAGTATAACTATAAATGTTAGAATCAAAAAGCCACAACTATGGGATAAATGGCATCAGTGATGAATCATACTCCTATGATGAATTAGTAGGTTTATCAACCTTCACTCTTGTTCAATGAGTAGTTTTAGAATTACCAAATCATAGTAATGTAGTTTTTGTAAACTTTGGCATTGCTAAAGAATATGAAGATCCCTCTTGTAAAAATAGTATTGTATGTGGTAACCAACAAGGAGTTGGTACTAGGAACAAAAAAATGCAACAAAAGAGCAAGATCCATCCAATAATAAAGTTGTAGGTAGTTTAGGCACTATGGTATTGAGAAGAGGAAGATCCCCTTTTATGTCAAGGATAAAGGGTTGATAGTAGTTGGGCAATAAAAAACACAAAAAGAGAGTGCTAAAAAGACATCATACATAGAACCATATAATAATGCTTTAGGAAAAAAGAGAAGCATACAAATAAGGGAAGGAGCCTAAAAAGAAAAATGAGTGTAGGAAGAAACTATAACAAGTAAACAAAGAGAAAATGAAAGGGAAAAGTTGCAAAAGAAGGCTAAAAATTATTTGAAGTACTCTTACTTAACCAAATAAGGATGCATGATTGCTACAACATAGGATAGTAAATTCATATCATCTAGCAAAAGCATAACTACTAAATTCAAGTTAATTATTGTTGAGAAAATGGAGAATACATTGGCCAAAGTGAGCATACTAGAAGATTAGCTTTTCCAATTCAAAGGTATTTACTCTAAGAGACCCTCAAAGATCAAGAAATAAGTCATGCTAATAGTAGATAATGAAAACAAACATAGCCAAACCAACAAAACAACAAAATTTTATTATAGAAGATCTATTGGACGTCTGAGTAAATGCAACGTTAATTTTGAATGCTCTAAAGCCAAAGATGTTAAAATTGTTGCCATTGCACGTGACTTTAAACATTAAAAAATATCAAGTTACATAGTGGATTTAGGGACCATAGTAACAATAGTGGAAAAGGTTATTTGTGAAGAAATGGGTCTGCCATACACTAAGACTACCAAAAATATGATTTAGATGAATGGTACCAAGGTGAATGTCATAGGGGTTCTAAAATATTTAATCGTGGTTGTGGAAATATATCTTGAGCTAGTAGTCACTCAAGAAGTCATTGATCTTCCTCCTTATTTTGGAATGATCCTCTCAAGAGAATGGACTAAGACATTGTCTAGGCATGGATACTTCATGATGGATTACAAATATATGAAATTTCCTCATGATGGAAAAATTATCAAGATAGAAAATGAACCTCCATGTAATTATTTTCTGCATAAGTTGGATAATTACATGGCAGTGAATCCCTCGATTTTATAGATGATGAAGCAAGTAAAGGTGACCGCATAATGGAAATCAACATAATTTTAGGAATACTTCAATATGATCAAGACCTAGAGGTGATTTTTGAAGAGATTAAACTTGGTAATTATCTAATATTCGAAGAACCTGCTAATATCTCAATATTAACTAGCGAACAAGCACAAGGATTTTTATGGAACATGAATTATGCATTTCAAAATTGAAAGAACTAGAAATTGAGTAGGTGTTGGTATTCAATTCATTGATCCTCAAAGTACTCAGCTAAATTATGCTTGTAGATTACTATTCAAGTACACTAATAATGTGACTAAGTATAAATCATTTTGCATAGGTCTAATAAAAGATAAAAATATGGATATCAAGAACATCAAAGTATTTGGTGATTCATATAGTCTTAAACCAAGCTAATACAAAATATATGACTAAAAAAAAGTACCTAAAGTCTTATAAACATAGATTTTGGAATCTACTAGATACTTTTAGCAACTATGAGATCAAGGCAATCCCTTAAGAGTTTAATGCCAGGGTAGATGAATGGATTTAATGGCAATAAAATTTGATACTACCTTATATAGGTGGGATAATCCAAATGAATTAGATGTAGTCTTCAAACCTTTTATATCTTATAACTTTAATCATTGGAAAGTATTTAACAATGATGAGCAATTTTTAGAGTTCCTCATTTAGAATATCAACATGTTGAAGATAAAAATGAGTATGGAGATATATAAAATACATAGTGATTCAGTTGAAGAATAACTAACTACTAGGGGACTAATCATGCACAAAAGTTTATTCAACCCCGATGATAGTTCTAATAAATCTAGCATTAAGGTAAATGTGTCTTCCTATAATCCAATTGAAGTCATAGAAGGAAAGCTTATTAGGTAAATAATGTACTAAAGAAGAGGGAATTTTATTCAAAGAACTTTGTAGGAATTATGGTGACATTATTAATTGGATTATGAATATTTAAAGGCCTAAGATAGAAGCATCATTGAACACACTATAGAAGTGGAAACTAGTGCAAAGCCCTTTTGATAAAAATAGAGACTCATCAACCCCAAAATTGAAGTAAAAATAAGAAAGAGCTTCTAACTCCTATAAATCCAAATTATCTTCCCCATCAAGCACTCTACTTGGGTGGCCAATTTGGTATCAATTCAAAATAAAATAATGATATGAGGTTTTATGTCAATTTTAGGAACTTGAATAGAGCATCATGAAAGGACCACTACCCACTGCTAGCCATATTTCAAATTTTATAAAAAGTTATTGCATATTTGGTGTTATTGTTGCTAGACAAATTCTCAAGGTATAACCAAATTTAGGTTAAGGATGACGACCAACACAAAACAATGTTCACTACAAAATGGGAAAATTTTACATACTAAAGAATGTTGTTCATTTTGTTAAATGCTCAGGTCATATTCCAAGCAGCCATGGATATTACCTTTGTAGGTTTGATAGATGAAACTATACTCATATACCTAGATAATTCAACTATCTTTTCAAAAGAAAGGAATAAGCATATTGAACATTTAGAATCGGTCGTCAAAAGGTGTGGAGAGTGGAATTTCATTAATTCAAAAAATTCCACCGTTATAATGCAAGAAGAAAATATCTTAGAGCATATGGTGTCTAAGCATTGTTAGAATTAAAGTGCACCATGCCTCTTTAGTTTGACACTTGTCAGTTTCATTGACATTTGTCATGTTTCTTATATAGGTTTATGCCTATATATTGTAACATATTATTGTATCAATAAATCTCATCTTGTTCATTCCTATCATTTGGTATCAGAGCAGATTCATTTTCCTGCCTGTGTCAACCCTTGAGGGGGATTTCCCTCATGGAAATCCTCCCTCCTCCCCTCATTTTCTCTTCAATTTTTTTTAACCCTCCTCATTTTTTTCCCATTTTTTTTGGATATTGAGGGAGTATGCTCTCCATCCTTTGCTAGATGGATCAGAAACCAGACATTGAAGAAATTATGGCTGCCATTTCTCCTGATGTATTTGTCCACAGAAATAGTTTCTCAACACAGAAATGAAAAATGGGATATAATATCTTCTGCAAGTTCAACCCTATTCATTATTTTTTGGAATATTTCTTTTTGCAGGTACATGTGGTAGATCTGTGCCGAGGAAATAGATTTCCAGGTGATTGTGGGAAACTCAACGCATCCAGATCTGTTGTGACGTATTCTTTCCTGCTGCCATATTATTTGAAGGATAACCATGTGTTCTTTCCATATGTTGTGCAAGTTGTTCATTGATAGATGAAGTTTTACCTACAGTTTCCTGCTGCCATGTTATTTGAAGGATAACCATGTGTTCTTTCCATATGTTGTGCAAGTTGTTCATTGATAGATGAAGTTTTACCTACAGCCATCTACAGCCTGCACAGCAGTAAACCAATGGTGGACCATGAAATAGATTTCTGCAGTTGGGTCTCTGAAATCTGTGCTGAAGTTCATATACAAAAGGTGTGTATTTTTTATTAAGAAAAAAAAAAAAAAAAAATTTGGTATGCGGAAATTTACCCCTGTCCGCCACGCGGGGTCCTCCCTCGCTGGTGAAAGATTGTGAATTGGAATAGATTCCACCCTTGGCAACGGCGTCAATGGATGTCGAATGAATGCATTTTCTACAGCGGTGCTGTTGGTTTGAATTCTGGAATCTGAACTCTAAACTCCATTAGTCTTCTGAGCTAAATTACCATGACACTAATTATTCGGTGACATTTCGATAGCTATGTGATTTGGTGCTCTATTGCTGAGCTACATACTACATTTTTTAATGGCACAGAAGATGTAATTGCTGCAGATCATGGAAATTGTGGACGTTGAAGATATAACCCAAAGATTTGTGTCATTTAATGGAAGGTTATGTGGCAGTTATTGTGCAAGCTGGATGGTAAATGGCACGTGGGCCTCGTGTCCTCCACTCATGTGTGCGTTGATTACACTAGATCTGATCCGGTGAAGACTGCACTGTTTAGGCATTCCAGCCACTTCCAATTTTTCATTACTCTCCAGATGAGGGAAGGAAAGCTAGCGTGCAACACCAAGATAGTTCGAATAGTCATTGATCACACGTTTGTCTGTGATTTGTGCTATTTGCAACTTAGCGCACAATCAAGGCTCCCGGGTATCAAGGAGCGGTGTAATGGCAATGTACCAGATATTTCCTTTGTAGTTATTTTTCGTCAGTTTGATTTATTGATGGCGACGTCCACAACTGCAGAGATTCGGAGCCTGAGAGGATGTGGCGTTCCAGAGTTCCCTTCTATTTGGCGTGAGCCACAATATAGCCAATTGCAGTGATACCAGGCCAGTTCACGCTTAGTGTTACTTGTGTTTTTTTGTCCTCAAGTTTAAAGTTCCAACTGTTAGAAGGGGGCCAGTCACACCTGTAATTCGAGGATGTCCAGCTAGAAGGGTGATGATTTATCGACATTGATTTCATGATTATTTTTTGTTGGTTGAAGTGTCTACTTGAAGCGCACGCCGAAAAAAAAAATATCAGGACTGTGATTATTAATGATTATGTAGCACTTTCAATTTTTTGTGGATGCGTTGCATGCGCCTGCTGCATCAGTGAAGTATATGTTTAGAAGAAGTGTTTTTAATAAATTGTTTCATCGCCTGGATAGTGGTTTCAGTCCACATATCTCAACCTGGCCAAATTTGGGCCGACTACGCGGATTTTCCAAAAAAAAAACTGTTGTTGGTCTTCTTTGGAGGACGATGAGGCTGATGTTTGTTGTGATCTGAATGCGCACTTGAAGAGGATGAGAGTGCTTTACAGGCTCTTGCCACTGAATTTAGTAGCTTTAATACAAAGTCTAAGTTTGAAACCATAAAGTATGAGTTAGAAAATATTGTTGATGGAGGCTGCTGTATTTGCTGATGTTGAACAGTATTGGATTGAAGAAATTGTTGTGGAAATTTAGAACATTTTTTTAAGATTTTTTGTGAAGCATAGATGACTACTATTGCATGGAAATTTGGTGCAATTGTTGATGCGTGATAGCAAACTATTGATGCTGCTGAAAGAGAGCCTGACAAGTTTGTTGTAAAGTAGAATATTGAACTTTTCAACGTGCGCTAAAGCCATCAAATATGCCGCGTACGAAATTCGAAGGCAAAAATGGCTTGGGCAGTGGGCGTGATCGTCATGGACACGGAGATAAACACGACCCACCCTTCCAGTTAAGGTGATTACTGTCATGATTCACTGGTTGTTGACAGTTCAACCCAGGTCTGCGGACAGTTGTGAAGTTTCTCATGCGTGCAGAGAAGATGGTTTTATTTAATGTCATGAGTAGGGGATTATTTATTTAATGGAGGGAACCATTTTTAAATTAATGGGACCACGGCATTTTTATTGGCGTGGGATGACGGAATTGGGCTTCAAAAGGAGCTAATGAAGTTGCAGAGGTTTTTTCTGTTTATAGCGCTGCCTATGGGAAACGACGCAGGCCAAATATTTCTTATTAAAAATGGAATATTTACTTAAAGTGGGGCATTTTTTTTTAAATAATGAGGAGGCTATTTAAATTAAAGTGAAAGAGCAACTTATTTCATTAAGATGATGGTTGTTGATGAAGGAAACGCATTCGAGATTCACCTGGCAGTTGTATTTTTTTCCATGGAGGCGGAGGAGCGATGTTTTTTGTTCCAGTTGGTGCCTTATTGTTTGAGGTGTTCTCAGCAGTAGACGACTTCTGTTAAAAGCCCGTGCCCTAAATGAAAATCCAAAGAGTTTGTTGTCCATTGCGCAATGGAGAAGTGGAAAAGTTGAATATGTTAGATTCTGACCAATGGTTGCGAGCTACGATCTGACTTGGTGAGATCTGGACTCCATGCAGGTGAGGTCGTGGCATCAGGGTGTGCAGTCAGGAAGCGGCGAAAGTTGACAGAGGGGCGTGCAGTATGCAGAAGACTATGACTTGGCTGGTGGAAGATGAATGTGAGGTACCGTCAGTGAGGGCCACCTCGACAGAAGAGCCTTTGATGGATCCACAAAAAGCGGATGAAGAGCGGTCAGCCATGTCCGCTGGCAATGCCACACAGCACGTGGCCACTAGCCTACTCCCCGAGGAAAGATGGAAATTTTTTTAAGCATGTTTAAAAGTAGAAGGAGATAACTTGTATAGAGATTTTATTATATGCATTTTTCATAGTCTTATATGCAAGGGGACATTTTATTAAAAATGTAAGGAAATGAGTGGAAGGCTCACCATACAGTGAGTGGGGAATTTTTTAAAAGTGGGGTATATCATTTAAATATTCTCTTCTTATTCAAAGTTATGAAAGGGGGCAGATATAGTTTCAATTGGAGAGGGACAATTTATTTTCAATTGAGGGGCATCTTTGATATAGTGGAGGACCACTTCTTCAATTGTATGGGAAATTAAAAATTTGGAGGGAAATCTTTTTTTAGTGGCCGACAAAGACTTTATGGCCATATATGCTTGATTAACTTGTTAGGTAGTGGGGAGGGCCCCACTCGTTTGATTCTATCACACTATAATGAGGCACACATGGCTTATGAATTTTTCCTTGGAGGGAAAATTTCAAATCATGATGGAATTTTTTATTGGCCTTGTTTTTTTCCATATGGAAAGTGAAAGAATTTTTCTTTGGAGGGAAAATTTTAAATCATGATGGAATTTTTTATTGGCCCTGTTTTTTTTCCACATGGAGAGTGGAAGGCCTATATGGCCCATGTAATTCCCCTGGGAGGGAAATTTGATGATGTTTTTTAATTTCGTCTGAGTGCGATGCCAGGAATATGATATTCCTAAGGTTTATTTTGCTGCCTAGAGAGGCATGTTGTTTTTCTCATGCATGGAGGACTTATTGAGATCCGACTATAGCCATGTTTATAGTCGTTGGAAATATTTTTTCGAGACGGACACATTGGTGGTGTCCATTTGTAATTCTAAGGCTATTTCATTTGATTTTTTAAGCCTCAAAGTTTTCTACCTTGGAGTGCACTCTCGGTTGAACCCGACACTCCCAAGGCACTTGTAAGTGAACCTAGTATCTAGTATTCTCCTATTTCTACTTGGCGGATGCAGCGGTTGGTTACCAATGCATTTCGGTAAGATGAGGTGACTACCATAAGGACACTTATTCTAGGGACTACAGACATAGACACCCTAGACTCTATCCGAGGATTTTTTGCATTTACTTCTGAAGGCTACAGACAAAGACACTTCAGAAGATTCCTCTTCTTCTTCTTCTCCTCCATATTTGGTTCTATGGCTCATTTTTATTGTATTGAGTGCATTTTTGGCAAATACCGACACTCTTATATGGCTCGTTTTTCTTTTGTATTAAGGTGCATTTTCGAAAAGAGCGACACCTTCTAGATTGAGTTTCACCATGAGGAGGGATTTGATATTCATGGTGGATCTAGTTAGTGACCTACGAGAGGCAACATCCTTTGAGGATGACGTACATAGGCAATAGACCAAGAAGTGGTTGACCCTGAGGCACCCATGATGACCCTCAGGCACTTAGATGGCTAACCTAGTGGTAACATATCCAAGGTCGTGGCTGACTCTGTGGCAACAGACTGAGATGTATACACCGTTGATCTAGCATTATTCACAGTTGGAGAGCCAAGCACAAAAGCACGAGCCTAGACCAAATCATGTAATAAAGGAGGATGATAGGGTTATTTTAGAGAAGTCAACATTAAGGAGGAATGTTACCTAATATTGACTTGTTTTTTTCTTTAGTTAGGATAGTGCACTTTAAGGGGAAATGTTAGAATTAAAGTGCACTATGCCTCTTTAGTTTGACACTTGTCAGTTTCATTGACATTTGTCATGTTTCTCATATAGGCTTATGCATATATATTGTAACCTATTATTGTATCAATATATCTCATCTTGTTCATTCCTATCAAGTATGACCTTATGATATATCCAAATAGGATAAAATACATTTAGGAGTTACACTTACCCACATGCATTAAAGGGATCAAGTCATTCCTTGGGTAAATCTAGTTCATGGCCAAGTTTGTAACAAAATTTATGTAACTACTCAAACTAATAACTAAGATGTTAAAGAAATATGTCACTTGTGCATGGATTGAAGGAGGTAAAGGGGCTTTCCAAGATATGAAGGATGTGATTACCAAGGCCCCAATCCTCATTAATCAATATCTTTCCAAAGATTTTAGGTTGTACATAATTCACATTAATGTAAGTATTGTAGTTGTTTTAACTTAGAAGGATGACAAACAAGATGAGCATCCAGTCTTCTTCATGATTCAAGTGCTCCATAATTATGACAAATGTATACTTTCATAGAAAAGTAGGCATTTTCCATGATAATATCCCTCAAGAAGTTGAGGTATTACTTTTTCAAAGACTACTATTGTGTAGTGCATCTTGATGTCATATCTGCAATGTTGCTTGGTGAATTGGAGGAAATAGAGTAGGTTAGATAAATAAAGTCCAAGAATTTGATATAGAGATCAAACCCATAAAATTGGTTAGAGGTAAAGCTTTGTGTGAAAATAATGTTATGTTAGTTCCAAAGGATCAAGTAGCATTGGTAGAAGAGATTAGGCCTAATTATCAAATAGGATGGATGGGAGACACTGGAAGATGTATAATATCATGATAGTTTCCAAAAGGATTAACACCTAAAGAAAGATCTAGATTCAAGCAAAATATGATGCACTACACCTGGTTGGATAACATACTTTTTTAAAAGGGTGTGATGGATTTTTCTTGTGATGCATGAAGGAAGAAAGGGTAAAATCCCTAATCAAGAAGAACCATGATGAAGAAGTATGTTTTTCAACCAAACCATCTCATAAAATAGGGAAGGGTATTACAAGCCTACCATCTTTTTTTATTGCTTCCAATGGGTCAAAGAATGTAAATATTTTTGTACTTTCATGTATAAGAAAATAAAGTGTTGATGCTTTTAAAATCCATCATTGTCATTGAACCTTTTCAATATTGGGCCTTGACTTATTGGAAAATAAATCCTCCATCAAGTGTAGGATATGTATAGATTCTAATCACCATTGACTATTTTACTAGATGGATATAGACAATGCAGTAAAATCAGCAAACCAAGAGGTTATCAACTCTTAAAATACATCATTACTAGGTTTAGGACTCCTTCCATCATGGTTATTGATAACACCACAACCTTCATAGGTTTCAAGATTATAAAATTTTCACTTGAACATGATATTACGTTTAAAATAACATAAAATTTCTACCCTCAAGGTAATAGCTTAGTAGAATCCACAAACAAAACATAGTGAGTTTCTTGACAAGGACAACAGTTGAGTCATAAAGGGATTGGTATACCAAACTAAAAAACATTACGTGAAGATAAGTAACACCAAGGCTTCCATAAGATCAACACCTTACAAACTTGTCTTTGGAAAAGAAGTAATATTACCTATAAATCCATAGCTCCCTTCTATTCAAATATTTCAATAATTGAAGCTTAAATATATAAATATTGAGCCAATGCAGGCCTAACTAAATACCTTATTAGAGAGAGAGAGAGAGAGAGAGAGAGATTTAGTGTTCAAAAGGGACAAATATAGGATAAAGAATGGATACCATAAGAATTTCAATTCACTTTGAAGTGAAGAGTATCCAATTCTCTAAGTTATGGGTCTAAATGCATATAAGCTTATGACACTTGATGGGAGGTCATTGCTTATCTTTGTCAATGGGCTACGCTTAAGGCCCATATAAAAGGTTCATAATAAGAATAAAAAATTAAATGTGTATACAATACTTTTTCTTTTCCTTTTTCTTTACTACTATTTCCTACTTCTATATTCCTTTTCAAAAAAGAAAAGACAAAAATTCAAAAATGGAAAAACACAAAAAATGAGAAAAAGAAAATGGAGAAAGAAAATTCTCAGGTTCAAGTGAAAGCCTTGAAAAATGACTCAAAAATTCCTTTTTTTTATTTCCTTTTCTCCCAATTTATAAATAAATTCTTATTAAAATCTTTGTTTTTTTGTTAAAATCAAAAAAGAAAAGCGATTTGCTCCAACTAAAGCAAATCACTCCAAAAATTGAAAAGCAACAAAAATCCAACAAGGGTGAGTGTAGTGAATTCTCACTTCACTTAGAAAATTTCTGAAAAATGGCCTAAGAAAAGGTAAAGCAGGTGGGAAGTGGAAAATGAAATATTAAACAAATAAGGACAAAAAATTTTGATCAAAAGTTTTAAAAGTCGAAAGGCAAAGAAACGTTTTGAGGAACAAATCTTCCTGGATAATGAAAAGTTTCAATCAAATATTGGTGTCAATTTACTAAAGTTCTAACAAAAGGGAGAAAGTAAATGTTTTTATGACATATGATATCTGGAATATTAAAAATTAGAAGATGGATAAAGTTTTTAAAGGCGCAATAATAGCAAAATGTCTAAAGATCAAAAGTTTTAAAAGTTTCGACAAAGGGAAAAGCAGAAAATTTTTAAGGAACAAATCAAGAAATATTTGAAGGAAAAATAGATTAAAATGTTCAATATTTAGTCATTCAAAAAATTTTGATGATTTCATGGACCTTTCAATAGGCTAGGTCATGAAGGTTTCAAAAAGGGGTCCAACGATGGGAGATAGAGAGGATCAACCATCTTATTGAAGAGGAAGCCACAACATCAAAGGTATAACAATATGATAAGCTAAAAGCTACTCATGCTTCAATAAATTAGGAGACCATGTTTACCTTGGGGTTTTCACACCTAAACCACTACATGGAGGGTTATTGGCCCCTATGCCCCCCAACCAAGGTCGTGACCCTGGACCCCATAGATCGGATTGAGATGTACAATTTGCTGAAGTGTACAATCTATTTTTTACAAAGAACATAGAACATCTCCCAATGATGGTAGTTGAGATCATAAAGACAGCAATGGTAGAAAAGCCTCAAAGTCTAACCACCTATAACAATTAAACCTAACAGTCTAGGAAAGTGGTTTATATATTAAAAGCAACAACATGAGAGCCATAGTAAGAACAACCTCAGACCTAGAGCATTGATTGTAGAGATTTTCTTTACTTAGATTTTAGGAATCCCTAGAAAGGTTAGATGGCAATAATGACAATATTTGCACATCCAAAGACCAAAAAGCATTCAACATTAATGAGCCTAAATCTAGAGATTTGAAATGAACTAATGACTTGAATGAAGAAATGACTTGGCACATAGGAGAGCAGTCATTTTAAAATCTCTACACAAGTTTTGGAGGTAAAATCTCCTCAATCGTATCTATAAATAGTAGAAGTTTTAGCATTGTAAAGCATTGGCAAGTTGTATAACTTCCCCTTCATTTTATTTTGTATAATAGCACCCAAACCCTAAGTGTCCTTATGGGTAGTATATGAGCTCCCACTTATAGCATAATCTTATAATATTTCATATTCATATACATACATATATATATATATATATATATATATATATATATATATATATATATTTTTTTTTTTTTTTTTTTTTTTTTTGAGATCACGACTATTTGGTTCTTTCTATCCCATTTCCTTTATGTATGTGTGTATACTAGAGGTCATGACTAACTAATTTATGTCTTGTTTACTTTATATGTAATCTATGCTTAACTATGCTTAGAGGAGGAAGTGTTCACTTCTAGTTGTCGATACATTACACTCATGCATATGTGCATCTTGTTGTTATGAAGAAGGATCTTATTCTAATATTGGTGAATTAACCCTTGTTAGCTTAAGATCTATTTTCCTTTCAGCTATCTTTATTTTATGTTCTCTTTCCCTTTTCCCCTTGAATTCCATTAGAGTAGGAAGTGCATTCAATATTACATCTTACAAGGAATCAACCTTGTGAAAAACCTTGAAGGCATCCAATTGAGTCAAAGCCCTTACTCTTAAAGTTGCCCTACTGTGTCACTATATGTGAGGTGTGATAGTCTCAACCATTTGTTCCCTACACCTAATGGTCAAGATAATTGGAGATGACAACAATAAGTAATCACCCAAAAAGAACATAAAATACAAATGGTTGGTCAATGACTGCATAGAGGGAGATTATAACCCATTTTACCCTTGTTTTATGGTATTTGAAAATTTTACCTTTGTAAAACCTCTCACAAGTTGTGAAACCCTACATATATCCCCACAATCATATATGCCATCACCATAAGAAAGGTAGAGTAAGCTAGAGGAGTGTTTTTAGACTCTATTTTGAAGTTAATTACTCCCATATTTATAGGTATGAGGTCCTAACTAGTCACCCAGGTGTTGTAGGTGAGTTGGAGAGGAGAGGGCAATCCTCCAAGGGAGGTCCCAGGTTCAAATCTCCACCCTACCAAAAAGCTGAATTGGGTATCCAAAATCCAATTAATAATGTTGGTGCGAGCAGGTTCGGGTGTGACTCCCGGGTGACTTTGACGATGTAGAACCCCCTATTCATGGTCTCTCAGACCAAGGTAGCCTCGCAAGGGGTTTTTCGCTTTTAAAAAAAAAAATCCTAACTAGTCAATATTTGTCATTTATTGTCAAGCCCATGCTATAAGAATCCCTAACTCCCTTATTTTTGTTATAACTACCATCTAGTTCATTATTGCCTACCCTTAAAACCCCCCTCTATCCTATACCTTCGCTCACCATTCTTAAGCACATTGTACTCGATTTACTCATCTTGCCCTAAAATTTTACAAATTGTTGCCACAAGTAGTGATTTGCTCCATGTCAAGTGAGTCACATAAAATTAACCAAGGTAAACCACCTAAGTCATCGAGGAGTGATTCACTCCTCCAAGGTTAGGTGATTCACCTATAGAAGAAAAAAATAAAATTTTGTCTAACTTATAAAATTGAGTAATTCAAATCAAATGGGATTAGCTCAATCAGTTAGATTCCTCAACTTTCAAAGAAGAGAGTAAGGTTCAAATATTTCCAAGTGATACATGCATAATTTCCAAGCTTGTTGTAAAAACATCTTGTGGTCATGATGTAATATGAGTGGGGTCTATTTCAATCCCATATAACTGATTAAAAAAATAAAGTGATTCATTCCACTCAACTAAGTGAACTGCTCACTCAACCAACACTTAGTAAATTTTATAAAATTTTCAAAAGTGTTTAAGATACTTAAAATTCATCATGGAGGCTAGTGTTGTTTCCACTAGCCTATCCATACATAATTCCAATATAGTAATCCCATCTACTACCACTACTACCATGCTAGTCAAAACTTCTACGTAACAAATCTAAATCTAAACACTGGTAACACAAGCTATGTCATCTAATAGAAAATGGAAAAGAAAGGACAAGAAGGAGAAGAAATCTCCTCCACTAAAAATACCCGAAGAAATGTTTGATGAACCTTACAAAAGGATAGAGGAGGATAAATATAAGCATTCACCAACTAAAGTACAAAAGGAAGTGTTAAGGTGGTACAATTTGGAATTTTTCATGGATTCATGGAGCATTAGGAGGGTTTGGACCTTGGCCTTACTATGAATTCGGTGCCCCAAGTTTAGAATTTCCTAAAGTTAGTAGAGGTTTGTATCAAAATGCATGATTTTGAATAAAAAAAAGTAAGGCCACTACATTGGGAGAAGACGCCTTTCTTCATCAAGGAGGAAAAGATCACAAGAATGTTGAATGTTATAGATAACCCAACAATGTGGGTCACATGAAACCCCAAAGCATAGAAGGAGCACCATTATAGGATGACTACTATTATTAGATAAACTTCCTCATTTGCACCTCAGTAATCCAAAAAAGGCCTTAAGACTTCAATATTCCTTTGGAACAAGACCTATTCAAAGATGATATGTAGTTGGTACTCTCTAATATAGCTACAATTTTGACAAAAAATGGATGAATCGATATACGAGTATCATATGGCACTTTTATATACAATGGAGCACTATCTTGGTTACTTCTAAATGATTAGTTGTGCCAAGTATATAGCAAACTAGATGAAAAATAGTTGTGAGCTTTCAATAAAATAAGAAAGTTCACCTACACAAGAAGTCATCTAAGAGTCCAAGGGCTATCAAAAAATATCCTACTACCATCCCTGTCATGACCCACCTTGGCAGGACCATTTTTAAAATGACAATGTGTTTAAATTATTATCTCAATGCTTAGCATAGTCTATATTATAGATATGCAAAAATGTTTGTAACAATGGTTATGTGTATGAATATGGTATTGCTAATTTAACATGGGTTTTTACAGGTTAACTATGCTTGCAGGTAGAAGAAAAGATCGACCATCAAGAATAGAAAATAAATATTTTACTAATACCTAGGTGGGCAATACCAAGCTAACAATTTTTTAAAAAAGTAGTTTTGGTGCTTGCATTTGATTTAATTAATTTTAGGGATTATTGATATTTCCATCCATGCATTAATTTAAATTCAAGAGACTAACGTCATTGATTGCTAATGCTTTGTTTTGAGAAAAATGAATATTCTTGAATTGAATTAATTGATTAGAGAAATTATATATTCTTTTAATTGAATTATATTGTGGAATATAATAGATTTATTAAATGTTATTATTTTATTAAAATTAACAAGGGAATAACCCTTTTTATAAGAGCATGAGTTTTATTATTTTTAAAACAAAATCCTTCCCCCCTTGTTGACTTTAAAATAAAGCAAGAAATTAAAAAAAAAAGGTTGGAGATTCGAATGAGGTAATCATGCCCTCATGTTAGGTCTGAGGAAGGGTGTTGGTCTTAATGAGGGAGTATGCTCCCCTCTACCAACTGGGAGAGGATAAACAGGGTACAATGGCATTCATGGTTTTGGTGCATGGTAAGCATGTGGGAAGAAATAAAATAAGGAAACGTCCTGGAGGGAGATAGTATTTTTAGAGAGCAATTTTGAAAAGAGGGAAGAAATGAAGGATTCTTGTTTTTGGGAAGCAAAGGAGGCTGCTTGACGAGGCATATAGTAGAGAAAGGGAAGCTCAAAATAAGGACAGAATAATTCCAATAGGTTGGAATTTTGTCTTATGGCTTGTTTTTTTTTAAATGTGCATGATAAATTTATTTCCTTTAGCTATTTGTTTTCCTTTTTTATCAATTTTTGAATGCTAAATTTTGGCCTATGCACAGTTGTGCTTTACCTTTTATTTTTATGGCCTATGGTTCATAGTTTCTATCTTCCTTCTATGCCCTGTTAGACTCTTTCTTCTCCTACTTTGAACCACCTAGCCATGTTGTGGTAGTCCTATTTTTTTTGTTTTACGTTCACGACCTTGTTGTTAGTTTTGGTTGCCCTATTGTTAGAGACTGTGACCCTATTGCTAGCATCGAAGGTCCCCTATTTTTAGAGCTTGTGACTCCTGTTAGAGCCTACGAATCCTACATCAGTCTAGACTTACATCTATTATGACACTATTCATTTCAACCATTATTGCAGGTGGATCAGCTAATGATGATGACCAACCCTTATCCAGGTTTAATCTTCATCGCCATCACCAGGACCTATTGGTGTTTCCCTCTATCACCTATGTTGTCTGTGTATGCATGGGAGGTGGTGGTTTTTCTCTATCATTGCCACGTATGGGAGTTACCTAAGGTTCAAACCTTAGGTTAGATATTTAATTTTTCTTCTATCTACCCTCACACCATCAATGCATCATCATCGTGCAACATTGCCATGCTTGGTAAGGCGTATACAAGGGGAAGGCCACTCAGGCCTTACCCACCTATTATCCCACATGGGATATATGGGGACGTTGAGTGTGTCATAAAAAACCTAGCGCTCCCCTTGTTATTGACCACCATTCAATGGTCAAGGGTAACACCAAATGGGGGTTGCCTAAGTCCAGTTGGAGGTATTACCAAGTGTACGCATGGTATGTGATGCTTATTAGTTTCTTGGCTTGACTCTATTGACACTTGGTTGTAGCAAAACCCTTGGCTGACTAGTGTCTTCCCATGTTTGGATGTTGTGAGCTCATTCGAGTGGTAATAAGTTTTTATTTCAAAAATTAGTTCAAGTTTATCCCACATATCTTAGGTGGTGGGGTGCCTTGCACTTTAAAAAGGGATTCATATCCTCTTGATTATTGACCACATGTAGTGGTCAGGGTAGCTCTGCATGGGCCACCCTGGGCACCAGTTGGAGGTGCTAGGTGGATTCCATGTGGAGCCACCCATCCTTGGCGAAAGCCTTATGTATCGATTGAGGACATGGTGTATGTTCTGTGGGTTGACTGTGTGGTTGACCTAGTTGTTGACTCAATGCATGTTCTATGGTTTGACTGCATGGTTGAGCCAGTTGTTGACTCTACGTCCCTCGTCTATCTAGCTGGCAAAGTAACCCATTTTTTAGAGAAATAACCTTAGTCGACTATTATTTTCATTTAAAGGAAGACATTTTTATTTATTAAATAGAAGGTAGACTTTAGCTTGATTAAATGGGAGAAGTCCTTTTTGATGAATCTTAAAGAAAAAGGGATTTGATTTATAGAAATGAAAACTAAGTTTATAATTTGCTATGAATAATTAAGATTGATAAGTGTATGCTTCCAAATGTGAGGATTGGAGTACATAGATTTTATGTTTAAGGGATAATATATTTTCCTTATGGGTTAAATTATGTTTGAAATCTATAAAAGATTTCATACTTCATTTTGTATCAAAAATGTATGGAAAGCATAGGTGGTCACATATGTATCTTATTGGAAGGAACTAACGAGATTCTTTCAAGAGGATTATGGGGTCCTCTCTCCCTCATTCTTGTTGTGTGGTATTTCTTAGTAGATGGATACATTAGTTCTTTAGAATAAGATTTCCTATAATGATATTGGTAGGAATAAATTGTCCTTAGAAGAATTAATGTGGAATTCATTCGAGATAATTTTGGGGTTCCCTCATTACCTTTATAATGTGAATTAAAGGAATTATTCATGTTTTTTGGGGCATAAGAATTATGGGATTCTTATGTATTTCTACTATTGTTTGGGAAAAGGAATTATGAGATTCCTTTTTGTAGTTGTATTGGAAACAACTTAATCTATGTAATAAAGAGGATATTTTGAAGCTAGGATTTTTTTCGTAAGGGTTTCCTAGGATATATGATGTGTTATGTGTGTATGTTGTATATATTCATCCTTTGAACTTGCATCTACTAGAGGTAGTTATTGACGTTAAGTTGCTCTTCAACAAAATAAAAATTTTATTGCAATTTCATAGATCATGCATTAGAAATTTGGTAAGAGGTTATTAAAATATAATACTGCTACTCATAATGAATGTGAATGAGTTATTAAATGAAAGGAAAAGTTCTCTAGTTGCAAGAAAGATATGATATATGCACTTTATGTTCTTGAATAACCCTTACTATGATGAATCTTAGATATGTAAAGAATGACATCTATTAATATTTATGTACATGGATTAGAGGCATAAAGAGAGAGAGAGAGTAATCAAAAGGACTAAGGGATCTCTTTGAGATAAAACTCCAAAGAACCTTGTTCTAAATATCTCCTCTAAAATTCAAACTGAGGTAGAGGCATGAAGATAACAACTAGGTTTAGAATCTATAAATCATCTATCACCAAGAGTAAATGATGGAAATGATAGCTCTTAGTGGATATGAGATATCACAATACGCTTAGTGCACCTACATAGATGAACGTGTGTATGGTGTAGAGATGGGCATACCCTTTTAATAAACTAAAATGGATAAGCTAGCTTATCATGGAAATGAGATAGATAGCTTATTTACATTATGCTTAGTGCACCTACATAGACGAACTTATGTATGGTGTAGAGATGGGCGTACCCTTTTGATGGATTTATGAAGACAAGAACATGACACTTAAATAAAATAAGGAAATCAAATAACACAATGAAACACAAGATTGCACAAATGGATATATTCAATAAAACGGGGGGAGCCAATAAACTCCTTTTGATACAATCTGTCCTCAATGAGGGTATTTGATACAATGATTTACAAAAATGCTAGGGTTCTCCGAAACCCTAGCTATAACAATGAAGTGTCTTCAGATTGATGTGTTCTTGCTTCCAACGGGGTGAGTGGGCTTTGGATATCCTATGGCGGGCCACTCCAGCTTCAACAACCATTCAACAATATGTGAAATCTATAGATCTGCATACACAAAAATAGAGAAAGGGGTTAATAACACCTGTGAGGGCTCCACAGTGTGAGGCCCTCAGACATCAATAAACCCTAACTAAAAATGGATCAAATGGCATGCAAAATCTACAAATCATGTAACAGAATAAAACCAATAAAGATATACCTTGCTTGTGATGTTTCTTCACTTTGTTGTTGTAGTTTGATAGTAGATGGCATGATGCAGCAGGCTCTAATTCATGTTTCTATGGTTGCAATAGGCTCGAACGTGCACTTGGTAGGCTCTGATGTGAGCTTCGTAGGCTCTGGTGTGCACCTACGGGATACAACAGGCTCTAGAGAGCACCTGCAGAATATAGCAGGCTCTGGTGAGCGCTTCGTAGGCTCTACAGTGAGCCTCGCAAGCTCTGGAGGGCACCTATGGGTTAGGGTAGAATCTATAGAAGTAGATCGAGGGGGTGGCGATGAATGCGGTGGATGGATGGGGGCTACGATGATGATGGAGGATGAATGGGGGATGGCTGGAATAGTAGAAGTCTTGTTGGCTTAGCTAGGGCTTTAGATCTTCAAACTCTATCTCTCTCAGCTTCGCTAGGGCTTCAACAATGACTCCTCTAGGGTGCAACTTCTAATCTCAAGGTTCTAGGGTTTGAGCATTTGCAAATGCCCTTATTTATAATCCAACCTAGGGTTTTCTTAGGGTTTTAGCCTTACACTTTTGATCGTGTGGCTAAGATTAAATTAGATCCTAAGGTTGAGATTACTTTTTAGATGTGGCATGGATTAATGAAGATGGACGGTGGGGATTAGATTGGATCGGACGATTGTGGTTAATTGAGTTTATAAATATATATTTTATAATAAATATATTATAATATAATATAAAATATTATATTAAATATAAAATAATATTAAAATAATCTCAATTGGGTTAGGAAATGGCGGGAAGGGGAATTGGGCCAAATAAGGAAAGGTGGAATTGGGCCAAATAATTGGTGGGAAAGGTGTATGGTGGACAAGTGGGTGGTGGAATGGTTAGGATGGAGGATTAGTGGCTGTAATTTGGTGTCTACAGATGCCCCTTTTTGTACCATGTTGCGTGAAACACAATATGGTGCAAAAATATGAGACACCTGCTTGGGCTATGGGCATAGAAGCAACTTCTCTTTGTCATTGGATTTGAGCACTGATGTTGAAGACAAAAGAATAAAGATTTTTTGGAATTTTGTGTAGCTTACCCCCTCAATTGGCGAATGAGTTACGAATGTATCTCACAAGCCAATTGAAAATTTTTGTGCAAATAATTAATGATGTAGTGAATTTGTGCAATTGATGAATGAATGGTGTGAAATGCAATGTGATTGTGGACGATATGAATGATGTAAGATGGCATGTGATTGTGGATGATATGAATGATGTAAGATGTGATACCATTTTTGCCCCAATGGTGGAAAGGGGGTTTTTGCCAAGTGTAGATTGTCATGATCATGTAAGATGTTATCCCATTGTGGGAGAATCATAATGTAATGTGGTTGCCCCAAACTTTGGGATGATTTGATGTTGTTGAAAAAGTTGTCGCAATGGCGTCATTGAGTATGCAAAATATGAAGATGCATGCTGACTAAGTCAATGTAGGGGTGGGGTAGTGATTGTGGAAATTTCTTCACCAATTCCATGATGGAACCAGTCTACTATCGGTATGTCCTGTATTTTTGACTGTTGTCAAATGAATGAGTGTTTGTGAATTTGATTATCCATGTTTTTGTGCCCCACGGAAAAGGACATCAATGACTGCTTGTGAGCAAATTGTTCTTGGCAAGGTTTTCCCTAAAATGTGAGGTACCCAATGTGATTGTGATCTGTGATAGTGAGATAATGATGATGATCATGTTGAAGTGTCCTTATGGTAGGTTATTCATCTTACCAAATTGCATGGATTACTATCGCTGCAATCGCCAAGTTGATAGGATAACCCACTAGGTACAAGGTTCACTTATTATTGACTTAACAAGGCAAAATATGCTATATGATGAGTGTTATATGAAATATGATGATGGAAGAATGTGTGATGAAGTCATGCAATGATTTGGCTGATTGTGGAGTTGATTGATTTGTGCTTTAGCATTTTGTTGGTATTTGTTGCGCTTTGTGGCCAAAATGAGTGATTTAGCGGTTAAATCAACTCCAACATGCACGAAATTGGATGGGATGATGAAGTATATGATGAAGAATTGTGGAATGTCGATTTTGTGAAAATTTGACCTTGATTGTCATGTTTTGTAATGTGATATGTGTTTTTGAAGAATTTGGCCTGTTCTCACAAAATATGCATGCAAAACTATTTGTGTTTTCACAAAATCAAATTTTATGATGTGCATGATGTGTGGATGAAATTTTGTGCAAATTGGATGAGGGGAGCTACTATTTTGAGGGCTTTTGTCTTCATGTTTTTTGTTGCCAGGTGCGTGGCTGCGCCTGGCGTATTCTGTAGGCGCCCACGAGTTCCTGAGTGCGCCTGCGGTTTGTAGGCATAGGTCTGTGCCTGAATGTGCTAAGGAAAGCTATAAAGAGATTTTTGAGTGAATATTTAGGCTCATTCATGCGCTGTTGACTTTGAGGAGCTGTGTCTGAGGAGTGGAGTGGATTTGTGAGCTTTGTGAGGCTAGTGAGTGTTTTGTGTGTGGAGGCTATGGTGGCGGAGGGCCTTGGTGCTATCGGTGGAGTGGAGGCGCCCTTTGTCCCGGTAAGACAATTTGTTTCCTTTGTGCAAAAAACTTTATTTTCTTTTGTTTTTTTTTTTTTTTTGAATATAGGATGAATACTAAAAGAAATGTGATTGTTGTTGCAACTGAGGGATATTGAGCCTCGACATCGCTTCTCTCCTCTTATTTTGGGGATGAGGAAGAAGTTGACGATGGATGAGTGGGAGTTGTTGGGTAGGGTGGGTTTGGAGGGTGTGGCGAGACTTGATGTGGTGAGGGTCAATGAGGGGTATCTCTCGGCCTTGATAGAGAGATGGGACCCGGATAGGGGGACGTTCCAGCTGCCGACTAGGGAGGCTACCATCATGCTTGAGGATGTGTATCACATTCTCAAGGTGTCAGTAGAAGGGGAGAAGGTGGTGGTTGGTCGGGATAAGAAGGTCGAGATGGAGAGGATGTTTGGGGATCGATGGGGGGAGGCCCGGATGGGGGATGGGGGTATATGCTACCTGAGCATGTACAAGGTGAAGGAGTTGGATGCACTCCCAACCTTGATCATGTTCGTGTTAGCGAACATAGTGCTACCCAATAGCACTGGTTGTAGGTTCCCATGGAACCTATTGGGGTTGGTGAGGGATCTACTGATAGACCCTCGAGAGTATGCCTGGGCACCTGCCTTATTGGTGTAGTTGTACTAGGAGTTGTATGAGGTGATTCAGAGGGAGAGGAAGGGGATTGGGTGCAACTTCCTCCTTCAATGTTGGGCATGGGAGCATTTTGTGGTAGCTCGGCCCGAGGGGTTGCCATGCGAGTCATGGCAGATGGGGGAGCCTTATGCTAGGCATTGGGTAGTGGCTGAGGAGGTTCAGCCGAGTCGAGAGGTGCACACTGGTTAGTGGTACCATGATATGTGGTCGGGATTGACTCGGGAAGATGTTATATGGAGGTCATGGTGAGGAGCTAGGTGGGATGGTGATAGGAGGCAGCTACGTCAGGTGAGGCAAGCTCGATGGGTGGTTGGGCGGAGGGATGAGGAGGTGGAGTACTTCTAGTACTCATGGGTGCTGAGGTAGTTTGGCCTACCTCAGGGTGTGCCAGATGAGCCGGTGCTATATCGACATCGACGAGATGAGGGGACGCTTCCTTGTGTAGAGCCATGGTGGGTGCAAATGGAGGATGATGAGCAGTTGGAGGTGCCCGATGTGGATGATGTCGGGGTGACTCCGGAGTATGTGGAGTGGTTTGGTGCCCAACCAGTATGGGTACCAAAGGTTGTGGGTGTGGATGCGACAACTGTAGGGTCAAGGGCTACCCCAAAGAGGACTAGGCCTCAATGAGCGGCTAGTCGAAGATGATCGAGGGGGTCGGTTGAGCCGACTTCGGAGATGGGGTTGGTGGATGAGGGGAGGGGGGATGATGAGGAGATGGGTGAGATCTTCGAGTTGGTGAGGTTGCGGGTTGAGTTGGAGCAGCTTCGTGAGGAGCGTGAGACTATGCTCGAGACTCAGAGGGAGTCGAGGGCCACTATAGCATGGTTAGAGGTGGAGCGGGCGACAGATGTGGCTGGTGATCAGGCGATGATCACAAGGCTTCAAGCAGAGATGTTGGTGAAGGAGCGTCGACATCAGATGGACTTGTGACATCTATAGGCTAGTGAGGCATACATGCATTCTTTGGAGGATGTGTGTATGCAACACCATATTACATTGTCGGATCCTCCCTCTTCTTCTATGGTCGAGTCATCTAGGCATACAGAGTCTAGGTAGAGTAGTAGGCCTAGGGCTCCTACTAGGTATTAGGAGTCCTCTCATGGACATTAGGCTTAGTGCTTAGATGCACTATTTTGTATATGTGAGCCTTGGTGCTCCCTTTTGTAGCCTTTTTGGCATTTATTGTATATTCGATATATATATATATATATATATATATATATATATATATATATATTTTATATATATATATATATATATATATATATATCAATAATGATGTATATGCCTAATGTTTATATGGATGATGTATGCAAGCTATGTGCTATGGATGATTAATGCAAGTAAATGTATGATGAATCTAAAATGCAAGCTATGTGATGTGTTATTAATGATGATGTGTTATGGATGATTAATGCAAGTAAATGAATCTAAACTATATGGGAGGAATGCATGTTGTTCAAATGATCTTTTATAGTTCAGAAATTTTATTGACCATTTTTGTTGTCCATTGTTTGGCAATCGGGGGTACCGAATTTGGTGGTGTTCTGCAACTTGACTCACTATGAAGACATGGTTGTTTATATGGAAGAAGATATGGATGTTGATATGGAAGAAGATATGGATGTTGATATGGAAGAAGATATGGATGTTGATATGGAATGAGTACTGCAAAATTTTCAAAGACTCAATCATACTAGTATTATCAAGCAAACTCACTTGGGTTGTCTAACTTTCTTTAGGACCAATGTGTGTGCAAGTGAGGTTCATATACCAAATCTTGAGTGTGACAATGACCCTATCCAATCATGGACCAATGTGTGTGCATGTGAAGTTCATTGACCCATTATGAGTAAATTGGGCATGACCTGTTATGGAGATGACCCTGAAGCTAGCCTATCCTTATGTGCGGTCAGAGGTCTCCCTTTTTGCCAAGTAGACATGTCGCCCCGCATGAGCTTACTCCACTGCCAGTCAGGCGTCTATAGCCCCGGTGGAGATTCACTCCATAGTCCAATGAGATTGATCTTTTAGGCCTTGGGGATGACTACCCATCCTTGTCAGGGACGTGTAGTACGATCCTTACAACTTTAGGGATCAGGGGTGTTTTGGATTTAATTTGTTAATTTGGTATAGAGCTTTGGGGAATCGGATTCTCAACTGAAGTGTGATGAGAATGTTGACCCTATCCTTACTACTCTATGCTTTTATGTTTATGTTTGGAGCAATGTTGGTAGTGGTGAAAACCACTATTTTTTTGGACTATGTTGCATAATGGGACAAGCGAGGGATATCTCCTTTTCGCCTCGAGGTACTACCCAAGTATGGTACTAACCCTCTTTGTCTCATAATGTTTTTAAGAATGCGATGGAATGTGATTGGTCCAAGATTGTATTTGGGATCAATCGACAATGCTCAAGACTTTCTTAGTGTGAAAAGTGTGTTTTGGTCCTAAAGAAAATCGGACATCCATTTGGAGGTTGTTTGCTACCCTAGTAATGGCTGAGTGACTAAAAATCTATGTTTTTGTGACACGTGATGTGGTTGACATATGAATTTTGTTAAAGTTGCATAAATGTTTCAAACTAGGTACCCCCAATCGTTATAACTTGACTCTTTGTTTTATGGTCATATCATCATTACTTTGCCAGATCATTGAACATGGGATGGGATGAATGCAAATGTATATGCCTAATGCAATGGAATATGTATGATTTAATGAAACCATGCATGAATGCAAAAAGTGAAGATGTATGTTAAATGCCTAAATGTAAATGGAATGTATGCAATGTAGATATGCCTATGTGGATGATGATTTTTTTTTTATAGTAAAAGCCATGTATATAGACATATAATGTGTCACTTTTAACAATGAAATGCCTTTAAATGAAGAACATTAAGTGGTTCGGGGTCCTCTATTCCCTCTAAATCGGCAAGCCTATAAGTACCATTACCCACTTTTTGAGTGATTATGTATGGACCTAACCAATTTGTTGCAAATTTGTCACGAAGATGTGGCAAAGCATTGGTGTTTTGTTGGTTCTCTTTGAGTACCAGATCCCCTACTTGAAATTCCTGAAGATGGACTTTAGCATTGTAAGCACGCTTGAGGCGGTCTTGATAAACTCGTAAATGTTCTAATGCATTGACTCACCTTTCATCTAGGAGCGTGAGTTGGTCCAGTCGTGCTTGTCTAGTTGTATCATCATCTATGAATTCTTGCAAGGAAACTCGTAAGGAGGGAATATCGAGCTCAAGAGGTATAATAGCTTCAGCTCCATAGACCAGGGAGAATGGTGTTGCTCCTATTGGCGTTCGGATGCTTGTTCGATAAGCCCAAAGTGCCAACGGAATTTGTGTATGCCAATATTTATGATTTTCTTTGACGAGTTTCTTAAGAATGGCAATCAAGGTCTTATTGGTAGCTTCAACTTGTCCATTTGCTTGTGGGTAATAAGGAGTTGAGAAACTATGTTGGATATTATATTTCTCGTAGAGTGCTCGAACATCCTTGTTCTTGAAAGACTTACCATTATCCAAAATTATTTTAGAGGGAATGCCAAAGTGACAGATGATATGATGGAGTATGAAATCCACAATTTGAGGTCCTATCATACTAGTTAGAGGTATTGCCTCAACCCACTTTGTGAAGTATTCCATGGTGGTTATGATGAATGTGTGTTGTCCCGAAGAAGAGGGTGAGATCTTGCCAATTAGGTCCAGGCCCCATTGTGAAAAGGGCCAGAGACTTTGTATTGGCTGTAAATCTTGTGATGGTACGTGAGTTAAATTGGCATGTGTTTGACATTGTTTGCAATTTTTGACATATGTGCAACAGTCATGTTCCATTGTGGGCCAATAATAACCCATGCATAATAGGCACTTTGCAATGGCCATTCCACTAAAATGACCACCACAAGTACCATCATGGGCTTCCTCTATGGCCCTTTGGGCCTCCCTAGGTTCGAGGCATCGAAGCAAAATTCCATCATAACCCCGTTTATACAACACGTCACCCAAGAGAATGAAACAGGCTACCCTTTTCTTGAAAGCATGTTTGGCAGACCGAGACATGTCCGATGGGAGTGTTCCAAATTTTAAGAAGGCTACAATGGGGCTTGTCCAAGACTCACATGATTCCGTGTGGATAAAGCAAACATCTTTTCCATATTTTGGGTCAGTGCGAACAACGGCTGCTTTAGAGATTGTTGAGATTATTAGGGGCTGAACCTCTCCTAAGTCATTCTTTGGAATCAAGGATCCAAGAGAGGCCATTGCATCTGCAAATCTATTAGTCGAATGAGGTAAGTTATTGATTTCATACCATTCAAATGTTGAGAGCAATTTCATTGCTACTTCATGATAAAGCTTAATGGTAGGTTCTTTGCATTGGTATTCTCCAGTTACTTGTTTGACCACAAGTTGAGAATCCCCAAATATTCAAATACGCTTAATACCCATAGCTATAGCTGATTGAAGACCTAATATTAAGGCTTCGTACTCTGCTGTGTTGTTTGTACATGAGAAGTCTAACTTGAATGATAAGGGGATAGGAATCCCCTGTGGTGTATGAAAGACAACTCCCGCACCTTGACCTTTCTCGCACTTAGATCCATCAAAGAATAATGTGATATCGACATCTTCCTCGGGAATGACATCATTGTCTACTTTAGTGACTGAAAATACCGAATCATCTGGGAGCTCAATAATCAAAGGATGATCACTAGGTTGTGGAGCTTCCGCAAGTTGATCAACGATAACCTGACCTTTAATGGATTTTTGGCTAATAAATTCGAGATCAAATTCTGTGAGTAGCATTATCCATTTAGCGGTACGGGTGTTGTTATAAGTGTGAGACATCATATAACACAGAGGATTTTCTCTAGCTATGACATAGGTTGTTTGACTTAGCATATAATGTCAAAGTTTCTTAGTGGCTAAAACCACCGCTAAGCATAGTTTTTCTACATAAGCGTATCGTGTTTCATAGCTTACCAACGTTCGACTAATGTAATAGATTGCTTGCTCTTGATTTTGTTCATTTTTATGTGCAAGCATTGTCCCTAAAGCAACCTCTGTAGCTGAGACATAAAGATGAAAAGGGACCCCCAACCTAGGAGGAGTTAAGACTGGTGGTGAAGTTAGATAGCGCTTGACATCATCAAATGCTTTTTGACATTCATCTATCCATACGAATGCTACCCCTTTTGTAGCAAGTGATTAAATGGCCTGCATTTATCAAAAAGTTGTGCAATGAAGCGTTTGATCGATTGAATTTTACCTTGCAAGCTACGCAATTCCTTGAGGTTAGTTGGGGGTGGCATTTCTATGATGGCCTTAACCTTATTTGGGTCCACTTCAATGCCTCTTTTGGAGACAATGAATCCTAAAATTTTACCAGAGGTAACGCCAAAGACACACTTTTTGGGATTTAACCTCACCTTATACTCTAGAAGTCGGTCAAAAATATTTTCCAAGACATCAACATGTTCTTGTCGGGTTTTAGATTTAGCCAAGAGATCATCTACATAGTCTTCAATGATTTTGTGCATGTAATCATGAAAGATGTAAGTCATGGCTCTTTGATAAGTAGCTCCTACATTTTTGAGGCCAAAGGGCATAACCCTGAAACAAAATGTTCCCCAAGGTGTTGTGAATGTTGTTTTATGTTGGTCATCAGGATTTATTCGAATTTGGTTGTATCCTGAAAAACCATCCATGAAGGAAAGCATTTCGTGGCTTGCATAGGTATCGACAAGAGTATCAATGTTTGGTAGAGGGAAGTCATCCTTAGGACACACTTTATTTAGATCTCGAAAGTCATTGCAAATGTGTATCGCTCCGTTAGGCTTGCGAATGGGTACCATGTTTGACAACCACTCAGGATAGTCAATAGGAATGATAAAATGTACGTCTAACAATTTTTGTATTTCCTCTTTGACTATGAGGGCTATGGTAGGATGCATTCTCCTAAGTTTTTGTTTGATCGGCTTGGCATCAGGACGCAAGGTGATATTGTGGACAACAAGGTCAGGATCAAGGCTAGGCATATCCTTGTAGGACCATGCAAACACTTCTTTCTTTTTCTTGAGGAGAGCAATGAATTGCTCTTGTTCATCGGGTGTTAAAATTTTGCCAAGCTTGACAATTTGTGGGTTGTCAGGATCTGAACTAAGGTTCACATCGATGGTATCTTCAATGGACATATGTGAACCTTCCTCAAGTTGATGTGGTGTTGGGATCAGATTAAAGTCATCTAAGATGTTTTCTAATTTTTCTTGCTTATCGTTGTCTAACTCTGCCTAAAAGACCTCGGGACCATTGGTAAAAAGCGACGGAGGCGAAGGTGGCGGTGAAGGAGGAATGTAGTGGGCCGAAGCCTTTAGCAATTCCTCGGATAGGGTGAACTCCGAAGAGGAGGGTGTGGAGGAAATCTGGTTCAAGTCAATAAGGCTAGTGTCAATTGGAATTGGCCTAGCCAAATCGTATGGATTATGGAGTGGGGTAAATAAGTCAATAGGATTCATATTGACCTAGCGGAAGGTAGGATGGTTTGGCCAAATGGGCAGATGGAACAATTGAATCGGAACCGATGTCGAGGCGTGGTATCCCTGTAATAGTGAATGTGAAAACATCAGAGCAACATTTTTTTTTTAAATGTTTTTGTGGATTGATTTTTTTTTGAAATATTTTTGTTGATTTTGATTTTTTTTTTAAATATGTACATATGTTACAATTCTTGGCTTATGTGGGTGGCTCAAGGCAGATTACTAGGTGGATCATCTTGTTCTTGTGGAATAAGCAAGAAGAATATGGGATGATGGATGGGGAACATTTGGAGGTAAAAATCTTCTTGTTGGGTGATGGGGACAATGGGTTGTGACTCCTCTTCAGAATCATCAGAAGCATTTGACATGACCTCAAATTATTCATAACTTTCATCATCGAAATCAAATATAGGATAGGTGAAGTTGATGGGATCATCTTCATTTACTTCGTCCATGCAAAGTTCTTGAAGGGCTTGTTCAAGAGAAGATGTTGAGGGTAATGGGTGGATGGGGTGATCTTCATCATTGAGTGTAAGCTTTTTAAAGGATTGCTCAAGAGAAGTGATGGAAGACAATGGGGTATAGCCTAAACTGAAATAATCATGGGCGCCTCTATATGGGACCTCTAAGATATCATGCATTCCTTTCTCATGGGAACCTAGACCTTGACCTTGCCAATGGAACATATTAAAGTATCGAGCTGGAAACTCCTCTATGTTAGGTATGTTGGCATGCCTAGGCTCGTGTGGTTATTCGAGTGGGTTTGCCCTAGTTGAGCAATCCAACCCTCCATAAACAAAGTTAATGCTATTTGGAGTGGCACTCATGTCGTAAACAATGCCTATGGATAAAGAACGGTCTTGGGACGTCTAAAAGCCTTAGTTGTGGGAATGGCTAGGGGTGTAATGGTGACGTCTTGGACCACGTACTCACCAATGCTCAGATTAGTGATGTGGACTATGACTTGGGTTGATGAGGTGGATGGTGAAGGCTTAGGTGGCTCTGGATTGGTTGTGGATGGTGGTGAGTTAAATATGTCACAATATGAAAATTTGACTTGTGACACATCAACCGATGAAGTGGGATTGGATGGCGGTGTGGGATTAGAAGATGGATGATGGGATAATGATGAAACAAAAGAAGTGGTTGTAGAAGAAGCGGTAGATGTGATGTATGATGTGCTAACGGTAGACTTACTGTGACCACATGTACAAGAAGAAATGGATGTTTGAGGAGGTGATGTGATGGGTAGTTCCTCTATGATGGGAACCTTAGAAGAAGATGGATATGGATTAGAAGAAGGCAGATTAAAATATGATGTGGGTGGATTTGATGATGGCACCAAGAATATATGGGTGGAAGGTAACATGGATTCATAAGGATTTGAAATGAAATTACAATACTTAAAAGGTTCAACATCCATGGGGATGCAATGGACTTGTCCATCATGAACATATTTCAAGCATTGGTGTAGAATTGAAGGAACACATTTCATTTCCCTCATCCAAGGTCTACCAAGGAGTATATTATACGCCATGGCTCCTTCTAAGATTTGAAACATGGTGTGCAACGTTCTGGCCCCTACTGCTATAGGTAAAACAACAGTGCCAACTATGGTACACAAAGCATCATTAAATGCTTTGAGGGTGAATGATGATGTTAGGATCCTCAATCCTAACATTATTAGTTAGTATTAGTTAGTATTATTAATCATTTAATTATTATATTATTAACTTATAAAGTGAACCATCACAACCCTTCATACGTGAACCATCATGTCTCTTCACCAACGTAGATTTAGGGTAGATATATATATTAGGTTGGCCATCCATATCAAATCATCCAAGAAGAAGAATAATAAGCATAGATTCTAAGGAGGTAGCCCCCTATAGTGGCAAAGCGATTACAAGGGAGCCCCATTTGAGTGGCCTATGATTACATTTACATTAATTTGTTAATAATTTTATAGTAAGACCTTGGGGTCTTACCATTTGGTATCAGAGCCATGTGGGACCCAGTCATGTGGGAATTGCTCAAAGATATTCATCAAATCACTTCGTGCGTGAGTATCAAACTCGGTTTAAGGATATCACCAAACACAGCACAATATTGGATGAATCAATTCTCATCAATGGCTTCATTAGGGGATTAAAAGAGGAAATTTGAATGGAGGTGACAAGGTTCAATCCCTATACCATGATATAGACCTATGGATTGGAAAAATTAGCTGAAGATAAAATCAATGCACAACAATGATTAGGGAAACCACTTATGGAAAAATCGTCGACCACTTACATCGCTCCCAAACCTATGCATAATGGAAGGGCATAAAGCACTTACACAACCCCCAAATATAATCGAACTTTACAAATTAAATGTCTTAGCTTTGAGGAGATGAAGGAACAACGAGCAAAAGGACTCTGTGATAATTGTGATGAAAAATTTGGACCCCACCATAAATGTGCTACACTAACATTGTATTTATTGAAGGAATTTGATCCCTGTCTCTCCATAGAGCAAGAAAATGAGGTAGTTGTGTCTGAAGCGACCAGTGCACCTACTCACTGCAATGAAGACAATGAGGTCGACGTGCAAGAAGTGATTGATGTACCAAGCAAGGATGAAGTAGACATACCCAAAGTGATCAATACTAGCCAAACATGCACTCTACAAGACCTACACATACCTTCCTCACCAATAGTGAGTTATTGCCATATGACCAAACCTATTCAGAACCATGCAGAGTGACTACACACTCCTCCGTTGGCTCTACCAAAGAACCAAAAAAGGATATGAAATCATTACCATCACTTTTGATGCATCATTCTGAAGTATTTGAGGAACCCCAAGGGTTGCCCTCCCATCATCATCATGATTTTCCTAAGGGAGATTCTACTATTGTTCTTGGAAACCCCCGCTAATGCTTCATCCTTCTTGATATCCCTACCTACGAAAGGATGCCATTAAAAGAGTCCAAGAACTTACACAAATCCTTCTTGGAAAACAAAGGACAAAGCTTCTCACTTTGAGCTTTGAGGACAAAGCTCTTTTTAAGGAGGGTGGCATGTTAGGATCCTCAATCCTAACATTATTAGTTAGTATTAGTTAGTATTATTAATCATTTAATTATTATATTATTAACTTATAAAGTGAACCATCACAACCCTTCATACGTGAACCATCATGTCTCTTCACCAACGTAGCTTTAGGGTAGATATATATTAGGTTAGCCATCCATATCAAATCATCCAATAAGAAGAATAATAAGCATAGATTCTAAGGAGGGAGCCCCCTATAGTGGCAAAGCGATTACAAGGGATCCCCCTTTGAGTGGCCTACAATTACATTTACATTAATTTGTTAATAATTTTATAGTAAGACCTTGGGGTCTTACCAGATGATTTGGAAATGTGGGATGGAGGTAATTTGAGGTGGATAAGGTCAGTAGTAGTAATGATATTGATTGACGAGCCGATATCAATTAGGACTCTTTTGAATGGCTTTCTGTCTATTAATGCTATTATGTGCAATGGAGGGTCTATGAATTCTGAACTCATTAATTTTACCTCAAAGTCATAAAAGGTAATTGATGGCTTCATGCACGTTCTAACACTCCCTATAAAATTGTTAAAGGCATTAGAGTCTTGGGATTCTAACTCAATTGACTTGAGTATTTCCATTAAACTTGAGTATTTCCATTAAAGCTTCTCTATGCCTAGGGGATTGTTGGATAAGCTCATACACAGAAAGCTTGGTTGATGCCATTTTCAAACTAGTGGTTAATCGGCTGGTTAAGGTTACCGATGGCCTTATTGGATGAAGGATGGGCAAATTAGATGGGTTGGATAGATTGATTGGCGAAGATGGATTTGGTGACATTTGGATGGGAGGTGGGTTTGAAGGTTGTTGAGTATTTTGTTGATTTTGCCTTTGACCTCTAGTGATCACACGGATTGCTCCTACAAAGTTTTGGTATTGTTGGACATGATTTACTTGATTAGGAGGTGGTTGTTGATTGTTACCTCCTATATTATGTTGGACCTCCCCATGGTTAGGTAGAGGTGTCTGATATATGCCCAAATTTTGATTTTGTGGAGCTAAGAGGTTATCCACGTTAAAGGCTCCTAAGTCTATGAGGTCTTGCACTATGTTTTTGAACACATGGCAGGAATTGATATCATGCCCATTTTGTCGATGCTATGGGTAAAACAAGTGCTCTCTATAACTTTTAGGCCTTTTGGTGGGATCATCGGGCCTAATATCTGACAAGGCTAATTTTTTGGTCTCATACAACCTTCAAAATATGGATGAATATGATTTCGCTAAGGGAGTGTATTGACATTGGGGTCGATTAAATTGACCACGGGTAGGTTGTTCCACAGTTGGCATCATGTTTTATACCATTGTTCTTGGGTTACTGATGGGACCGCATGATAGGAAATTTGTTGTTACACTAGTTTTTGATCCATTACGGGTTGGCTCATGACCACTTGATTGAATTGATTAGCTATGTTAGCCATTGAGGCTTGTGTGGATTTAGTTTGCCTAGATTGATTATTTTGATATTGGCCCTTATTTTGCCATTCTTTCTTCTTAGGCTTAATGAAACCCTCTTGGATTTTTATCTCTTCAATGACACTAGCCTATGCTAAAGCCTCCTCAAATGTTCTATAAGTATTGATTTGAAGTATCCAAGAGATGGGTTTTAAGCAACTCTTGGTAAAAAGTTTGATAATTTCTTCCATTGGGAGGTAGAATGGCAACTTGGTTATGACTACCTTCCAACGGTTTCCAAAATCATAGACAGGTTCCTCATCCCATTGTTTCAAATAATATATATTCAATAAGGACACCTTTTTAATATTAAGGGCAAAGCATTCCAAGAATAGATCTATTAATTGATCAAAAGTATAAATATTATGTGTAGGCAACTAATTGTACCATTCAATGTCATCTCCCCCTAATGTTTGAGGAAACATTCAGAGCATAAGAGCATTATCATGGCCAATCCAAAAACATGCATGGACAAATGAACTCACATTCTCCTTAGGATCCTCAGTTCCCCTGAACTTGTCAAATTTTGGTACCGTAAAATCTGTCGGATATGGTAGTGATGGTACCGATGGATGTATTGGTTGATGGATCAGTTGGCTTAATGTGAGCTTTTGGCTCATTATCCCTGATGAGTATCAACTGATTGATTTGCTTTTGCATTGCCTAGAATCTAAGATCTTCTATTGGAATATGAGGACCTTGGATTATGTGATGGTTGGTTGATGGGTTGGATGATAGATGTTGGGGTGTGACCAACATGGTGTTGTGGAATGAATTGGGTTGGGTATGTGGAGAAGATTGATGGTTGAAAGATGGGGATGATTGATGAAGATGATGATGGAGAAATGGATTGTGTTGTTGGTTAGTGGCAATGTTGATTGGTATAGTGGATGTATGGAGTGGTGGTGGATTGGGGATGGACACTATGGAATATTGAGGGACCCATGCTGAATTTTGATTAGTGAGTGGAGGTTGATTTGGAACTCTTTGGATCATAGGGTCTATGTAAGTTGATTGTTTTCCTTTTGTTCATTGTGAAAGCAATCTGTTTATGAGCTCTAATGTATTCGTAAGTTCTTGATTTGACCATGTGTCAAATTATGGGGTTGTGGTTGGATGAGACGATGGATGAGTTGATGATGATGGATGATTAGTCATGGTCATGTTGGCTAAGTGAGATGATGAAGGGGTGGATGACATGGTCATTTTGGCTAAGTGAGATGATGTAGGTGTGGATGATGATGGATGAGAGGACATGGGTATGGTGCAAGTTGTGTTTGATGTTACAACTTGAAGGCTAGGGACTTGTGAGGCAGCATTGGCATACTCCTCATACAAGGGGTTGGTATAGGTGGATGTGAGATAAGTGTTTGGAACACTTGGGCTTTGTGCTGGTTGGCTCGTGGAGGAAGGCATACCATATTCATAACTCAAATTAGGATATCCTTGGGCAAGGTAGGTGGTAGCTAATTTATATTCTTCAAAACCTTCTTGGCTAAGGGGTTCTAAGACATAGAAGCCTTGTAAAGGACATGCACTCTATCCATATCTATGTAGGTGGTGGCTGTCTCCACATTGTGTGAATGTGTCTTTGCTTGAGAGTGGGGTGGATGGGATGATCCAGACAAAGTAGTCTGAACCATATTGGATGGGGATATCGAAGTAGCAAGCTCATGGGAACTATTTTCCATTAAACTAGTTTGGTTTATTATTTTATTTTGTTGTCGTTTTAGCACCATAAAGTAGTTAAACCAAAGATTCAAAGCTTATCTAAATTACACAAACTAACAAATTTTCTAAAATTTAAAGCAAAGAAAACAATAAGTCATAGGTTTCACTATGTGTGGCTTACCTTGTTCATTAATTATTTTCTTTTGTTAATGTGAAGTTCCTTTTAGAATTGTTGGCTTGTGTGTTTTGATATAACTTAATCTTGTTTAATGAAAAACAAAGGTAAAAACTAAGGTTGGCCAGGGCAATGAGAATCTTGTTGGTAATGACCTCCAACAAGTTTGCTCGGGGGTAGTCCCATGGTTTCTAGGGCAGATATTGGTGGATGGAAATCATGACCACCATCACCAAATCTCAAGCAATGGCTGGTGATGAAATCCAACCACTACTATTAAAAATGTGAATCATGCAAGTGTGTGTGATTTATTTTATTAGATATCTTGTTCTCTATGGTGTGCAAACAATATTAAATATTACTAACTTCACTAATCTAAATCAGAAGCCAACACAAAGACGTAAATTTCACCTGAAGAGTGCAGAGTACACCCTTAAAATCCCCTGCCTACAAGTGATTAAAATCACAATAGCAACCGAAGGTTTCGTCCACCTCTCTGCCAAAGGGGCCAACCTAGGGTAGGATTACTTTATGCATTAAGATGTTGTTCCTATTTAGATATGTAAAATTAAAGTGATCTTTAACCCTAAAATGCAAAATCTAGGATGTGTTTTTGTTTCATATGCACTCAAAAATGCAAACAATCACCCAGATCTACAAATTTTAGGACAAGAAATGAATTTGTTATAATGAAACACACACAAACCCTAGATGTAACTTGCTACCGATTCTTTCATTGCTTAATGTTAAACCCAGAAACAGCAAAAAATAGCAGCAGAATGTAGAATACGTAAATCGCTAAATGGCAACTTAGGGTTATGAAACTTACTTGAAAGCTTTAGCTTTGCTCCAAATCACTACTAGGTGCAGCCAGACACCTACGTAGGCATAGTAGAGCACCTGCAGTTGTCTGCAGATGATGTCGAATGCTTTACGGATGCTCTCGAACGCCTGTGTAATCTCTGAAAATGTTGTAGACTGCTTTAGAAACCCTAGTGACAAAATTGGCGATCTCTACGTTTCTAAAAATTCCTATAACAAATAGAAATAAAATTAAGTCAGCAAGGTAGATATATTAAATAATGAAATCCTTGTGGAGTCCCACCGTGATCGCCATTTGTGAAGACAAGAACATGACACTTAAATAAAATAAGGAAATCAAATAACACAATGAGATACAAGATTGCACAAATGGATATATTCAATAATACAAGGGGAGCCAATAAACTCCTTTTGATACAATTTGTCCTCAATGAGGGTATTTGATACAATGATTTATAGAAACTCTAGGGTTCTCCGAAACCCTAGCTATAACAATGAAGTGTCTTTAGATTGATGTGTTCTTGCTTCCAATAGGATGAGTGGGCTTTGGATATCCTATGGCGGGCCACTCCAGCTTCAACAATCGTTCAACAATATGTGAAATCTGCAAATCTATATACACAAAAAACAAAGAAAGGGGTTAATAACACCTATGAGGGCTCCACAGTGTGAGGCCCTCATACATCAGTAAACCCTAACTAAAAATGGATCAAATGACATGCGAGATCTACAAATCATATAACAGAATAAAACCAATAAAGATATACTTTGCTTGTGATGTTTCTTCACTTCGTTGTTGCAGTTTGGCAGTAGATTGCATGATGCAACAGGCTCTGGTTCACATTCTATAGTTGCAGAAGACTCGAATGCGCACTTGGAAGGCTCTGATGTGATCTTCATAGGCTCTACTATGCACCTTCGAGATACAATAGGTTCTGTAGAGAGTGCATATGGAATACATCGGGCTCTGGTGAGTGCTTCGCAGGCCCTGTAGTGAGCCTTGCAAGCTCTGGAGGGTGCCTTTGGGTTAGGGTAGAATCTACATAAGCAGATCGAGGGGATGGTGGATGGTGATGAATGTGGTGGATGGATGGGGGTTGCGACGATGATGGAGGATGAATGGGGGGTGGCTAGAACAACAGAAGTCTTGTTGGCTTAGCTAGGGCTTTAGATCTTCAAACTCTATCTCTCAGCTTCGCTAGGGCTTTAGCAATGACTCCTCCAGGGTGCAACTTCTAATCTCAAGGTTCTAGAATTTGAGCATTTGCAAATTCTCTTATTTATAATCCAACCTAGGGTTTTCTTAGGCTTTTAGCCTTACACTTTTGATCATGTGGCTAAGATTAAATTAGATCCTAAGGTTGAGATTACTTTTTAGATGTGGCATGGATTAATGAAGATGGATGGTGGGTATTAGATTGGATCGGACGGTTGTGGTTAATTGAGTTTATAAATATATATTTTATAATAAATATATTATAATATAATATAAAATATTATATTAAATACAAAATAATATAAAATAATATTAAAATAATCTCAATTGGGTTAGAAAATGGCAGGAAGGGTGGAATTGGGCCAAATAATTGGTGGGAAAGGTGGAATTGGGATTTTTGAAGGTGGGAAAGGTGGAATTGGGCCAAATAATTGGTGGGAAAGGTGTATGGTGGACAAGTGGGTGGTGGAATGGTTAGGATGGAGGATTAGTGGTTGTAATTTGGTGTCTACAGGATTAAAAGGGATAAGTTGGCTCATCACAAAGATGAGATGAACAACTTAATCATGGGATGCTAAGTCAATAGAAAACTTCATAGAAAGGTTTATGGAGGGTAGCGATATGTAAATCCTTAACAAGTGTATAAATGAAAAAAATCCTCTCTCAAGTGGGTTGGATATTTTGGGTTGTTACAATCCTATATGTTAGAAGATATCATGTTTTCACCTATAACTTTAGCATTAGCCATGATCAACAACATTATATAAGAAATGATTAGGGAAGAGGATCCTCATTGGTCAATTTTGGAGAAGATGGCCATATAAACTGAGGTCACACTATGTACCACACCAATCCAAGAACCATATTTACTTAAAGAATGATAGATCTTGCCAAAAAGACCACTCCTCAAGGTGGAAATAATAGAGCAACCAAGGAGGGCAATGCATGTTAGGGCTAATAACATGAATGATGCATAACTTATAACACTCAATGATGCTTGATTGATAAAGAGGAGGGAAGACAACATTCTTAAAAGCCTCCACTGATCTACAAAGGGATAAATAATGTGCAAATATATTAATGATACAAACTTTATTTTACATTAATATTCCTCCTCTTAGGTATCCATGTTACGATGATAAGGCATCTTCCTTACATAAGCTTAAAGGTGTTCTTTGGATAAGACACACCCATTTAGTGTCCTTAGCCATCCCAAAACCATCACTGATAGGGATCCCATGATCCCATGATACGGTATGGCATATAACATTAAATAATGCCTTAAAGGTATTTGTTGTAAGTTATTAATGTAAGCATTTCATGTGGCAAGATAAATATGGAGGATATTAAATATTATTGTGCATATTAAATGCACCCTTATCCTCTTATCCGCACATGGTAATGAGCCCATGGATTGGCTCATACCATGGTATTGTAAAGGCACTTGGTACCTATAAATTACATGATTATCAATAGAAATGCAATCTCAAGTTTCAACCCATAAATCCATATCATTTTAGTATTAGAGTAGACGTTCATGCTCCTGTGAGGAGGATTTCTCTCATAAAAATCTCCCTATTCCTTTTGCATTTCCTCCTTTCCCATTTTTTTCTCTCCTTTGTTCATAGTATCTTTTGCTTACATGGCACTCTCTTTTGTGCGATTTTTCATCTAGTGTGCAAATTGTCGTCATATTCCTTTCTTTTCTAGTGTGTTCCGCATTGCGCTTGATCTCCTAACTTGCTACAATTCTATGGTCTACATCTTTGCTACGTTGTAGAGGCTCTAATATATCTCATAGTTCTGGTGTTCTCCAACATTGTCGCCAGTCCTCTTTGTCTTTCTCGATTGGCTCACATCGTAATAATTCAAACATTGTTCCTCCTTGATCCCATCCAACTTGCACATAGATGCCTCATGTTGTTCCTTCTGGTTGTGATCCATGGGAGAATCGATTCTTGCTATGAAATCATCATTAATAGTGCTTGTTTGCTATGGTGCTACAAAGAAAAACCTTGGAGGATGATTGCACATCGATGGAGGCTCCATTGTACCCTGTCTACGATTGGTCCAACCCTACCATCGATGCATTGTTCAACCAGAACTCGATGCCTTCTATAGCCTTTAGTACAACATCACTCTCTTGGTTGTAGCTCACCACTAACCCTTCTTCATGACAACCCTCATAATCTAATGTGGTAGCTTCTCCAAATCTTATTTGTGTCATCATGATCTGCACAAATAATGCTCTGGTTCTAAAATGGTTATCACCCATATTTACTATTGTGCAATAATATTCCAAACAATCCTTGTCATTGTTCATTGGTGATTAAAATGACACGCAATTGGATTCGATGCCTTTAATATCTGGATACTCCTCTATCTGGGTGATGAGGCAGATGACGAGTGTCACTGTGAGCTCCACCTCCAACGATGTTCAAACATAGAAACGTGCACCTCCCTACAATCAATATAGTAGTTACTTCATGTATATATCACTACAGCTACACTATCAATGCCTCGATCTGCCAAACCTCACATCAAGATCTCACATTGTTCATCCACACCACTGCATCATAGACACTCATTACTAGTTGTCATATTTTTTTGACATCTATTTTTTCATTTTTGATGGTGATCTCCCATCTCTAAAGCTGATTTAACATTCTCAGCCATTGATCTAAATTTCTCAGGAATTAATCTGATGTTTTTTGGTAAAATATCACACTTCTTAGCAATTTTTCCCACTTTTCGATGATGTTTTTAGTATTCAGCAATAACCTAATGTTTCTCATCTTCATTTTATATTTTTGATGGGTAGTCCACATTTGTTTTACAAAAACCTTCATTGGGAATTATCCCTCAGGCACTGATTTGATGTTTTCTAGTGAAATCTCACACTTCCTGATAGTTTTTTCCACTTTTCAATGATGTTTTTATGTATTCGATAACAACCTGATGTTTCTCAACTTCATTTTACATTTTTTATGGGTAGTCCACATTTTTTTTACAAAAACCTTCATTGGAAATTATCCCACATTCATCTTGCTTTCGTCGATTATCCTTATTAAAATTGATGATCCACTCTTGATCTGTTAGCCAACGTTCATTGGCTACCTCCATACATCGACTGCTCACCTTGTTTGTGCATTATTCACATATTTTGCTTTTGCTACCACATCCTTCCATCGAACTCAACTCTGATGTCGGTTATGCTTGTCACCCTACTTTTTTATTGATAGCTAACATTAGCCCTGCACATATATCACCCTTGCCACTATTTCTACTTATCCATGTTGCCTCCTTTTGACCTATGACTTTGTACCTCCCATTTCCTATGTGGCTCTCTCTGCTAGCCCCATGGCCTCTTTTTCCCTATGCTATGTGGTCGATCCTACCCCACGTGCTTTGACCCCTTGCTTCTACCCTATCCAATACCATCCAACAATTTGACATGTGGTCAAACTCCTTGCACATTGGGATCTCTGCCATTTCAAGGTCGCATACATAAACATGTTACCAGTGCATAGTTCGATCATGGGGTCCACATCATGAGGGATAATAAGCCGATCAACTTTTCAACAATACCATACCGCTAAGATTCTTCATGGTGGGGATAGCCATCATATTTTTCAAATGCATGTCCCTCAACATACATATTTTTCAAACAAAAAGTATTTTTTATATATTGGCATGTCTTAAAGAATATTCCCATGAGAATATTCTTATTTTTAAATTGTAAAGGGCCCAAGCCCCCTTTTCTCTTGCTCCTGAGAGCTTATTATTTGTCCTATAAAATAGAGGTTTCACCTAAACTCAAACATAGACTTACATATAGTCGTTGGAAAGCTCTTTTTGCGATGGATTTAGTAGAAGCATTAAATTTATATTTTGTAATGGTCTACTTTGACCTATGATGCCCCAAAGTTTATGTTGCCAAAATTTAATTTTAAAAATCATTGTTGTACTTAGGAGTGCATTTTTGGTTGTACCCAAAACTCCTCAATCCACATTCATTTTTAAATACTCCTTTGGAAGCAGATTTATTCTCTAGACCATGGCCTTTGCATATAGGTACTCCTCGCTAATGGATTTATCTCGAATTTGTTCATGACTATGGCTCTTTTTATGTGATCCATAGCTATCACATGGGTACTCCTCAATCATGAAGTTATCATTCTCTCTTCCTTAACTGAACCATGACCCTTTTTTTGTACCCATAGCCATCACATGGGTCTTCACCTCTTGTGGTATATGGTACTCCAATAACTTGTCTCTCTGTGAATTTCAGCATAGTAGCTTTTCAGCTCAATGCATGTCTTCACCAACAAGACACAAAAGGCAACACTCCATAAATTCCTTCAAAATCCACTTCTACATTTGACTTTATTAGATCCTTAGCCTCATTCGGCTCTTGTTATCTTCTCTAGATTTTCCTTCCCTATTTCTATGCATTGGGGACCAATGCATCTACAATGGGGAGGAATGATAGGGATCCCATGATCCCATGATACAGTATGGCATATAACATTAAATAATGCCTTAAAGGCATTTGTTGTAAGTTATTAATGTAAGCATTTCATGTGGCAAGATAAATATGGAGGATATTAAATATTATTGTGCATATTAAATGCACCCTTATCCTCTTATCCGCACATGGTAATGAGCCCATGGATTGGCTCATACCATGGTATTGTAAAGGCACTTGGTGCCTATAAATTACATGATTATCAATAGAAATGCAATCTGGAGTTTTATCCCATAAACTCGTATCAATCATTAACTAATCATTTACATTAATCAATACTATAACACTATATGATGTATTGGTGCTATCCTATGGCACTAACACAAGGGATGGTACTAACTATACATAACCTCTTGCTAACAACTAAGTTCCATGGTATGAATTATGTCATTTTAAGAAAGGCAAACTAGGGATCAATAAAAACTACATTATAAATATTTATATTTCCCATTTGTAAAAATCTTAAAAATTATCACTATTTTCTTAAGGATATAGCATTTTGTAACCTGTTATTTTAAGCAAACTTCTAACCATTGAGTTTCTCATCTTAAGTTCTATAAAAGTGATTAGTCGTATTAATCATTCTAATTAGCATGAATAATCTTGTATTTTGATGGGGTCTCTTTGAAATAACATAATTTAAGTATTTTAGGATAGACTTCAATAACAAGTTTGCTTGGGAATTATGTGTACAAAGAAAATTTGAGGAGGATGGAGAGCACTTTTTGCACTACAAAAATAGGTATAAAGAAACAAGATCTTGATATTGATAGGACATGCAAGTATTATTTATGTTATTGGTATTGATAGTGGTATACTATAAATGTTAACTATAATGAGTAAAACGTCAAAATTTAAATGGATATAAATAGAAATGGTTTAAAAATATTTAATCACTACTAAATTCAAAACAAAGACTTTAGTTATATATAAAATGCTTTTAACAAAAACAAGTACTTTTGTATAAAGGTAAATTGTTATGATTTACATTCTATGTTATTTCAAAAATTCTAAAAAAATGGATACAAATATGGCCAAAGTCTATACTAGGAGAGTACTTGAAAAAAATATATATATATATGGGTGAAACAAAAAAATAAATGGATGAACATGTGGGATATCAACTCAACTAACCATCATATAATAACAAGATTATTAAGGTTTATGCTATATAAAATTTTAAGGCAATTGTGTTGGTAAATGATCTAGGAAGGAAATATTTAGAAGCGAGTGCAAGTGTGAGTCGAGAGTGAGTGTAGTCGAAAGTGAGCATGAGCGTGAGCCATGAGTAAGGAGGAAGTGTGAGCAAGAAGTAGAAAGTAAAGTGTAATCTAGTTGAAGAAAATCCAATGTGATCCAAGAGGGAATGGAAGCCAAGAGGAAGTGTGATCTAAGAGGGAGTGGAAGCCAATATTCAGTCATGGCAGAAGAGTAGCCGGTTTATCTGAAGTGCATCAATGCTTCAAACCCTTACCATGAATGAGTGGAACATTATTTCCAAAAAAAATTGAAGCGAAGGAACTCTTGTAAAAAGAAGAGACAAGGGGTATTGTGAGCCAAGAGGGAGTGCAAGTCGGGAGTGAGTGCGAGGAAGGAGAGAGTTCAAGCTAGGAGTAAATGCAAGCCAAGAGGAAATGTGAGCCAATAAGGAGTGCAAGCCAAGAGTGAGCCCCATTAACTATTATGGAAGAAAATTCATATTTGAAAGCCCTAATGGAAAGTTAGGATGCCCTAGTTGGAAGTATGGAGGTCCAAGTTGGAGATAAGTAGAAGAATGAATACATGGTAAGTTTGATACAAGTAGTAGATGTTACACCAAAAGTGAGTATCAAGGATGATATGATTGAGCATGATATAATGGTTCTTAAAAGTAGATGATTAATATCTAAGTTCCATAGATCATGGTTAGGTTTTTTGGAGATTCAAAATTGGATCAAGTGAAAGTGGGGATTAAATTCAAATTACTCTCTGACTTTTCTTCCTAAAGGTTTTTTCCTCGTCATATTTTCCAATTTAGAAATTAGGGATAAAATAATGGTTGGTGGCCCATGGTTTAGGGGAAGAGATGCACTTTGTTTGAGACCATGGAATGAAGTTATTAAGAATCTTCCAGTATGGGTTAGGCTTTTTGGACTTCCATATCATCTTATAAATAAGAATGTTCTGAAGAATATTGGAAATACCCTAGGGGAATTCATCAAAGAAGGACTAACTACTAAGGAGCAAAATCATGTTATATATACTCAAATATGTGTTGTTATGGATATTTCAAAACATTTATCACAATCTATTAATATTAAATTTGAATCAAGAGAATGGGATCAACAAGTAGATTATGAAAATATCGCATTTCATTGCCACGATTGTTATGATATTGGACACATGGCAAAATTTTACAAAGTGAAAACTATGAAGAAAGAGATAAAATTCTAGCCATGAGATAAATTTCAAGATGAAGCAAGGAAATCATACAGTAATAGAAGCTAGACTAGATCAAGGATATTCCACTCTGAAAGAAGAGGTAAATAAATCCTATCTATAGTATCATTTGGCAAGTTCAGAAGGAATTAAAGATGCAAAGAAGATGTGGAGAGAAATCCTAAAACAAAGACAACAAAAGAGGTCAAGTTTATTCCAGGTAAATCATATTCATTTTTCTCAAGTAGTATAGAACCCTCTGTTAGAATAAGTAATTATTCTCTTAAGTTCTACTAGGATAGACTTACTTGAGTTACCACTCCTCCATGAGTCAGGTGAACTCTCAGTATAGTCTAGATCAGATTTGATGAGTTGTTGTAATCCAACGACTCTCAATGATCAACTTTGCTATTTATACAAAGTTGATCCATGGAATAAATCAATCAGTCTATTGAGCTTCTCTACAGTCTTGTGATGTATTGCAGAACTATTTCCTTCTTTGAATAGAATATTGTTTTCTAACATGGTACCAGAGCTAGGATAGTTCTTTGCAAGCATTCGAGTTTTTGAAGCTCTCCTTTTTTCCAGGATCTGGTTCATTTGTTTTTGGATAATTTTTTTTGTGACTTTACTCAACTTGCTTGAAAGTTGTGAAAAAGTCATTTTTATCCATTAACCATTTTTTTCAACAACATTTTATTTTGTTGAAAAATAATTCTTTAGCAATTTTTTTTCAACTTGTATAATTTCGAAGCAAGAGGGAAATTATTGTAAAGCTCTTCTAGTCTTAGAGCTTAAGGATATCTTCTTTGGGCGTGTTGCCCATATCTCACTTAGCATTTATGCTAAATTTGAAGCATTCACGCCCATTATAAGGTGTCAATAATTTATTTTCCCCCTCATTGCATCGAACGAGTTGTAATTCATTCTCTTTTCAAGATGAATCTAGCAACGCAACCATACTGCTATTATAGGGCTTCATAGTATTTTTCGTTGATCGATATACGTGCTCTCTCCTCTCTTCTTTGCTCGCACATTTCTTGATATGCGTTCAAAGGTTTTGTTTTCAAAGAGCCTCTCGATCTCGCGCATTGGGCTTCTCTTAGTTGTGTCTAGGTGAACGTTAAACACTGCACTGGTCCTTCTATTCTAAATGAACATTGGGCTCCTCTTTGCTTTGCTTGGCATCCATTCTTCCTATCTCAATAATGCTCCTGACGTCCATTGTAACTCTGAACTGGTCCTATTCTCAATGACCATTGGGCTCCTCTTTAATGCTTGGTGATGTGTCCTCTTTAATGTTGTGCCTCGGCTTCTCAAAGTGCTCCTCACTTCTATTATAGCTCGATGTGCATCTCCCTCCCTCTTACGAGTTCACTCACATAGTTCTATGGTTGTTGTCAGTTGTCTTCATTGGCATCAATTTCATCAACGCCAACAGGAGTACTCCGATATGATTTCGATTTGGCATCCTCCACTCTCCTACCGATGATGCCTTATTTATCTCCTCCATCCTATCATCAAAACTGACCTACTCTGCTCCCTCAATTCAAAGCCATATTGATCATAAGGTATATCCAAATTATTTTTTTCTCTAACTTCATTGTTTTGCAGGGATTCGAAAGCTCATGCCTTTCAAATCAAAATGGTGATGCATTATAACGTTACGAAGCCACTCATTGTCACTTATTTTGTATGAGAAATTATTTTTTGTAGGGAGAAAGCGATCAGTTTGGCTTCATTGCGACATAGGGAGAAATTGGCTTGTTTGTGTAAAAAATTATTTTTGTAGGGAGAAACCATTACCATAAGAAGCGAAGAGACCTTTCAGGGGTACTAAGCATTATGTTACATGGTGCAACAACGTGACATAATGCATTACATTTTGGCTTGTTTTGTGTAACACTTGTTTTTGTAGGGAGACACCATTTCATTTGGCAGCGAAGAGAAATTTCAGGACAACACCCATTTGACTTCTTTGCATCTAAAGAAAGCATTTCATGTGGCTTGTTTTGTGTAACACATTTTTTGCAGGGAGACAACATTTCATTTGGTAGTGAAGAGAATTTTTAGGAGTGACTACGTACTATTTCATGGTACAACCCTATCCTCAAGCTTTGAGATAGAAGCAACTCCCAACTCTCTGTCACGTTCATTGAATCCAAGGCACTTTGTAGACAGTCAACTCATAGGGAGTTAAAAAATTTTGTTCAAGAGAGAATGGCACTCACCAACGCTATAGATGAGAGCCTTATAATGTAGAGGCATTAACGTCTCACTCTTCCTCCATTCCTTTACTTATATTTTTTTGTAAAGAGTTTTTTTTGGTCTCTTCAATTTCGAAGTTGTAACCTTAATACTCTCATAAAATTTTGTATTTAGATTAAAAAAATCTGACTTTTTTTCACTTTTTCTCCTAAGCCTTTTCCAAAGGCTATCATCAAAAAGTGAAAGAGTCCATTGTAATCTAACTAAATACAAAGGACTATTTGGAGGGGGGGTTAATGGTGCTGGTTCTTGCACCTATGGTTTTGTTGGATTTTTTGAAAGGGGGAGTTTCTTGTGTCTATCTTCATTAACAACACTAGTAGTCTTTCTTTTTTTAGTGGCACATTTTTTTTGGCCACTTCTTGCTTGTTACTTCTTTCTACTTCTTTTAGCATATTCTGATTTTTAAACCTATATATATGCATAAAGAAGTTTCTCTCAAAATCAAAGCAAGCACAAAAATTCTATTCAAAACCTAATAAAATTATTTAAAAAAAACTTAATTTCAAAAATTGCCTATGTTCCACGTACCATTATACTCATAAAACTTATAGTTTCCCTCACGTAAGGGCGGGTTTTTGTGAGATACTTGGTATAGAGGCCTGGCAATTTAATTTTTTTTGGGTTCAAAAGCCTATGTTCCACGTATCAATTCTACTCATTACTTATAGTTTCCCTCACGTAAGGGTGGGTATTGAGAAGAATAGATATAAAGGCCTGGCCATTTTTTCTTGCCTCATAAGCCACTTTCAATATATCTAATATCCTCATTTACTTATAGTTTCCCTCTCATTAGGGTGGGTAATTTGAGGAGATAGGTATTAAAAACAAGCTTATATATCCTTCTTTAAAGATCCATTGCATTTGAAGTAAAAGGGGGGAATTATTGGTTCACTTCAATTTTATTTGGAAAAATGAATACAATTGATCCACTCACCCCTCATAACTATCATACATGGAAACCCAAAATATTAAATCTCATTTCTCAAAAAGGGCTCACACACCTGCTAGAAGAGAAGCAACCTGAATTTGAAAAGGAATATGAAATATTTGTTCATAAAGGGAAGATGTATGAAACAATGGGTATTATAAGCACTAATGTAAATGAAAGCTTATGGTTTCACATTACGGATTGTAAAACTCCATATGAAAGTTGGCAGAAACTAAAGAACTTGTTTGGGAAAGTAGATCAAATAAGGTCAATGCAGCTAGAGGTAGAATTAACAACATTATCTCCTGAAGACTTCAACAATATTGTTGAATTTCTCACCAAATTTAAAGAAGTCCTCACTCAATACAAAGGTAGTGGCAAGAATAAAATAGAAGAAGAATGCATCTATCTAATTCTTTCTAAATTAAATGGTGTATTTCAAATTTTTGCAACCACCTTTTTGTCTACAAAATATGCTCTTGGTGCAAGTTTTACAATGCCCTCCTTAGAGGAATTTTGTGATAGGCTAACTAGAGAAGAAACAAAACTTGCAAAGTATGAGATCTCTTCCTCTTCCTCAAAAGCCTTAGTAGCATCCACCTCTACTAAAGAAAAATTCAAAAAGAAAGAAAGGAGTCCCATAACTTGTACTCACTACAAAAAGAATGGTCATTCTGTGAACAAATGTTGGAAAAGACTACAACAACTAGAGGCAACAATGAAGGATCAAAATATAGACACTAAGAAGCAGATAGGAAAAGCCTTAAATGTTCAAGGCAAGACTATAAAAACTTCATCAAAATACTAGGTTCTAGATTCAAGAGCAACTCATCACATGACTTCCTCAGATGAGTCATTCACTTCAATCTCCTCAAGTTCAACATGTAGCATAGAAGTTGGTGACTCATCCTTTATCCCAGTCAAAGGAAAAGGTGACATATCCATTGATGGTGGTTATATCAATAATGTTCTCTATGTACCAAACATTGCAACAAATCTCCTCTCCATCTATCAGATTTGTACTTCTGGAAAAGGCAAAATAATTCTCTTCTCACCAACAGGAGTTGAGATAAGAGACTTTCAAGACCCAAACTCTCTCATAGAAAAAGGAGATATTGATCACAACACTCACCTATTTCACTTCAAAGGATTCAAAAATTTAGAAGGGGCCTCCTATTTTGTTGCACATGGAGATCTTGAAAGCAAAATTTGGCATGAAAGGTTTGGACATCTCAATTATAACTACCTAAAGGAATTGAACACCCATGAAATGGTAACAGGATTGCCTCAAGTCTCTTCTATTGATGGAGTATGTCCTGGATGTGCTCTTGGAAAGCAACATCAAGATCCTTTCCACCCAAGTGGTTCTCTAAAAGCCTCATCCCCTCTAGAGTTAATCCATAGTGACTTGATGGTCTTCCCAGAGCCTTCTTTCAAAGGAGCAAAATATGCCTTAACCTTCATTGATGATTTTTCTAGAAGAACTTGGGTCTACTTCCTAAAATACAAAAGTGATGTTCTATCCCACTTCAAAATCTTCAAAGCCTTAGTTGAAAATCAGGCCTCTTGCAAAATCAAGCAACTTCGTACAGATAATGGGGGGAATACTTCAGTAATGAGTTCTCAATTTTTCTATCAAGTCATGGCATAATTCATCAACATTCTGTCTCCCATAATCCATAGCAAAATGGCATTGCAGAGAGGAAAAATAGAACTTTAAAGGAAATGGCAAACTGTATGCTCCACTCAAGAGATCTTCCAAAAATTTTTTGGGTAGAAGCAATTAATTGTGCAAACTATATTCAAAACCGCACACCTCATAAAGCTCTTGGCCATTTGACTCCCGAGGAAGCATGGACTGGCTCAAAACCTGATGTCTCTTTCTTCAATATTTTTGGGTGTACTGCTTGGGCGCATATCCCAAAGAAGAAAAGGAAGGCTCTAGATAAGAAAAGCAAACAACTCATCTTTGTTGGTTATTGTGAGGAAATGAAAGCATACAGGCTCCTTGATCCCGCAACTCATGAGGTCTTTTTTCATAGGAATGTTCAATTTGATGAAACATTCCCTCATAAATATCCTCAACCATCCTCTTCCACCATTGATTCTCTTGAGCCATCTCCAATGTTAGAGCCTCAATATAATGAAGAACCCACTTTAGAGATTAATGATCAAAATGACCAAAATGAGGATCCTATACTCCAAACTCCAACTCAAAGTCCTGCCACTCCAATTACTCCTTCCACAATGCCTAAATGGGCCCGCACCATTGTTGAAGAAGCAACTCCATACATCCAAAATCTTCCATCATCCAGATTAGGCAACTCCATAGGCTCTGGTCTTGTCTATCAGTCCATTTCCATAGATCCTCAATCCTTCAAAGAAGCAACTGGTATTAAAGAATGGGATGATGCCATGGAGAATGAATTCTCTTCCTTAATAAAAAATAAAACTTGGGATTTAGTTCCTCTACCTAAAGGAAGGAAGTTAGTTCATTGTAAATGGATTTACAGAATGAAATATGGACCTAATGGAGAAATTGACAAACACAAAGCTCGCCTGGTAGCCAAAGGTTTCTCTCAAATTGAAGGGATTGATTATTCTAAAACTTTTGCACCAGTTGCCAAAATGGATTCTGTTAGACTGGTACTTGCTCTAGTTGCTTCCCAAAAGTGGCCTATTTTTCAAATGGATGTAAAAAGTGCTTTCTTACATGGGGACTTAAAAGAGGAGATATTCATGGAACAACCTGCTAGATTCACTCAAGACTCCTCCCTTGTTTGTAGGCTAAGGAAGTCTCTCTATGGCCTCAAACAAGCTCCTAGAGCTTGGTATGAAAAAATGGACTCCTTCCTTCTTTCCTCAGGTTTTTCTCATTGTGAGTCTGATGCCACAGTCTACATTTGGAGAGATGAAGAAAAAATCACCATACTTGTTCTCTATGTTGATGATCTACTACTCACTGGTAGTGACATCGCTCACATTCAGACTATCAAGGACTCCCTTTCTAAAAAATTTGAAATGGTTGATCTGGGCTTAGCTCATTACTTCCTTGGGATTCAAATAAATCAAACAGATGCAGGAATTTCATTGTGTCAATAGAAATACACTCTAGACCTTCTTCAAAGGTTTAAGATGACTGATTGCAAACCCTCTTCTACACCTTTTCAATCTGGAGTCACTCTAAGTACTTCCTGCACATCCCCTCTATGTGATGCAACTCTATACCGATAGCTTGTAGGGAGTCTATTATACCTTACTCATACTCACCCAGATATCTCATATGTTGTTGGCTTGATATCCCGATTCTCACATCAACCTCATTTCAATCATTGGCAAGCAACAAAAAGAATCCTACGCTACTTGCAAGGAACTACTCACCTTGGGCTCTTATATGAGGGAAAATCCATGGATATCATTGGTTACACAGATTCTGATTGGGCAGGTTCCATAGAAGATAGATGTTCAACTTATGGCTATGTCTTTTGTCTTGGTTCTTCACCAATTGCTTGGTCATGCAAAAAATAACAAGCAGTGGCTTTATCATCTACAGAGGTAGAATACAGGGCAGCAGTTTTGGCAAGCCAGGAAGCTCTTTGGCTTCATCAGATACTAAGAGAATTTGGTTTTTCCCATGACAAACCTATTACTCTTTGGTGTGACAATCAGAGCACAATTCATATTGCACGCAATCCAGTTGAGCATCAACGCACCAAACACATTGAGATTCACATGCACTTCATTCGACAACATATTCAGAGAGGGGAAATATACTTGGACTATATTCCCACTAAAAATAAAATTGTAGACATCTTCACCAAATCATTTCCTTCTCCGTATTACATTCAGTTGCGAGAGAAACTTGGGGTAAAGCAACTACATTAAACAAAACAGAGGTTTGCACCTCTCCTTTCTTCTTATTATTCTTTACTTTGGAGGATGGTTTTTTCCCATGTGGTTTTTTTATCATCTCTCCTATATGTTACACTTGTACATGAGTACCTCATCAGGCCAAGTTGTCGGGACTCATTCTTTTTCTCCATGAGGACAATCTTCGCCATCCGAAGACATGCCTCTTTCTTTATTTTTTGACAGATGGTTTTTTCCCAAGTGGTTTTTTCACCATCTCTCACATATGTAAAAACATTGTAAATGAGTACCTCATCAGGCCCTATTTTCGGGACTCATCCTTTTGGTCAATGAGGACAATCTTCGCAAACCGAAGACATGCCTCTTCATTTTTATTTTTGATAGATGGTTTTTCCCATGTGGTTTTTACCATCTCTTCAAATAAGAAATCATTGTACATGAGTACCTCATCAGGCCCTATTTTCGGGACTCATTCGTATAAAACACCCCTAGTATCACTTAAGGGGGGTGTTAGAATAAGTAATTATTCTCTTAAGTTCTACTAGGATAGACTTACTTGAGTTACCACTCCTCCATGAGTCAGGTGAACTCTCAGTATAGTCTAGATCAGATTTGATGAGTTGTTGTAATCCAACGGCTCTCAATGATCAACTTTGCTATTTATACAAAGTTGATCCATGGAATAAATCAATCAGTCTATTGAGCTTCTCTACAGTCTTGTGATGTATTGCAGAACTATTTCCTTCTTTGAATAGAATATTGTTTTCTAACACCCTCTCCAAGCAATAAGAGTAAAAGGGGTGAATATGCTATCCCTTGCACTTTAAGGTTTCAAGAGAAGGATAATAAAAAAATGAGGATGGTGCAAACCCATAACAAGTAAGGTTTTTTAGAGATGAATAAGAAGGTAATTACTACAAAAGAGAATCCTTGCACTTCAAATCCTTCAGAACAAAGCAAACCTAAATATGATAAGTCTTACTATGAGAAGTGTGAGAATATTGAAGAGATTGATGAAGATGAAAGTATTGTTGGGAATGAAAAATGAGAGGAAGACCCAAGAAAGAAAAACAAAGAGAATAAGAAACACAGAGGGATATTGATATGGAAAAACAAAATCAAATATCACAAGTGCTAACAAGAAGTGGAGCTAAACCCACAAATAAAATTAAAAAATAACAATAAAAATATTATCTTGGAATATTAGGGAAATGAATAAGAAACCCTAAAAAAAATTATGAAATTATGAGGTTGTTATAGACTGATATTTATAGATTGAGAAGTTGGGCAACAAATATTTTAGCCATTAGTGATGTTGAATTTCATTTTAATAGAATTTAAATTTTCGAAGACATTTTACATAAAAGGAGTTGATTGTGGAAACTTAGCACTTTGAGGAAGATGGAGATTATCTTTGATGGAAAGGCAAATGAAGAATATCTTTGATAAAAAGGTAAAGTTGGATATGCTTTAATTAACTTCTTAGAAATGTAATGAGAGCAATGTAATATTTTGTTTTTGTAATAGGAGTGGCCCCCAATAGAAGCCACATATATCTTATTAAAAAAAAAACTAGGAAGGAAGAAAGAACACTACCTTGTTGAATTCAACCCCACATATGAACACCATCAAAAGGCATGTACAAGGACAACTATCAAATGGGTTGAGCTCACATCGACCTAAACATGAGACAGGTAGATATATGAGACTAAAAGAGAAAGAGGAGGAGAGGACATGTAAATTTTATACATAGGGGTAGTGGATAGAAAGAACTATTTCATCTTAGAATGTATCAAATGATGATATACAAGTTATGGATGTGAACTATGGGTTAGTAACCCAAATTTTTCATTTTAGAAAAATAAATATGATTTAAAAATATATAATCACAAACAAATTTAAAATAAAAAATCTACTTCCATATAAAATGCTTTTAGCAAAAACAAGTATTTTTTCTTAAAGGCAATCACTATGATTTCGCTTCTAAGTTATTTTATTTTTTTAGAAGATGGATATATATAGGGAATCAAAAATGTTTCCATTGGAAATCTACCACTATAACCACCCACCCCACCTTGATAAATATTTACGCTAATGAGGAGGACTTGGAGGGGATCGATATTGGAACATTTGACTTCAAGCTGGCAAACACTTAGCGAAAATTGGATGAACTACTACCTTTGATGATAAAAATATATCATCAAAGGTTATATTAGAAGAAGAATTGAATAAAAAAGTTTTTTTATTTGGGTAATGGGGTTTTGAAAGGGACCCCAAACCTTTTACAAATAGGATAGGGTGGAAATCTCCACAAGGAGAAGATCTCCACTAGAAAAAACACACAGGGATCATCCCGTGCAACAGAACCATGAAACAGAAAACCTGGCTTGTGAGATCTCAGGATAAAATGAACAACAAAGGAGTCTCGCCCATACCAAGAACAAGAGAGTTGAAAAAAGCATAAATTAAAACAAAACTAAAAACCTAGCTTACAAGATCTCGAGATAATAAAAAAGGATAGACCCAATCGAGACGAGTACGGGAGCTGACAAGATAGCAAAAGAAATCCTACCCAAATTTGAAATAGGGCATCCCAACCAAAATCAGTCTACAAATTTAAAATGAAGTTTCCCGCACAAGAGAAACTGGAAACCAAAACCAGCCTATAGATGAAAAACTAGGAAACTGAAACCCAAGAATATTGGAAACTGCTACAACATGAAAAACCCATCTAATGGTAGCCTGGAAAAATGTAGCAAAGAACAAAGAAACCTGTTGGAGATTAGACCAATGGGTAAATTTGGAAATAGCTGCAACAAAGAAAAAAAACCCATCCAAGAAGGCTCGGGAAACCCACACACTGGCCTAGAAAATATAATCTTGTCCATGAAGGCATAGGAAAACCACATACTAGCCTGGCAAAGAGAACCCCACCTAGGAAGGCATAGGGAGATCGCAGACTAGTCCAGAAAAGAGAATCTCATACCATAAGGCATAGGAAGAACTCATAACTCAAGATAGAACCAAAAAGAGAAACACAACTTAGAAAGTGGATCAGTAGGAATCTAAGATCTCGACAAGCCATGAGATCTCCCTATAAAGGAGATAGTTCACTGATGAAGGTAAGAAAATATCGAGAAATCAAACCATCGTGGAACTCCATGATTGGAAGGGATCAGTACACTAAGGACTGTAAATAAGAGATCATCATTAGCAATAAACATGCACGTACAGGGCCCCCCAGATCAAAAAACTACCAAGAGGAAATCCATCAGATAGTCCATCGAGCAAAGACACCAACCAGCACCAATAGTCCATCCAAAGAAAATCTATATACTCCAACACCTGTAACAACATGAGAAATTGAGGGTCCTCCCCAGAGGCCAAAAATATGTTGTAGTGAAAGGAAACACATAAATCCCAATATAGACATGAACCTCCACTTCAAAATACCCACATCAGTCCCAACCAAGAGCTACTCACCTGCAAACAATAAAACTATGGACCATCCCCAAGACCACTAAAAAGTAGAGAGCATACCCCAAGCTAAGACAACACGGTCAAACAAAGTGGTAATCCCGTTTCAAATTTCAAACCCAAGAAATGAGTAGCAAAAAAAAATTGATGGCAAGAACGCACAAGCCCCTATCAAAGTTAGAAAGATTTGTCGAGATAGTCTTTGAAACTCCAACTCCCGATTCAGGCCATATGAAAACCAACCACCACTAGAGGACACCATGGAAAGAACTCATGGATGATCTAGCCCAACATCAGTAAAATTGTAATGATGAGAAAACCCAACCTAAAAGACCTTAGGAGGATACCGTAAAGGTCTTGGAAGTGCAGCAAGGGTGACACAAGGACATATCGATTGGGAATCTGCAGGAAGGGAGGGAGAAAGTAGGAATTCAAGACAGTATCCTCCTGCCCAAAGCAGGAGACCTCCCACTTCCCAAATTGAATAAAAAAGTTAATATCTTGGATTAAATAAAATAACAAACTGACAAATAACTAGGATATCAACTTAATATTCAAATAATAATAAAGATAGAAAGGTCTATGTTAGGAAAAAAATCAAGGCAACTATGTGTACAAAAGATTTAGGAAGAAAGAAAGAATACTACCTTTTCAAATTCAAACCCATGTATGAGCATCATCAAAAGGTATACACAAGGGAAAATAACAAACAAACTAAGCTCATATAAAATCAAACATAAGACAAGGAGATGGAAGAGACCAAAATAGAAAGAGAAGAGGATATGTACCTTTTGTATATCAAGGATAATGGAGACAACAAAATAGTCTTGGAATAAAATATTTATGATTATATACATTAATTATGCTAATATTCTAGGAATTGATTGTATGCATGATTTGTTTAAGAAGCCAAGAGTAGAGAAAGGGCAAATTTATCATTAGAATCAACAACAAATGATAAACACTTTAAAAAGAAAAAAATGATAGATTAGACTTTACAATTTTATACAACCTTGTTTCTTTTCTAAAGTGCAAATGACCTAATATATATTGATTAAGAACATAGTACTTTTGTAGTTCCATAAGCTCTTTGATCTTGTAGATGTTAAAATAATTCTATTTTATTCATCAAAATCAATAACATAAGATTAATATTAAAAAATAAATAATGGGTTAGGTTTACTTATTTTCTAAAATAAGTGAGATAATATATGTTAATTGATGATATGATTTTTGAGGGCCATAGTCCTATACATTGCTTAGACTTATATTCTATTCCTTTTGTTCACTAAAACCAATTTATAGAATAGAATAGAATTTTTTTAACGTATTTGAGGGCAAAAAAACATATTAAAGAAAAATTTACAAATTATAGTTATCAACTAAAAGAATATGGTCTATTTATGTTTATTTTTTTAATGTTGATTGTTTGCTATTGATTTTGATGATATATTCTCATACTTTCTTTATCATCATCTCTTTGAACAAATCCTATATTGATTCCACCAAGTTTTTTCTTTTCAATTGGTTATATGGGATTGAAACGGGGCCCAGTCGCATTACATCATCACCACATAATCGTATTACAACAAAGCTTGGATATTATCCATGTCTATGTTGGACTAAAATCCGCCTAGTTTTTGGATAGGCAATGTGCCCTAGATTGCAGCCAGTGATTTAGATTGGATGAAATGATATTTCTCTCGATTTCAACCTTTGAAGAAGGTTGGCTCCTTGTAATGTTAATGAAGCAAAACAAATGTTTAAGCTTATAGGTAAGGAGAGAGGATTAGGATAAGGTAAGATTTTGGAGAAATAAAATAAATATGGATGGGGTATGGTGTAACAACATTGGATTTCGTTGTATAATAATCTAACACAGTCAATTTACATGATACTTAATAGACTAGTCATTGTCAAATGCAATTACAGATCTATTCAACTTCAATTATTTTCTCTAATAATTCCAAAGACTCAAACAAATAACAATCCAATAGTGATAAAAATTGTAGAATTCACTTTAAAAAAATATACTAAACATCTAAGTGTAATAGAGATGACTTAAAGCAAAAAAATATTCATAAAACCCTACAATTACACAGTAATAGAGGCCAAATAGCCATGACTTCATTAACTAGCAACAATATTACATAGCAAATATCGAGGCAAGGACTACAGAGTTAACCCTTCAATTGAGGGTGTGACGGCTTGTTTATAAGCTGCATTTTGAAACTTGTAGAAGAAGATTTACATTTTGTCATAAGATTGTTAAGAAAATAATGCAGTAAAAAACTCAAGATGTTGAGGTTGTTGCTTCATATTTTATCTTGCATTCGAGTTTGAATTTCTATGCAATTTGCTCCATTGATCTGCAACTATCTTCTGAAAGTGGTAAAATCATTACAAATGATTTACCAAAGCTATAATTTGTGTGCCTTGGTATCGTTAATTGGAACAGTTAGAAGGCACCATGGTGGTTGCAAGCCTAAAATGATGATTCATGTGCGTCTACCTTGAAATTGGGCTCGTCGTTTTACTCATACAGTTTATTGGAACAAAACCTCGACTTACAATTATTGTGATAACACCACTTCAATGTGTACTTCGACTTTGTTCATTTCAACTTTCTACATTAACTTCCCTTACATGATCTTGGGTCTTAGCTTGGAGATGTTGATGTCATTGTCAAAGAGTCCCCGACTTTGTGCACTTTTGCTTCCTACATATCAACTTTATGCAAAGGGTCACTCTAGTTTTAATAAATCTTATTTCTTCTTCCATGATTCTAAGCTTTGGTGTGGAGGTGCTTACAACATCACCAAAACAAGCTCGACTTTTTTCCTCCCGATTTTATTCATTGTAATTTTGTGCAACTAGCCTTGAGTGCTCACATGATTTTAGGCTCTTTTCTCCTTTGCTGGCGTTACTTTCTTGGATGACCTAACTTTATTCATACCAATTTTATGCATCTTACTTTTTGCATAATCTAAGGCTTTGGTTCAAGGGCACTCATGTCAGTACTGATGTATGCCCGACTTTGAGCATTCCAATTTTATTCATTGTATGTATTTTTGGGCTATCATGTTGATGTCATCGACAAAGGGGGACAGTTTTGTTTATCGTTGTTATGTGCATCCTTTCAAATATTCAAAGTACCTAGCCAATTTTTGAATAAAAACGCTTAACTCCTTGCTTTGCAAATGAGGTCATGAAATTGACCTACATTCTTGGTGCCTCCTAAGAAATTTTCACTCGCAAAAATTAAGAACTCAGAAGGCTTGATTTCATTGGGTGCAGAGTCAAAGTGATTATGAGATGAAATGTGAATGGAATTATTATGATGGAAAATGATCTTGATAAATGAGAATTGTGATGAGTGGGTGCTCTATGTAAAAAAGGATAAAACATAGATGACTTATGATATATAATGGAATGTTTGGTGAAATGAATATTGAAGTGGAATGAAAGTGAATCGTACCTTTTAGGCCTTCTAGGTGGCTTATTCTCCTTTTGGCACTTTATACTTTGTCTTTATCCTCATGGTGCAAAGGTATCATGTTTTGATCGTTGACCACTCAAGTGTTGCTCCTTGTGTGTCAAGTGTTCCTTGACCGTCTTGTGCTATAATAGCTTTCTCTAGGGGAATTTTTTGCCTTAGGGGTTCCTTCTCTTTTTGCATTTACTTGATTCTCTTCATTTTCTAAGATATATATTGCTCTTTGAAGGACTTGAAAGACCAATGCCCATATGTGCAATGAGGGAACCTTTAGTCCCAAGACTTTATCATGTATTTATCTTAGCTTATAGGTTTTCTCATTGGAAGGTTATCAATATATTCTGGCCATCTCTTGAAATTTAGCTTGTATCGTAGCTACTCTATTTAGAAATTTTAGTACTTGGGCTTCATCAATAGGATCTTGCCATTGGTTTATTTTAGTTTCATCATTAGCTATGGATTTTATCTGGGCCTGAAGATCTTTTGTTCAAAGCCTAGATTCTTCATCCTAGAAGCCTAGATATCCCAATTCTTTGGATTCTCTTGTTGGATCTATTATCCTATCTACTCTGAGCTATAGCCTATCTATCATCTCCCATTTGTATTTGGTTATGATATGAGAGACGATCTTGGTTGCATTCCATCGAGTACTTGGTATGACTCTTACAATGGGTTTGAACCTTCTTCCAACTAGACTCATTAGGTTTTCAGTTTGTTCTATCTTGTCTTCCAGTTCAACTTGAGCCTATGTGAAGTCTTTTGTTGATTTCTCTATGGCTTGTGCATTGAAGTCCAAATAGCCTACAACTAGATAAGCCTCTAATACATATTGAAGGATCTTGTTCCAACTATCCTTCCTCAACTACTTTAGCATTTTCTTAGAAAATTAGGAGGCTCTAGCTCATTCTTTTTTGTTTCCAGCTATTGTTGTAGGTCCTGAAGTTGTTTTTTCAACACCTTGTTCATCTCTTATGTTTCTTGCACTTTTTGGTGACTCAAAAGTTGCATAATAATTATTTTTTGGTTTTTATTTTGCAAGACCTTTTTTACATTCTACTCTTCTTTGGCTATTATCTCTAAGTATTTAATTTTCTATTCCAATTGTCTGCATCTATCTCTTAACTTATCGCCTTGCAAATAGATAGTGCTAACATGGACTTGTGCACTAAGAAGAGAGTCCTCCAATGGTAGTTAGGAGATATCTACTACCTTTATCTCCACCTAATAATCATCATGCATCATTTCAACTTTTGTTTTATCCACCCTTGGTGTGGTCATGAGTCTCAGTTGTCGATAGGTGGTTGGATCAACTACAATCATTAGTCTAGGGAAAGCATGCTCTTTTTCTTGCTTGGGTGTTTTATTTTTTCCACCACTCAAGCATTTTGGCTCATCCCCTTGAGCTTATTAATGGTCGGGTGGTGGTAGTGTTGAAAATATGGATTACAAAATAAGAAAGGGAGGTGGGGGGATTTTATGGATAGATGATGTGGTAGTGTTTGTGGGGGTCTACATGGGTGGAGTGGATGTGGCTAGGGAAATTTCAAATGTGGTTTTATCTTGATTGAATGGTCCTTGTGGAGAATTATGTGGTGATAGAGAAAGGGAGTGAGCATTGGTAGGGATCATAGGAATAGAAGTAGTAGTCATGTTCAGAGAAATCATACCCACCATTATTGTTTGAGGTTGCTCTACCATCAACTTGGTCACTACTCTAGTTGTTGGGGGTAGCCCATGAATCATTTATTTATTATGAGCTCTTTCTTGCAACTTCCTAAGAGGATTGGCCTTTCTTTTGATCATTGATTCCTTCTTTGGAGGATTTATGTGATTAGATGGAGATATCCTTGGCAACTATTTCAAGTATGACTGTATACTCACATTGAATTCTTCGTTGCTATCAACAGGTTGGCTTGGTGCTTGTGTTTTCTCAACTGACACTCTTAATTCTTGAAGTTTTTGATGCTTTTTCGGTCCTAAGATAAACTTGGGTGCTAGCCTAAGTGGAGACTCTTATGTGTATCTTTGACTTATTCTTCTTTTTACTTCTAGAGTAGGGGAGCTAGGAAAAGTTGCTCCTAAGGCTAAGTTTTAGGGGTGCCTTTTTACTTGTATAAGTTATTACAGACTAGTGGTTATTTTTCCTAGACCTCCTCTAGTGTATACCATTTTGTCAATGATCTAGGATCCTTTTGGGTATATCTCTTACTACAATTATGTTGGGACGAAGGCTACAACCTGTTGGTTTGGTCAAGAAGTATCTTTTATGGCCACTTAATTTTATGTGACTGTCATAGTGTTGTTGTTAGCTAGTAGATATTCTGATGTTTGTATATTTTTTGCAATATGATTATCTTTGGAGGTCATCTATTCCACTTTAGCTTCTTATCATAATGCTAGAGGTTCTTCTTACTGCACTTCTTCACCTTGGTTATCTACAATGGTGGCTTTAGTTGTTTCTTCCTAAGGCTTCTATGTTGCTACATTTTCATCATATTTCTGAGAGAATATTTTATCCATTGATAGTGGATACCTAGAATTATGTATTTTTTGTTCATACCTGAACATCCACCATTCCATGATCTTGGCTTCATCCCAACCAAATTTATTTGCCATAGTAATTATCTTATCTTGGATCATCCTGTGAACTGTGTATCATTTTGGATCATAGTCAGTTTCCTGTTCATAGAAATCTCTCCAAAGAGGTAATTTTTACATTTTATTGATTTTCCAATCAAACTCGTTATGCCCAAAATTGTTCCATAGCTACTCTATGTCATGTTTTTTGACTTTTTTGAAAGTTGGTGGTTTACCCATGTTCAAGAGTGTTATTTTTTATTTTAATTTATCTTCAAGGTCATACTTCCATTTGTGAGGTATAGCTTGTAACCCCAACCTTTCAAGTTTATTGTAGAGCAATTCTCCTTGTCCTCTTTTTGTCATTGTGATTGATTTGAAGGTGCAGGGTTATTCATAGTGAGCTATTTTATTTATGCCAGACATTAGGTTTATAGTGTCGATCTATCGACAATACTTCGTAGCAAATATTCTATTTATCACATAGTATGGTAGAAAAAAGGGTTTCTCCATAAAATTGTATAACCTTATCATTGTCCCTTTTATCAAGAAGTATCAATCCCCCTCTTCCATCTAGGAATTTTGTAATGTGGATTTTTTCCTTTGAGATAATCGAGGTATTTCCCCATAAATGAGCATTAATGCAGGTCCTAAAAATTCTTTGTTAAAGTGATAGTAGGAATTGAAATCCCTAATCAAAGTAGTCCAATATACTACTACCAATTTCTTCCATTGGTCATTTAATTTGTTTATGCCTATCCATGACATATCATTAATAGTGTTAAACAATAAACGCTATGCTAGGCCATATGGTAAAATTTGCAGTTGCACGAGCTATTCATGCATCTTCTCATATAAGAACCTAACCCAATTAAAGAAATGGGGGTGATTGGACTGGTCTAAATGAGACTCATCAGAGTAATTTGGGTTAGAGATAGCATATGCCAAGGCAATTTGATAATCGTGCACCTCTTTATAAATCAATAGATAAAAAATTATGGTAAGAATTGAGAAAATATCAGGGTATTTGAACTTTGAAATGTTAATTGGGGTTTTAGGGAGTTCATTTCCCACGTGAGGATTATGCAACTGCTGATTCAACCAATTCTTGAAATATTTGCCCCCTTCCTTATGTCTCCTCTGGTTATAATATTTTCTTTGGTTTTCAACAATAAAAGGCTTAGGTGATGGTCTAGGCTTGGTCCCTATAGTAAAGGCTTTGATGAGCAAGTCAAGGGTAAGTTGGAACAACTCTTGCCCTTTATAATTTTGAATTATTCTCATCTGAGGGTTATAGAACTAGGCAACTCCAAGCAACTGTTCGAGAAATGGATGAACGAGCTTGTATATGTACGATGACATAAATAAATGCTAAGCATATGCACATGGGCTATTGGGTGATACCCCTTATGCTTGTTGTTCGACCGCTTCCCAAAGATGCTTCTATTTGGACTTCAAGGTGATTTTTGTATCCCCAATTCTACATGTTTGGTCTTGGAGTACCTTTTTCTCTTTCTATGCCTTTTGAGAGTTACTAGATGTTCTCACATTATTGGCCATTGTTGGTAGACTTATGTTATGTAATCCCTTGTTCAATACTTCTATGGATTGCTTTGAGCACAAATTATGTAACTTTTAGCTCAAGGTAGCTTGTCAACTCAATAACCTTCTTTAGCAATTTTGCAAGGTAAATTTTTTGTTGGAATGTTCATCTTATGGGCGTTATACTGGTCATTTAGTTATTATGAATGGCTTTGGAAATTGTTGTAGGCTTTGTCTCTCTATTCCTCCAATAATAGCAGTTGTGATATTCGAGCCTCTGTTGCTTCCATATTGGGGAGCTATGCTTGGGTTATCAACTTCATAGCTGGCAACTCAATATGCAATGGAAGAACAACTTGCTTACCATAGACTAATGAGTAATTTGAGTCTTCAATGTTTTTTTGGTTGTAATTTGGTCTACCCATAATGCTTGGTCAAGTAAGAGGTGCCAACTTAGCTTGTTTTCACCAATAGTCCTCTTAATAATATTTAGTAAATTCTTATTGGTTGATTCAGCCAACTCATTCCCCTGTGGATAGTAATTGGATGATATCTTCAAATAAATACCATATTTGCTAGTAAAATTAATAAATTTTGTTTCTATGAAAGCAGACCCATTGTCAGTCACCAATGCATCTAGGATGTCAAACCTTTTCATTAACTTTTCTAGGAATTCAATCACCATGTTCTGATTGGCCAATTTTGTAGCTACCGCTTCAGTCCAACGAGTGAAATAATTAGTTATCATTAAAATGTGTTTATGGCCTACTAAAGAGTTTGTATTTATGACCCCAATGATGTCTAACCCCCACTATTAAAAAGGCTCCTCTATTATGAGGGGTTACAGTTGTAGTGATGTATTTTTGTTTCTTCCAACTAATTGTTGATACTTTTCATAGGATATGACTACTTTGAATGAATTTACGAAGATGGTGGGCTAATAGTATCTAGCTCTAATAATTTTGGTAGTCGTTGTTTACCCCGAATAGTGTCCTCCAAAAAATCCTGAGTGAAACTCAGTTAATACTTTCTCCACTTGTTCTGGCTTTATGCATTGAAGGAGAACTCCATCAAAATTATTTCTATACAGTCCCTCTAGTAATAAGACATATTTCAAAGCAGATTAATCTATATATGTGCCTTTGCGAGGTTTTCAACTCTTGAGGGTACCTTTCAGTTTGAAAATATCTTATTAGTTTATCCACCCAATTGGGTTCATTTGAGTGTTGATCAATTTTGGGATTTCCTTCAACACTATCTTCTATGCACATGTTACAGTCTCACTATGAAATGAAGGCCAATTGTTGACATAAAGCTCTGCCTATTACCAACTGGTAGGGCGTATCTCAATGTCATATTCCTATTTATTGGTGACCATCCAACTCTTTTTTTCTCTTAGTTCTCCTTGAAGGATAAAATTTCTAACATCTAAATGCACAACATAGATTATAGTCTTGCTTTGAGACAAGAAATACTTGTACTGTTTTAGATATTATATGACAATGAACACCTATTTTTATATAAAATTATATTTCTTTTGATAATCATGGAATGTTTAACTTAAGAAAAATACTAGGTGTTCCTCTTTCTAATCATCCTTCTGAATCAGGACTATGGCATAACTATCTTTAGACCCATATGCATATTGAAGAATTTGACGAAGCAATTGTTCCTTCTCATTAATTTCAAATATAAAGGTTACAATGTGGTTACAAGTTGGTTTAACCAACTCGGTGGTTAAACAACTAAATTGGAGAGCACCTATGAGCCCTATTTTTGGTTATGCAAATAATGGAATATAACAACTTATTCTAACATCCCCCCTTATTACATTATTGGCAAATCCCAATTGTATCTCAAAATTTTTCATATTTGATACGTCCAAGTGCTTTGGTAAAGATATCTGCAACTTGCGCATCAGTAGGAATGTATTGAAGTTGTATATGGTGCTTTGGAACTTCATCTCGAATAAAATGACATATGGTATCAACATGTTTGGTACATTCATGAAAAATTGGATTTTTGACAAGGTTCAAAACACCTTGGTTGTCACAAAACAAATGAAGAGGAAGATTCTTTGGAAGGCCCATGTTTGTAAGAATGCGACTTAACCACATTATCTTGCAGACTGCTTCATTGGCTGCACGATATTCTACTTCTATAGAAGATAAAGCAACCATATGCTATTTCTTACTGTGCCATGAGATAGGTCCAGATCCTATATGAAAAACATATGCGGAGGTGGATTTACGATAATCAAGGGATCCAGCATAATCCGAGTCTATGTATCCCAGTAAGAAAAAATTATTATTCTGTCTATATTCCAGACCATAATTTGTAGTACCGTGAACATAATGAAGAACTCTTTTTGCTGCTTTCCGGTGACTCATCTTAGGCTCTTGCATGAACCTTGAAATATATCCCACAGCAAAACTGAGATCTAGTTTGGTATTTGTCAGATATAGGAGACTCCCAATCAACTGGCGATAGAGAGTACCATCTACCTGAGGTGACTAATCATATCGAGATAACTTAATTCCTTGCTCCATTGGAGTTGCTTTTGACTTACAGTTAGTCATCCGATATTTTTCTACTAAAGTCTTGGCATATTTCTTTTGTGTTACTCTAATATGAATTTTTTTTAGTAACTTCTAAACCAAGACAATAGTGCAGAAGTCCTAGATCCGTCATATCAAATGATTGCTTCAAGTCATTTTTCACTAAGTCAATCATTCTTTCCGAGCTTCCTGTGATGATCAGATCGTCAACATAAAGTACAAGAATCACTATATCGAACCATTTTTCTTAATATAGAGATTTGCATCTCGAAGGACTTCTTATGAAACCATGCTGCATAAGGTGACTGTCTATCTTGATATACCAAGCTCGAGGAGCTTGTTTTAGCCCATACAAGGATTTGATCAACTTGCATACTTTTTGTTCTTGCACCTCAACCACAAATCCTTCTGGTTGAGTCATGTATACTTCTTCTTGTAAGTCACCATTCAAGAAGGCACTTTTAACATCCATATAATGCAATTTCCACCCAAACTAAGCTCCCATGGCACAAAGTACTCGAATGGTAGTCATTTTTGCAGTAGGGGCAAAAGTCTCTTCATAATCTATGCCTTCTTTCTAAGCATATCCCTTTGCAACAAGCCAGGATTTATGCTTATCAATAGATCCATATGCCTTATACTTCACTTTGAATACCCATTTGCAGCCTATGGGTTTCTTTCCTGTTGACAGATCGACTAACTTCCACGTATTATTTTTAAGAAGAGATTTATGTTCTACATCCATAGCTTCTATCCACTGTGGTTGATCAAGTGCAGATTGAATCGTTGTGGGTTCATTTGTATTCAATGTAGACATATAAATTTTTTCTCCATCCTCATCTTCTTCCCTGTCATATTCGGTACCCACTGACAAATCATCAAAGTGTTGACAAAGTTTGTCAACCTCTGAAGTAGATTCTTCTGCTCTCATTTGTTGAGTCATACTGCGAGTACATGGCCTATCAAGAGATAGATCTGGAAGGGATTTCAACTTAGCATCTCTCAAAGTGCTAGTATACCATTTTGGAACTTTTTGTTTTTGCTATGGAAGTTGAACCTCCTTCTTAGGCTCTTCTTCATCTATGTATACAGTTATGGATGTGTCTTTTGATGTGAGAGCTTCATCAAATACAACATCTCTACTTACATGTCTTTTTTGTCTTAGGATCAATCAATCGATGACCTTTTGAGTACTCATCATAGCCAAGAAAGATACACTGCAGGGTTTTCTCATCCAGCTTCCTCCTTTTCTATTTTGGAATGTGCATGAATGCTTTACATCCAAACACCTTCAGATGAAAAATGGAAGGTTTCTTACCACTCCATGCTCCTTGTGGAGTCTTCCCTTGTAGAGCTCTAGTGGGCGCTCTATTTAGGAGGTATGATGTTGTGTTTACTGCTTCTGGCCAATATTGATCCTCAAGATGTGCTCCTTTTAGCATACATCGAACCATTTCCATAATGGAACGATTTCTTCTCTCTGCAACTCCATTCTGCTAAGGTGTATAGGCTATAGTCAGTTGTATTTTGATCCCATGTTTCTTAAGAAACTTTGAAAACTCTTCAAAGGTGTATTCCCCCCCTCGATCTGAGCGGAGGGTTTTTATCAAACATCCTGACTCCTCAACAAGTTTCTTGAATTGTTGGAAGTAGAGAAACGCTTCTGATTTCAACTGAAGAAAGAAAACCCACGTCTTTCGTGAGTAATCATCAACGAATAGTTGAAAATACTTTTTCCCACCATAGCTGTTTGGCATAGGACCACACAGATCGATATGTACCAGCTCTAAAGGTTTTGCAGCTCGAGAGGAGCTTGCTTCAAAAGGAACTCGATGTTGCTTCCCTATTAAGCAATCTGAGCAAAATGGTAAGATAGATGAAAGTGGTGGAAGACCTTTCACCATCCCATATTTGTATAATTCAAGCAAATATCCAGAACTTAGGTGCCCATAACGTCGATGCCAGAGAGAGGTGGCCTCCTTTGGAGTTGCAGCCAAAGCAACATGTGGAGTTGAAAGTGCATCGAGAATGAACAAGCCATGTTTGTAGGATCCGATTGCAACATGTTTACCACTGTGTGATAAAACATCTCTTCTTGCCTTTGACAACTCGAAACACGACATCCATGTTTCTATCCAACATTTGTGTGACTGAAAGCAGATTATTGGCGAAGCCTGGAACATAGAGAACCTTCTCAATTTGACAAATACCATCAAGAAGGGACACAAAAATATCCCCTTCTCCCTTTACCTGATATACTTGATTGTCAGCAATTGTGACTGTCTTACCCTCTTTCTCCACAAAAGTATCAAACCATGATTTGTCCCCAGTCATGTGTTTGCTAGCTCCTGAATCAATATACCATACAACATCTATCTGGGAAGATGAAGTATGAGTCATGAGCACCTTATGTGCTCTTTCGTAGTCGGATCGAATCGGACTCGGGAGGATCCGAGTCCGAGTTGGAGTCGCATAAGCAACATGGCCTTTAGAGTGCTTATGCTTATTGTATTTCTACTTGTTCTTGCCCTTCTTCTGAGAACCTCTTTCGTTGGATTGCTTGTTTTTGAACCAACACCTGTTGGTGTCATGGTTATTCATATCACAAATTTTGCAATATTTGGTATCCTTTTGCTGATTTTGCTTCCCTTTTCCTTTGGAAGAAGCACCCCCTTTTTGAAAATGGCCTTGCTTTTTACCACTTTGTTGTGTGGAAAGAGCATTATCTGGCACATCATCTTTTTGGACCTGAGTTGCCTCCTCAGTTTGAAGCAAGTTTACCAGTTCCACAAAAGATACTTGTCTACCAAAAATATTGAGAGAAGTGATCAACATCTTGTAGGAACTTGGTAATGCTCTCAAGATGACAGAGTTCAAGACATCATCATCCACCGGTTTGCCCATAGCATTCAATTTTGCTTTCAAGTCAGCCACTCCGCAAAGGAATATATCAACTGTTTCCCTAGAATTCATACTGAGATTATGTAGTTGAGTTTGAAGATGGAGAATAGTGGATTGATTCTTACCTTCATACACTGTGATCAGGGCATCCCAGGCTATCTTACTTGTTTTTGCATCACAAATATGAGGTTGCGCCTCATCTGTAGTAGCAAGCAAGATAAATATGAGACTCTTCTTGTCTTTTTTATCCCAAGCATCTTGATCTGTTCTTGCTGTTGGAGGATGTTTTGTAGTGTCAGTCACTACATCCCATAAATCTTCCAACTGAAGTATGGCTTTCATCTTTGTCTTCCATGGAACAAAGTTAGGACCTTTCAACAATTGAGAATCTGAAAGATACTTATGAATTATGGCCATTATGAAGGCTCCTTATATCACCAAGTGGTCTCCCTTTATTTATACCTGCCAGATATTTATACTGTAACTATTCAATATACACCCGCCCTTACGTGAGGGAAACTATAGGTATATATGAACAATATACTACTCAATATGTACTTGCCCTTATATGAGGGAGACTATAAGTACACATGAGAAGCACAATATATTGAACATAGGCGATATTGAAAGGGCATCGTGTTGTTAATGACACCTACCATAGAAATTTTTATTCTGCATGCGTGGGGCGTAACTTCCCCTAAACACTTTGGAAAAAAAATTTCGTCAGGATTTACGCCTAACAACAATCACGATGTGGGTATGAAATGAGAAAAAACAAAAAACGGGTTTGCCTTATTTCTCCCTAATGATTTATAGAGAACAATCTCAGACGTCATTGTTGCAGCTATATTAGGTGACGAATACAGTAGTCCAAAGCACGACAACATTACCTGTAAGTGTGGACCAGAGGTATCTCAAATACCGAATGTTGTTGTGCAATAAATTGCACAAATAGGGTATAAATTTGGGGTCTTATATTTTGTTTAATTCATGATTGTGAATGCAAGAAAACAAAATATTTAAATGCAAAGGAAACAATCATAAATGCCCACAAATTTTAACACCTATTACAAATCTAGCAACTATTCTGCCAAAATAGTTTGATTTCCCCCCTTTATCTGACAAATTTGCAAATGAATCATGAGATCTCCCCCCTTCGAATTGCAAATGAGACAAGGATTGGTAAAAAAAATACCAAATTTTGGAGCTTGGCAAGGCGTCAAATGACCAATTGCAGCGTCAAGGGCGTCAAAAAACGAAGCCGTCGTCAAATAACGCTGCGCAGGGCGTCAACAAACCATATCCGTCGTCAAAACTGTGCAGGGCGTCAACGAACCACATCCACCGTCAAAACTATGCAGGGCACAACAAACCTCCCCTCAGGGACTCGAACCCGAAACCTGCCACAGACTAGGCACCGCCCTGACCACGTGATCCAGAAGGCCCAATGGTAATAAGCGCGCAACAGACAATATTTAAAGCCTCATGACTGGAGAAGAAACAAAAAAAAATTATCCCACATGGCCTATGCGGCCACTATGGGGGGGTTTAAACAAACTAAAAGCACTTATTACTTTTGGTTGCCTTCGAGCAACCACCCCCAGCCCGTCCTTTTGCCTCCTCAACTGTCCCCTCTCCTCGAATCGTCGTCCTGTCTGCATCTTGTCCGCTATGTCGGTGTCCTTGGTCTACGGTCTATCCTTGGTCTGCGTCCTGTCTGTGTCAGTGTCCTCGGTCTGTGGTCTACATCCTATCTATGGTCTTTGCGTCCTGTCCACTCTGTCTACGCTCATCCATCAGGATCCATCAGTCGCGTCCTGTCTGTCTACTCTGTCTGCGTTCGTCCATCAATCGCGTCTTGTCTGCGATCTGCGTCCTGTCTGTAGCTCTGATACCATGAAGAATTTGATGAAGCAATTGTTCCTTCTCATTAATTTCAAATATAAAGGTTACAATGTGGTTACAAGTTGGTTTAACCAACTCGATGGGTAAACAACTAAATTGGAGAGCGCCTATGAGTGCTACTTTTGGTTATGCAAATAATGGAATATAACAACTTATTCTAACACATATAATATGAAATCCTTGTTAAAATTTGGGTTAATAAAGACCAAAGCTTTTGCAATGGCTTGTTTGATTTGTTTAAATAACTTTTTTTTCTTTCGAGAGTCCATTCAAATGTTGCATTCTTCATTGGGATCTCTATCATGTGTTTGATAATTTGCGCAAAATCAGACAAAATTTCAATGAAATTTACCCAAAAAATTATTGTAGAGTTTTCTTACTAAGGGGAAGTGGAGGAGCTAAAATAGCTTGAATCCTAATTGGATTGATGGTAATTCCTTGTCTAGAGACATGTCCCAAGAGCTTCCCCTCGTGCACAACAAAAATCAATTTCTTTAGATTAAGTGATATCCTAAACTTGTGGTATTTCTAAAAAAATATCTCTAGGTGCTCCAAGTGTAGTTGCTTATTATGGGAGAAGAATGTCATGTCATCCAAGTAAATTAGAATGATATTGTTGACTAATTCACCAAAAGCAAAGTCCATTGTATGCTGGAAGGTAGCTTTGACATTAGACAAACCAAATGACATTCTTTGATATGTGAATATCCCGCACTTGGTAGTGAATGTTGTTTTATGTTGATCTTCATCTTTGACCTCTATTTGATTATACCCTAAAAAATTATCTAGGAGATAAAATCTTTTTGCCCCTGCTATTGTTTGAAGAATCTGATCAATCTAGGGCAAGGGATAATGATCCTTCCATTATGCTTATTTAAATTTTTAAAATCAATGCAAAGGCGGATATCCCCATTCTTCTTCCTTACTAGTACCAAGTTGGCAACCCATATAGAATGTTTAATAGGGTATATTATCTTGGCATTCAATAATTTAAGGAGCTCCTATTTCATTGTTGCTTTTATTTTGGGGTTAACCAGACTCTACTTCTACCTAAATAAATTGGCTTTAGGTGTTAGCTCAATAGTATATTAGATTACCTCTTTGTCATAAACTCGAAGGTCATCATAGCTCCATGCTATTATGTCTTGGTATTGCTTGTACAGTGACTTGAATTGATCTACTTCTTCTATGAAGCAATAAATTCCAACCTTCAAACTTTTGCCTAGTTTAATTTCAACCTCTCTATAAGCTTGTTCCTCTACATTCATCCTATACCTTGTATTTCTATTATTATTGTCAAACAAGCTTTCTAGAGTAATCAGTCCTTTTGAAATATGATTATTCTTTAATTGAATAATTTATTCTTGATCAACTTCTTATAGTATTTCTTCTTGTTGATCCGAGTAGACTGCTCTCTTGTCAAAGAATCGATGATTTATCTATCATATTCAAATACTTGCCAGAATATTTCCTTGTCTAGGACTGCTAGCTTGAAAACCATATTTACTCTATTTCTCCTTTGAACATATTCTGAAGTAGGCATGTAATTTGCTCCTTGAGAAGAAAATGCATTAGCTAACTCATTTTGTTCTCGAGGTATAGCTTTTATATTCAATGCTTCAAATCCTTCCATAGTATCCCATATCCTATTTTGGTATGCTTTCAGATAATGATATTTGTTGTTACATTTCTTGATCATTTGGTTCACCACGAGCTTAGAATCACCATAAATTGAGAGTAACTTATCGTCCGTTCTCTTTACTTGTATTAAGCCAAGACACAAGGCTTTATATCCAGCAACATTATTAGTGCAACTCCATGTTAACCTGTAAAAGAAAGTTTTGATTCCCCTTAAGTATATACTGAAACTATACCAACTCTGATCCCATTCTTGCATCTAGAGCCATCAAAGTATAGCTTCTAAAGCTCTATTTTTTGTAGTTCTTGATTTGTCACAACTGGAAGACCTTTTTATTCTAAGTCTATGATGAGATATGTGCCAATACTAATTTTGATCAAGCCATTATAGTTTCTCAAAGAGAATTCATCTTTAGTTTGCAACTCCTCCATAATATCTTCTAGAGGATCTATTTCTTCAATAATTATATTGATACATTCATCTTCTTATATCTTCTCAATGCGGTAAGATGTTGGTTTCTTGGAAATGATTTTAACTATTTTGCCCTTGTGTGGAATTATCATGTGAGAGTAATCTAAGTACATATATCCTCCCAAATTTTTTATAAACTCCTAGGAAAGGTAGAGGTCAAAATATGACTTGAGGTTAATGACTACTTCCTCTTGGATTATAGTAATCTATGGAGCTTTGTGCGACATCATTGGAACATCTTTGATACTTCCACTATTTTGATAAGAGTACCATCTAATTGTAAAACTCTTTGACATGACTGAGTATACTCCATTACCATAGCTTCACATACTATCTTAGGCACCACGGTAGTTGCAACTCTATAATCAATCATATAGTTATGTACAACAAATCCTAAGCAAGGTTATATTTCAAACTTGATTTGCCTCTTAGGTTGGTCATTTTTAATGAAGCTCTGAGCAAATCTATTTGTCTAGAGATCATAAAGGCATCATACATACTTGCTTTAGGAGTCTTCTTAAGCTCTTCAACAATGTTGAAACTAGATGCTTCTACTTGTTTTTTTTTTCTAGCTCATCAAACTCCCTTTTGTATTCCTGAGTGGCTTCTATCATCTACCTCTTTATCACAAAAGGATGTTTGAGTTTATCTCGGGCCTACTCCTTTGACTCAAAAAATTTTTTTTTTGCTTTTTTTGTTTGTTTCGACATTGATTGCTCTTTTCACAGTTATGATACGGGAGAATTTTCTTGTGTCTAGTTGAGCTAGAGCTAATTTTATATTGTGTAGGGTTTTCTCTTTAGGCTTTTGAGGCTGATCTGGGACTCATAATGGCTCTAATTTTTGTGGATCATCTGGAGTCATTTTTTTAGACCTAGTTAACATTGATAAACACTCCTCCAAAGGATCTTGAGTGATCATGACCTACTTTGATTCCCATAACATGTTGATTTGATCCTTTTGAGCCCTTTCAGCTTTCTATGTGACCAGTTAAGCTTGGTGTTGATACATTATATGGGTATCTACATTACGAGGATCATTGTATACTATGCACCAAGGGTAGTTTTCTAGCTCAGATACTATTGGTTTTGTTTCAGGATCATGGTATTTTTGGTAGAGGATCTTTGATCCTTGATAATATAAGGAAATATCCTTGGTTGATATCTTTCAACTTCTCCTTCTCAATAATTATCACATTATGATTTAGTGTCTTCAAGGTAGACAACACTTCTATCATTGTTGAAGATTCTTTTGGCTCAAGTGTTGTTAAGGTTGGCAAGGTAGATACTAAATGCAATGCCTTGGGCATGGGGCTAAGAGCAACTGAAGGGAGAGGCATGATCATAACAAAGGCTATGAGAGTCTTGTTCTATTGAGTATGTTGGGATATCTCTAGGAAATACGACATCACAACTCTAGGAAGTAACCTCCCTATAGAAATTAGTGTATTTTTTTATAGTGTCAATTGCTTGGTAAACTTGGGGAAAAGTTGTTACATTAGATTGTTGTGTTTATAGTCCCTTGTTGGGACCTAATGCTATGATATAGTAGATATATGCCAAGGGACTATGAGGTATGATATCTTGCAGAATCCTTTTTCAAGTTCTACTAAACTTGAGGTTAAAATACATGATGATTTCTTAGGGGTGTCATTGAATGACTTTGAACTGAGTATGTAGTGAAAAGGGGTCTACCAACTCATTGATTCTTCGACAAAAGGTCTTGTAAAATTGATCCATGATCGAATACTTCCATCTTCCAAGGTTCAATACCATTGTAGTATCTTCCCTCTAAAAGAAAAGGTGAGAATCTTGACCATAATATCTTCTTCCTGTATGTTGTGAATTACAACCAATGATACCAAATATTGACATTGTTCATAGGTGATCTTGCCTATACCATCATAAGTAGGAAGGTTTTAAGTTTTGCTTAAGGAATGTCATTCACATGTGCTAGACCTAGTGGTCCAATGGTATTCCATTCAAGAAATTTTGGAAGAACCTGTTGTTGATCGTGAGCCATGGTTTTGGAACTAGATGCTCTTAAGGGCTCAAGATAGCTGGAAACTATGGAATCTACACTTTTTGAACAATATTCAAAGGGTAATGACTTAGTGTACCTTGGCTTATAGGTAGATAACTCTAGAAATAACGGCAAATTCTCTATTTTCTTAGTTGTAGATATTGTAAGCATATAAAAACAAAACAAAATGCACAAACTATGATATAATAGCAATTGGGTTTTATAGTTTCATTTAAATCAATGGATTCACCAGGTGAAAATAATTTCAATGATCTCTTATGATAGAACTTCACCAAAATTCTTATCTAAATCAAATAGGTGAATGAATTGTCATAATTCGTCCCCCTAGGCTTGCTAGAAAACTAGATTGTTGGACTAAAATCCAACTAGTCTATGGATAGGAAATGCGCTCTAGATCTCAACCAATAGTTTAGATTGGATGAAATTAGATTTCTTTCAATTTCAAAATTCAAAGAAGGCTGACTCCTTATAATGCTAATGAAGCAAAACAAGTGTTTAAGCTTATAGGTAAAGGGAGAGGATTAGGAGAAGGTAATGGTTTAGAGAAATAAAATATATATGGACTTGGTATAGTGCAATAGCATTGTATTTTATTGTATAATAAGCTAACAAAGTCAATTTACATGATAGTTAATAGACCATCCATTATCAAATGTAATTACAAATATATTCAACTTCAATTATTTGCTCTAATTATTCCAAAGACTCAAACAAATAGCAATCTGATAGCTATCCAAATAACAAAATTTGCTCTAATAGAATAGACTAAACATCTAAGTGTAACATAAATAACTTAAAACAAAGATGCATTAATAAAAACCTGCAATTACATAGTAATGGAGGCCAAATAGCTATCACTTCATTAACTAATAACAATATTACATAGCAAATATTTAGGCAAGGACTACAGAGCCAACCCTTCAATTGGGGGCATGATGGATTATTTATAAGCTACATTTTGAAACTAATAGAAGATTTGTAGTTTGCTAGAAGACAATTAAGAAAATAATGTGGCAAAAAAATCATTATGTTGAGGTGGATGCTTCAGATTTCGTCTTGCATTCGAGTTAAAATTCTTATGCAATTTGATCCATTGATCTGCAATCATCTTCTGCAAGCGGTTAAATCATTGCAATTGATTTACCAAAGTTGTATTTTTTATGCCTTGGTATCATTGACTAGAACAACTAGAAGGTACCATTGTGGTTGTAGGTCTAAAAATAATGTTTTGTAGGTGTCTACCTTTAAATTAGGCTCGTCATTTTACTTATAGAGTTTCTTGGAATAAAATTGCAACTTGCAATTGTTGTGTGATGTCACTTCAAGGTGTACTCAGCCTTTGTTCATTTCAACTTCATGCATTGGCTTTTGATCTTGGGTCTTAGTTTGGAGATGTTGATGTCATCGTCAAAGGGTCCTCGACTTCATGCACTTTGGCTTTCTACATCTTAGTTTTATGCAAAGGGTTGCTCTGGTTTTAAGCATCTTATTTCTTATTACATGATTCTAGGCTTTGGTGTTGAGGTGCTTACATCATCACCAAAAGAGGCTTGAATTTGTTCCTTCTAATTTCCTTCATCATGGCTTTGTGCAACTGACCTTGAGTGCTTTACTTGCATAATTTCGGGCTCTTCTCTCCTTAGCTAATGTCACTTGGTTGGATGACCTAATTTTATGCATCTTTCATTTTACACAATCTTAGGCTTTGGTTCAAGGGTATTGACATCACTATTGACATATGCCCAACTTTGAGCATTTCAATTTTATTCATTGTATACATTTTTAGGTTATCATGCTGACGTCATCGAAAAAGGGAGGTCGATTTTGTTTATTGTGGTTTAGTGCAACCTTTAAAATCTTCAAAGCACTTAGCCAATTTTTGTAGAAAAAGGTTTAACTCATTGTTTTGCAAATGAGGTCATGAAATTGACCTATGGTATCGCTTGGCAAGATTTGAGCCTTATTCTTCTTTAATAATGAGGAATCTAACCGATTGAGCTAATGCCACTTGATATTAATTCAACCAAGTTAAGGTCTTATAAAATAAAATAAATAGCTTTTATATTGCATTTTAAAATAAAATATTTATCTATTTAATTTCTCTTTTGATCTTTTCCATTTATCTATCTCGTTGTTAGGAACATTCTAAGTAAAATCAGCACATTCACATAAATATTGCAATAAAAACATAAATTCATGAAAAACAAGATATTGCAATATGAAATGTAAATGCATAAATGTAACAATCTCACAACATAACACAAAATTGTAGGCCTCTTCGAGGGGGCAAACTCCTTCAATACTTTCATTCAATTATGCAAAAAGATACATTCATTCCTACCCCTTGCATTTTTAAAGACTTCATCACACTACTTAACACTCAAGGCTAACTTACATTCAAAATGCCACCCAAGCTAGAATATTCTACCAAACAAAACAATTACATTCTTGATAATAATTACATAAAATGGTACCACTTGTCTAGGCGCTTCTAGTGCCACAAACTATTACAAAATATTATTATGGGGTCCCCCACATTTAGCAAGGGTTATTACATCGTAGTGTTAGGATGGAGTCCTAACATGCCCTTCCCCTTCAAAAAGCTTTCTCCTCAAAGCTGAAGATGAGGGAACTATTGCTAAATCTACTGAAGGGGCTCCCAAGTGGTATCTTCAGGTTCAAGAATGATGAAGCCTTCTTCGCCATACTATGGTAGTGTGGATTGCACTTGGACCTTGTTGTCAACAACCTTCTTGAGAGAGGAGATATGAAAGACTAGATGAATTCTGGAAGTGGCTAGAAGAGCTAGTTTATATGTTGATGACTTGATCCTTTATAATAATTGGTAAGGACCATAGGATTTTGCAATCAGTTTTTGGTATCCATGAAGTTGGAGAGATGATTGTCTGCAGGGTTGTAGGTGAAGAAAAACCATGTCCCCAATTTCAAAGCTACACTTAGAGCAATGTTGATTAGCTTGTTGATGCATTCTATTCTAAGCCAAGTCAAGATTGACATTACATTTTCGAAGAAGGGAATCACGTTGTCTGAGAGTGGAATCCACAACTTGAACTTTGGAGCTGCCTAGAATGTAAGAGGGTGCTAGAGGAGGATGACCATATACTACTTCAAATGGGCTAACCTTAGTAGCAATATGATATGTTGTGTTATACCACCATCCATCCAAAGGAAGCCACTTGGCCCATTGTGTAGGATGTTATGAGGTGAAGCAATGAAGGTATATTTCTAGGAAATTATTCACAATTTTAGTTTAACCATCATTTTGAGGGTGATAAGTCAAACTCATCTTGAGTTGGGTTCCTTGCAATTTGAACAATTTTTGCCAAAAATAACTAGTGAAAGTAGGATCCCTAAATGAGACAATGGATTTAGGCATTCCGTGGAGAGGAAAGATGAAGTCTAAAAAGACTTGGGCAATGACAGAGCTGGTATATAGGTGGGACAAGGAACATAAACGAGCATACTTCGTGGGACGATCCACTACCACCAGAACAACATATTTTTCTGCCTGATTTAGATAACTCTTCAATGAAATCTATAGAGATTTTTGTCCAAACTTATTCAGGAATTGGTAAGGGCTTGAGGGTTCCAGGGGAATACACAATTTGACCTTTTATACACTGGAACCTATCACATTTAGCTACAAAAGTATGAATATCCTTTTTCATTTCCTTCTAAAAAAAATTATGCTTGGTCCTTGCATAGGTTTTGAGAAACCCTAAATGGCTAGTTGTTGGTGATGCATGCATTTCTTGCAGGATGAGGTCCCTCATTTGTGAATTTTGGGGAATGACAAGATGATCACAATATCATAAATCTTGACCATCCCAAGTATAGCCAGGGCATGAGTTAGGCTTTGCTTGGATTTTGTTGACCAATCTTTGCAAAGAGGAGTCCTTGGTCTGCTCTTGCCTAATGATGGATCCATTACGAAAGTGGTGTAGATATAGCATGTAGCATTTCCTACTCTTCATGTAGTTAGGACAAAGCATTAGCCACCATGTTCTCCTTACCTTTCTTATAGGTGATGTCATAGTCATAACCTAATAATTTAGAAACCCATTTTTATTGTTTTGGAGTGGCCACACTTTGTTCCAAGAAATATTTGATACTTTGATGATCAATATTGATGGAAAAATGTTGCCCAATGAGATACAAACACCAATGACTAACAACATGTGAAATAGCAAGCATATATTTTTCATAAGTAGACTTACCAAAATTTCAACCTAAGAGTTCTCTACTAGTGAAGGCCAAAGGTTTGCCATCTTGCATTAAAACTGCCCCAATGCCATTGCCAAATGCATCACTTTCAATGACAAAAGGTTTAGACAAATCAGACATTGCTAACAAAGGGGTTGTGATCATGGTGTGCTTCAAATCTATGAAAGTCTTCTCTATGGGTTCCGACCACATAAAAGAATTCTTCCTCAACATGGTTAAGGGAGCTACTATATTTCCATAATTCTTCATAAATTTTTGATAATATCCAGTGAGTCCCAAAAATCTACAAAGTCCCTTTATGGTTCAAGGTTTAGGCTAATATTGAACAACCTGAATATTTTTGGGATCCACTTGAACTCCATCTTTGGTGACAATATGACCCAAATATTCAACTTCTTGCTACCCAAAAGAACACTTGGACCTCTTGGTATAGAGCTGATTTTCAAACAAAATTTGTAGTGTTTGATCTAGATGCTAGAGATGCTCTTCCCATGAACGATTGTAAATCAATATATCATCAAAGAAGACTAAAATGAATTTGCGAAGAAAATGCCAAAAATTATAATTCATCAAACTCAAAAAAGTGGAAGGTGCATTGGTTAATCCAAAGGGCATGACCAAGAATTCATAATGCCCTTCATGAGTTTTGAAAGCCATTTTAGGAATGTCCTCATCCTTGATTCGAATCTGATGATACCCTAACTGCAAATCCAACTTTGAAAAATATTGAGCCCCATGCAACTCATCTAGCAATTCATCAATCATTGAAATAGGAAATTTATTTTTAGCAGTATTTTTATTGAGGTCCCTATAATCCACACACAAGTGCCAAGATCCATCCTTTTTTTTTACCAACGACATAGGGGAAGAATAGGGACTAACATTGGGATGAATAACCCTCGTAGCACGAAGTTCTTGAATCATTTTCTCAAATTTTGATTTCTAAACATATGGATACCAGTAGGGGTAAAAATTTGGGGGAATATTACTAGGAAAAAATTGAATCGCATGGTCATGAAAACGATCAAGAGGTAGTCCTTTGGGTTCCTCAAAAACTTGAGCATGTTTGTGCAATAAACCCTGCAATTCCTCTGGATGGTCCTTATCCCTTTTCTTAGAAGTGTCTATAGCAAATAATTGAGCCACAACCCCATGGGAGGGATTTTTTAACAAATTTTCCATCTTATGGGTTGAAATAAATTGAGTAGTCCCATCCTTCATGCCTCGTAAAGTGTATTCGATCTCCCGTTGGCTAAATTTCATCCACAACTCAAAAAAATCCCATAAGACTAGGCCTAACATTTGCATCCATTGTGCTCCTAAAATGATATCACACCCGCCTAATGGTAAGACAAACATATCCATCTTGAGATTATATTCCCATATCTAAAATTTGATGTTACGACACTTTTCTTTACATGGCAGGGTGTCTTCATTAACAATCATGACTTTAAAGGAATTACAAGTAGTATTGTAATAGTTGTCCTGTTTAGCCGTGCGTGGATCAATAAAGTTGTGTATTACTTGAGTAAATAAGAACGATGACCCTTTGTCCTTTGAAGTGTACTATCACTTTCATCATTTGGGAAAATGATATTCTTGTAAGGCATTTATCGAGATTTTTGGTTGGGATTCCTCTAGAACTTATGACTGTTCTGTATGATCATCTTCTACCTCTGAAGATTCTATGGTTGGTGCCTCATCCATGTCAAGCAAATATAATTTTTGGTGCACACACTTATGCCCTGGGGAATACTTTTTATCATAACTATAGCATAGCCCTTGGGCCCTTTTGTTTTCCATATCTTCTTGAGTCAACTTTTTGATGGTAGGAGTTTTGTAGGCAGGAGTTGGTGTAGGCTTGGACGAAAAAGGTGGCTGAGATTGAGAAAATTTGAAGGTGCATCCTTGAGCCTTAAATTTTTCTTCTACCAATCTAACAAAAGCTATTGCATGTTGTAATGATTGTGACCTCAACATATTAACATCAACCTTAATGTCATCCTTCAAGCCACTCACAAAACAACTTTGAAAGAATTCGACACTCAAAAGTGGTATGACTGGTCAAATTTTCAATCTGAGTTTGATAATCTCGAATGGTTGAAGTTTGTTTGAGATTAGAAAGGGCTCTTGTAACATCTTCAAACTCTCAGCCTTAGATGTGAAACAGGGAGATGGACAACGCCCAAAGAACAATGGGAAGAAAGGATTTTCACAGGGAGATGGACAACGCCCAAAGAACAATGGGAAGAAAGGATATGTACTCGATGCAACATAGGGGCAGTAGAGACGGATGAACACTTCATCTATAAATGCCCGAGTTTTTCAGATATCCGTGACAAATACAAAGAAACACTTGGGAACGAGTTTATGGCAGATTTATTTGAAGACAGTAAAATAAAAAAAGTTAAGAGAATTGCTAACACAAATCTCAAAGATATTAAAGATCATATGATATCATTTAAATAATTGTACTTCCATATTTGAGATCCCATAGACCATATTTAGGTTTGGCAGATGTAATTAAAATATTTCATTTCATTTCAACACGGGTTCGAACCTTCCGCCAAATCTAGCCACTGGCATCCTTGTTACACAAATCATTAATGTCATCACCCTGCGGCTTACCACAGACCTCTGTTAAAGAAGCAGGCTAAAAACGGAGAATAGGACAAGTACGAGCAAAGGCAAGGTGTATGTCTTGAAAGGCGATGGATTCCAAGTTTTTTCACATCTCCTTCCATTTTGGAAAGAGATTTTATAGCTTGCACCGTCCACGGGACCATGGCTAATTTCTGGACGTTTTCAGCGAGCTATCATCCTCTTAATGAAAGTCCATATGTTGGAAGATCAATTTCCATGCTACATAAAATATAGCCGAGTTAGTAAATCTTGATATTGAGCATCACTGATATCATTTAGTATAGTTCAAATAAATAGAGGCGGCTGCAGGAGCAGGGGTCGACGAAAATGGCGGAAATAGAATTCAGGGTTCGTGACTATAGAGGCGAAGAAGCAGCTTGTGCCCTAGCCCGGGAACCGACCATTTATCATCCCTTGGCCTCGATCTCATCATCTCAAGAAGAGCAGAAGACGAAAAAGAAGGGCGTTTCTTCTAACACTAGCAGAGTTGTATCCAAGTCCACATCTGCCTCTCCTTTACAGGTATTTCCTCTTCTGCATTTCACAAGGCAAATAAGTAGTCCCGATTTCGGCACCAGACAATAATTTTATTTTCCTCTCATTCTGGTCCATCCGTTTCGGCATTTGAATCGTCTCCGCAATAAAAATTGGATCGTTGAAATTACTACACCAAAGAAAATCGAGTGGTGAGGCCTCAAATTCTTAAAATGTATTAATTTCCACCATTGACCGATGGAAGCGTAGTATGTTTGGCAGATAAAACACGTGCGAGCTTATCAAGCGAAAAGAAATCACAGTCAAATAATTTAAAGAAGATACGCTAATAAAACACACTGTGGAAGAGCTCATTTTCCACTGAGGGAGCTGAGAATAGTAAATATAAATCAGCAAGTGCTTCAATGCATGCGGGTTATTAGGACCTTGGGAATGGTCCACAGTGGCATCACGATATTTAATACAGAAACCCAGCTTTTCTGAACAAGACTACATTGCACCAGGAGCAAATGATATTGTGCCACTACTGCACAAAATGTGACGGTCATAATAGAGATACATCGGCCAGAAGACGAGTAAAGTATGGCTAGCTCATATGTGTGTGTATCATTATATGAGAGAGAGAGAGAGAGAGAGATGGGGATACTTAAAAAGCAGAACAAGTGAGAAGTTCTCTTATCAATGCTTTTTAAGGTGGTAATCCCGGGATCAGATGATTGCACTTGTACTTTTTCTTAGTTGGTGGGGAGCAGGTTGCCCCCATTTATTATTTGTTGTTGGTTAGCAGGGTGCATTTGTTATAGCAGTCAAGCAGGGAGCTTCCCTTGTAATTAACAGGCAAGCGAGGGGGTTCATCGGCACTGGTATCGAAGCTGCAATCTGTCCTGGACCCTGGAAGATATAAAAATTAATGAGAACAATGTACTTGAAGGTTGGAGAGATTCCCCCCTAGCAAGAACAATCTATAGACAATGGAGTGAATCTATGAGAGAAGAATTTATGTTTCATCGGCAAACAACAGATAAAACACATCTGCAAGGCTTGGCAGGCATATTATCACTGCAGCAGAAATGTGAAATTGTTGAAGAGAAAGGGATTAAAGATTAAGGCAATATTGTTGTGAAAGATGCGGAGCCCTTGCTTCGTGTTCTAAAGAACTAGGCATTGGAGCAGACAGGAGCCATTGAAATATTGTGAATGATATATTGACAAATAATTAAATAGAAATTTTGAATCAATTTAAAGAAGACCAAAGCTGAACCTAGGACACTAGTTCCACTAAAGGTGTATGATATGTATTATGGAATAAAAAGCACAATTGCAAGCATAAGAGATGCAAGAGTTGCCACAATTGTACATGTTGTACACTCATATAAAGAATGTAAAGGAAGCCTTTAGAAAAAGAAGCTAAGAGAAGAAAGAAAGAAGCTTCTACAGGGTTTACATAAGGAAATGTGCAAAGGATATGCACTTATTAAATAAAATAATCTATAATTTTTAATTACAATAGTCCATTTGACTATGTCTCATCAACATTAGAGCAGAGTTAGGGGTGCATTAAAAAGCATAAATGCAACTATTTGAAACATAAACAGAAAAGGCTGTAGAACATGTTGAGATCATAGCATTTCCAAGAAATCTAACACCTTTATCAACTATTTCTTAATGTATCCAGTCATCAACAAGACTAAGACCTTAGTTCACTGTTTTCATATTAACTCAAGTTTCTTAGGAGCACCACACTATGGTAGCAGAAGTTAAGAAACCGATTGGCGAGATGAATGCAACACAAACCAGTCTTGTCAATATTCTCACATAGTTTTACTTCTAAATCTGTGAACATAGCTTCTCCTTTTGAACATCTGCAACTTTATCAAAATTTTGAACATGAACCATCTGGCTGAGAAGTGCTGTGAGAAGTATTTTAGTATTTTACCCACTACAATAAGGCAGAATCAGGATGTGAAGACCAGGTAAAACCAGCAACTGGGGTTTATATATTGAGGCTAGTATTTTAGGAGCTTCAAAAAGCACTAACAAGTTGGCTTGACTGGAAACTAAAGAAAAATATTGGAGCTACCAAAGGAGCCAGTCCTTCAGGAAGAATAGTGTTATAAAGATGATTATTTAAGATTATTCAAGAATGTTATTGAAATAGTATGGATCCTTCTTCAAAATGTTGATATGAGACTTAATGTTTGTGTCTATTTAAGGAGATGATCTCCTCCATGTATAATCAACAACATAGACATGTAGATTTATAAGGGAATTGGATTTTTGGCATCCATGAATGTGTTCTGTCACCTTTTGATGTAATTTAGCTCAGTCTCAAGCTCAAACCCAAACTGTTTTCTCACTTAAGTGATAGTTGTTACAATTTAAAACAAATCAGACAGACTACATTGATCAGCTGATGCTATGTTAATTGCACCAACTCAAACAATAAATATAATGACATTTTTGATTACAATGAAAAGAACAATGGAAATAAACAAAGAAGCTTATGTGAATGTCAAAAGGCAGAACTTGAAGTAAAGATTTATGCTTTAAAAACATTGAAGGCTATATTGGTACAAAACCAAAATATAATACAGCTCAGAATAAGGCGAGTGGGATTAATATTATGACCCAAGGAATATGCAGAAACCACAATTGTAAAGGGAACAAAAAAAGACACATTGTAAGAATAGATGTACTGAATCTCTTAGGAAAAGAATGTACAACATAAGTCTTGCATTTTGTTATAAATAGTCCAACTCCTTTTAATGAAGCCAATGTATTATAATGAAGCTAAAGAATGGTGTGTAAACCATGCAATCTTCAGAGGGCCTAAATTTTCCATGTCATAAGAATTAAAAAGGTTTGCAGAGATAAATGGAGGAAAGGCTTAAATGTGGAGCTTTAGAAGGTTTAAAAAATGAAGAAATATCAGAGCCACAGAACAATAACCACAAGCTACAGCACAGAAATCAAGAACTATTGAGGCTTATTTGGGAGCCTGTTAAAAGAATTGAGAATTAACAGGAAGAAATAATGAAAGAACTGGTAAAGTAGTGTACACACATATTTTGCAATTATTTGCCTTATTAGTGGAGCACTTACGAACCTAACAACATTGTCATGCATTCTTGACGAGAACACCTACCTTTGAAGTTTTACTTTGAAAGAAGTATGGTTTCTCTCATTATATGCACCCTATTTGCTTCGTGAGTGCAAGGATTGCCGAGCTTCTAATGAAGTCCACCTTGCATCTGATAAGCAACCCACGTCTTAAGTTCTTATGCATTGGGACATAGGAAGTGCAGATATACCTCTCTAAAGTCTTTATCCTCAAACTAGTTGTCTTGGAATAGTTCAAGTCATAATGGTTCTAAGTTCTAACTTCAGGCTGGTATTCAAGGCTGAAATCTTGGACGTGGGTGGTCGAGACAACAAATGCACCAACTTGCTTGTGTCTCTGTTGGATTTGATGACAAGATCGAATTGTTGAAGAAACCCTATCTAGTTAAAGTGACATGGTTGCTGAAGATTGCTTTGTGTTTGTATCTGTCAGAGTGGTTGGTGGTCTATATGAACAATGGTCTCTTTTCCCAATAAATAATGCTCACACATTTTGATGGCTTACACCATTGCAAACGGTATATTGTTGTATGTTGGATGATTGAGAACTGACTGGTTGAACAATGTGAAATCATACCTGTCTACCTTCTTGGACCATCTATCTCAATCTGAATAGCTGCTGCAAATTTCACAATGCTCGAACCGATGCATTGCTCATTTTATGCTTAATTTCATCATCTGAAAGCTGATTTGCCTTGACCCAAGTAAAGGCCTTGCTCTTTGCAGCTAAGGCGTCTAGAGGAGCTGCTATGTTTGGAGAAGGTATGAATTTCTGCAAGTATTGGACAGTTCAACGAAAGTACATACTACAGTCACATTGTTAAGTGTTGGCTGTCTCAAAGTGGCATCAGTGGCCTGATCAACTTTTGAGTTCTCCACCAACAAAAGATTACAATTACAATGAGCTTAGCTTTGAAAAGTAGCATTTTTTTTGGTTATAGTTTCAGTTGTTTTTCTTTTAACATGTGGCAATGCTTGCTTCAGATGGTCAATATGTTTATTCAGGTGCCATTCTAAGCCAAAACGTCATCCAAGTAAACTATTTCAAATGAATTTAATGGAAGGATGAAAAATATTTTTCATTGCCCCCATGGAAATTGTTGGCGCATTTCGAAGTCCAAAGTGCAATATGAGCCACTCACACAATTCTTGTGTGATTTGAATGTGGTCTTCTAAGAATATGGTTGTCCTTCACCCAGATTTGACGAGATTTTGATTTGAGGACCAACTATATGAAAAGCTTGGCCTTCTGGATTTAATCAAACAAATCATCTATTTGTGGAAGAGGGGGCTGATTCTTGAGGGCCCTATAATCCAAGCACTTCTCCATGTACAATCCTTCGTTGGTACTACCACTCTGAAGGAGATGTGTGGGTAAGCACTAATTTGAATAACCCCTTCTGCTGTTAAGCTTTGAAATTGTCTCTTCACTTCTTCATACTCCAATACCAATTGCCTATACAATCCTATGTTGGGCAGTGGTGTAGGGCTGCAATTGTACGTCATTTCCATCTCCTTTAGTGAATATATCCCACTAGGTTCTTGGAATGCTTCTTAGAAACAGTAGAGCAACTCTTCATGTGTGTTATTTCTTTTCATGGGCAACATGTGCAAGAGTTTTTAGCTCTAATTTTCTGCTATGGTACCTAGGAATGGGTATATGGGGATATGATATTATATTGTAAAAGGGTATTATGGATAGTTGGCATGGGCCACACATAACTCAAAGTTGATTATATTATAATGAGTGAGATGAGGGTTTAGTAGTTGGCTCCCCAAAGTAGAATTAGAAGATGGGTATATAAAGAAGAGATATTGAAATTGTAATGATCACACATATCAAGTATTCTCTTGTAATCATCTTTGCCCATGAAGTGGCTTATGAGATCTTGTCCTCTCTAAGTGGCACTCTCATCTTGGGAGATCTGATGGAGTTATTCCTTCCTTAAGGAGTATTGATGGTGTTGCTCTACCATAAGGGTATTATCTATATTTGTGTCTCATTGTGTGGATTATCTTTGTGGAATATTATTTGTGGATGAATGATTTGATATTTCTGCATATTGGTGAATGATTTTTGTTAATGAGAATAAAGTTTCATAACAAGTGGTATTAGAGCAATGATTCTGGTAAAGTGGTAATTGTTTTATGGATTGCAGAATTTTGACAAATTTTTTCTAGAAAATGTCTCATTTTTTGAGTGTCATATCTTTGTGTAAAACTATCCGATTTAGACGATTCTTGCGCCATTTTGTTCAAATTTGAAGAACTTTAAAATGAATAGTCATATGAAGGAATCTGAGTACTATTGAGGGAGATATGACCCTATGAAATTAGCCATCTAGAACAAGGGTATTGACGATTTTTCAATTGCATTTTTTTTTTCAGAAAATGAAATTTGAGATATCTATCAGTTGGGGTAAGCAAATCATCTGCTGTTTTTTGGGTCTGATTGTTTATATGGAATTTTAGCTTCAAATTTGTGGGGAGATATATATTTTTGTAAAACCTTAGTTTGCATTGTCTTTACTTATTGTGGATGTAAACTCATGGAGTTACAAATTTTTTGGAGAGGATGATATTGATGTTCGAGAATGGTGGATGAAGTTTAGATCTCTATATTTTGGTAATTATTTTTGGCAATTCCACCTTTGCAGAATTTTAAAAGAGAATCATAATTACACTTGGGACAAAATGGAGCACACATTCTTGAGTCAGTGGGACCCATATAAAAATATAGCTAGTTTGAAGGTCACCATCAAGGGACATGCAGAAGAAATAAACAGGTTTCAGAAAGAACAAAAGAAATTAAAAAGAGAGCTAACAAATTTCAAAGAAATGATAGAAGGGAAAAAAGATGTTAGTGTGTAGACTAAGGGAACCACACCTTTAGTGGTAGATAAGCTAAAAAGTGGACAAAGAGATTTGTTTGAATCTAAAAATTAAATTTTGCATGTTCATGGTTGCATTCAAAAAGAAAAGGTTATCCTGGTAGCAGATATAATTTTATTAATATTCCCTTGGCTAAGAGGTTGTAGGTTCAAGCAATAAAAATTAAGGACATACAAATTGAGAGTGAGAATGTTCAAATTTTTAAATATTTGAAGATCACCATGGATAAATATGTTTTACATTTAGATTTTCATGCTATTGAGATGGATGATGTGGATATTATTCTTGGTTATCTTTAGATTCTTTGGGTATTGTTAACATTAATGTGTAAAAGAAGTTTATGAAGTTATGGTACAGGAAAAATAAGATAACACTATAGGATATTTCTCAGCTTAAGGAGCAAGGATCCAAGGAGAAGCAAGAAGCAGTTATGGTAGGGGAACAAGTTAAGGAACCAACAGAAGAATCAAAAGTCGAATCTATAATAGCAGCAGCAACAAAGTCCATGGAAGATGTAACAACAAAGTCCAAGGAAGCTTTGTTAGAAACACACAAGGACGCACCAAAAGAAGGGCACAAGAGAGAAGAGCATGAGGAAGAATTTAAAATAGAGGAACAAAATGCTGAAGAATCAAAGGAAATAGAACGTCAGGTTAAGGTTGCAGCATATCACCACCCCTACCACCACGAGCAACAACAATCTTGGAGTCATGGTTTAGGGCATCAATATTATTATGGATCTACACGAAATCAGAAAGGCATCAAGTTTGGCAGAAAAAGCATAGTGATTTTGGATGTCGGAGTGGTGTAGCAGCATTAGGGAATAATAGGACCAATCGTTCAAAATATCACAGTAGAGTAGTAGAAGCATGGAGCCAACATAGCAGTTATGGATATTCAAGTGGCACAATGGCAGCTTGGCATCATCGAAGACCACCACCAATCAAGATTTCACTTGGATGGATGGATGATCAAGATTAGTACTAGTTGTTAGCATTGCTTAGAAGATCATATTATTTAGTTTCTTCTCATGTTTCGAGGACGAAACATTTATAAGGAGGGTGGAATACTATGGTACCTAGGAATAGGTATATTAGGATATGATATTATATTGTATAAGGTATTATGGATAGTTGTCATGGACAACACGTAACCCAAGGTTGTTTATATTATTATATTATATTATTTTCCACTTCTTTCTTGGCCTTTAAGAATGCTTTTTTTTTGGTTAAAAAAGTATGGTTTTGAAAGGGTTTACATAAACTTAGTTACATTGAGCTATATAGCCTATTTGGTGCTGTCAAGATTTGAACCTTGGTGTGGGCTACATCATCCATTTGTTCCAACCATTGAACCAAGGCCTCGTTGGCTGGCCTTTAAGAATGTTATTACAAACCTTTTGCTTGCATTAATCAGCCTTTTGTTTGCAGAAATCAATGAGATTTTCTTTTAACGTCCCCTTCTATGTAGCATATAGTATATATTAGTGAGGTGAGGCATGCCATTTTTGATGAGGTGACATTTATGCTCTGTTTTCATGAAAGTGGCATTGCAATCCCACAATGAGTGGTAGCCAAAGACAACTTTACATACATCCAATGTCACAACAACACATATTGCTTCATGAATGGAATCGGAAGAGATTGGAGATCTAAACTTACATTGCCTTGAAACTTGCAGTTCAATCTTCTCGTGCAACCATCCAATTGGTATGGTTATATATGCTTGGTAGTCTTCAACCCAAGGTCGTTCACTGCCTTTTCGGAAATCATATTTTTTCTTGAACTAGAATCAATTAATGCATTCATCTTCACATTTTTTACTTGTATCTTAAATGAGGAAAATTTCTTTCTTTCTATGTTGAGATTGGCCTTCTCTTTCTTCTTGGAGTCTACTTGGGATGATTTTTGAAGAGTGGTGCATGCTATCAATTTCCAATTTGCATTCTGCATCTTGTTGTTCAATTCTTCTTGTTTTTAGGATGAGATTCTTGATGTAGCTTCCACGATGAAGCCTTAGTGTGTCCCTCTATAGGTATTCTTTCTATGGCTAATCCAAGCCTACTAATTAGAAACTTGGTTTGTACTGGCCATTGTGAGTACCTTCTTGATAATGGGAGTTCATGATCCAAAATGGGTTAGCTGGCTTGAGATTGTAACCACATTAGTGTGAGAAAGAGGGATGTGCGGTCATGGTGCACAAGGAAGACAAACAGTTACAAGCTAAATGGAAACATTTAATTCATATGGATGAGGATATAGTACATACTATGAATCTTTGTATAGAGATTTTCATAGGCACATCTCAAATATCTGAGAACAGATGTGACTGATGCAACTGCTAAGCTTCCCTGAAGGGAAGTGGACTGGTTTGTGTCTGCTGCCTATCTTTTGTCCTTTGTTGCATTCCCTAATGTGCTTGGACAATGTGTTTATGTGGCGGTATGTGTAACGGAAAATGAATAGACAATACTAGAAGGAGAATAGACACCATTTGGAGGTGAAGCAATTCACACTCCAGCAACCATGAAGCATCATGGTGCCATATGCAATTGTTGACAATTGTTGGTTTGATAGTGAAATCAGGTCATAATCTTAAAATTCAACTTTGAGACTCTTGGGAGCATTTTTTTTCTTTTCTTTTGGTGAAAAATCCAAGATGTTTAGATCAACTTGGATCCAAGTTTAGTGTAGAGCACATCTTGCCATTTCTGAAAAATTTGTTCACACGAATTAGGTCAGTGGTCAATGAGTTCTGATCTTTGAAAGTGAACCCTATAGAAACAATCTTGCGCATGGCTGACTTATGCCCTTGTTGGTAAGCTAGCACCTAGCATAGGAGCCTATTGGTAGTGGTGGCATTAGTGGTAGTGCTGATGTTGGTCTTGCTGGCTGTTGGATCTGATAGCAATGGTGGTTGGCGCTAATGCCAATGGCCTTATCGATAAATTGCTAATCACGATTTTTCAACATTGGACCAAAGGATGACCATTATCATCAGGAGCACAAAATTGGCGTTGATCACCTTTTAATATCGTTGTTTATCAAGTGCACTATCTCTAGTATCTTGTAGCATTGTCCTCCTAGGATTATGACAACCATTCATTGCTCGAGGAGGACATCACACGTCTAATGGAACCACATTGTAGGGTATCTCTTCTTGGAAATGCTTGATGGAGAAGGGGAGGTTGCACTGTTTTGTGATATGGATGGCTTTATGTTGGTGGAACCACTTGACATTATGCGGTTGTGGAGGACGTGCTGTGAATTTCGTTCTATTGCTATCCACAATGAACTAGAGCTTTTCCTTGTCGAATTTGTCGTGCCTATGATTGTGTTTGGGTTTAAGTCCATGATTGATCTTCCTTGTCCTTGTCCAGAGTTGGTGCCGGTGTTTGTGTCCATGATGGCATTTTAGCCAACATTTTTACTTAATGGGGGGATGCTTGTCTTGATTGTGAAATTGAGTCTTGTGAAGTGGACACCATTTACCTAATTGCTTTACCTATGGCTCATTACCATCAAACTTGGAACTGCTCTTTTTCTTTCCTGGATTGTGACTTCTTATTGTTGAAATCGTTCTCCTTTCAATCAACTTTAGTCATGAACTTTTTTCCAATCTTGGTCACATATCTATACCCTTATCCTAGTGTGAATATATTGAGAAAGACCATATCAACCTGAAAGTATCTGAACAAACCACTACGGTACCTGAGAATCTTGTGCCTTTATGTCTTGTACGCCCAGTTTGTTGATAGCTTGTGGAAATTGTTAGTGTAGCCCTTGACTGACTTGTCTTAGCCCTTGACATAGTTGTTGCCACTTATGATACCATTCATCATAGTTCCATTGGATAGTATTTTTCTTTGATGTTACCTACAAAAGCTACCTACATAAGTGCCAAGTCGAGCATGCTGATCATGTCTGCATTCTCCTTTTTGTCTTGGGTGCAGTATGCTTCTCATCAATTCCTAATAGGTAAAATAGCTGTCAAGGGTATAGATGTGTTCTTCTTGTTGTCAGTGGAATTATGAGCTCGAAAGAACTGCTGCAATTGATCGAGTTCGTTTTTCATTGCTTCTGCGTCAATATTGCCTTAAAATGAAGGAATGTCAAAGTTCGCTTGTATCTTGAAGAGTATGGAGCTTTTGAAGGGTCTCCCTATTGGAGGTGGGTAAGTTGTGGCAGAGGTAGTAGGAACCTGTTGAAGGATTTGCACCATCTGCTTGAGTATCAAATCCATTGTTTTTTGAATGATTTGTTCAATGTTGAGTTGATAGGATCAGACATTCGATTTTGCTTGCCGTTTGGAGTTGTTTGGTATAACAAGGTATGTTAATGGATCACCTAGTGTGGGACTGCTTTCTCAATAGCTTGACCTTGTATGGGCTTGCATACAACATGAATGCATGCTCTGATACCACTGATCTTGGAATGGGTTAGAAGGCTTTTATTGTAATTGCGTTAGTGTGAGAAAGAGGGATGTGCAGTATGCACATAGAAAATACAAACAGTTACAAGCTAAGAGAAGTGAAACTTAAACAGATCCAAATGCCAAGGTCTTTGGACTTTGGTAATCTATGGCAGAAACAGAAACAGGAAGGCCTTCATATCGAGCACACTCCATACCCAAAAGGATTTCATTAACAAAGGCCAGGAGGGAATTCATGGAACCAACCATATCCTGCAGCAGCAAAATGAAACACAATTTTTTGGAGGGAAATGGAAAGAGTAAAAACTGTATATAATTACTGAAATCAGTTTTACAGGGAAAGCCACTGACAAACTTCTCGAGGGGATATCTTAAACCAACCCAGGATTCCCAAAAGTTATCAATAATTTCCTCATTTTAAAAGAAAACTAAGATAACAACATCATCATTTCCAAATTCTATGTAGTCATTTAAAAAAATAAAACAACAACAACAACTACTACTACTAAGTAATAGCAGAATTTTAAATTTCTGCAGAGCATGACTTCAGTGCATAATAATGAAAAGTAAAGAGACCAGAAATTCAAAGCTTCATTTTCATTTTTCCACTACGATGGGAAGAAAACATGATAAATCTCTATATGCCAACAAAAGTACCAACGGGTAATGGTGGCAATTAAAATAAACTAGACTTATTTCCAACATTTCTCTCATGTGTTAAATTAATAAATGAAAACAGTCTGACATTTGTCAATCTAGATAGGGGAAATTTACAGAAGGCACGAGCATTCTGATCATCGAATTTGCAAGAAAACACCACCTATATAGTTGGCTTCAAAAACGGAGAAATGGGTTGCAGCGAAATTTTAGACTCAATTGTGGAGAAACAGGCTCTAAGTGACTCTGAAATTTGTTACAGTAGGTAAAACTTAGTGGTAATGGTAAAACTGCATTGAAATCCAGGTCAAGAGAGGGAAAAACCTCGTCATTAGTGCCATCAATAATGATATGTACTGTGCAATAAATGTGAGGGATGGTGCCAGAATTGACTGGTAGTGGATTTTAAATTTGCAAGGCGATGTGGCATGGTCTTGACAAGGGTGACATATGGCAAGGGTTCATAGGTGGTAGGTGTCAGGTGTATGTGGTCTCCAGAATTTATGGAAGCGTTTTAATCCCGTGGGAGAGTAGAATGCGGAACCTCAAACTAGCAAATGCCTTAAAAGAAAATTGTTGACATCAAAGATCCTGCATCAACAGCAAGGAGGGCTTGGTGACATTTCACTTGCTACCTGCAGGTCGTGGGATAGTTAAAATCAAGGAAATAATACATGGAACTTCTGCACTCCAATCTCAGGAGAGGGAAAAAACTTAGATTATTTTACACTTGAGTGCTGCAGACTGTAGGAAATTGACTGACCAAAGGAAGTAAACTAGACACTTCTGCAGTTCTAGCTCTGCAAAGGGTAATAACATGGGTAATTGTGCAATCTTAACCAAAATCTTTGAAACGTAAGCACTTCATGCTCTGCAAGAAGTTAAAATCCTTGCCATTTAGGTACTTTAATCTTGAATGTTCAAACAAGAAAAAGTTCATAATTATCACCATCAGTCCCATACATAGGAGGGGCAGGATGAAGCTTCCTTTGTGTAGACAGTCTTTAAAATTCACAATAAAGTTTGAGATATTCTGGTTCAAACAAAGGCCAAACAAAATTCTCTTCATGATTGACATCACTGACCTCATCAGTTGTATGTTGGCGATCTTCACAAAGCAGCAATATAGCCCGCTCAAGACCATCCAACAGGGTCCCTACATCATCTCCCGGGCAATATGTTCAATTGCTTTTCATCTGGACTTACCAACTTAGCTTGACATTCTTGATGTTGTTACTGTTAGCAAATTGAACTTCTGTAAGCCTTAACATCTTGAGGATGAAGTTCCTATTGCTCCTCTAGAGGATCCTACTCTAGCTTTTCAGCCTTCTTTATCAGAGGACATTTGTCTTGATTTTCCAAGTTTGGCAAATGTAACCTACCACTTGGTTGAACAGAAAGTCAGTTCCCTGCTGAAGGAAAGTGGATGTCCTGATCTGTTTCTTTGAGAAACATTTTCCGTATTTGGAGCCAAAACTGGGGACAAATTCCTCTAAGCAGGTAGGATATGATGAGATGTCATTGTCAACCCGAGTCAAACTAAAGTCTCAAGCATACATGTGTGTTTTAATTCTTATATCTATCTTATACGTGTGTTTAATTATCATATCTATCTCCTAATTATATTCCATCTCATTCAACTGCATGCATGCATAGATGGCCCATTGCATGACCCACTCATATGTTGATTTTGTATTGCATGCATGTATTGATAGTGTTGATGCTTACTTAATTATCACAACTTAGAGTTAACGTTTTTTGGGAGTGTTTGGTGTCACAACGTAATGTTCTGAACCTAGTCATTCCTTAAGTGTTTAGAAACCCTGTGATATGCATATGAGGCAAGCATAGTAGTTAGGATACTTTTTTTTTTTTCAATAAGTAAAATAGAGGCAATCTATAGAGGGCCTCATCTCATGATAGCAGAGGATACATAGATCATATAAATAGTTGAAAACATTCTCCATTTCCACAGTGAAGATCACCAAAGTAGCTACCAAAGCAGTCACTATTCATACTGTATAAAGTCTACAAATGGAGTACAGACTAATAACAAATGGATTGCTGTTATTTCATACTACCACGATCCACTGACCCAACCACAGCCTACAGACTAAGAGAAGCAAGCATACTATATACCAAATCTGGTCTCCGTGAGGTCTAATTTTCAGCATCTCAAGTAGAAGATAAAAGGACAAACAAATCACAGATGTAGTAAAGATAGAATATTCCAGGAAATGAGCCTTGATCACTGACAAGGATTGTTGATGCCCAGCAGATTGTCCAGAGAAGGGGCCTTCATTATCTTATCTGTGTCATCATTGGAACCTGCATCAACGTTGGACAGGTGGTTGGGAATCTGGATTCAATTCCAAAACATGAGTTTCTTAATGATACATTAACCTTCTTATCATTTTCTCTTTCTCTGTTTTGGTGTATATGAATGGCTTTCTGTAAACATTTCTTTCTTGTTCAGAAAGGAAGTGGATAGAATCATGGAGGCCCCAACAATGCCTGACTTACAGTTACATTGTGTTGGATCTCCTCGCTTCAGAATCCTGCCAAGCCTTTGCAAAGACATCCTCAATGTCTGTGGCTGCTGACAGTTCCTGCCTGGTGACATTTGCCTTCTCCATTAACTTCACTCACTGTTCAACAAGTTTCTCTGCCAGCAGGGAACCAAATCTTCCCCAGCAGGCATTGCTGTTGTAGTTTGGCTTCTCAAGATGTTTCTTCTGTTTCATAAATTCTTCTTAAATTTCTTGCTGCCATTTCCTTCCTCACCAGACAAATTTTTAATTTGCACATACGACATCAAACTTGCTTTCCTCATCTCTTACATTATTCCCTTGGTCTCAATCCTTTCTTCTAGAGGTTCTACTTCATTTTGACAAAATCTCCTCTCAAACTGCCTTTTCCTTCTCCATGAATTGACAGAGCAAAGCATGACTAAAATAGAACTATGGAAGATAAAAGGCCTGAGAGCTTGCCCAGAGTTCAAATTCTCAGCACCACCTTCCTGAAATTTCTGATCCACTTTTCTGGTTTCCAAATACAACCATGAACTCAGAGTTGCACTCGCTTTCCCTGTATGGCTATTTATAGAAAGAGGAGTTGCCCTGTTAGATGCCACGTTGTATACTGCCATAACGACCAAGGAAAGTGAGTGTCTTGTCGAAATGATACCACATTTACATTTGCCAAAGATATCTGCCGTCACCTTGATATAAGAGTTGGAACATTGATGAGGACCTCCCATTATGAGGCTGACATAGGTACTTGTCCCAAGATGTGTCAGACGATCTTATATAAGAGTTGGAAAATTGCAATATCAGTAGTTGGTTATATAGCCTCCTTTTCTGCCACTTTTGGAATTTGGCCAATCAATATAATTTATTATTATGATGATTGGAGTCAAGATTGTCTTCCATATTCACCATATAGTCTGCCACCCTGTTTCCTTCCCTGTAGGTAAGAGAACATGACCAATAGGTAAAACCTAAAAGAACCAAGGAGATTGACAATATCATTCAACCAATCACTAAAAGTTGACAGCCTTTTTTATTGACAGCATTGATCATGATCATGGAGTTGCCTTTGATTTCAAGGTTAATCCAATCATTCTCTGCACTCATTATAACACTCACAATCAAGGCTTTCACCTTAGCAAGATTGTTTGTGTTTGCTCCATATGCCTTCAACATAAGTGAGAAGAAACTGATCATTTGAATCTCTCAAAACACCCCTGCCATCTGCTTTTCTAGAATTTGTTTTTGAGGTCTCATCAAAATTCAATTTGACCTTTCCATTTTGAGGTTTCTTCCATGTAACCTTCAAGTAATCAACTCATATACCACAAATCCCATTTTTGGGTGAGAGTAGTTAGGATACTTGTACCCACCCCTTTGTTTAATTAGGACGGTGACAACCGATGATAGCTTTATGTAGATACAAAACTGACATTGAAAAATGGCAAACTGATGCTTGCAATATTTTTTTGATGTGTAAAGCTCTTAAAGCGGTTTGAGCATTGGTTGGAAGCTGAATGGATAGAACGGGTTTCTCTTTTTTATATTTATACTTGTCTACTGTGTCATTCAGAAAAGGCTAATAGTGCAAAATGCATTTACTATTAACATGCTTTTAATTATGATGCTATTCTTATAGACTATGCAATAAAATGCTAATTAATTGCGTTGTTTATGTGTTTTACACAAAGAATGTCTCTTTTTGAGAGTAGGTCAGTTTGCCTTTAGTGGTCAGTTTTTTTTGAGTTTCAAAATATGTTCAAACTTCAGATACCTATTGTGTCTTGTGTGCTTTAGCTTTTTCATTTCTATCTTGTTATATAGTTTCTCGAACATCCATATGATTCTTTGGGTTATTCTGTTGAACTGTTTTTAACATGACATCTAGAAAGTTATGTATGATTTGCTTTACTCTTAGGCGATTACGATGCTGGAAATTTAGAATCTTTGGTGGCAGTTTGATGATGCAGCTTCTGGGAAAAGCAATTTTGTTGACCCTCTTAGTGAACCTGTATTCGAATCTCCAACTGATAAGAAAGTGGCAAAACATTTGAATAAGATGGTACCCCGAGGGGCCTCTGATGAAGCTGTAGAATCTGCTAATAAAGAATGGGGAGTTTATAAGACGCTCATGATGCAAAAGTACACCTGTGCAAGCACAATTGCTCTATCTGCGGTATGTTTGTCTGTTTCTTTAAAACATTGAATGTAAAATGTTCAAATTGCAAGTTCTTTGTGGTAGCTGTGGCTGTTAGATCTGAAATTAATGGAAGTAGATTACCTGACGATTACCACCTCTTGTGTGATTTTGCAGACATCTGAGTTCATATACAAAAGCATAAAAGGTTGGATTGAACATTTAGATATTATTATCTGAATGGATATATGGAAAAACATAGTTCTTTATCTGAAACCGCCATTTCCATTTGCCTTTACTGTAATTTTCCTAATTACCTGAAAAATGCATGGTACAAATCTTTCTCTGTGCAGCACGAGGCAAGCCTTTGACAGCTATACATTTAGAAGAACTGGATGATCCAGAGAAGAATGCCGAAGAGGAGGTTAAAATTGTTTCACAACAAGAATATGTTAGGCGCTTACGTGAGCTGAATGATGAGATAGCTCAAGCTTGGCAACAAAATGAACGTGTGACCGCTCTCCGGTTGTCCATTAAGGCAAGAACTTTAAACTTCTGTTCTCTTTTGAGCTGAAATAGTGCATTGCAGGTGTCACTCTTAAGTATTTAGTGGATCGAAGAAAAAACAAATAAGTTAATGGATATGGGTAGAGATATTGCAGATTCTGATAAAACCTTGCACATGATAGGACTGGGATATTTCATATACAGATAAAAATGTGTATGCTAATATAACCAGAAAACATAAAACATTCAAACAAGAAGTCTCCTGGCTGGAATTCCTCCAAGTATGAGCTAAAAATTGAGTGGCATACCTTGTACTAGATATGTTTTGTATCTGTAGATGGTCAATAAACCTTTTTTTAATTTTTAATTTTTCTTCAAGAGTTTTTAAGTTTCTTGAATATTGGTCCATTTTTTTAGTGGTCATACCTTATATATCTTCCAACTTAAGCTGTATCCATATATGTATCCAAATCTATATCCCTAGTGGATGTCAGAAAATGTGTATCCAAACGGGGAGGGTGGTGTATTTTGTCGGAGAAAAAGGTAAATTCAGTGGATCTGCCATTCTAGATCTTTGCTTCAGTTACAATTAAGAGATGATATGGCTAGGATATATGGTAAATATGTGGCTATAGATATTAAAAGCTCGTTATTTGGGGGCTTCTGCACTGATTTTTGATTCCAATACGAATAAGAATGGCTTCTTTAGAGCACTCTTTTAGGATACTGTAGCACTTTTTAGAGATCTCTTAAGAAAGCTTATGCAACCTGTTCAATAACATGGAGAAGAATATTGTGTTATTTAAGATAATACAGCTCTTAGAGATTAGTTTGTCTAAATATTAAATATGAATGTGCTCAGTTTCCATCCACTGAAATAGAATTTGGAACAAGATTGTTAAATGAACGTATAAGACTATGTAATATGAGCACATAAAGAGATTGCTGAAGCAGTAAAGTATGCATGCTTATTATATATATAAATATATAGATAAATAGATAGATAGACAGAGATAAGTAGATTGACAAGTTTGCAGATTGATGATTCTGAGTTGTTTTTTACGATACCAATGCCTCTAACTGCACATTTATTACACATTTGAGCATTATTCTTGACCTTGTATCTATTCTGCAAAAGTCTATATTTGCTTATTTAGAGGTTTTTCGTGAATGAACACACAACATGTTTGTTCTGTGTTTATGTTTTTATAGCATGCAGATTGTATTCTATGATCTTGTAATAAATGACTAAAATGAGAGACATAAAGGCAGGTTTGGTGTTTATTTAAATTGCAAGTTCTTATTGTTCATGTCATCTGGTATACACTCAAGTATGATTTTTTTCTTGACAGGTTGCGAGGCTTTTGTCGGACACTTCGGTCCCTCAATTTTATCCCACCTTATTTATTTTGGTCACAGATATAATGGACACATTGGGCAGTCTGGTTTGGAAGCGCATTAAAGGGAAGGCAGAATTTGATGACGAGGGAAATTTTATGGGACCTTTACCAGGTTAGTATGATGCTTCTAAGATATGATTGCAAAATTGTTACAATGCTCTTTCTTGCAGTTTGATGCCCTGATGTTTTGTGCTAAGAATTGATAAAACAAAAAGACATGTTTAATGGACTGCTTTCTGGCGGTCTTCGTCCATGTGTCAACAATCTGATCCTCTTCCACTGGTGCTAAACTGTCTGGATTGAGTTCTTCAATGTCCAACTGTTTTGCTGCTATTTATAATGAATGGACTTACAGCCAAAATAGAGCCAAACAAGTGAGACAAAGAACTAAGCAGTCTGAGATGAGATAAGATAATTCTATTAATGTTTGTGGATTACCAAAGTAGGCCGAGGGGACTCACCAACAATAGACTGTTACAATGCACTGCAGCAACCAAGCAAGTATGAACAAGAGAAACTAAAGTAAATTACACTAATGTGAAACTACTCTACAGATCAGATCATAGCATCTTAGGATGGACCCAGAAATGGATAAAATCTAAACATGTTGTAAGTAGCAAAGAAGTGATAAGGAAACTAACAGCCAAATGAGAAGAGAGAAAAAGAGAAAAGCAGTGGATCCAAGCACCAACTGGAAGTAGTGGAATGCAAAATAGAAATAAAGCCGGTTATTGCCAACCGTCCCAATAGAGTCATCACAAGATCTAATAATGCTTCCAAGAGAATGACGAGGACCAAGGGGGCCTGCTTAGATAATCATGGGAGGGCATAGAGTCTGACCCCTTAAAATCTCTTCTAGCACCCATGCAAGAGAAACCAATAGAGGAAGACAATAAACCAGTAAGCTACGTCTATTTGTACTAACTAGGAAAGTGAGGGGTGGTCAATACTCAACATCAGAGAGGATAGTCTTGTCCCACTGCATGCAAGAAGACAGTGATGACAAAGCCCTTGTAGCTATTATCATATGTGGACAAGGATGCATAGATTTGTCATTATCATTGTGGAAAACTGTAGCCTTAGATGAACACTTATTTCTCTCGGTGGTTAATTTCAGATTTCATTTTCTGATCATATTATTTATTGTTTTAAATCTTTGCTTTTCTCAATGTGCAAGTTTTCCTTAGATTATGGACTAATCTGTACTACTACTCCAGTGACTTAAAAGCAGTGACTTAAAAGAGAGACAATGCCCTTTTCAATGCATTGCTTCAATGAGGGTTAAAGAGCTTATATAAGTGTATAAAAGATTTTCCATCAAAACACATAAAAAACAAACTGAACTCTTGTTCAAAGGTATGATGTTCTTTTGTTTATATTTACCATACTGTTTTATCAAGGTGGTTAGTTTCACTGGAAAAAGATTAAACCTTCATTTGACAAGATATCCTGTATTCAAGATAAGATAATTCTATTAATGTCCACAAAAGGACAAAGTAGGCCAGTGGGACTAATTGCAAAAAGCTGTTACAATGCACTTTACTAACCAAAAAGTACTATGAAAATAAGACAAACTAGAGTAAAGAATCTAGTGTAACACTCTAGTGGGACAACTGTGTTATATAAAATTATAGCCTTGAGGGTTACCCAAAATGGATAAACCCTAACATTCTAAATGTAAAGATGAAGAGAGAGCCAGGTGTCAAGGTAAAACAAAGCTAGAAAGGAGCACTTGTGGACCCAATTGCCAACACCAATCTATAGTGGGATATAAAGTGGAAGCACAATTGTTGTCATCACTAGAACACAGGATCTAATGATGATCCAAGGAGAATGTCTAGGACTAAGAGGGCTTCATTGAATAATTTTGGGAGGACATGGAGTTCGACCCCTCAAAGACTCTTCTAACATTCGTGGTCATGGAACCAATAGAAGAGGATAGGAAACTAGTAAGTTGCATCTGTCTACAACTTCTTGGTATGTGAGGGGTAGTCAAAACTTGATGCAAGAGAAATATAGTCCTGTCTCAGCGCATGTAAGAAGATGAAATAATTGAAGCCCTAATGGCCACTCGTGAGTGAAGATAATGACACATAGACTTGTCATTGACATTATGGAGAGTTATATCTTTGAATGAATGTTTATTACTCTCGACTACAAAGATACAGTGAAAGGATGAGGTGATTAGTTGATTAGTAGTTGGTCTCCACTGTAATAATTGACGTCGCAGGGTGATAGCTTTCCAAAGGTATAGAGCCAAGCATTTTTGGTTAGGATAGCTGAAAGAAGTGGTAAGTGATCTCCTTGAATCTCTATACAAGCATTAGTACCTCCCTCAAATCTCATAATAAACAAGACACTTCATAAAATGTTCTTTAGTCTCCACCTTTCATTTAGAGCAAAGATGACATACACTGTCTTCCGAGGGAATATGGTGGTTCGTCTCCACTCACAATTGATGTGAGCACACTTTGAGTTGACCAAGATGAATCCTAAGGTGATGTGTCCAATGTCGCTAGACATAATCAAGACGAGTAATAATGCCATTCTCAATCCTCATGAAATGTTTAGTGTAGAAGGCCAACTTAGAACTAAGAGGCTGAGATGGAGTGACTCAAGCGATTTGAATATATCGTCGATGAACATTTGCTCTAACTGCTTGACTAATTACCCTCTTATCAAAAAGAAGGCAGGGAGGATCCTTTAAAGATTGGTTGAATGGAGGTAATCAATCTATGGAGATGCTGACTGATTGAAAAAGAGATATAACTTCTAAGGACTATCCACGATGACAACAAAAGGTGCTCCTAGAGGTAATCCCTTCTGAGGAGTAGAGCGCCAAGTATGGGTGTCTCTCTTGGTATGAGGTGTAGCCACCCATGGATCGAAGACAATGAAGCTGAAAAATAATTTTGAAGATGCTCTTAAGGTGAAGAGGATGGGTGCCAAACTCTGCTTGGATAATACATTGGGGAACTATTTGTTTACATTGGATAAACCACTAAAGCAAATAGTTTGGACCCTCTCATTGCGACACTTGGACCCCAAATTTCAAATTCGTAAAGGACAATGCACATCTTTGTAGGCATGTCTTGGAAGTGTTGTTGGAAACATTGGTGTTCCAAGCCGGAGTGAGAGTTGTATCCCTTACAGAGCCGTGACTATGAAAGATCTGTAAATTAGACCTTGAAGGTGTAAGTAGTGGTGATCTCAATCGACTCACCCTTATAGATGAATTGAAACTTAGATAGGGTACTCTTTGATGTGTTGAATATCATCACCTTAGTCTTTCTAAGATTGACTGCTAGTTGTTTTAAGTCACAAAACTGAGGAAGAGCATCTAGCTATCTTTGCAGGCCCTCAAGAGTATAGGCAAGAAGAACAACATTATCTGTAAAAAGCAGTATAACTATCAAGATATGATGTAGAAGGCAACCATTGTCAACATGTGTGTTTTGACGATTAAGTTCTTCAAGCTTATCAATATAGATTTCAAAGAGTGAAAGAGAAAGAGGACAACCTTGTTGGACGCCAATGGTGCTTTGGGCATCCCTTGAGAATCCAAAGGTTCCTGAAAAAGGCCAACAACTACCTCATATAGTCTCTTGATGGCAATGATAAAGAGATCCGAGATGTTGATGTCATGCGGTCTTCGAAATAAAAGATGCCTAGGAACGATGGCAAAGGCCTTTCTAAAGTCCATAGAACAGTCCTCCTCAATAATAGAGCTAAGAGTGAAAATATAATCAATAGTATGATGATCACCTCTAAAACCAGCCTATCCACTCACTCTAAGCTTGCCCTAATCCAACAATTCTGAGAGTTCCATAGTCAAAACTGTTTCATAAAGCTTAGCAAATGTGTTCCCAATCATGATAGTTCTATAGTTATTCAGATCTGAATAGTCCCCAGATTTGTGGATGGGGTGGATAATATGCTGTGACTAGGAGGGGAACTGATAACAAGTAACCTCATTGAATATTTCTGCAATGGGATAGCCAAAAGCTTCAACACCACATTTCAAGAACTGAACCCGAAATCCCTCAAAATTAGGAGCTTTGCTAGTGCATAATTTATGTATAGCTCTTTTGATGTCCCTTAAAGAGAAGAGGTGACATGATGTAAGGGGGAAGAGATAAGAATGGTGGGCAGCCCTAGGATATCATATAAGGAATTAACATGGGAGACATAGGACTTGTTATTGATGTACATTGGATGGGGATTTCGAGGAAGAAGAGTGCACCAAAAGGATTCGGGAGAGTGATGAGGAGCATATAGAAACTCACAACATGTATTGGGTAAAAACTCTTGCTTCTTATGTGAAATAAGGCATTTATATTTCCTTCGGGTGGAAGATATAGCTATAGGCTCATGGATAAGAGCAAAAGAAAGCTTTCAATGCATGAACTTGCATTCCTAATCATACCAACAATTCATGGGGCAAGCACCAGTGCGACAAACAGGCTTTAGTCGTGCAGAAGCATGAGGAAAGGAGTGAAGGGTTGCATCCCATAATGTGCAAAACAAAAATTCATGTTTGGTTGTTGCTATGGTGGAATTAACAGAGTAGTATTGGGACATCAATTGGGAGAGACAATTAAATAATTATCAACATAATAAGGATCAAAATGAATCATGGGACGGTTGGTAGGTTTGCGCAATGGAGAGGTAAAAGAGAAAGGAACTTGAGGAAAAAGTCAACATTGCATGATCAGGGAAGGGAAGTTGACTAAAAACCTAAAAGCTATGAATATAAAAAAGCAAAGTCCTGTTTGTGATGACATAGTTAACCACACTCGCACCTCCTATATGTAGAAAACAAGTGAACCTCGAGGAGTTAGGAAACCAAGGAATCCCATTGAGAACCAAGAGGCCATGTGACTCACACAACTATCACTTGTGCATGTGCTTTTTGCAGTTCCTCCATTTGAAGGTGGTCTTCATCCAAGTAAATTTTTGTGGACAAAGTGAAAAAGTTTCTTCTTGGCTCTTAAAACTGTTGGCAAATCTGCCTTAATATCTCATAGGTAAATTTCTCCAGGATCAAATATCACTCACATAAAATCACATTCACAAATAACACCAATATCTCACAAAGTAAAGCTTTATTGATAATCAAAGAAATATATCAAACTTGTTACATTCAAAAGATTCTGATTACATAGCATGGAGCTTTGTCTCCAATATATAACCTTACAAATGACTCTTCAATATTCCTGACTATTGCTCTCCTCAAACTCTTGGGAGATGCAACCTTTCACATGCCTCACATTATGACAAAACTCTCATGATTACATAACCTCTCACTTTACATCTTGATACATCACATGATTCTTCATGTTTACACTTGACACCTATCACCTATGACTCTTCACTTGCTCACTTGACACCTTGCACACTCATAACTCACACCTCACACTTGCACACCTCGCACTTGCGCTCTTGACACCTTGCACACATAATCACTTCACACTTTGACACATACTTAAGACAAATATTTAACACACTCCTAAACTAATATTTACAATAGTACTCCATGGTACTTCAATGTTACCAAATAATGTAATATCTGCAGCAAAAACCCTCAAAGGTTCCTCAAATGAGAGAAATCAGATCAAAAGTGTGCCATTAGGGGCTACCCAACCTCGATAAAGGATAATATCCTTTATATCCAACGTGTTATGCAAAAAACCATGCCTTGCTTTTAAGGGATTAGTTGACTTTGGAAGACCTCGAACTAAAAGGTTGAGTTCTTTGGCTTGACGTGCCTTTTCCTTATCAAATTTGGCTTGCATTGCTAACTCCACAATAAGAGGAGTCTTTTTGCCCTTAACCATTTGAACCTATGAATTATTTTCTTCAACTTGTTTTTGAAGAGATTGTTGATGAGCATTTGCCAAATTTTTGAGATTTTCATGTTGGACGAGGATCTTTGTTTGCTTGTGTTGTATATCACCTACAACCTACTGGAGATGATGAAGATCATTAGTTGGAGATGCATGGTTTCATTCAGATTTTTCTAGTTTGGCAAAATTTTCACCTTATGCCTGGACTTGATGTTGTAGGGCCTCAATGACAGTGTCCTTCTCAAGGAGTGTGTGATTAGGTTTCCTGCTTCTCAAATTTCTCCTCTTATCGTAACAATTGTCATGAATCCCCTGATTTAATTCTAATTTCAATTGGATTTTATTATAGATAGGGAACTTAAAGAGTATGTGTTAATGTGGCATAAGATTCACTCTCTGTTTGCCTATTGTGTTAAGTTAGATCATAACTGATGCATAATTGTATTTGGCTGATCTCCCTTCTGCTTTTCTACTTTATTACCTGAAATTCTAGTGATACGTAATGGTTTCCTTTTAACACCTCTTTTATTTTTGTGCTCGATGAGGAGAGCTTCTTCATTATAGTATCTTTAAGCCCTTATTATTTGTGTGGGCTTTTAATGCTCTACTGGAAGGAAAAATAGAGATTCCTCACTTGGCCACCCTTGTTTTTCCTTTTGTTCAGCAATCTATTGTGTTCAAGGATCCTTTTGAAGGTGATTATTACATCCTTTATTTCCTCATCACACTTTGTCATATTGCATAAGATAGAAATCTATAGATTGCTTCCATGCATAATTCAAAACTTAGACTTGACAAGGACGTGACAGCCCAAAATTTTCACTTGGACTTAGTTTTAAAATTTAAAAAGTTCTCTCTCTCTCTCTCTCTATATATATATATATAATGTTTTCACAAAATAAACTAAAATATCATAGAAAATACTTCTAAAAAGTAGTAAAAATGAATTGAGAGAGTTTAAAGTTGATTCTCTATTTTATTTTGATAAAAAAAGAGTACAATTCATTTACCTCATATGATCATAAATAATACAAGTAACAATATTATAGATTCCTCAAAATTTTTTACAACCTCATATGATCATAAATAATACAAGTAACAATATTATAGATTCCTCAAAATTTTTTACAACTTATACTTGCCTTTCTTATCTTTCTCAAACTCGAAGGTATAGCATCCTCAATTATGTCATCTCTTATGACTACTACTTCTCTCTCCAATTCCGCGATCTTCTCTTCAATAAGAATGGGCTTCACATCTTTGGCAATCTAGCGAAAAAGTGGATTGATGTTACCTTGCCTTGCTCTTGTTTGATGGAAAGTTTGGATCATTGAATGTTATGTTGGAATAATCCCAACAATTTGGTGGAGCAATCCTCGCTTCATGCTATTTCTCTTAGTTCCAAGCAGTTCCTTTTGACAAAGGTTGCACATCAGAGTATTTTGAGAAACAAATAAGTGTGGATCATTTACCTTGTTTCACCATCTTCAATGGAAGGAATCTGAATCCGTGGGCCAAGAATAGAAGACTCTGACTCAACTAGGGGGAAATTTGTGATTGCCACAACTATGTCCTTTGTTCTCTTTCTTTCTATATTCCTTTCGTCAAAGCTAACAACAAGAGCTTTCAGATTTTGCAACATTTCATTCTCCACAACTTCACAGAACTTCACATCTAGGCCAAGGATTCAAGTAAGGTGGTAATTGAGACGATTAAAACTTAGTTTACCATACCTCCAAGCAGGTTCTTTGCCACTTGGCATAGTGCCATCCATGGTTACCAGGTTTGTTCAAAATTGGTCCAGGTTCAGTCCAGATCAGACCACACGGGCTGGATTGAACTGGTTTGATTCTTTTTTTAATTCTATTTTATTTAAAATTAAATTTGCAATTTTTTAATAAAATCATGAAAAGCTAACATCAAATAAAATCTAATCCTAAACTCATATCTTAACCTTTGTTTCTAAACAACTAAAATACAAATTTCTAATCTAAGTAATAAAGCTATGGAACTAAACCTAACTGTCATTCTCACTAAAACCTAAAGCTCTGCTGCTCCACAAATGCACTAAGGAGGCCAAGACCTACCATCAAAAAGAAGGGGAAAATGGTGATGAGAGAGGAGAAAACGTTGAAGTTTTGAGCAGCTTCCTTTGTGGCCATATCCGAGGACCATCGACAAATAGTGAAGACCAAGAAAGGAGCAGGAGTACCGCTGACAGAGGAAACAAAAGCCAAGGGCAGGCAGGCCGTATTACTATTTGCCATTCAGGTAGAGGCTAGGGCACAGCCAAATCTCACAGTTAGGTCACAACAACACAAGCTAGGGCACAACTGCATAGACATTAGCAGGCCAGCAGTAGCTTTGCAGCCTGCAGGTAGGAGTGTTTATTTTTTTCTATTTTTGTTTTACCAATTAGAAAATGTATTATAAATATTTATATATAGAAGAATCTCCTTTGCAGGCTTGCACATGTAAACTTCTGCAATAAGTCCTAGGGCCTACACGTAATTTCTCTCAAATGGGAAGCAAACCATTGGAGATGAAATAGATGGTGCAGAGCGATGATAAAAGCAAAAGAAATTTGAGGTGCACCCTTTGCAATCAGAATGTGACAAGTTGTGAGTGGGGTTCATGGTCATTATATTGGGAGACAGGATGTTAAACCTTGTGAGGTAGCCAATGAAAATTCTATAGATTCAGATTGTAGCTTTTATAAAACCTAGAAATATGAAATATGAATCCCTTATTCAACAGTCATTAGCTTCTGCAGCAAAGAAAGCTAAAATTTAGCATGCTGTGTCCCAGATTGGCTCATTTGAGAACGAACTGCCAAATAATTTCTCATGAAAGTGGCAGCTGAAGCGATAGTGGCAATGTAGAGAACTCACAAGCTTCGCTGAGGTGCTTGTGGAAGCCATAGGAGAAGCATAATGTTGATAGCTAGTGGCTAGGATTTTTTTCTTTTCAATATCTTATACAGAATGTATTCCTTTTATTGTGATCCGTTCACCACATTTAAAAAAATTAAGATTGATATAAACTTTGTTAAAGTATACACATTGCAAGGGTTTGAATCACTTGGAACCAGTCTTCTTGACGAGGAGGTGCAAGGTGTTAGTAATGAAATTGAATGAAATGGGAAAAAGGTATGAATATAGGGTGTACAATATTAAGTGATGGCTAGTCTAATTCGAGGCTAAGATCTCTACTCAACATTTTGATGTAGTGTCCAAAATGAGCAATGTTTATAAAGTCCATTGACACAAGTAATGAGGTCAAAACTTTTCAATGGGTTTTCAAATGCATTGAATCCGCTATCTTGGAGGTTGGGAAAGAAAATGTTGTCCAACTTTTCACGGGCAACATAACAAATTGAAAAGGGGCACCTGTATTATTCATGGACAGATTTCCTCACATCTTTTGGACACCGTGCACAACACGTCTTGGGGTGTTTGATGGAAGATTTAGCAAAATTGGAGTGGATTAAAACTATTGTGGCCCAGGGAAGAAAAATATCCAAGTTCATAATCAAGCATTGCTGGAATTTAAGCATGTATTGTACATTTGCAAAGCATGAGCTTCTTCTTTAGCTGAAACCAGAATTACTTCAAGCTTTATCATTTTGCAAAGAGAGGTAGAGGAGAGGATGGCATTGTGAAAGGTGCTGGTTAGTGATGAATGGGTTGAATTTAATCTTTCCAGAGAAAGTCATAAAAGGGAAATTGAACGGATTATCTTAGGAAATGACTTTTGGAAGGGGGCTGAAAAGATTTTGGAGGAGTGTGAGCTACATGTTTGAATTTTAAGAATGGTGGACGGAGATAAATCTTGCATGGGATTTGTATATGCAGGCATGGATAGAACAAAAGGAGAAATCCAAAAAATTCTAGAAAATGATCTTGAAGGAGTCTAGTAAATTTGGAAAATTGTGGACAGCCATTGGAGTATTTCTTCAGCATCCCTTGCATGTAGCAGCTTGCTATCTAGATCCTAAATTAGTATATGTTATCCATGATTGAGATGAAGAGATAAAATCAGGGCTTGGCTATAATAGATAGGCTGTTTCAAATGAAGATGATAAGAGGAAAATGAGAGGGGCAACTTATTGTTTTTAAGAATCAACAGAAAATGTTTGTCTTCCAGGGGGCAAAAGAAGATAGGGCTTGGATGCATCCAACCATATGGTGGAAAAATTATGGGTCTTATGGCAAAGTCACAAATGCTTGCTATGTGGATATTTATTCAGTGTTCTTGTTAGGAGGTGAAGTCAATATCCAGATCTCCGATGTTCTTCAACAGAGTGGTGCTTGGTGGAGCTTTAAAAATGTTTTTGCTTTAAAAGTTGCTTTTGCTTTAAAAGTTGCTTTTTGCTTTAAAAGCTGTTTTTGCTTTTAAAGCTGCTTTTGTCTTTAAAGCAACTTTTGTTATAGAAAGCAGTTGATAAAAGCAGTTTTTTTTAATAAAGCGCTTTTATCTGGAATGTGCCACAATTTTTTTGGAATCTTCCTTTGTATTTCTATAAAAAGGGGAATGCCCCTTGCATTATGATAGAGTGCGAATGTATGAAATCAGCTAAGAATAATAAAAGAAGAAAAGTTGCCATTGCCCCATGGTTTTACCTGCACACTGCAGGGTTTTACTTGACAGATGTGGAGTGGATAAAGCTAGACAGGAAGGCGATGTCTACAATTCGTCTTTGCCTAGTAGACTTTGTCTTGTTCAATGTTGCTGATCAAATGACCGCGGGAGCCCTATGGGAAAAGCTTGAGAAGTTGTATGAGACTAAATCAACAACAAATAAGGTCTTCTTGAAAAAACAACTTTATAGCCCGAGGATGAAGGAGGGTTCATCTGTGGCAGATTATCTGAATGAGTTTAATACTCTAATCGATAAGCTGGTCTCTGTTGATGTGAAGATGGAGGATGAAGATAAAGCAATCACCCTACCTTGTTCTCTCCCGGACACCTGGGATCATTTGGTGATGACCATCAACAATGCATCTTCTGGAGCTCTAAGAGTTAATGATGTTGTAGCCGCTTTGTTGGCAGAAGAGTTGAGGCAAAAATCGTCTCTAGAACCCTCAACCAATGAAGCCCTAGCTGTGAGAGGTCGATTTAACAAAAGGAGTCAACAAGGTAGATCACAGTCTAGGTCTAAGTCAAAAGGACGAAATTTGAAAGGGAGGTGCTGGCATTGTGGGAAGCCAGGGCACTTGAAGAAGGGTTGTTGGCATCTAAAAAAGGAGAAGAATGGCGAAGAGAAAACTCAACCATCAATTAAGGCCAATACTGGAGATGCAATAGAGATGGCAGCATGTGAGGCCTTCTGTACCAGTAGCAGCAGATCTATTTTATATACTTGGGTTTTGGACTCAGGTGCATCTTTCCACATGTCTCCACATAGAGATTGGTTTTTCAAATATCAATCCTATAATGGAGGGATTGTCTATTTGGGTGATGATCATCCTTTAGAAATTGTGGGAAGAGGGGATATAAGGATCAGGCTGGATGATGGTAGAGAAAGAATGTTATGTGATGTACGACATGTGCCTGCTTTGCGGAAGAATTTGCTTTCAATCAAGATGATGGACAAGCTTGGGTATTGTACTAATTTTGGTAACAATTATTGCAAAATTACCAAAGGATCCCTAGTAATAGCAAAAGGAGAACCTTATGGAACCCTATATCGTTTGTGTGGTGATACGGTGACAAACCATGCAGCAGCAACAACTTCATGCAATGCTCAGGATGGAGTAATCTTATGGCATCAACGCCTAGGGCATATGAGTGAAAAAGTCTGCGTGATCGAGGTATACTGTCTCGGATTAAGTCTTGCAATTTAGAATTTTGTGAGCACTGTATTTCTGGCAAACAAAAGAGGGTTCGATTTACGCAAGTCCTGGTAAGAGTTCTGCTTTTTGCAGCTTATACATTCTGATATATCTGGATCGGTCCCCACTCAGTCCTTAAAAGGTACTAGATATTTCTTAACATTTATAGATGATTATTCTAGAAGAGTGTGGGTTTATTTCTCTAATAAAGAAGTCAGAAGCCTTGGAAAAATTCAAAGAGTTAAAGGCAAGAGTAGAGAAAAGTTTGGGCAACGCCTATTTTATGCCTCAACTCAAATAATGGGGGAGAATATTGCTCTAAGGAGTTTGATCAATTTTGTACGCAGGAAGGGATTAAGCACCAGAAGACTGTGCCATATAATCCACAACAAAATGGTGTGGCTGAGCAGATGAATCGCACAATCATGGAACGTTCAAGAAGCATGCTCAACACATTTGGGTTGGAGAAAAATTTTTGGGCAGAGGCTGTTAATACAGCTGCTTACCTTATTAACAGGTCACCTACAACTGCATTGGATGGACAAATTCCGGAGGAGGTTTGGTGTGGTAAGCCTTTAATTATTCTCATTTGCGTACCTTTGGTTGTGATGCTTTTGCCCATGTGCCAAAAGAAAATAGGTCCAAACTTGACCCAAAGTCAAGGAAATGCGTTTTTCTCGGCTATAGAGATATAGTGAAGGGGTATAAACTGTGGGAGCCTACTGCCCACAAGGTAATTATTAGCCGAGATGTTATTTTTAATGAAAAATCCATGCAAAGGAAGGAGGTACAACAAACACCTGAAGTTGTACCTGTTGAAGTAGATATGAACAAAGCTGAAAATGAAGATAAGGTTGTTGAAGTTTTTGATCAGCATGTAGATCAACAAGTTCAGCAGCTTGAACAGGCACAAGACCAAGAGCCACAACCAACAAAACATTGGGTTAGAAGATCTACACGTTCACAAAAATGTTCGGATAAATATTCTCCTGATTTTCAGTCCTCTTTCGCTTTTTCAATTGATGGTGGTGAGCCTAGCTCGTTTCAGGAAGCTGGAGAATCTGAGAATGCAGATAAGTGGAGGAAAGCCATGGATGAGGAGATGGAATCACTATGGAAGAACGGAACGTGGGAACTTGTGGATCTTCCACTTGAAAGAAAGGCTATTGGTAACAAGTGGGTGTACAAAGTAAAGAAGAACAGTGATGGGCTGTTGGAACGATATAAAGCTCACTTGGTGGCAAAAGGTTATCTGCAGAAGTCAAGAATAGACTTCAATGAAATCTTCTCTCCAGTTGTGAAGCTGACTACTGTTAGAGTTTTACCTGCACTTGTGGTAGCACAGGATTTAGAGCTGGAGCAACTTGATGTAAAAACTGCTTTCTTGCATGGTGATCTTGAGGAGGAGATTTATATGGATCAGCCTGAGGGCTATGAAGAAAGAGGCAGAAAGAATTTGGTATGTAGACCTAAGAAATCTATTTATGGATTGAAACAGGCGCCAAGGATGTGGTACAAAAAAATTGACACCTTCATGAAGAGCCAATGTTTCAATAGGAGTGAAGCTGACCATTGTGCATACTATAAGAGGTCTAATGATGACAGTTTTATTATATTGTTGTTGTATGTTGATGATATGCTAGTTGCAAGCCCTAGCATGAAGAAAATAAGTGATCTTAAGGCTCAAATGGCTAGGACGTTTGATATGAAGTATTTAGGAGCAGCAAACCAAATTTTAGGGATGAAAATACATAGGGACAGAATAGGAAGGAAGATCTGGTTATGTCAAAAGACATATATAGAAAATATTCTGCAGCGCTTCAATATGCAAAATGCAAAACCAGTCAGTACCCCACTTCCTCCACACTTCAAATTATCTTCCAAACAGTGTCCTAGAACAGAAGTAGAGAAGACAAGCATGTCTTGTGTGCCATATCCATCAGCAGTAGGAAGCCTCATGTATGCCATGGTGAGCACCAAACCGGATATTGCCCAAGCAGTGGGAGTAGTCACCCGGTACATGGCGAATCCTGGTAAGGAGCTTTGGAATGCAGTGAATGGATATTTAGATATTTAAGAGGCACTTCAGATGTTGCCATTTACTTTGGATTCGCAGATTTGCAAGTTAAAGGTTTTGTGGATTCTGATTATGGTGGAGATAGAGATGGGCGAAAGTCCACTACAGGATATGCTTTCACTCTTGCTGGTGGAGCTGTGAGTTGGACTTCTAAGTTGCAATCTGTGGTGGCTTTATCAACCACTGAAGCAGAATATGTTGCAGCAACTGAAGCCAGCAAAGAGGCAATTTGGCTAGACTGACTGTTGGGTGACTTCAAGATAATGCAAGGGAAGATTATGTTGCATTGCGATAGTCAAAGTGCTATTCAATTAGTGAAGAACCCAACATTTCATGATCACACCAAACACATTGATGTTAAGTATCATTTTATAAGAAATGTGGTGGAAGAAGGTAGGATCCTGTTGGAGAAGATTGATACTGAAGTGAATCCTGCAGATATGCTTACAAAGCCGGTCAAGAGAGAGAAGTTTGAGTGGTGCAAAACTTCTCCGGGCTTGCTGAAAACGTGATAAGGGCAGCATTGGGCAATTGACACTTGGATGGAAAAGAAAGGCAAATAATTCTTGTATATCGACTTCAAGTGGGAGAATGTTAGTAGGTGAAGTCAATATCCAGATCTTCGATGTTCTTCAACAACGTGGTTCTTGGTGGAGCTTTAAAAATGCTTTTGCTTTAAAGCTGTTTTTTGCTTTAGAAGTTGCTTTTGCTTTAGAAGCTGCTTTTTGCTTTAAAAGCTGCTTTTGCTTTAGAAGCTGCTTTTTGCTTTAAAAGCTATTTTTGCTTTTAAAGCTGCTTTTGTCTTTAAAGCAACTTTTGTTATAGAAAGCAGTTGATAAAAGCAGTTTTTTTTAATAAAGCGCTTTTATCTGGAATGTGCCACAACTTTTTTGGAATCTTCCTTTGTATTTCTATAAAAAGGGGAATGCCCCTTGCATTATGATAGAGTGCGAATGTATGAAATCAGCTGAGAATAATAAAAGAAGAAAAGTTGCCATTGCCCCGTGGTTTTACCTGCACATTGCAGGGTTTCCATGTAAAATATGGTGTACTGTTTATTGTTGTTTATGCTTGCTTGCTTTTAATTTTCTAACAGTTCTAGTGCTTCAACATGTGAAAGGAACTGGAGCACAAATGAGGTGAACCATACAAACAAAAGAAATCGTCTTGGGGCTAAAAATTTTAGATCTTGTCTTTGTGTATAGAAATTTACAATTGCTTACATGCTCCCTTGCAAATGAAGATGACATTTCTTGTCTTCGAGAGGCATGCTTTGAATAAAATGAGGAATTGTTGAGGATGATGTTCAGCCTAGTGTGATTAAATTCAAATGTTCCTGGTAGCTTAGATATTGAACTTGAGACAGGTTTTTTTTTTTTTTTTTTAAAGCTAAAAACCCCTTGCGAGGCCACCTTGGTCTGAGAGACCACGAACATGGGGTTCTACACCATCAAAGTCACCCGGGAGTCGCACCCGACCCTGCCCACACCAACATTATCAATTGGATTTTGGATGCCCAATTCAGCTTTTTGGTAGGGTGGAGATTTGAACCTGGGACCTCCCTTGGAGGATTGCCCTCTCCTCTCCAACTCACCTACAACACCTGGGTAGAAACTAATTTATAGTGGAAAACACCCCTTTCGAGGTGCCACTTTCAACAGGTTGGGCATAGGAGGAATGGAGCCTTGTTGGCCTCTACCAGCACATAGGACATTCCTAACTATACCATATATCTGCAGGATGGAGACAAGGGGAATGGAACCTGGGTCGGCCTCTACCAGCACCTAGGGAATTTACCACTGCACCACAACAAGCAGATGAGACAGGTTTTGATACTGCAGATGTTTAGTGACTTTTCATCATAGTGAAAGATTAGATTCAAATGCTACTGGTAGGCGGGGTATTGAACTTGAAGGTGATTTTAAATTTTAATGTTGTAGATGTTTAGTAATGTCTATTACTCAATGCTGAACTCATGTTAGATTTTATATTTGAAACTTTTATTAGTTATTACTATGTTAATATTTTGAACTTTATTTCAATTGCTTTTGAATTCTGAAAATATGAAATGATGGAATCTGAATTTCTCCATGTTTTTTTTGCATCTGTTGATATTCTTTTCATGTATACATATATATAATTAATTTTCTGAACAGATCTGAACCTTTCTGAAAAAAATCAAAGAGACACTCTTGAAGGGGGGGCACAATTCTGCTAGGGGATACTCTTGAGGACTTTCACGTTCTGTCCACCAATATAATGACCATGAACCCTAGTCATAGTGCCTGTCACATTTTGAGTGGAAAGGGTGCACCTCAAGTTTCTTTTGCTTTTATAATCCCACTGCACCATATATTTCATCTCCAGTGTTTTGCTTTGCTTTCCATTATGGAGAAATGAGGTATAGGCCCTAGTGTTCATTGCAGAAGAAATTTAAATATGCATGATGTAAGCCTGCAAAGGAGATTCTTTTATATACATCTGTTGATATTCTTTTCATGTATACATATATATAATTAATTTTCTGAACAGATCCAAACCTTTCTGAAAAAACCCAAAGAGACACTCTTGAAGGGGGGGCACAATTCTGCTAGGGGATACTCTTGAGGACTTTCACATTCTGTCCACCAAGATAATGAAATGACCGTGAATCCTAGTCATAGTGCCTGTCACATTTTGAGTGGAAAGGGTGCACCTCAAGTTTCTTTTGCTTTTATAATCTCACTGCATCATATATTTCATCTCCAGTGTTTTGCTTTCCATTATGGAGAAATGAGGTGTAGGCCCTAGTGTTCAGTGTGAAAGAAATTTAAACGTGCACAAAGTAAGCCTGCAAAGGAGATTCTTTTATACACCAAAATTTATAATATAGTTTTAACATTTGTAGAAAAAGTAAAAAAAATTAAAAACCTCTCCCTGCAGGCTACGTGTCTGCTGCTGGCTTGGTGGTGTTTACACAGCTGTGCCCTAGCTTGTGTGGCTGTGCGTTAACTTGTGTAACTGTGCCCTAGCTATGGAATTTGGCTGTGAGTGTGCCCTAGCCCCTACCAGAACAATGAATAGTAATACAGCCTGCCTATTATTGGCTTTTGTTTCCTCTGTTGGTGGTGCTCTTTCTTCTCCTTACCTGTTCTTCACTACTGGTCTATGGTCCTTGGATATGGCTGTGGATGCGGCTTTTCAAAACTTCAAAATTTTATCCCCTCTCATCACCATTTTCTCCTCTCGCTTGACGTCAGGTTTCAGCCTCCTTGCTGCATCCATGTAGCAGTGTAGTTTTAGGTTTTAGTTAGGATGATAGCTAGGTTTAGTTTTGTAGCTTTATTACTTAGTTTTGAATCATTTAGAAATTTGGATTTTCATTTTAGCAAGGTTACCAGGTGTGGGGGTGCGGGTGCGGCGGGAATTGCGGGTGCAGGTGCGGCTAATTTTTAATATATATATATATATATATATATATATATATATGTATTTTTTATCCAAAATAATAAAATAAATTATAAATCATACACATTGACATCATAAAAGCATATATGATATTCAATAGGATGTCAAAGTCATAAAAAAATAACAATATATAGGCCCTTGTCAAATAGTGTATGTACAATATATAGTAGTGCATGTACAAAAATAACAAAATATAGTAGTGCATGTACAAAAATAACATCAAATATAGTGCTGTCCGAAGTCTGCGTCTCAGCCTTTCTTGTCTCTTATCTGCTGTCCGAAGTCTAAGTCTCACTCTTGCCTGTTTGTCTCTGTCGGAAGTGCCGTCTCTTGCCTTTTCACTTGTGCAAATAGTTAAAATAAAGTAAAAACCCTAATAGAATGGTTTATATAGTACATTATAATTTAATATTTATAATTTTATTATAAAAAACTAAAAAGTTTAACGTATAAAGTTTAAACTATAAACTTTTAAAAATAAAAAAAATTAAAATGTTTTAACTTTAAGTTTTTAAATTTTAACTTTTTAACTTTTAGTTTTAGTTTTAAGTTTTATTTTTTATTTTCTTTTAAAGCCCGTATGGGCTGGGTGGGCCCATGGCTGGGCCCACCTAAATACTAAATAGTAAAAAACTTTAAAATATAAAATTAATTTAATTAAAAAGTAAAAAACTTTAAAATTTAAAATATTAACTTTTTAAAAAAATAATTTTTTTTTCAATTTTTTTAAAGCCAGGGTGTGGCTGGGCCCACCTAATAACTAAAAATAATTATTAATAATAATAAAAAAAATTATACATTTAATTGCCCAAATAGGGCAGGGTTCAGCTGGCCGAACCCTAACTAGCCGTAGGGTTTGGCTGAGCCGAACCCTGTCAGATAGGGTGCGGCTAGGGTTTGGCCCAGCCGCACCCGTTCCCGCAACTGGTGCGGGTGCGGGTTCGCACATCCAGCCAACTGGGTGCGCGAACCTTGTTTCCTTGCATTTTAGTTATTTAGAACCTTAGAGTAGGATGAGATTAGGATTATATTTTATAAATCATACTTTGTAAATTAATATTTATAATGTAATGTTAGTTTTTTTTTTATTATATAAAAAATAATGTAAATTTAATTTAAAAAACAAACTGAATCGAACTTGTTTGGTCCAGCCTGGGAAGCTTGAACTGAACTGAACCTGGCCCATGTTTGAACAAACTTGGTAACAATGGTTACAAGACTTTTGGCTTTGAAGGGATCCATAATACCATATTTTTGGATTGGCAATTTACGATCACCTAATGTATGAGTTCCTTTTGTGCTTAATTTTAACTCATACTTTTGTTATAAAAGTGTTTATGCAAGGCAGAAGCTTTGATTGTTTCTCCAAGCAGATTTTTATTTTTTAAATTCGTTTTTATGGTAAAATACCAACGCTATATAGTGTGCAATCAATTTGAACTTAGAAACATTTTTTTACCCACTTTAATTTGGGAAACACATTTTCCTAAAATATTAAGAAAATCCCTTCTTCTATGGATCCAATATTGTTTTGCTTTTTTGTACCAACACTGCATGGTTTGCAATTGATTTGATATGGATAAACTGTTTTTTTTTTTTTTTTCATTTAGTTTGAAGAGTGCTTTTTGTTATAACACTGGGAAAATCACTTTTTGGTGTCGTTCCAATACTCTTTTGCTTCATTTACTCCTCCCAACTTTTTTTGAAGTTCATTTTTATATTGTTTATTTACAATTTGTACAGAGATGTCTAGATAGATCAAATTGACAAGGTTTAATTAATTTTCTTGGATTTATATTGTTAAGAAATTTTTTGAACTTCTATTCCTTATATTGAGTTCCTTTCATTTGAATGTATTGGCTAATGAATGTACAATTATTTTAAATCAATGCAGAAAACTTCACATGCAATGATGTTCCGCAGGAGGCCAAAGACACATGTAACAACTGGTTCTACAAGATTGGTTCTATTCGAGAACTACTTCCCCGCATGTAAAGGCATTCGTGATATAATCTATTTGAGATGTTTTCATGTCTTATTAGACCATGACAGTTGATGATTGAGAAACTTGTATTTGGAATATAGAGAAAATCATACTATTTCAACTTACATTTGATTTGTTAAATATTAATCACTTTTATATATAAATCTGACTGATATGACACTAAATTATATGATTTAAGTGATCTTTAGACCTTGCTTAAAGAAAATGTGTAATCCCTGATTGTTCCTATTGAGTTCAAATGGAACTTGCATAGCTTTGGTGCCTGTATTTTTGCAGTTGTATAAGGGAATAGAGATGGCATAAGTATAGCAGCTTGCCTACTTAGGCCAAAAATGAAAACAGTCACCAACATTTCAGGACCGGTAAAGGTCCTCTGCTTTTTTGATCACAGATCAAGTGAGGAATTCCCTTTCTACTCTAATTAAGCTCATACTTGATTAAACTCAAATTTCTGTCAAGCTCTTATTGATGAGCATCATGAAGCACAAGGGAAATTATCATGTGCAGATGAACATTATCATCCTAGAGCTCAATATAGGCTTTATGTAAGCAGATCTTCAAAATATCAAGCATATTAAGACCATGAGCTAAGATTTACCTCATAAATTCCAATTTCCTTCTTAACAATAACAAACGTATGCAAATTGTAAATTTAACTCATAATATTCAACAAAGCTCATTCATATCCTCTTGTTGATGTAACAATGCTTTCCATAGACATGTTCAACATAACCGGTTTTTATTGAATAACAAGAGTGATCTTGATTGGATTTCCTTTAGAACGATGCTTTTATTTGCACAACAGAGGTGGTTGAGGCAGAATGGCACTTTAGCATAGAATGTGATGTGTATAGTAAAATATGGGCCAAATATGCTGAGATCTTACGAATGAAGGATATGATGATCCTTTTTGAAGAAATGAATCTTGCAAAACCAGGGGAATTTTTGATCAAAATTTGTGAAGGGGATCCACCCTAAAAAGAAAACTACTACGGTAGTCACAAGCTCATCTAAAGACCCATGACCTTACAAATTGTGTAATCATATCAGCAGTACTTGTATCATATTGGTCCCATAGAATTTTCTACTTTAGTGGATTTTAATAAAATCACATCATCATCATTCATTGGTACAAGCAGAAATTCAGTGGGACTTCATGTTGGATGATTAAACTAGAATATGGTAGATGAAATAAGAGAGATACACAGACACAAAAAAACCTCAGAAGACAACATACATGCATATCATTGATTATGAATGGAGATAATTTCCAGAAAAATGTAATTCTTAACTGCATATATCATTGCCAATGCCGCGCACTGCATCAAGCTGTAATTCTTAGCTTGTGACAGCAACCGATGAGCAAAGTAAATGGGTTGGTCCAACTGATGACTTCCTTTTTCCATCAACCTGCACCCAATTGCGAAATTTGATGCATCAAAGTGGACATGGAATTCTTTGTCCCAATTTGGGAATACCCAAATGGGCGCATTGATCAATCTAGCTTTTAATTGGTTGAAGGCCTATTGGTGTTCCTTCATCCACCTGAATGGAACACCTTTCCTTGTGAGGGCATCAAGGACATGGGATAATTGTGCATATTTCTTTATGAACAAGCAATAACACCCCGCATGGCTCAAAAAAGAATTCAGTTACCTGCTGTCATATGGTTCCTCCATGTTGAAAACCATAAGGATCTTGTTAGGATCTGTCTTTAGCATGGTTCTATAGATAACGTGGCCCACCGTTTTCCTTTGGGCACCAACTTTTTCTTCCTTGGGATTGAGTGAAAGATGAGAATTCTTGCACAACTACATGCACTCTTCAAGCACTTTCATATGCTCCTCCTTTTGCCCATATAATGACCAATTGTCCAGGAAGACTTTGAACTTCCTAGTTGACATTTGTTCAAAGATATATAAGATGATCCATTCGAAAGTTACAGGCGTGCTGCACAATCTGAATGGAATTTGGTTGCATGCATAAGTTGCATTCTCTATAATGAAGGTAGTTTTCAACTTATCCTTCTTCGTGAAAGTGATCAAATTGTGGATTGAAATTTCAAGTAGATGTCATATCCTCCCATCTCTTTCAAAACCAGTAAGCAAGATGGGGAAGGGATACTTGAGGTTATTGCATTTAAGCTCCTAAAGTCTATGCGAATTCTTCTCTAGGCACTCTCCTTTTAGGCTCTTGACAATTGTTGTCACCCAAGTGTTGACAGTTACTTTGAAGATGATGCCTGCATCTGGCAACTTCTTTATCTTTGCCTGTACCAATGCCTCATACTTTGGGTTCATGTAGTATGACCTTTGTCTCATCGGCTGTGCTCCCAAAACCGGTAGTATCCAATGGATGCACAACTCTAGTGGAATCCTCTTTAGTTCCTTGTAAATCCATGCAAAGACATCTTTATATTTAATGACTATTCTTAATGACTATTCTTAATTTCTTAGTGCATCTTCCTTTGGAACCAGATCCCAATCATTGCCATAGTTGATAATTTTTCTTCGTCTATTTCTCTAATGTTCACTTGCACCATCCAAGGTCCCTTATACTTGATGGTGTTAGGTTACGTGGTCACCTTTCTTGCGTCAAATGGATGCAATGGCCTTTATCTATGCATTGCCAATGCTTTATTAGAAAAAAATCGGGAAAATGATGACTTCTTTCCTTCCTCTACTACTACATGCAAATTGGTTGCCTACATCTTGATGGTTGTAGCATTAGTTGACTTGTCTGAGTCAAAGGTGTCGAGCACGACTGCCATCCCCTTTGTATCTTCACGCTTCTCTTGACATCCAAACAGAGGCATCCAAGTTGATAGACTGCGTTGTCCTCCACTTAAGTTCAAGGACACCATCATCATTCAGTTCCATGTCAACGTTTCCTTTTTCCTTGTGTTTGGATGTAGAGATATCTGACGTATGTGAATATGCAAGGTTTTCACTTACAAAATTGGTTTCGTAGGTTGATAATATATTTATGTTGTCCCATCTTAAATGTCTAGTGGTCTTTCTATTACTTATGTTTGACCTTTGCCATCCTCAGCCAACCGTGACGCATCAAAGAGTCATATGATCCTTTTTGCAAGGTTATCAATACAAAGTCTAGGGCGAAGGTCAGTCCAAAAAAATGACCTTTTGTCCTATTAGTATGCCCTTCATTTTGATGTTGTACTAGTCAACTCCCAATAGTCAGAAATTTGGTGGCCACACAATTGGCATGCCCAATTCTTGCCATGTCGACTTTGGAAATGCGTTCCCACTTGACCTACCATCCACTATGATGTGTCAACATGTGGCCTAGTATGTCAATATTGACTAATGCTGACCATGGCTCGATATCAATCATCAACATTGTTGGGTGGATGAATTGGTTCTTTATTGCAATCTTTGATGGTGATTTGTTTTGCTCTTTTCTTCTTGAGCCACAACATTTCTACAACAATGGGATGTTGGTCAAATATTGCTTCCAAGAAGGTTGCCACCTTAATTGGTATGCTTCATTGTAAAAATTGAGTTGCCAAGCTTTGTGATTTTGACTTATTGTCATTTATGAGTGTAGTCATCACCCTTTCTTAGTTGCTATGCTCATCATGTTCTTTTATCTTTTCCTCTTTGACACTTGCTTGGGCATCCTTCTATTGCTTCTACTCCATGGATGGGTCAAGATATTCAGCGTTCTTTGCTTGTCGTCGAGTGACTACCAAAACATTTTTGGTTCTCAAGTTTGGATCCGCAATGTTAGATTGACATTTTGATTGCCCCCTCCCTTCTTGGGACAGTTCTCTACGTGATTGTTAAGCCTGCACCATTTGCACATCATTTACATGCGTGGTCTTGTAAAATTGGTGCAATTGTGCACAAAGTGTCTCCACTCTTGATACTTGTGACAATATATGATTGGCCTTCTAGCCGTATTGTATTAAATTTGACTATGCCATTCTTTTTTCCTTGGAGGTTGTCTTAGTAGCCTCCACTTGTTGTGCTGCTCCCACCCTTTGGTGTGTTGGGTCTTGTGTTGGCCTATCCATTGATATGGTTGTGCATGGTCATACCATGTTCTAGTCCTTGTGGGTTTGTTGGAATTCCATATGCATGCATTTCCTTCAACGGTGAACTTATTTGTTTTAGATTCTTGTACTAATTTAACATTTTCTAAGTATTTATATATCATTGTTAAATGCAAATAGTGGAGGTGGGATGATTCATATGAAAAGTAAACTCAAATCTTGAGCACTGTGTGTTCTAGTGAATAGTTCTTTTTGAATCTTGATTGTGTTCACGTAAAATCAAAGATAAATGCTAACATTGATTGTATGCAAAGGATGCAACTATACCAAAATAAAATTCGTCAATGTTTAGTCCATAGAAAATTTTTATTAACATTTGAGAAGAATCACAGCTTGAGAATAAAAAGCAAGGTCATCGGGGTAATGTTGCATGTGTGTTATGAACCTTATAGAGCAAAGGTAGAAAATGAATTCAATAAAATTTTAATCAACTTTTTATATTGCAGATACCTCGAAATGGCAATTTTGCGTTGCTGGTACTTTCTTCCAGAAAATCCATTGCATGTTTGTCAACGCTTGACTATGATGATTAGAGGCATAGCAGATCCTTTGGCATCTGCATTTGCTCGTTTATACTTGGCTCGTTGCTCACAAACATTAATTCCATCAGAAACAGGTACATGGGCAAGAACGAATTTTTAATTTTAATAAATCAATGCATGTTTCATTAATCCCTTCATTCTTAGGCTTGTTAGATTTTTTGTTGATTATCATCTTCAGCATGTAGTCCAATAACAGTATTACATGTTTTTCACATTAAAATTTGATGATAAAGAGGTGCTTTTGTGATCAGACTGATGGTGTATGTCATCATTAAATTGTCACATGCAACTATTAATTCACCAGTAAAGTCTTTTGAATGCTGTATCAAGGATGGTGTTATAAAATATAATCCTTGAATTTTCTTATAAATACCTTGCAAGATTTTTGGAAAGCCTTTAAGACTCTGCTGAGAGTCTTTTTGGCCTGGTCATTTTGGTGTGACTCTCACAAGTGCAAGACGTTCACTGAAATCTTGATCAATGGCTTAGCCTGGCCATTCACCCTTGAATAAGAGGGAGTTGAATTACTATGATTGATAGTGAATTCCTCTGCCAATTGCATAATTATATGGGTGAAAAAGTGTCCCTGATATCTTGTGTAAAATAGAGAGCATTCTAAGTTGGTGATGACTTTCGTATACAAAGAGCTTGAGCATTCTTCACGAATTATTTAGCCTTCATTTACTTCGTCAAGTATTTCACAGAAACAAGGATATATGAAGCCACTCTTTTCCTTTAAACAGTAGTTTGCTTTTCACAGCTTGAAATAGTTGTCTATCTACATAAAGATAGTGGTGATAGATTGAATAAAAACTTCATTTGCTTGAAATATGCTGATTTAAAATGTATATATGCTGCGAAAAACTGTACTATTTCTTGGTTGGTCATAAACCACCAAAACTATAGTTGACAAAACTATGGTTGAGAAATGGTCATAGAACAATGGAAAAGGATGGCCAGAGGCCGAGGGAATGAGGGTCACAAGCTACATGATTGAGCCATAGGTTCAAGATTTAGGCATAGACCCCAGTTGATATTACATGATGCATGCCAAAGGTAGCTTAAGTTATATCAACAAGCATAGTATAATGGTAAAGAGATGAATGTCTATAGCCATCTATTATATAGGTATAAATAGAAGTGAAGTGAAAATATGAAGTGGCACGCGTGATGGACACACCCCCATGCCTTAATAATTATTAATGAATAGGAACATAAAGTATATTTCAGATGAATAAGAACATAAGGTATATTTCAGATTTCTTCCCCCTTGGCATTGGAACTAGGATCTTCTCCACCCAATCGTAAGTTATACCTTATTTACGTGAGTACTGTTTTGGCTTTCCCAGTGATACTGCAACTGAATGCACTTTGTGAGTCCCATTGACCTGCTTTGGTCACTCATGGACATGAACATGATTTCTCCTTTCCTTTCTTTCTGGATGATAATCAGATTTTGTCCATATCAGTTAGGCAAAATTGCCCTCAGAATCGAATATTGTCTTTCCTCATCTCTGACTTCGTTTCAATTCCATCACATCAGCCGATCTATGTGGTTTTCAGGATTTCCTTGTGGCTATTGATGTAATACGTGTGTCAATATCTCTTCTCAATGCAACAAGTCAGTCCATCTCAGGTGTGTCTCATTGAAGTGCCCAAACTTCTTTCTTTTTCTCTTGACTGATATATGATATCATGACCTACTTATATACATACCTGTCCTTAAGATCAAACTCTTATCTGACCTTTAGCATCGTAACATCTCTAAGTAGTAAGTCCCTTAAACCACTGGATTCTGGCAACAGAAGTTTAGGTTCATAAAATTAAGCAAAAATGGCAGTTTTGACAGCATATCCTCTAGTCCAATATGCCTTGGTGATAAGCCTCAGTGTCATCATTGTTGTTAGCACAATGACCCAAAGTATGACATATGAGATTTGGGGAATCAGATTTAGGATATGTTGGTTCACTAACGAATCTATGTTGAGTATATTGGATATCAGTCTTGCTATCAGCTGGTATATGAGAATTATTTTTGGAACTAAGTTTCTGTCAAACATAAATTTTAGATTCCAAGGGGGAATGTTGGCACAATGATCCAGTGTATCACATCTTACCTTTGGGGAATCAGATCTAGGATAAGATGATTCATTAGCAAATCTATGTTGAGTGAATTGGTTGAGATGCACATTTGTTATGTTGAAATTCGTGGATTGGGATATTTCAGTCTTTCTGTGTATTGTAATGTGTAAATGTTACATGGTCGATGGGAAACAGCTTGATCCTTTGGATCATATTTCAATGTGAGCTGTACTATGTGCTCACTTCTGTCATATCTAGTGTTGAACCTCTCTTCATATAGTGTTGAACTTCTCCTCACATCTCACAAATCTATGTTTTGATACCACATGTTGAACATTGATCCAAAGGATCAACTTGTTTTCCATTAACCAAGTAAGATAGATGTATACATCACTATAGATGGTAGGATTGGAACTTATTATGTCACAATCTACTGAATCTCAATATATGAAATATACATGATATTCTCAACCAATTCACTCAATAGGAATTTGTTGGTGAACCATTTTATTGTAAATCTGATTTCCCAAATCTAAGATGACAATGTTGTCTTGGTTTCTTTTGCTATTCCATGCATTTTTATTCTCTTTAACCTCTTAAGCATTCTTTGTTGCTAATGTCATGAAGGATCCAGTTAGTTTGGCACAAGACCCAATAAGGGATTATCATGTCATGAGTCTAATCAACATTTTCTGTAAAGTATCTCTTTGACCTTGACCAACTACATTCGTGGGGAATATAGTTTATTGCTCCAATCATAATACCTTGTCATCAACATTTAGTCTTTTAGATTTGATGTTGGCTTGGTGCATTTCTATTTGCAACACAAGTATTCTTTTGTTTTGTGGGTTTAGTTATAGTAGTTCTTGTGCATTGCCTGGCATGACTATTTGGACTTGCCAATGCTTATTCCACCAAAGGGGAAAATTGTACAAGTTGGGCATTGCAACTAGAGTTTGAAGGAAATAAGGGAATGAGAGTGGTCATAGTATTTTCTGCACAATCGATCGATCAATCATTCTTTTGACTATTACTTTGCTTTAGAAGGGATTAAGAATTCCTAGTTTCTATAGTTAGTGACGGGGAGCATGTTTTACTCATTATCCTTTGTATCTTGTTTCCTTTCACAACACTACCTCATTCATCACTAGGTTTTAATGGAATCTACGTTTAGTCATCAGGGACTCCCCTCCACCAGGATGGTCCAAACCCTTACCTACCAAATGACTCCTTCGACACGGAAAGGGGGGGACTGAGGACCTGGCTATAGCTTGTTGGAATTATATTGGGTCCCTTGCTGATCTGATCAACGAACACGATATATTCCTCATATGTAAGACACATGAGAGTCTCGAGCGGGCCCTACCACCCATCACTGGTTACTTCTGGTGGTCTAGCTGTCGACAAACTACTGGTCGATCTGGGGGGGTTAGAGGATCAGGAGGTGTTGCTATTCTTATCAGGGATAGATTCCAAGGCTCAGTAACATTGGTTTCTCCAGATCCCCACTCCAGGTTCCTATGGATTAAATTCCATCGTCACCCCCCTCTTCGAGGCGTTTTTATTGCCATTTGCTACTTCCGCCCGACTACGTCTGATTTTGCTATATACATCGATGGGGATCCATTTCAGACCTTTATGGGGACCGAGGACCTTGGTTTTGTTAGATCCTTCATCGACACACAAGTTACTACATACGGGAAGCATCTTCTTGAGTTGGGAGAATCCAACAGGCTCATTTTTCTCAATGGACGATCTTGTTTCTTAGATTCTAGAGGGCTCACCTGTTTTCCTCACAACGGTGGTGCCAGTGTTGTGGACTATGCTCTTTCTTCCACCACCCTCATTTCGTTCATATCTCGTTTCAATGTCTCTGATCACCCTCCCTCCCTTACTGATCACTTTGCACTCTCTCTCACTATCTCCACTGTCATTTAATCCCTCACCCCCTTCCTCCACTCCCACCCTTGGGTTTCTATAGATTTTGACTACTACTATTCCTTTACTCACATGGACCGTTTATGTTAGATTCTTCCTAGGCTGTCATCTCTCCCTACCGCTACCGATCGTTTTGCCTTCTTAGTCCAAGCAATCTGTAAATCTGCTCATCGAAGATTGAAACATACCATTCGGTACTCTCCCCAGCTCACAGCCACCTCCCATAGAGCCTACAGGTCGCTACTCCGGAAAAAGAAACGTTTCTTCCTCTCTCAGCGTAGATTGGATCTCATTCATTCCCTCCACCACTCCCCTAAATCCTTCTAGCGCCTTATCCTCCCCTAAGACCAGGTCAACCATGGGATCAATATTTCCTTTTGGACCACTCACGCGTCATCCCTCTGTACCATCCCAAATCAACCTCCTATTAGGGTTCCTTCCACCCCTACTTCCTGCCATCTCTTCTCTACTGGACTTATCGAGAAGGCTATTTGAAAGCTCTGCATGGGCAAAGCAACAAATTTGGATGGGTTACAGGCAAAATTTTTGAAGCATGGCATCGATTCACTTGTTAGGCCCCTCACCGATCTCTTCAACCTCACTGTTTGCTCGGGTTTTCTTGACTCTTGGACTCAGCATATCATCCGCCCCATTCATAAGTTGGGAGATCCTCATGAACCCAACAATTACAGGACCATCATGATTGGGCATGTCTTTGCCAAGCTTTATGCCACAACATTTGACGTGCTTTCTCACAGGCTGGAGAAGGAGGGACACAGGGCTACGGGCCAAGCTGGTTTTTGGCAAGACCGCTAGACCATAGATCATATCCTAGTCCTTATGGCTATTATTGAGGAGGCCCGTTCCAGATCCTCTAGAGTCTATTGCTGCTTTGTCGACTTCAACAAAGCTTTTGACATAGTACCCCAACATCTCTGGACAACTTTTGACAATAGTTTCGCGGCTGTATGAGACAGTGATAGGATGGTTTCGCTCTCCATAGGGATTTTCAGAAAACATTCTTAACACTATAGGAGTGAAACAAGGTTGCCCCCTTTCTTCGACACTCTTTGGGATCTTCATAGACGAGCTTGAGTCATTTATCCGAGAACACACACAGGCAGAGGACGGTTGCCTACTCCACCATGTGCTGATTTCTATCCTCCTCTTCGCCGATGGTGTTGTCCTAGCCTCGACTCCTGAGGGGCTTCAACGCCATCTGGATACATTAGCCGCTTTCTGTACCTTGAGATAGTTGACAGTGAACCTCTCTAAGACCAAGGTTATGGTGTTCAATAATACCAAAGAGGCTCTATCCCATCTCCACTTCTATCTTTAGGGGTGAGATCACCACCTCCTACGTGTACTTGGGGGTTCTCTTCACTGGACCCACCTTTGGGTTGAAACCCGCCGCCCAAACCCGAGTTTGTAAGGGGTATGCAACTCTTTCTTTGCTTGAGAGGAGTTGTTTCAGAGCACATTTCCAGGATATTCCAGTGAAGATGAGAATCTTTGATACCTTGGTCAAACCAATTGTAACCTATGGATCAGTGATATGGGGTCCTAGTCTTGGCCCGATTGAATGGTCTCGTGTTGAACGAGTGCAGACACATTTTCTTCGGAGATTCATTCGTTGCAAGGGCACGATCCCCCATTCCATTATCTTGGCAGAGTTTGGGGCCTTTCCTCTTCGGCTCGAGATCATCTTCTCGATTATCACCTATATATATAGGGTCTGTACTTTGGGAGATAGCCCCTTAGGTTGTAGACGGTATCTTTACCCTTCGCTCCTCGATGGACCTCTCTTTGGGTCCTCGGGGGGGGGTTTGGAGGAGCTAGTATTTTCAGGTCTCTACACTTCTAGCCAACATTCAGATACAGATTGATAGACTTCCCCTTAATTCCCTGGGAGGTCTCCCATCTTGGAAGATACTTCATGAGATTCGGAAGGACTTTAGCCTCTAGTATACCAGTTGCACATGATCTCTCCCGCCACCCCTCTCTCCCCCAAGTTGTCTTTCTACCACGAGCACTTCCTTCAAGATTCAAAACAATTGGATGGTCCCCCCTCAATACCTTTAGCAGCATACGATGGATAACATACTGATCCCAATTGGACAACCTAGAGTGTGCTCCCACCAGCTTTGGGTTGAGTCAGATCACCATCTTATGAGGGAGGAGTGGGTTTGCCTATTTTGCTCCTTGGGAGAAGCAGAAACCTTGCCTCGCTTTATTTTTTGATGTCCCATCTACTATGAGATCTGAGGCAGATTCTATTGCATTTTTAGGGATAACTCACAATCTCTATCCACCTTCTTAAGATACCCAGACCAATGGTGTCTTGCACATAACTTTAGGGAGGTGACTCAGTTTCGTCGACAGAGGAGTTCTCCTCCAGGCGGCTATCGCTTCCCACACTCTCAACCCATCACAACCTACTTCACCAGCTTAGATGGACCGCGGGAGGAGTTCGGACGAAAATGTCACATATCAGACCGTTCAGATAGAGGCAAGGCCACTAGGTAGCACACCCACGGTTCGTCGAGGCTTCGGATTAGTGATGGGCAGAGACACATCATCGTTTTTTAGCGGAGATTCTTTGGCCTCGACTGTTAGGAGAGACTAGTGCCTGGGGCCGTGGGCAAGCGCCCTTTAGGGCAGCCCCCTCCCCCCCTCTCCCTCTCCGTTTCTTAACTTCACACAACTTGTTTTTAATGGATTGCAGCCCACCTCTCTCCTCTCTTCTCCCTTCCTATTCCCTTTGGCCCGCTTCTCGGGTCGCGTCATTGTATTTATCTTTGTTCTTTCTTTCTTTTGTTGGGCGCTTTGGCCCATTCGCTTGTCGTTATTGCTGTCCTTTTCATAGTCACTTGGGTCATTTTTGGCCCACTGTGGACATTAATAATATTTCATTTCAGTTTCATTTTTGATTGAAGTATACTATCTTCTATTGCTGTTTTTGACTTCTTTTAATTGTTTTCTGATGATCTGAACGTCTATTGAATCTGTAAGGAAGTACAGTATTGGGTTCTATGGTATATGAGTGCTAATTTGTCTCTCAACATTTTCTACAGGATTTTTAATTACCACTCTCAGTGACTATATTGCACTGTTTCAAAGGGTTCTCTCTGGGAATCTAAGCATCAAGTGGATAAAATCTTATGGTGAAAAGAAGATGTATGCCCGTTTGGTAGAACCTGTGTTTGAATGGATCATAAAATGCATTTTTCGTCATGCAGATGAGGTAAGTGATGGCTACCTTAAATCTGATTGGGGTGATATTTGATTAGTAGTTTGTAAATTGTAGGTTTGAATTAATTAGTTTTTTTGAAAAATACATTAAAATGTCTTGAGATTTGAATAGTGATCCTAAAGGGTTGAAGCACTATAATTTCAAATATATGTAGATTCAGAGTGGGATTATGGTAAAATCACCTTCTTATATAACGAACAAGAGCATATTGAAGTTTCTGCCATCACATTTCTTGCTAATTTTCAAGGACCAAGTATATTTTCATGCATGAATGCTACAACAACATCTAAAAGCAGTCTTCAAGATATGTTATAGAATATAAAATAAGAAAAATGGGGTATAAAGATAAAATGAAAATGAGGATATGATGGTTGAGGGTAAGTTTGCTGATGCATCTTTTGACGTTTTTATAGCTGTTTTTCTTTTAATCAAAATACAATTTCTTTATATTGCTTTTGGAAAAAGTTCAATCCATAACTAGAAGTAACATACAATAAAATAGGATTAGCTTTGACTATATGAATAGTTCTGAATGGTTAGTGCCAATTGTTAACTGCTGCTGTTGTTTTATGTATCTACTATCGTTAACATGTTTGCAATGTGATTCCGTTTCAAATTCCATCATCTCAGTAGATAGCCTGAATTTCTCTTGTGCTGACTAATAGCGAGTTTTCTTATCGAGACATGGCTAGAGTGAACCTATTCATTATGTCATCTTCTTCAATGCAAAAATCCAATTGCTGCCATTACTAACTAGTTATCCCAGGCCACTGGCTACCCATGGATTTTGGATGAATGGGTGTAGCTGTTCTAGTTCTATGGTAACCTGAACTAGTAGATACACCTGGTTTGCTTTTCTTCTTTCCACATCTCCCTATAAATTCCCCAGTTTTTCCTCTATCGCTGCCTGTTTAAATTCAAGTCGCTTGGGAGCTTGCTCATTTGCATTTGCAACTCAATTTCTTCCTTTTGTTACGTTTGGTTGATTTCAGAAATTTATTCTTGAGGGTTATGTTTGCGTTTGCTACCATGGCATGACATTGTGCAGCTAATAACTAAAGGAACAAAACACTCCAAAATAATTCAGTACACTAACTGGGTATTAGTGTGGAACAAAAATCCATCATAGGAATATGAGTCAGCAAATTTGCAACACTATCAGGGTAGCTTAGACCTTCCCTCGAAAATTCAAAGTAAAAAATATTAGAAGAACAATTTTTCCCTTAGGCACAAGAAGGAAGGGGATAATCCTTATAACTCTGTTACAATTGTTTACACATTTCTCCAACACAAAATTCAGTCTTCATAGTGATGTTTACATTTGTGGCTATGACATGGCATTGTATGCAATTTAGTGTATTCAATTCACTGAAAGAAGAAAAGTCACCAATATAATGCAGTAGATAAAAGAGAATCACTAAATTTGCAACACTATCATGGTAGCTTAGACCTCATTTTGATAGGTCATTTAAAAAATTAGTTCAAAAATGATTCTCCCCTTTGGCCCAAGAAGAATGGGGGTAATCCTCGTAAATCTGTTACAATTTTCTCACAATTATCCAGCACAAGAGTCAACAAGAATAAGCTAGCTAATATGAAGGTTCTGAGAAATGCCTGAAACATTCATGAGATTATGGAGTTGTTGCAAATTGTCACTGTCTGTAAGGAGCGATGATAATTGCCGATCACCAAGGTGAAAGATAGTTATTGTCATGTTGTCAAGAAGTACAAATATCCTCAAAGAACAGACACTTCTATCTATCCAATATAAAACTTTTATATTTCCTTTATAACAAATTCGAAGGACCAAAATAATATTGATTTCCCTTGCAATGTATTTGATTTTTTTCAAAAACCTCCTTGATAGGTACCCCAGGTATATAAATTTGTATCATATATGGGGCTTATAGAGTAGTTGGCATGGGCCACACATAATCCAAGGTTCATTGTGTTGGTCAAGTAGTCAAAGGTTCATTACTTAGTGAAGGGTTTTACCCTCTTGTAGAATTATTAAGTGACATCATAGATAGGAATTGATATCAAGTTTTCTAACAAGTGATACCAGAGAGGCAATTCAGGCACGGAGGGTATAAACATACATACATATATACATGTGTGTGTGTGTGTGTGTGCATGCGTGTGCACATGCCCACACACACATATCTATCTATCTATCTATCTATTGCAAATTTAGAGAATTTCTGGCAAAATGTTAAAAAATGCCTCATCTTTCATAGGGCATGTCTTTACATGAATATATTGGAGTCAGGTGATTGTTGCACCATCTTTTAAGGACTTCAAATTGCACAATGAGTGATTATATGAGGAAATCTGAGCTGTATTAAGGGAGTTATGGCTTGATGAAGTCAGCCATCTGAGACAGCTGCTGTGATGAGTTTTCAAATCACGATTTTTCTAAAAATGAGAAAATTATCATACCTTTCAATCCAGATAAGCAAATCAAGTACCTTTTGTAACATTTTGAAGTATATTTTCAAAATGTATCTATGGCTTTTTTCTTTCAAATTGGTGATGAATAAGATCTATGGACTGCTTGTTTTCTTAAAACCTACTTTATGAGACCCTAGTTTTATTTTGGAATTTCTTGAGAGCTCATGGAGTTACTAAACCTTTCTAGAGAGGATGGTGTTGGTACTAGTGGTTGTTTGAACTTAAATCTGAATATTCATAGAGGGATTTTTGGATATGGAGCTTGGGAGTTGCCTTAAAGGGGAAACTTTTTCATTGATGGCTTAGGCTTTGCTATAAAGAAGAGTAATCTTTGTTGGGAAGAAGTTGAAGCAGCATTTTTGGCCTAATGGGAACATGAGAAACTTTTGACGCTAAAAAGGAAGCTAAAGAATGTGAAAGAGAATTGAAGAATGAGGATTAAGTAATGGCTCATTTGAAGGATATTGTTCAAGGCCAGAATGAAGAAATAAAGACTTAAGAGGAAAAAGAGGAACAAAATGAGAAATAAAGAAGGAATGACATGTTTTGATCCAAAATAGCAAAAGAAGAGTCCAAGGGATTTGTGTCTAGCCAGAAATTCTAATTTGCAAGTTCATTTATGCATTTAGAAGGTCATTATTTCTATAAACCCTACTAAGAGGTATAATTTTAACAGTATTGATTTTGCTGAAAGATTGCAGGTTCAAGCAAGGAGTATATCATGGAAACACAAGTCGAGGGTGAGAATGTTCAAATTTTTGAGGATTTGAATCTCACTATGGATAAATATGTTTTGCATTCAAAGTTCTATGCTATAGCTATGGATGATGTGGATATTATTCTAGTTGAATTCATTTGGTACTATTAACATTAAAGTGCAAAAGAAGTTTTGAAGCTTTGATACAAAAATAAAAGACAGCATTTTAGGAAATTCCTCAACATGAAGAGCAAGGATCAAAGAAGAAGCAAGATGGAGGATTTACAAAAAAACCCAAGTATAAAATCAAAAGTACAATTAGAAAAAGATTGTAAGGATGAATCTGAACAAAAGCATAAGGAAAAACCTAAAGAAGGCCATGGAGAAGAATATTAGGAAGCATCCAAAAGAAAACAATTCAGAGGAATTTGGAATAGAAAGTCAAAGAAACAAGGAAGAGGAACAAGTGGCTAATGTTGTAGCCTCCTGATATCCAGCTCACCATGAGAGGCAGCAATCATGGAGGTAACGGATGGAGCATCCAAAGAGATACAACTATTTTCATAATTGGGTTCAGAGGAGCAGCTATTATGACCCTACTTGGAACTAGAAGACTAACTGCTATAGGCCTACATGGAACTAGAGAAGTATATATACTGAGGGATATGGAACTAGAGGAACTACAACTATGAATATATGAGTAGTGCAGCAAAAGCAATGCATCATAGACCTTTATTACCAGTGAAGAAATCATGTGGATGGATGGATGATCAAGCTTGGTACCATTTGTCTACATGGCTTACAAGATAATGCCATTTGGTCTCTTCTCATGTTTTGATGTGAAACATGTTAGAGGGTGGCATGATAAGTACCCAAAGATATGATAATGCATTGTATATTGGGGTTATGGAGAAGTTGGCATGGGTTATGCATAACCTAAGGTTTATTTTATTGAGACTTGTATTGGCAAAATAGTCAATGATTAACTAGTTTGTGAAGGAATTTACTCTCCCTTTGGTTTAATAGGTGAGATAGTATATAGACATGGATAATCTTATATTGTAATCATGATTTTTTGATATATCAAGTATCGACATTGTAATCATCTTTGAAGTTTGCCCCCCTTGAATTGGAACTCCTATATTTGGAGATCTTGTGGAGTGATTCTTTCCTAAAGGAGTATTGATTTATTGCGCCCTACCATAAAGTTATTTTCTATAAATGTCTCTTGTATGATCTATTGCATGGTGGTGATTTATTTGATATTTCTATATATTAGTTGATGATTAGTTTTGTAATGCTCCTTTCTTTCTCTTTTCCTTTTTTAATTGATTACATGGGATTGAAATGGGCCTCACCTGTATTACATCATGACCACATAGTGGTATTATAACATCATTTTTGGCAATCATGTGTATACTGCTTGGAAAGATTCAAACCCGAGTCTCCTTCTTGGTTGTTGGTATAAAATTCTTCATTCCCAACCAATTATTTCAAATCCCATGGGCTTCTTTCTCTTTATCTTTTTCTTTAAGCATGGTTAGACTATGCATATTAATAATTTCCACTAGACCATTATAAATTACAATGCCTCCAAGCAACAAAGGTGCAAAATTTGTATTTCTAAGTAAGAAGAGATCTATATTATTGATTGCAAGAATAATTTTTAATTATGGTGTAGTTAAAATTTGTGAAACCAATATGCTTGTGGTCATAGAGAATTTTCTTGATTTGTCTTCTTACACTGAAGACGGGATTTTGGACAAGACGTGCATTTTGATGACAAGGCAACAATGACTATTTAGACAAAAACAAAAGAATATGGCAATGTATCCATGATTTGATTAGTTTCTTAGATAGTGATTATGTTATTGTCACCCTGACCCAAAAGTGAATGACAAAAATTGTGATCCTAAAAAACGACAAATTCTTCTATGTGACCTTAATGAACAAGGACAAATAAAAATTGGAAGTAGTGTGGATGAAAGTTTGATAAGGGAATCCTGACCTATTTCATGTTTAGACAGCATTTGGAATTATGACTCAAGCAAGGTCTCTAAATTATAGTTTCAGCTTGAACACAACCACAATTTTGAATCTATGATTATGTTATGACCCTAACATTTGTTAAACATTGATATGGAGGGGAGTGGCACCTATTCTCGTATGTTCTGGTCTATTTATACTTTTATCCTTTTACTCAACATGCATTTGTAACATTCATTTGTATAATAATGTAATATCCTTGAGTTGTTTAATAATCTTGTGTCTTTGTACCACCTCATGTGGTATCAGAGCAATTATTTTAGTCGTACTTTCAGACATGCATAGTAGTCGGTACAGTGATTTCTGTATAAGTAAACCATTAAGGTTAGTGTGGAAATAAGAGGAAATGACTTTGAATGTGTGAAGGGAAAGCATGAAAGGTTGTGTTGAAGTTGAAGTTTGAACTATGTTGGCTTGATTAAGATTTCACAAAAAGGACTAGTGAACAGTCCCTGGAAATAAAAGAAGAACCTGCGTTTGGGTAGGAAAAGGAAGTAAGAAAAACAATTACTTGGTAAACTAGATGTGAAATCCTTGAGATGTGTGAGCGTTATTCACAAAAGGGAGAAATTTGGCAACTGAGTGAAGAAGTCCTTATAAAGTTGCTAGATTTTTGTGTTAATGCTAATGCCTGGGATTCAATTTAGTGTTTGACCCAATATGCGATTCTATGTTAAGAAGAAAGCTTCAATGTTATATAGTTATTATTCATAGAGACTATAAAGGTTTTTGTGGTCATAATAGTTTGTAGATTGAAGTGTGCTCACTTCTATCCATTCCACCTTGCCATGCAAACATGCTGAAATGCTGCTAGTGAATACCCGCTCCATCTCCACATTAGTGTCGGTTTTGCTTCCTGCCAATGATTTTTTGTTAGTTTGGATATCAACCAAGAGAAATAGCTGACTGCAGAGCATAAATCTGGTCTAGTGGTTGTGAGATAGATCAGGCTGCCCACAGCCTATATTTTGGTTCATTGACTAGTGGAGAATTATTATTATTAGTTCATGATTTCAACAAAACCTCCATAGATTTAGAAACTGGATTACAATCCTTCATCCTGAATTCCTCAAGCAAAGTTTTGGCATACTTTGTTTATGAGACAAAAACATGGTTGAAGTGCCAAAAATCTACACCACCTTGGCAGTAATGTAGGAGGCCTACATCAGTCATGTCAAAAGTAAATCGAAAGAATTCAGATTTCATCTCATCAATTGCATTGACTCCACTATCAGTGATGGCAAGATCGTCAACATAGACAATCAGAATCACAATGTTGCCACCATCACTTTTGACATGGAGATTCAAATCAAAGGAACTTTTTCTCAATCTGGAGTCTTGAAGATGTTGGTCAATTTTGATGTACCATGCTTGGCGAGCCTGTTTGAGTCCATACAAGGACTTTACCAACTTGCATGCTAGATATTTCTTACCTGGTACTTGGAAATCTTGTGACTGAACCATGTATACTTCTTCCAAATCCCCATTTAGGAATGCACTCTTCATGTCCATCTAAAACACTTTTCATTCAAACTGCACTTCCATGGAGAGAACTAGCCAAAAGGTTACCATTTTGGCTACAGGGGCGAATGTGTCTTTATAATTAAATCCCTTCCTTTAACCCTTGGCAGCAATTGATCCTTTGTACTTGCAAAAGGAATCATTTGCCTTGCATTTACCTTGCATAGTCTTTTGCATGCAATGGGTTGCATTCTTGGGGGCAATTTCACTAGCAGACAGATCTTATTTTTCATAAGAGGATCATACTGAGCCTTAATGGCACTTTCCCATTCAGGTTTCTGTTTTGCTTCATCATGAGACTCAAAGAAACTATTGCCACATTTTGCACGGGGTGCCATATCTTCAAATTTTGTAAGTATGCTGCTCTCCCTTCCCTCCATCTCCTTTTCCTTCCCTCCATCTCCTTTTCCTTTCTCCCCTTCTATCAGTTGCATTCCTCCCCTTTTCCCCTTATTCTTTCTTCGGCCAGAACAGAGCAAACATTCCCTGAAAAATTCTAAGTCTGAGAGCGCAACCCGACTTCGCAGCGAAGTCGGGGTGCGCCCTCAAGTTCGAGCGCACTAGGGAATGCGAAGTGCGGAAGCAGACCGGAAATGAACAGAATTTGGCTAAGTATGGGAGCGCAACCCGACTTCGCAGCGAAGCGGGGTGCGCTCCTCTCCCTGTGCACAGTTGGAAAACAGTATTTGGAAAATCAGCTAAGTGTCAGAGCGCAACCCGACTTCGCAGCGAAGTCGGGGTGCGCCCTGATTCCTGTGCGCAGTATGGACAACAGCCAAATTAACTAAGTGCTGGAGTGCGCAACCCGACTTCGCAGCGAAGTCGGGCTGCGCCCTCTGACCTGTGCGCAGTTGGGAAATGTCTCTCAAGCAGCCCAAAACAGACTAAGGCACGGAGGCCTCCCCGACTGCGCTGTTCCCCGCTTGCGCTACCCAGTTGCGCTCCGTTTCCAGGCGAAGTAGGACACAAGAAAGAAGCTGTCTTCCAAGGCAGATGCACCCCCGTCAGAAGTTGACAAGTGTCTAGCCTCGGGATTCGAGCCGAGATGTGATGGGAAAAGGACAAGCATGGGCCAAATCACCTCCACCAGCTGCCCTCATTCAAGCTGACGCAAAGTTCCATCTACCGCAGCTACCCGCATTCATGCTGACTCAAAGTCTCATCAACCGCACTGCCACGTAGTTGCCAAGTCTTCAGGTGGACCTTGCTGCCAGTACAGTCCCTGTCTGCAGGAGTCAACATCAGCAGCTCTTTCGCCGCTTTTGTCAGTCATTGTCGGGTCTGGGATTTCGTGCCCAGGATTGTAATGGGGGGAAATTGCGCTATAAATAGCCGCATTACATCATTGTAAAGTGGTGGAAGGGGGATATCCTGCTAGGGAACCATTGTAGCTATACGTTTGCCTCTGAATGCAAGACACACACTTGGCTCTATTTTGCTGTTGTCATTCTTTTATGCTGCCTGTACTTGTCATTTCTGCCTCATGTTTCTTATTTCATTGCTTACTGTTATTCTGAATTCTGGATTCCGGTATTTGGTGATTAAGTATTCCTGGAATGCATAGATAGAGGATACATAGGATATATGACAGTGGTAGTTTCTATTGTGTGTTCTGTTTTGGATTGTTGTTAGTAGTGGTGATTGATCGTTGCCGTGCTGCTCATCCCCCCCACCCAACACCAATCCTATTTCAATCTCTTTTCGCATTTTTATCTCTTTCCTGTACTCTTAGCTTAAACACTGAAAAAACCCATAGGAAGCCGGCCTTCTCCGGAGATTGGCACGGAAGGCATTCCTTCCTTCCGGCCTTTCAATCTGGTGGGCGAATCTGGGGCGCATTATACCAAATCCTTTCCTCATGGCAGATTCGTAACCAACAGTTTCTCTGGCACGCCCGGTGGGACATGGAAGTTTCCCACACCAAAACAGAATCGAAGCACTGGTGTTCGCTTCATTGCTGTTAAAATCAGAACACCTGGCGACTCTGCAAGTACCTGAATATTCTCTGAGTCCGTGAAGACCGGTCCGAGTGCCTTCATGCATACAAGAAGGTGGAGAGCAAGGAATCCGGGAAACCAGCCTGATCTTTACGAAATTGACATTGCCGCTCCAGGAGAGCGCGTCAGGCTGGCCGACCACCAAGCTCGCATAGAAGAGCCTGAAACCGAAATCGAAGAGGCCGAGGCTGAAGAGCAATCTACATCCTCGGACGGTACCGATACCGAGTACACTATCGGAGGAGAGGAAGAAATGGCTGCTCAGCAGAATGATGATGATCTCTTCCCGGCGGTAGACTCCATGGGGCCCTTGGCCCTGGTCGGACAACAAGTTGTGCCCCTCGCTGCCCTAAAGTCCATCCCTACTTATGATGGCTATGACAAAACGGCTTACGAGCACATCTAGGACATTCTGGCCTTGGCTGCACTACACTCTATTACTGACGAAAGCGTCAAGACCCGTCTGCTGGCACTTTCCCTAAGGGGAAAACTTCTCTACTGGTGGAGATCTCTGCCAGAGGGATCTATCACGGGGTGGTGCCAGCTGGCTGGCAGGCTTGTAAAAGGATGCAACGAGTCTGCTGATCCCTCTTCGCTGTTGCATCAGTTCCAAAGCATCCAGCGACACCCCCAAGAGGAGGTGTCGGACTTCAACATAAGGTTTGCGAGGTCTTGGAAACGAGTACCTCGCGAACTGCGACCTTCAGCGGGTCAGGCTGCGCACTACTACTTGAGGTCATTCAACTTTGACATCTGCCTACTGCTGAAGATAGCCCGAGTCGATTCATTCCCTGCCCTGTACGAAGCTGCCCAACAAGCTGAAATGGACATAATCTCCATAGGCAGGCTCCCGCATAGGGTACAGCCACCCATTTACCCTGACTTCCCTCAGTCCCAGTACCCATCGGCCTCTGGTGTGATGCCGTCATCTTCAAGTCAGCACCCCCAGCAGCCATGGAATCCGGCGCCAGTCGTAAACCCTTACGGCCCGCCACAAATTCATTATCCTAACCCGCCGCCTCCTCCTCCGCAGTATCCCGCACTCCCAGCTCCCCCTCAGTACGTGTAGTATTCTGCACCCCCGCCATTGGCCGCATTACCTCCGCCAGCTCAGTTGCCATTTGCAGACAATGACATTCAGAACGAAATCCTGCAAGAGGTACGGGCTTTGGCATCTGGATACCATACCATGTCAAATGACATGACTATACTCAAGAAGAAACAGGCCCAGATGGAATTTGTTCCAAGGAGGCCATATCCTCCTTCGGCACTGACAAAAGATCAAGCCGCAGAACGACAAGTTCAAAGGCACCCCCCTGCAAGAAATGTGGCCATTGAGGATCAACCTGGCACTTCTGACCAGGTTAACTGGTGCTCCACATGCAACGACCCGCATTCAGAAGAAGATTGCACGTTGCACCAGCATTACCTCCAGACCCTGGCAGGCAGCGCCATAGAGGATGAAGAATTATACATGATCCTGGGCGATGAAGACAACTTTGCCGTCCAAAAGGATGATCCCGCGCTGCCCCTGCCCAAGGAAGACAGAAAGCTTGTTGAAGCTGCCACGGCCCAAGCAAAGCCATTAAAAGTATATGCCAGAAGAGAAAAGGCGCAACCTGCTGGGCTACCACCAGACAAAAGGCTATGGCATCCCGCAGCCAAAGAAAAATTTCCTGCACTCAAGCCTCCCGCAACGAAAGCTCCCGCAGCTCCGTCTCCAACTGAAACAAAAGAACAAGCTCAGGAGAAGCTGAGATATCCGTCTCTGACAAAGAGACAGAGAGTCGAAGCCACGCAACAATACCGGACTAAGTATGAGCCTGCGAAAGAAACGGAGGGAGCTAGCACTTCGGGCTACAGCATAGTGGATGAGCTAAAGAGGACTCCCGCAAGGATAAGCATGTATGATGCTCTTCTGCTCCCAGGTCAAGTTGATTTGCTGCAGGAATCTTTGAAGAGCATAAAACATGGCAAGCAGACGCAGCCTGCTGTTTTGGTTCAACCCCTGACAGTCTCCGCCACTGGAAAGAACAGACCACCTCCCTTCTATCTGTCATTGCGGATGCAAGGGTATATAGTACACAACTGTATGGTGGATTCTGGTGCCTCCACGACTGTTATGCCGAGAGCCGTCTTGCGACGAGATCGGAATGGAGAATACAAGGAGCAGCCAAGGTGTGCTGCAGCTAGATGACACCCCTGTCAAGACAGTTGGTGTCATCAAAGATATTCCGATCCGGCTGCACAAAGCTCTTGACATAGTGGTCATTCAAGAGGTCGTGGTTGTTGACTTGGAACCTTACTTCGGCATGTGCCTCTCCAGGGAGTTCACTGCGAAGCTGGGTGGGTATCTGTCTCTGGATTAGTCACATATGGAAGTGCCCTTCAAAGGAAGGAGACTAAAGATCTACAACGAAAAGCCTTCCATGTTTCTAGTAGAGAAGATACCCAGAGAAGAGTCACAGAACTGCATGGTTCAGCTGACAGCGGAAGAACTGGTGGTGGTAGACATGACAGAGCAAGCTCTTGAGCTGTTGCAAGTAGAGGATGAGTTCTCCTTGCTGGACTTCAACGCCATGATCGAGACCGAGCAAGGCTGCTACACCGTTACTCAGCCTGAGAGAATTGACCAGTCAGCCAAGAAAGAGGTAGGACCTGCACCAGAAAAGCTATGGAAGCTTTTCTTTGATGGCGCCCGATGCAAAAATGGCACCGGTGCAGGTGTACTCCTGGTTTCTCCATCCGGGATCCAGAAGGACTACACCTACAGGCTGGCTTGGAGCCCTACTACCAACGCGGCGGAGTATGAAGCCCTGTGCTTGGGTTTGAGAAAAGCGGAGAGGCTGGGGATAAAACATTTGCAGATTTTTGGCGACTCAGAGCTGGTGTGCAATCAAATTATGAACAAATGCGCCTCCAAGAAGCATTATCTCAAGGCGTACCGTAATCGTGTTTGGGACCTAATGGAGTCTTTCGACTCGTTGAATGTCAAAGCCATATCACGTGAAAAGAACAAGCACGCTGACATTCTGGCATCTGTTGGAGCCAGGTACGTTCTGGCTGATGACACTGTCCAGAAGCCGAAGCCGGTTCGTACCATCTACAGGCCTTCTGTGCCTGATAAGGACACCCACTGGCAGGTGTTTGACTGTGACGAGGAAATCGTCACTTTTTTGGTTACCGAAGCATGTACAATCGAAGGTAGAGACCCTGATGACGAGCAATATGAGGGGTTGATACAATTGAAGAATAATCATGTCCCAAAAGGACTGATTACATTAGAGAGTCTCTTTGATCAAAATGACAGAGCAATATCCCACAGGATCAAAGTAGACCCCAAGCAGTACGTCGACCTGGAGCTTGAACCTGGAAAAACAATCAAGGTCGGGACGGACTGCACTGAAGAGGAACTCGGGTAGATCAGATCATTATGCAGAGAGTTCCCCGATATTGTAGCCTGGTGCTACCAGGACTTGAAGGGGTATGACAGACAGATGATCCAGCATACCATAGAGCTAGAAGATGGTGCGAAACCTTTCCGGCAGAAGCAGAGGGCTGTAAACCCGAAGATTGAAGCCATGATGAAAGCCGAGCTCCTGAAAATGCTGGAAGCCAAGATCATCTACCCCATCAAGCATTCATCTTGGGTTGCGAATCTGGTTCCTGTGAGGAAGAAGAACGGAGACATCCGTCTCTGCGTGGATTTCAGAAATCTGAATCAGGCCTCACTGAAGGACCATTACCCGCTGCCCCAAATCGATCAGATCCTCCACATAGTTGTTGGAGCACAAAGGTTCTCCCTCTTAGACGGATTCTCTGGGTACAACCAGATATGGGTGAAAGACGAAGACCAGCATAAAACAACGTTCACCACCAAATGGGGAACGTTTGCATATCAGCGCATGCCCTTCGGCCTGTCTAATGTGGGCGCTACATTCCAGAGAGCCATGGACCCGGCCTTCCGAGAGCTGCTTAACAAGATCATCGTCATCTACTTGGATGACATGACTGTATTCTCTCACAAGAGAGAGGACCATGCTTCCCACCTACGGCAGATATTTGAGAGATGTCGTGAATTTGGCATTTCCATTAACCCGAAGAAGTCAGTCTTCGCGGTAAAAGAGGGTAAGCTGCTGGGACATGTCATCTTCGAGAAAGGCCTTGCAGTGGATCTTGACAGAGCAGAAGCCCTCCTTCGCTTGCCCATCCCAGTTGACAAGAAGGGGCTACAGTCCTTCTTCGACCAAATCAACTTCGTGAGGAAGTTCATACCGGACTTCGCACAAGTGATTAAACCCATGGCTGAACTGTTGAAAAAGAATGCCGAATTCTTGTGGACTGACGAAATAAGGCAGGCCTTTGAGGAGATCAAGGCCCGAATTGCACAAGCTCCGATGTTGATAAACCCGGATTATTCCAAGGACTTCATCCTATACGCGGTGGGAGAACCCGAGAGTTACGCCGCAGTCCTGACACAGAAGGGAGACGATGGCGAAGAGCGCCCATAGCGTTCTTAATCCAAGTAATCCAGCCGCATGAAGAAAAGTACAATTTTATTGAGCGGCAAGTTCAAGCAGTCATGAAATCCCTCCGAAAGTTCAGGCACTTCGTCTCCCAGAGCAGGATAACAGTCTTCGTGATACATCCGGACGTCATGAACTTCATCATACAAGGAGAGCCTGGCCACAAGAGGGTAGGATGGATTGCCAAAATCCAAGAGTTTGACATCGAGGTGTGGCCAACAAAGCTGATCAGAGGCCGAGCCTTGTGCCAAGAGCTGGCCCAAAGCGCTGCAGCTGAAGTCTTCGTCTGCAAGTGGGAAGATCCGATAGCAAACACCAACCTAGCCAACTCCTTATTAAAGGAAAGTGATTGGAAAGATGACCTGGTGCGATATTTCAACACCGGGAGATGCCCAGATCATCTTAATGCCTCACAAAGAAGGAAGTTTCGGCTAAACGCCTTGAAATACACACTTCGCCCCGAGGGGCTTTATTTCAAAAACATTGACGACATCCTGTTGCGATGCGTCAGAGATACTGACAAACCCAAGGTCCTCGGAGAGTTTCACTCCGGGATGCCTGGGGGACACCATTTTGGAAGGCCTACGGCCTTGAAAATTATCAGAGTTGGGTACTATTGGCCCACTCTCTTCACAGACGCACATGCGGTCTGTGTAAAATGTGATAAATGCCAGAGATTTGCTGGCAGAAACAGAAAAGCACCCCTGCCCCTCCAGCCAATTCAAGCTGAGACTCCATTTCAGCAGTGGGGTTTGGACTTCATCGGAGTCATCACGCCTAACTCTGCAGCGGGGCACAAGTTTATTCTTACCGCCACCGATTACTTCACCCGGTGGGCAGAGGCGATCCCCACTAAGAATGCGGACCAAGAGACGGTCATTAGGTTCCTCGAGAGCCTCATCACCCGTTTCGGGGTCCCGGAGTCAATAGTGACAGACAATGGTCCGGGGTTCGCAGGCGCTGTACTCACGGAGTACACCAGCAAATATGGCATCTATCACAATATGCCATATCCACAAGTATGAGCTTATGAGCTTGTGAGCTTGTGATGCAAATAGATAGTTCTGTTGTTTTATTACTTTGGCTGAATTTCCACACTCATCTACAAGTGACTCTCAAGATGTATGTAGATTTATCAATTTAAACTGTTGTTTCACATCCTTAGAATTCTTTTTTGGGTTAGTACATTAGGTTTGTTTTTGAATTAGCCTTCTGCTGGTTTTTAATGGTGATACAGGAATTGGATATCTAAACAATGTAACTTTCTGCTGAGGAAGAAAGTTGACCCCAAACTGTATGAAACTGTAGCATAGACATACTTATGTTGATATTTTTTCTTACTTTTTGTGTCCTTCATTTCAGGAAAAGATTGTTCATATTCTAGGAGATTTTGGGATTCAGAAAAATAATTGGGAACAGACTCAAAACGTTCAGTTGATTTCTGTTGTCGTGCATTACTTGTTGAAGCAGCTTCCAGCATCGATTGTTAGTAATCATGCCGTGGTGCTACTTCAACTTGTAGAGAACTCTATAGACCTTTCAATGGCACAGGTAAGAATTTCATGTTATAGATTTCTTTTGATCTTTTTGGTTTTGGGTAGTGGTAAATGACAACATGAGATTGACTTCTAAATTGGATAAGTTGTGAGGGAGTAGCAGAGGCTTTTGTTGATCAATTATAACAAAGCCATTTGCAGTACATGAATTACAGGTTGCTTGGAGTTAAATTCTGTGAGTGTAGTCCTCCAAGGGAATTTCGTGTTACGATATTAAATGATGTACTGGAGGTATGTAATTTTCATTTTGCACATGTAACCATCTGTATGGAAGTGTTTGTTATTGAAAGTTGATATCATAAACTCTAATGCTTAGAGTATTTTAGGCTGTTGATGTGTCAAACTGATGGTACTCAGGATTTTTGGAATTCCAGATCATATTTAGCTCCTGTTCATTGAGGTTATGCTCCATTAGTTTTTACTTATTTATATTGGGGATTGCACACTAGTTTATTTGAAAATTATTTGAGTACAGCGCAGTCAGTTGATATGTCTTCAGGAAGAATTTTAAACATACTTTTACTAATCTCTTGTAAGTTAGATGCCAATTATTATGGTCAAGGCAAGACTTCCACTCTACTGAATTAGAGATGAGACAAAGTATTGAGATCAGTTGGGAAGAAGTAACTATGCCATATATGACATAATCAAACTCATGATGTCACCATATGATATTGCACTAAAATTTTTTTTATGAATATTTAAACTAATATTTTCCTTCTAAGGTGACATGGTATTGACTACATTTAATGATAATATTTTACTGATCAGGTCATCTAGCATCTATATCAGCCAAAGCTAATGCATCAAATCATTATAAATACTTTTCTTTTTAAAAGTTTTATTATAAATGTAACATGTACACAAACTTAGGTTTTGGTCTAGATGTCTTTAAAGTTTTACAGATCATTAAGTCAAGTTAACAGATGTGTTGATCTAAGTTAACAGATCATTAAGTCAACAGGCGATTGAAGGGGTAGGGAAACTGCTTTTGGAATGTAATAGCCTGTCCAAAGTACTGTTGAACACAGAAATTGGCAAGTGCAATTTGTGCCTATGACCGTAGTTCAACAAATGGATGGGGAGGGTTTTACGCTCCCTGACCTTTGGATCTTGGGCCGGTTCCCTTCTAACTAAGCTGAAAAATAAAGGAAGAAACTGATCTATGCAGAAAAAAACCAAGCTGAGAAACAAAGAAAGAAACTAATCTAAGTATGCATAAAACAAATCTAGTCTACTTTATTTAAGAGAAAAGGGTGCAAGAGCAAAAAAAATATAAAATATGGTCAAAGTCGTAGCGAGTTTTCGGATTTGGTGCAATTGGCATCTTCAACAGTGATTGAATAACTTCATGTGTAAGATCTACGAATAACCTACAACAACAATCAAAGAGAAGGACCCAATTGGGACAGATGACCCACTTCAATAAAAATCAAGTTAATATAAAGTAAGCTTTAAAATGAGGAAAAAAGAAGCAAACTTAACGATGACTTGAAAATAATTATAGGTTGGGACAAATGAAGCCATTGAAATTAAAACAAGTGGCAGGTTCTTCAACAACAAAGAGAAATTCAGTTTTGACACTGATTTTGATGACATTGAAGATTAAGAATGAAGTTTACAGTGTATCGCATATAGTTTAGTTTTGCATGACATGTATGTCCTAACTTATAAGGGTTGCGATTTCACATTAACCATTCTACACCATTGTACTCTATATGAAATTTAATAATTATGTGTTTTTAATCCATTTGTGTTCTCTTTGATTCAACTTTGTCTACAAATATAAAAATATTTCACATTTTTTTATTTAGGCCTTTTTTTTTTATGTCGTTTTTGCATTTCCAAAGTGTTTGAGGTTTCGCAAAGGTGTTTCCATTTCAAAAGCTTTACCTGTTTCCAAATTTCATGCAACTTTGCCTAAGGTCTATTAAGAACAAGTAGGAAAGGACAAAAATATTTGAAGTCAATCATTGCAGAGATTTGACCCATTAGGGGGTAAACAAAGACATTTTTGTTTTCGGGCAGTGCATCATTCAGATACAAATTTTCACACGAATAAGGAAGTTAAAGTTTGCAGTTAAGGGATTAAAGTTTACACAGTGTTAACTTGTAATTGTACCAATTGAAGACACCAAATCAAGTGAAGAATAATGTCATTGAAGACACTGAATAGGAAGGCATTTCTTGGCTGCAAATATCTACACCAGAGTCCTTAAAATTTGTCGATGGTTTCCACAAAGTCCAACAAGACCAAAGACACATGCAGCAACTGGGAAACCACACACATGGAAGCACGCACACACAGACACGAGTAAAAGAAAAAGTTGGACAAGACAAGACAAAGCCATACCATCAAAAATATTAATAGTTACTCTTGTAGACAAAATCACAAATCTGTGTTGACAAGCTAGCCTTCAAAATATGAAACCAAATATGCCAATTCCCTAGCATGTTTCCATTCATCAAGAAAAGAGTTGAGGTAGACACTGAGGATAATTGAAGTCAAATATAAAGACATTCAGAGTTAAAGAAGTCATAACCTCTCATTGGCTTAAGCCAAAACAGAGGAAGCCACCCCTGTATGGTTGTTTCAGAGGCAATTATATTGTACTCTTTAGTTGAGCCCTACGTCTATTCTTAGAGCCTTTAGAAACGAACTGATTGGAAATCTAAGGATTCTTCTTGCTAGAGCCTTCCAAGAGTGCCAACCATTTTACGTTACTACCCCAAACCCCAAAGCGACTTTTAAAGGTAAAGACGAAAGTCCCCCTTTCTTACAAATGGAACACAGTGCTAAAAGATATTCAAAGCAGAAGATAGAATGTAAGATTTCAGCCATTGACACGTGAATGTAAAGTTCTGCTATCACGTGAGACTTGCAGAGTTATATTGAGAAGAGTTTGCTGTTAAATACTATCTATTAAGCTAAAAAGGTTAGATTTTTTTCATGCAAACTTGATTTCACTCTGCTTTTTTGAATTACATATATGCAAGTCATGCACGCCGACACACACACACAGGTATATATATATATAACAATATGGGACAGGTGTTTGAAAAGGGAGAAATATGATTTTATATTTGTTTAAGGTGTTCATTAATAATGCAATTTATCTTTATGGGACAGCTGTTTGAAAATGGAGAAATATGATTTTCAATTTGTTTAAGGTGTTCGTTAACAATGCAATTTATCTTTATCCCATCATGTTTTATAAGACAAAAATCTAGTTATCAAATAAAAGAGATATAAGCATACATAAGATATTATATGTCCTATATGTTTGAGGAGAGTGTTGTAATCGAAGTCTAAAATATAACTGGCAAATACCATCATAATTAGCTCATTTGTCATAGATATCAAAGATATGTTAATACAAGTGTGTGGAAAGAATGCATATACAGCCAATAAAGATCTGATTTTAATCAAGAAGTCAGCAATTTATTACATAGAATAAAGATGCCACAACCCCAAATATACACAACAATTATGCTATATTATATTGTAGATCTGATTTGTGATCATAAAACTAGAGTTTACAGCTAACTGAATCCTCCTTGAATCCTGCAACTGAATCCCCTTGAATTCTTCAGCTGAATCCCCTTGAATTCTTTGAATCCTCCTTGAATTCCTTGAATCCTTCTTGAATTCCTCTGAATTCTGATTATAATAGGTGCCTCACACCCAATATATAGACCATAGTAGCAAAACTCGGACTCGGCTCGGACTCGACAAGGTCGACTCGAGGCTCGGACTCAGGACTCGGCAAAAAACTCGACAAGACTTGACAAAAACTCAGCAAAAAAAATATGTTTTTAATATTAATTAAAAAAATTATATTTATATAATATTCTAGTGATAATAGTGTCTAAATAGTTGATGTAGCCAACAAGTTCAAATTTGAATGTACTAAATCAATGTAAAAAGAAAAGGATAACCCTTTCAAAGCCCTACTTTTATAATATATATACTTTTAAACCCTTTCGGTTTAGGCTTTGGCTCTTCTTCGGGAGGTCCAAGGTTCAAACCATGATGTGGGCAAGTGTGTGAGGGGGTGGGTATGTGGTAAATTCCCTATTGATAAGCATAGCTCTCGACTTTACGAGGGGTCATGGTTGGGAGGAGACTGCTCAGCCCTGTGTGTTGGTCGTAGGGGTTTCTCATACTAACCAAATAAAAAAAAAAAAAAAAAAAACCTTTGGGGCAGCCTGTTTCCAAAGGTAGTAGTTTGATCTGAATCCTCTGAGTGCGCACCAGACCGACGATGATGGTACGAATCCCGAGTGATCGGTGGTCCCCTTCACGCCGGGTCAACAATAACAAAGCGGAATAGGTTTGGTGGAAGCAGCCCCTGTGGTTTGAACCCTGCGCTTGTCAGTTACTAAAAATAGTGCGGTTGTGACCAACTCTCCTATGTAATCGAAAAAATATATATATATATATATATATATATCTCCCTTTTATCAAATGACATATGCACAAATGTCAAATTCTTATAATATTTTTTTTTATTGGTAGAAAGGGTTTTGAAAGGGTCCCTGAACCTTGTACAAGCAAACCAGAAAGACAAACCGGGACAAAAAGGAAACCTCCCGCTTAACACATGAGATTAACGGGATTTAAAATGGAACAATAAAGCATCAAAAGACGAACATAGAAGTTGGAAAGAAAACAAAGCACACCAAAAAAGAAGACTGAAAACCCCCAACCATAGCAAGGGACAAACCGACCAGCTTACTACAGATCACCAGCTTATTATAATATTATTATATAGTTATAATGTAATAAAATGAAATCATTTAAATTTTATATAATTAATTAAAAAATATTTATTTTAATTTTTAAAATGTTAATATAATTTAAAATAATTAATAAATTTAAAATATATTTAATTTATTTATTATATTTTATTTTGATAGAATTAAAATATTCTTTAAATAAATAAAATAAAAACATGGGCTTTCAATTTTCAACGAGGTCATCAATTAATAGCAAATATTAAATACTTCTTATTAGGAACATCACTTTTTTAATTTAAAATATTATTTAATAGCTAAAGAATAAAAGTTATTATAATATTATAAGACCCACTATCTTGTTTATTTTAATATAATAGGAGACATTAATAACTGTGAAGAGAATAAGTTAACGGAGAATAGTTTGAAACAAAAGAAACCAAGCACAATTGTAATAATAAAAAGTAAGACATAATATTAAAAGATACAAGTTTAATTGGTTGGTTTTTTTTTAAATTTAAGTTAATTTACGAATGAAACCTTTCACTTCGAGGTAAATATAGTAAAAAAGGAATATGGTAACGACAATTGTTGATGTGTTTCACATACCCCATTGCTTCTGAAATGAAATGAAAGATTTTAATTACGTCCGTGAGACCCAAATATGGTCTATGGGACCTCAAATACGGAATTACAACTACTAAAATCATATCATATGATCTTTAATATCTTTGAGAAGGTTGTTCCTTCTCCTGCTGATTTTGGTTAGCAATTCCCCAACCTTTTTTATTTTACTGTCTTCAAATAACTCTGCCATAGACCCATTTCCAAGTGTTTCTTTGTATATGCCACAGATATTTGAAAAACTTGGGCATTTATAGATGAAGTGTTTCTCTGTCTTTACTTCCCTTGTGCTGCATAGAGTACATATCCTTTCTTCCCATTGTTCTTTGGGCGTTTTCCATCTCCCTGTTTCACATCTAAGCCTATGAGAGCTAGTCCTTATCTGAGCAATGAGGATTTTTTCTTCCACTTGATTTCAGTGCCTATATACGCTTTTTCTTTGTGGTCATACGTTGGGTTAAACTTTGCAATATAATATTGTCTTTTCCTGCTTGCATTTTTCCACATTCCACTTCTAAACTTTTCATTCACATAATTTTTTATGTCTTTGTTGACATTTGGGCATTCATTTATGTTGATTTCCCAACATTTCATCCATTTCTGATTTTGTTTCATCCATGTATTCTTCCGCCTATGCAACTCTTCGTCCCTAGCTGCCCTAGGCCATCTGTCGTTCTTCATGTTTTTTGTTTTTTTCACGTAACATAACAACTTGGTCATAGCAATTGCTTCTAAAGGGAACATTCCAGTTTCAGCTAGAATATTTTCATAAGGGGTTGTGGCCTTAATTTTGAGAAAATTTGTGATTAGATATTTATGAATCCTTTCTATTTGCCTCCATTTTGCATGTGTTGTGCCACTAGCCCACACCTCGCAACCATACAACAAAACCGGTGTAACAAGTAGGCCAAATAAGACCTTGGTGGTCTTCCAGTCCCACAACTCGACATTCCTACACCTGTTTTGAAGTGCATATAGTGCTCTCCAACCACTTTGAGTTCTTTTCATCCTACATGTATTCCAATTAAGTTTTTCATGAAAGTCTATGCCCAGGTATTTGTATTCTACTACTACCTCTAGCGGTTCTCCTGCAAACTGAAATTCGAGCTGTTGCTTCTTCCTTTTTGCTGAAAAAATTATAATTTTTATTTTGCTCGTGTTCATCTGCATCCCAACTTCCTTACAAAAGAGTTCTAGAGCTCGAAGGTGATCTTCTAGATCTTTAGCTGTTTTGGCCACAAGAATTACATCGTCTGCATACATGAGGAGTTTTACCACATATTTGGCTAAGTGCACACCCTCTCCCCCAAATTTGTTTATCCATTCTTCTAACTTGTCAATGTACAACCCAAATAAGGTCGGAGATAGAGGGCAACCTTGTTTGACATCTATATCACTACCAAAACTTTCAAATAACCCTTCCTGTGTTCTGATTCTAGCCTTTACATGCTCATATAGTCCGTGAACTGCTGCCCTGTAGTGAATTGGAACCTCTAGCTCTTCCATTCTGCTCCATAATTTTTTCCTTGGCACTGTGTCAAATGCCTTTTTGAAGTCTACAAAACAACAAAAAGCCTCCTCTTTTTTGTCCCATATTTTTTCCACTATGTGTCTGAGCGTGATACAATGATCAATAGTTGAGTGCTTGGGCCTAAAACCTGCTTGCCCCTTTGCTCTCTTTCCCTTTTCTTTTGCCCATATGCTGATCCTATGCTCTATCATACTCCCAAACAACTTTGCAAAGAGAGGGTTGATCATGATAGTTCGATAGTTTGAGGGATTATTTACATCTCCACTTTTAAACAAAGGAATGGTCAAGCTAGTTGTCCACTCGGTAGGGAAGCCATTTTGTATGACCTCATTGAAATTTTTTTTTGATCTGCGGTGCCAAAATATCTACCCCCCATTTTATATGCTCTGCTTGAAGATTGTCTATGTCACGGGCTTTACCAGTTGCTAACTTTTTTATCCCTTGAATAATGTCTTCATTTGTGAAAAGTTCTTTCTTGACAATGATAGTAGGGGGTGTCTCCTGCTGGTTACTATTCTAAAAACCAAATTCAAAGGAAAGATTTCCCATTCTCCCGAATCCTTGTATATAAGCTAAAATTTAGGAAAACCAACTTTTTTCGATTCATTTTTTCCACGTAGATCGATGAGCTTATTTACTCCCGACGCCTCCTTGTGGTTGAAAATAAGTTCCACAAAGATGGTCGTTCAAATTTAACGGGAAATGATTCCCAACCTACCCACGCACACCATAAAGGATAGAATTGGCTAAACGTGTAGCATATGGCATTAATTTATATGACTTTAAACAAAACGAAAATATTATAAACAAAAGTTCAAAATTTTATTAAAACAAAAACTTACACGAGACGACTCCGAGTACCCAATCGCTTGGTTTACGGGTTTAATGTGTCTTAAAAAGATATTATCTAAAACTTCTCTAGTTTGCCTTTTCTTAGGCCATGTTTTAGGGTTCGCGGGCGTAATTAAAATCTTTCCTTTCATTTCATTAGATAATCTGTCGAACAAAACCACCAAAGCCTCATAGTGCCTTAGAAACATTTTACGAGGCCATCGGAATTGAAAGAGGTCCAGGTTTGCCCCTTTTCACCATGTATTTTTTTACCGTGTCCTAATTAAAATATTACACAATGCCTAACTTTTGTTACCTCATATAATAGGGAAGATGGCGATTGGAGAGGTTGAAGCAGAGAAAAGAAGCAATGGGGTATGTGAAGCACATCAACATGCATGGCATTATATGGGTTAGCCGCCAATTGGACTCAGCACTTGGGCCGGCGCATATATTCAGAAAAAAAAATCCAGGTGGACTCAGCGCCTGGTTCGGCGCATGTTTGCAAGGAAAAAAAAATCCAGGTGTATTCAATGCCTGGTCGGCCGAGTCCCGGCGTCAGGACTCGGGAATCCTAGTTAGACTCGGACTCGGCCAAGTCCAGAGAAAAAACGAGTCTGAGTGGATGCGGCCGAGTCCACTCGGGCTTGGCTGAGTACTCGGGACTCAGGACGAGTCTGACAACAATGGTATAGACATGTTACATGTCAAAAATAACATGACTTTTCTATATCTGGTTTCCTTGTTTTTTTATTTTTAGCTTCCTTTTCTCTTTTTAGAATTCTATTTTTATCACTCACCCATTTATAATTATGGGCTATTTTTATCACTCACCCAATTATAATTATGGGCTTTTTACATTATGCAATTCAAATGCACTTTTCTATTTTTTCAATTGCCTTTCTATTTTTAGAACTGTTTTCTTATTTTTTAATTGCCTTTTTATCTTTAGAATTGCTTTTCTTATTTTCTCCAACTCTTTGCATAAATAAGAGCTAGTTAAAATAATAAATAAATTAATAATCAATTTTGCATCACACTCTCCAACATTCTCCCCTTCGATGCAAAATGGAGAAATGTCCAGCTTCATCTTCAACTTTGCATGTGCTTGCTTCAGCAATCCCTTGGTCGGGATATCAACAACTTGATCTTCAGTCTTGAGATACTCAATCTTAATCGTCTTTCTCTTGTACCAAATCTCTCGCATAGTGATGCTTCAGATCAATGTGTCTAGTCATTGAATGAAAATATGGAATCATGGACAATTGGATTGCCCCATTCATTATCACAAAAGATTTGAGTTGGCTCTCTTTGAGCCTCTCCAAGATCCTCAAGAACTTGCCGCAACCATACTCCTTGAGTACATGTCGATGCTAAAGCCACATATTCTACCTTCGTAGATGACAAAGCAATCATAGAATGTTTCTTGGACCTCCAAGAGCTTATTCCACTATCAAGAGTGAAACAATGGCCCGATGTAGACTTTCTATCATCAATAGAACCTCCTCAATCTAAGTCTGTGAAGCCAATCAGCCTTGCATTCTTGGCTGGTCTATAATGGATGCCATGATCCCTTGTGCCCTTCATATACCTAAATATCCTCTTCACTGCTTGAAGATGCCTTTGAGTAGGGTTACTCATGAATCTTGATACTAGTGAGACTGCAAAAGTGATGTCTGGTCTAGTAGCTGTAAGGTACATAAGACTGCCAACCATGCTTCTATATTTTTTCTCATCAACCTTACGACTGCAATCATCCCACAATAGCTTCTTACCACTTGCAATCGGAGTATCAATAGGTTTGCAATCATATAACCCAAATTTCTTCAACATATCATGAACATACTTGGATTGACAAATGAAGATTTCACCTTGTGATTGGTGAACCTCCATCCCAAGAAAGTACTTCATCAACCCAAGATTAGTCATCTCAAACTCAGCCATCATAGCTTCCTTGAAGCTCTCCAACATGTCTCTTGAACTACCTTTAACAATTAAGTCATCAACATATAGGCAAACATAGAGAGCATTAGTATCAATAGTTTAGATGTAAAGAGTGGGCTCATTTTTACTTCTTGCAAAACCATTATCCAAAAACCATTGAGCAATCCTTGAAAACCAAGCTCGAGGAGCCATCATAGCTTCCTTGAAGCTTTCCAACTAGTAGGTTGAACTACATGTAACAATTAAGTCATCAACATATAGGCAAACATAGAAAGCATTACCATCAATAGTTTTGATGTATAGAGTGGGCTTGTTTTTTATTTCATACAAAGCCATTATCCAAAAACCATTTATCAATCCTTGAATACCAAGATCAAGGAGCTTGCTTAAAACCACATAGTGCCTTCTTCAACTTGTATACTCATCTCTCCTTGCTATCAACCTCAAATCCTTGTGGCTGTTCCACGTAGACCTCTTTATCTATGACTACATTCAGGAAAACACTCTTGACATCTAGCTTATGTACTTCCCATCCTTTTTGTGCTGCTATGGCCAGCAATAGCCTTATGGTCATGCCTTGCAATGGGAGCATTGATGGCTTTTTAAGCCTTACATCAAATACAAAACTCACAAGAATATAATCACAGGATTGAATATAATAAAGTTGCAATATAATAACAAAGATATATGAAACAACTAATATGTAATAACATTCAACAATAAGGAGTAAAGTATGCACAATAAGATCACTTATAATACTAATTTCTCAAATGTATGCAAACTTGTATTACTCCTCTTTCTGTTACAAATGTATCATAAAACTCTCATACAATATAGGCCATCTCTCTCTTTTCTGTAGATCATATATGGAGTAATATATAGCCATTCTAGGATGACTCTTTGGTTACTTGACTCTTCCTTTCCTCATGCCAAGTCTCATGACTCTTGGCTTCTCTACTTGACACTTGCATACACAAGACACTATCTTAGATGCACACTTGTACTTTACTCTTCACATAATCTAAGGACACATGTGCACACTTACATATTGGACACTTGTGCACATTTACATACATAACACTTGCACATATAATTACATGACACTTGTGCATTTCGTGCACATTATTACATGACATGAAATATTAAATCACACTCTAATCTAAGACACACCTAATCTAATAATGTACCAAGGTGGTACATTGGCATGTACCAAATAATGTAATATTCTCCAACACCCCCTGTATTACATTATTTGGTTATTGAAGACTTTTGTCTTCAATACAATCTTCATCTTTCAATTTACTTTGCATTGTATGCCTCCTTCATCTTGATCAGGTTCCTTTTCTTCTTGCTTGTCTTCATCTTTAGTTTCAGCTTCATGTTCTTTAGTTTTTGTGCTTTCTTGAACTATCTTATTATCATTAGATTCTTGTAAAAGAATTTTCCTTTTGCCTTTGTTCTTCATATCACACATCTAATTAGATGAACTTGATGTATCAATATTGCATGAAGAATGAAATATCTTTTTTAAAAGGAATTTGTCTAATTTTGCTTTCCTCTTAAGAGATTCAATCAATTCCTTTTGTTTCATGCTTTCTTCTTTGTAATATTTGAGTGTAAGCAATGCCATATATAATATGCTACCAATATCCAAAGGAATTAGAATATTATCTTTTCCATTATCAATTGTTTCAATAATCCTAGCATGTAGATAATATTCCAAAGTTTCAAATATTTCTTCTATTGCTTCACTATAGATCAATTTTGAAGCTAGATCTAATTTTCCTTCAGTTTTTGTAAGCAAATTTTTTATTCCAGTTTTTATGACATTTGCCCTTTCTTTTCTAATTATGTTTTCCATATCATTATCCATTGAGTTTCTGGAAGTAGACATCCTTTTGACTCCCTAGTTTTTGAATGATAGTTTTTTAAGTTTCTAAGTTTTTCGAAAAACTTTTGGAATTAAATACCTTATGGTTCCCTAGGTAAATAGAAGCTATAAAATTAAGAATTTTGCAAATATAGTTTTTCTATGTTTGATGTAGAATACCTTATCTCTCCACAATTAGATAATTTGCAAAAATTCTATATGACTTGAATTTCAAATAATAATAAAGCAATAAAGTAAATAACCTTATAAAACTTCAAATTAAATATCTACTTATCTATAAAATTCCTTATCTCTCCTTTAGTCTTAATTAAACCTTAGAATAATAAAAAATCAACCTTATTACTCCTCAATTTTTTTTAAAAAGATTTAAATTTAAATTAAATCTTTAATACCTTAATCTTGGCACGCTCGATTTTCCTTTGGCACATTCAACCTTCCTCTGGCGCGCTTGATTCTCCTTTGATGCATTCAACCTTCCTTTGGTGCGTTTGATTCTCCTCTGATGCATTCAACCTTCCTTTGCTCACTGTCCAACGTCTTGGGCGTTTGAATAATCTGCCTCGAAGTGTGTGAAAACGATCATGAATTAATCTTCTTTTAAGAACCGCCTCTGCCAAACGAATCGTTTCAAACGATTGGTCTTCAACGTGGTGCTTCTTTGCTTTCAATTGCCTTGCGCTCAAACGATTGGTCTTCTTCAACGTGGAGCTTCTATGCTTCCAATTTCCTACGCTCAAAAACTTTATACTCAACGTTTCACTTTCAATTATATTTCCCTCTTAGCACTTGGTGTGACCATTGATGCTTTATCCGACAACGCTTAGGTTTCTCTTTGACAAATGGCAATTCTAAAATGATGCTTAATCTCCTTTGAACGACGCGAGGGTTTCTTCCGAATAGATGGTGCTCAAACAATGCTATCTTCCTCTCGGGTGGCGCTTAGTCTTTCGTCTGGTTACGTTGCCCTTTGGCGCTTGGAGGATACGACACTTCTCTGCTTGCGTTCCACGCTTGAATCCTGATCTCCTCGACTCTCGACTTTGCTTGGCACAACGTTCCAGAGATACGTTTGCTCAACGTTTGGCTCTTCCTCTTTCTATCTTGCTGGAATGCTCTCGACTCTAAGGTTTCAATTTGCTATTCTCTTTGTCTAGGTGATGGCGTTCGCTGTACACTTCTGCAACTCTGCCTGCCCGTTCTAATGTTTTTCTTGAGGTGTCTTTGCTTGTAGTCTAAGCGCTATCTTCGCCTGCCTGTTCAGTGCTTCTCTAGGTGAGTCTATGCTTGCTGTTTGAGCGCTTATCTAAGCGCTATCTTTGCTATTTTGGTTTCTAATCAAATACACTTTGTCTTTCAGGTTTAACCTTGTTGCATCCATTCCATGGCAATTCGTTACTTAGCGACGGTTGCTTAAATGACACTCATGTTGATGCTTAGCTCTTAACCTGCAACTCGTGACCTTACATTGCAGCCCATTTCACTGAATAGCTTATTCCTTTTGCTTGCTCAAGCCAAACAATTAATTCTTTAAGCTAAACCTTCTCTGGCCAATGTTGTCCTCTATCAAACTTCAACACTGTCCTTCAATTCTACTGTCCAATGGTGACCTCTATCAACCTTAGATTTTGTTTTTATAAACTCTCTGTCCTTATTGTTCAAGCTTTGGCAAGATACTTGCCTTCCATATGCTTTCACAATCTCCTTCAATGGGTCTCCACTATACCTTATGGGTTTGTCGTTGGATGGCGACGATTGTCCCAAACTTGGTATAAGAACCCTTTTTTGGAGCTCTTCTTTCTTTGTCTTCAGTCTTCTTCAGAATTTGATTAATGACCACTCTTCAATCTTCAATTGTCAATAGGACCTCTTTGCTTGGGTCTCTTCTTCTGACTTCTATGGCTTATATGGGACCTCTTTCTTGGGTCTCCTATCTCTGCCAATTCTAGGACCTCTTCTCTCGGGTCTCCTCTTTATCTCTGACTTATATGGGACCACTTTTCCTTGGGTCTCCTATCTCTGTCAACTATGGGACCACTTCTCTCGGGTCTCCTATCTCTGCTGTCTATGGGACCACTTCTCTCGGGTCTCCTATCTCTGTCGTCTATGGGACCTCTTTTTCTCGGGTCTCCTCTTTCTTTTGGCTATGGGACCTCTTTTTCTCGGGTCTCCTCTTTCTATCTTCAATCTTCTATGGGACCTCTTTTGGCTGGTCTCCTTCTATCTTCAATGTCTCTTCTTTTACTGCAACTTCAAATCAATCCCGAGGTGAGGAAAGCTCTCGGCCTTCAAGCAATCGAAGATGAAAGTCTTCTCTATCCGTTGTAGGAAGCTTCTCAACTTCTGAAGATCAATTTTCACTGCAGTAAAATTTTAGACAACCTTTTTTAGCATTACTTAAGAATCCAGTATTGATATCAAGGGATTTCTGTCCCTGAAACTTTCTATTAATGTCAGGGTTGGCTATGCCCTGAACAATCAACTGTCTTCAAGTTGATCTGCCCAAATAGGGATCCTAGTCTTCACAGGTTATCCTTCAACCTTGTGGAAAGATCCTTGCTGAGTCCTAGTCTTCACAAGTTATTCTTCAACCTTTTGGAAAGACTCTAGCCTTCTCCAAATTCTATTGCTGAGTCCTAGTCTTCACTAGCTGTTCCTGCAGGTGTGGAAAGACTCTAGCCTTTTGCAACTTTCAAATCCTGTGCAAGCAATCTTGTTGTAGCTCTGATACCACTGATGGATTTTGAAGCCTTACATCAAATACAAAACTCACAAGAATATAATCACAAGATTGAATATAATAAAGTTGCAATATAATAACAAAGATATATGAAACAACTAATATGTAACAACATTCAACAGTAAGGAGTAAAGTATGCACAATAAGATCACTTATAATACTAATTTCTCAAATGTATGCAAACTTGTATTACTCCTCTTTTTGTTACAAATGTATCATAAAACTCTCATACAATATAGGCCATCTCTCTCTTTCTGTAGATCATATATGGAGTAATATATAGCCATTCTAGGATGACTCTTTGATTACTTGACTCTTCCTTTCCTCATGCCAAGTTCTCATGACTCTTGGCTTCTCTACTTGACACTTGCATACACAAGACACTATCTTAGATGCACACTTGTACTTGAATCTTCACATAACACTTCCTAATCTAAGGACACGTGCACACTTACATATTGGACACTTGTGCACATTTACATACATAACACTTGCACACATAATTACATGACACTTGTGCATTTCCTGCACATTATTACATTACATGAAATATTAACTCACACTCTAATCTAAGACACACACCTAATCTAATAATGTACCAAGGTGGTACATTGGCATGTACCAAATAATGTAATATTCTCCAACAAGCATATGTCTCCTCATAATCAACACCATATATTTGTGCAAAACCTTTGGCAACCAATCTTGCCTTGTGCTTGTCAATAGTGCCATCACTATTGAACTTGGTCTTGTACACCCACTTGGTTCCAATGACATCTTTGTCCTTAGGTGGTTGTACCAAATCCCATGTTTCATTCTTCTCTATTGACTCCATCTCCTTTTCCATAGCTTCAACCCATTCTTTACACTTGACCACTTCATCAAAGGTTCTAGGTTCACTAGAAATACAAGATAATGCATAACAAGTCAATTCATCATCATCTTGATCAGCAACTTGGTTTTCATTACCTTGCCGTGCTTGAAGCTGAGTTGTTCTCCTCTAGAATAATCCAACATTTGTGTAGGTGGATGTGGGATTAATAACTTTTTATGCTTTCCTCCTTGGGATGTAGAAGATGATCCACTTGATGCTGGAGTAGGTGATACCTCAATAAGTGTTGATGGAGTAACTCATATGTTCTCTTTATTTAAATCTTCAACCATTGAGGGCCCCCCTTCACTTCTTCCATTTTTTGTAGTGATCTTCATAGACACCATTCTCAACAAAGATAACATCTCCAAAAACAATAGTCTCCTTGATAAAATGGGTTGTGCTTTTCATGATGTTAGAATTATTCACTGTTGAGTTGTCATTGATGTCAAAGGCCGACTTGGTTGCTAGAGCCATAATATTTAAATATAAGATTTAAATATTATATAATATACATTCATTATAAGGTGCCGACCCCTTTATAAGAGAATAAAAGTGATGTTTAAAATTTTAAAATAAAAATATAATTATTTTGAGTGGGCCGACCTCTTGGGCGCCAAAAGCAAGAAGATGAAAAGGTTTGCATATAAATACAATGCCAGAGTTCGTTTCTAACTGGAATTTGGATTTGAATATCTTCGATATAGAGAAGCTGAGTAAGCAAGTTACAACATGGAAGCGTGCAGGTGAATTGAGGGTACTTGCGTGCCTTGACATAGATACAGCAGAGAAGGCTGCTTCCACTTTAGAGAATACGGCAAATATAGCGCTAGGATTTGATGGAGGGAGCAAGAGTGTGATAGAGCTTGAGGGGAAGTACTTCGTGAGGAATTATGCCAGGTCTGCGGTTGTGTTTGTGAGGGGACAAGGCTGCAAATTGTATGATGTGGAAGGGAAAGAGTATTTGGATTTGACTGCTGGCATTGTGGTGAATGCACTCGACCATGGGGACCCGGCTTGGGTGAATGCTGTTACAGGAAAAAGCGGCTAGGGGCCTAAAATTTACTAACGACGAAATAGGGAAGACGACGGGCGATGGCGATCAGAAACTAGCGGAGGGAGATGCAAAAATTTTAAGTTCGCTTTCGTTAAGGTTGCTCAGTGAGGCCGATACAGACCCCGATTCTACCTCAAATATACTCAGAGAGGTGGCGAAATGGAACAATGACGCGATGGAGAAAAACTCATGTCGGTGGAAAAATAAAATAAATTTAAAAAGCAACTAGCCGTTTAAACACAGATTTAAAGTGGGGGCGACTGCGGATGATCGTTCGACTCTCCTCAACAAGAGCACCAAGAGGACTACTCGACAACCAGCATGGTTCGGGCTCCCATGGTACCCGAATGTTAATAGCAACACCATAAGCGCATAGAGGGCGGCTGAGAGCGAGCGGCATAAACGTCGCAGAGTCGCAGAGACAATCACATATGACAACCAAAAGAAATACATGGCCTAGGCAGGTTTTACGTTGGCTCTCATTCGCTTTAGTTTCATATCTCCTTGGTACGTTAATATTTCATTTCCAGCTCTAGCTGCATGCCAGATGGAAGTTTTTTTTCAGCTCTTGCCGCATGCTAGATATGTTGTTTTTAAAGTTTGTCATTTATGATTCGGGCCTTGATTTCGTAAAATTATGAAGTTGTTCCTTTCAATTACGAAATCTGTAAATGGGTGTTTTTGTTCATACCACGATGATGAAGGATTAGAAGTATCCAAAAACAAAGCTTGCTAGAAGACAGTGATATTACATCCTTGGAGTTACACGGAAAAGGACGAACTCCTTGACATTGTTGATAGTTGGATTGGTATAACTTTATGGGCAGTGAAGGTTGGTGATTTCCTTGCTAGAAGACAGTGATATTACGTCTCTGGAGTTACACAAAAAGGACGAACTCCTTGACATTGATGATAGTTGGATTGGTATAGCTCTAAGGGCAGTGAGGTTTGGTGATTTCGCAGAGATTAGAGTGCAGATCCAAGAAGACCTTGTGATAGAATTATGTGCAGTCTTGTATGCCATTAAAGGCTGAAATTGTGAACAGTCCTGGATGCCATTAATGATCAAATTTTGGAGCAGACCTGAGCGGAGTTTTTGATCAGATTTTGGAGCAGACCTGAGCGGAGTTTTTGATCAGATTTTGGAGTAGACCTGAGCGGAGTTTTTGATCAGATTTGTAAGCAGTTTTATACCAATTTGTGGAGCAGTCTTGTGGAGTATTTCTCCAAGTTTTTGCATATCTTTATTCGAAGGTTGGTGCCTTCAGATCTGAGGTTGGTGCCTCAAGGAGATTGGTGTCTCCCGTAGGTTGGTGCCTACATTTTTGTATAAGGATATTGGTGTCTCCCGTAGGTTGGTGCCTACATTTTTGTATAAGGAGATTGGTGTCTCCCGTAGGTTGGTGCCTACGTTTTGTATAAGGGGATTGGTGTCTCCAACGAATCTTTTGAAGTAATAAAAGCAATATTTTGCCATGGTTTTCTCCCGAAAGGGTGTTTCCACATAAAATCCTTGTCTCTTGTGTGTGTGGTGTTTTGTGCATTGATTCATTATTGCATTCATATTATTGCAGTTATTGTTTTGGAAAGAAAAGTTTTATCTTATACTGTTCACCCCCCTCTCAGTATAAGCGTGTGTTTCTTCAATTGGTATCAGAGCGGGTTCCTTCGTGAAAGCCTAACCGCTTGAAGGAAGATCTTACAAGAACACACATGGCTTACCAAGAAGGTTTTTCATCAAGTAGGGCTCCATTGTTCGATGGGACTAACTATGCCTTCTGGAGCGTGAGGATGCGAACCTATTTGATGGCACATGGCTACGATATATGGCAATCCGTTGTGGATGGGTTCACACCACCTACAACCCCTCCCACGGATTGAGATGGCAAGAAACCATTTGAACATAATGCCAAGGCAATGAATGCAATATTAAGTGGGTTATGTGAATCAGAGTTTGTAAAAGTCATGCACTGCACCTCTGCAAAAGAAATATGGGACAAGTTACAAAGAACATATGAAGGAGACGACAAGGTTAAAATGGCAAAACTTCAAACCCACAGGAGGGAGTTTGAAGACTTAAAGATGAAGGATGAGGAAAATATTGCCAAATATCTGCTCCGTGTTGATGAGATTGTCAACACCATTCGTGGACTTGGAGAAAGTATTGATGACCCTAAGATTGTTCAGAAAGTCTTAAGGTCACTCCCCATGAGGTTTGATGCGAAGGTCTCGGCGATTGAAGAAATGAAGGATCTTAACACTTTAAGCATGGATGAGCTACACGGAATTCTTACAGCCTATGAGATGAGGACTGAAAAATATCAAACATCCAAACGGGAGGCCGCGTTTAAAGTTTCAAAGAAGACAAAGAATAAGGAACCAGAGTCAAGTGAAGGATCGAGCAGTGGAGAAGAAGCCAACTTTGTGCGAAGGAATAAGAAGGGATCAAGTAAACACAAAGGTAAGTATACTTTGAAATGTTTTAATTGTGGTAACATTGGTCACTATGCAGCTAAGTGCCCACAAGCAGGAAGTTGTAGCAGTGAAGAAGAAGAGGAATACAAGAAAAAGAAGGAAAGAAAATATCATCATGAAAAGAAAAAGAGGCACGATCAAAGCAAGCATGAGAAGAAGATCTATCGAAGGCACAAGAAGAGTCTTTATATTGAAGAAGCAAGCAGTTCTTCCAACAACAGTGATGAAAGCCTCTCCGATAGTGAAAGAGAAGAAATCCTATTTATGGCTATGGAGGTGAAAGAAGATGCTCCTGTTGTCGAAAACCAAGAAAAGGAGAAAGATCCAGAAAATGAAGAGGAAGCCATAGTTGACATAGAAGAGGAACTTATTTTTGCTCTTGAAGAGGTGAAGAGGCTTAGAAAGAAGAACTCAAGATTGAAGACTCAAGTACAAGAGGATGAGAAGACAAAGGCAAAGTTTTCGCAAGATCTCATCGACTTAAAAGTTAAAATTGAAGAGGCAAAGCGAATTGAAGAAGTTATGATTGAGCAGTTAAAGGCAAAAGTGTTGGAATGTGAAAAACTGGAACATGAGATTGTCTCTCTGAGGAAGGAAGTGGAAAAATCTAATGATAAGCTACATCAAAATATTAGGTTTGAGAAAAGCACAAAAATCTTGGATGATATTATCAAAGCACAGAGATCTCCGTTTATAAAAACTGGACTTGGTTTTGAAGAAAGTCAAAAGAAACAAAAGGAGGAGTCAAGCTCAAAAGGAACAGAGGCATCAAAGAAAATAATTAAAGAAGAGCCTAAGACCTATGTTGATGTGTTGAGAAGTGAAAGCATCAAGAAGGAAGAAAACAAAGCATCATCATGGACCAAGGTCCATCACAGAAACAACAATGAGAGAACCATGCGGCCATATCCTCCAAGGCAATCAGACAGGTTTCAATATTTCTTCCGGGGTTATTGCTTTTCATGTCACCAATTTGGTCATAAAGCTGTAAATTGCAGGGTCCGTGCTAAAAATGATTTTGGCTTCACCAAGAGGAATTTCAATTCATTTGCACCTCTCATGGACTACAACATCATTTGTTACAAATGTAATAATTTTGGGCATACAACTAAATGGTGTAGAACGGTGTTCCTTGAACTTCCGAAATCAAGTAAGAAGGAGGATGGTCAAACTGTTCAAAAGGATATGTCCTCCAAAGTTTGGAAAAAGAAAATGGAACAAGAAAAGGAGAGGTCTATGTTGGTACAAATAACTCTTCATGTGCAAAATGAAGGAAATCAATGGTACATTGATAGTGGTTGTTCAAGCCATATGACGGGTGACAAAAGCAAATTTCTCACTCTCAAAGAAATAAATGGAGGCACAGTGAAATTTGGTGATAATGCTTCTGCCAAAATTATCGGAAAGGGAACCTTGAGCCTGGATAATGGAAGATCAAGGACAAAGAATGTGTTATATGTTGAAGGGTTGAAGCACAACCTTCTAAGTGTGAGCCAACTATGTGATCAAGGGCATACACTCACATTTCACCCAAATGGATGTGAGATCAGGAAATCCAAGACAGGAAAACTTATTGCAGACGCCTGTAGAACTGCAAACAATCTCTACATGTTGAGCGAAATTAAGGGAGAAAATTGCTTTATATCACAAGAGGATGAGAGCTGGTTATGGCACAGGAGAATGGGCCACCTGAACTTTGACAACATGGTGAAAATAAGCAACAAACAGACAGTCAGAGATTTGCCCAAGATAGCCAAACCCCCAAGCACGATTTGCGCACAGTGCCAGCATGGTAGGTTGGGAGTAGTTTCACTCTCATCTCATCATTAAATGTTTCAGGTAGAGCAGTTAGTAAGGGGGAGTTGTCAAGTGCCTTATCCTTTAGCCCCGAGAAGCCTTTGCCATTGATGTCGAAGGAGGAGAATTTCAGTAAGGGGGAGCAGCTTGTGATCCCGTTGCAGTAAAGTATAGTTTCTTTGCAGGGTTGCCATCAATGACAAAGGGGGAGATTGTTAGAATTATTCACTATTGAGTTGTCATTGATGTCAAAGGCTGACTTGGTTGCTAGCGCCATAATATTTAAATATAAGATTTAAATATTATATCATATGCATTCATTATAAGGTGTCGACCCCTTTATAAGAGAATAAAAGTGATGTTTCAAATTTAAAATAAAAATATAATTATTTTGAGTGGGCTGACCTCTTGGGCGCCAAAAGCAAGAAGATGAAAAGGTTTGCATATAAATAAAAGGCCAGAGTTCATTTCTAACTGGAATTCGGATTTGAATATCTTCGATATAGAGAAGCTGAGTAAGCAAGGTACAACATGGAAGCGTGCAGGTGAATTGAGGGTAATTGCATGCCTTGCCATAGATACAGCAGATAAGGCTGCTTCCACTTTAGAGAATGCGGCAAATCTAGCGCTAGGATTTGATGGAGGGAGCAAGAGTGTGATAGAGCTTGAAGGGAAGTACTTCATGAGAAACTATGCTAGGTCTGGGGTTGTGTTTGTGAGGGGACAGGGCTGCAAATTGTATGATGTGGAAGGGAAAGAGTATTTGGATTTGATTGTTGGCATTGTGGTGAATGCACTCGGCCATGGGGACCCGGCTTGGGTGAAAGCTGTTACGGAACAAGCGGCTAGGGGCCTAAAATTTACTGACGACGAAACAGGGAAGACGACGGGCGATGGCGATCGGAAACTAGCAGAGGGAGATGCAAAAATTTTAAGTTCGCTTTCGTTAAGGTTGCTCAGCAAGGCCGATACAGACCCCAATTCTACCTCAAATAAGCAGAGCATCGGCGAGGGAGCACTGGTGGGTAAATATACTTGGAGAGGCGGTGAAATGGAACAACGACGCGGCGGAGAAAAACTCATTTCGGTGGAAAAATGAAATAAATTTAAAAATCAACTAGCCGTTTAAACACAGATTTAAGGTGGGGGCGACCGCGGATGATTGTTCGACTTTCCTCAACAAGATCACCAAGAGGACTCCTCGACAGCTAGCATGGTTCGGCCTCCCATGGTACCCGGATGTTAATAGCTACTCCATAAGCTCGTAGAGGGCGGTTGAGAGCGAGCGGCATAAACGTCGCAGAGTCGTGGAGACAATCACATATGACAACCAAAAGAAATACACGGCCTAGGCAGGTTTTACGTTGGATCTCATTCGCTTTAGTTTCATATCTCCTTGGTACGTTAATATATCATTTCCAGCTCTAGCTGCGTGCCAGATGAAAGTTTTTTTCAGCTCTCGTCGCATGCTAGATATGTTATTTTTATAGTTTGTCATTTATGATTCGGGCCTTGATTTCATAAACTTATGAAGTTGTTCCTTTCAATTATGAAATTTGCAAATGGGTGTTTTTGTTCATACCACAATGATGAAGAATTAGAAGTATCCAACAACAAAGCTTGCTAGAAGACAGTGATATTACGTCTCTGGAGTTAAACGGAAAATGACGAACTCCTTGACATTGTTGATAGTTGGATTGGTATAGCTTTATGGGTAGTGAAGGTTGGTGATTTCCCTGCTTGAAGACAGTGCTATTACGTCTCTGGAGTTACACGAAAAGGACAAACTCCTTGACATTGTTGATAGTTGGACTGGTATAGCTCTAAGGGCAGTGAGGTTTGGTGATTTCTCAAAGATTACAAAGAAGACCTTGTGACAAAATTATGTGCAGTCCTGTATGCCAGTAAAGGCCGAAATTGTGAACAGTCCTGGATGCCATTAATGATCAGATTTTGGAGCAGACCTGAGCGGAGTTTTTGATCAGATTTGTAAGCAGTTTTATACCAATTTGTGGAGTATTTCTCCAAGTTTTTGCATATCTTTATTCGAAGGTTGGTGCCTTCAGATCTGAGGTTGGTGCCTCAAGGAGATTGGTGTCTCCCATAGGTTGGTGCCTACATTTTTGTATAAGGAGATTGGTGTCTCCCGTAGGTTGGTGCCTACGCTTTTGTATAAGGGGATTGGTGTCTCTCGTAGGTTGGTGGCTACGAATATTTTTGAAGTAATAAAAGCAATATTTTGCCGTGGTTTTCTCTCAAAAGGGTGTTTCCACGTAAAATCCTTGTCTCTTGTGTGTGTGGTGTGTGGTGTTTTGTGCATTGATTCATTATTGCCTTCATATTATTGTAGTTATTGTTTTGGAAAGAAAAGTTTTATCTTATACTGTTCACCCCCCCTCTTAGTATAAGCGTGTGTTTCTTCACATGATGTTCAAGGGCATGATACTCCGGAGGAAGCATTGATTTACAAGTCTATTTCCTTCAACATTCTTTTTCTTCCCCATGGATTGATTCTTGGTTGTGAGCTTGGCTATATTCTAGGAACAAATTTACATATACCTGTGTTTGACCTGCTATATTTGGTGCGAGATGAATCGATGATAGTATCTAAAGCATAGTTGGGAAACTTGGACTTGACAATTACTTAACAACCCAAGTTTTTGACTTGGACTTATGACTCAACAAAAAAAAACCTCAGATAAAATATATTCCTTTATAGAAAAAACTTGAAAACAAAATTAAAGAGCTTCAAAGTCTGTTGTCCAATATACCTGTTTTGTTATTTGTTGATATGAATTGTATTTTTCTTTTATTTCTTTGTGTTTGTTTGTTATGTTTGATGGCTGAGCTGAAAACTCTCTTATTATAATTCTTTTGGCAAATGTCTTTAGAACTTGCATATGTCTTGTTCCACTCATCTCATTCAGTCTGACGAGGACTTAGAAGAAGAGCTGAAATGTTATCACTGAATGTTCTTAAAGTTTGTAATCCGAAAGACTATTGCAAATGTGTTATGTCCTTTCTTTCCTACATCTTTGACAATTCTTACCTAATTCATCCCAGAGCTGTGTAGAGACATACAGAAAGATATTTAGACAAAATACCACTTTCACTGGCCTGAAACGGAAGCATCTGTTAAATGATGAAATGTAGTGAATCAGATGGATGGTTAGACGACACACCTTGAATGAAGTTGGGAGGGGGAGGGGAGGGGGAGAATATGACATGAAACAATTGCTTATGATTAGACATTTCATTAGGGTTCAAATGAATGGTAATTGGAACTTTCTGAAGGTCAAGTTGTAGTAGCACAGAAAACTATCATATCACAAAAGCAATTGAAGAGGAGTTTTAAGAGGTCTGTTTGTGGCCAAATCTTCCACAAGTATTGACCATGATGGAACCTCATTATATAGCATGTTGTTGTGAGCTAGGGACAAATTGTGATCTTGAATGGTTGTTGGGCAACAGACACTGAATCCATAATATCCTTGAAAGATGCAACACTGAATTTAAGCAGAAGATATGAGACATGTTATTATTGTCATGCTTAGGTTGAAAATCTCTAACTCATTTTGATATCTACTACTAAACTTGTTATTGATTGATTGCTTATCACTTTTTATTGATAATATTTCTGTTTTACAAACTTGTGATGCTGAAAAATGACATGTTATAGTTCCAATATTTACATAGCATTTACACTGAGCATTCATATGTGGTCATTTGCATTTTGTGCAGGTTGTTGTGCAATATTCAGATCTGAAGGAGCATCTGATGGTTGTGGATGTGTATGTGGATTATATTCTTCATAATAGAATGGTATGTGAAATAAACAATCGTACTCCAAACATCTTGTTTTCCTAGGAGAAAGATACTGGCTCCTGCTCAATGACATTAACCAATTAAATAGTAAATTCTAATTATTTTTAATCTATATGCTTCTCTATAATTAGTTATACTTGAGAAAAGGAGTATCCTTCAAAGAAAAATTAAGGATGTTCCTTGGATGCATGTGTGGAACTGGTATATTCCCTTGTGAAATAAAAACATACATGAATCAAAGGAAGTGCACTGTCAGAAGGAGCCTGTATTAAATTGTTGAAAGAATCATGCACTTTTTAGTCAACCAACAGGTAGATGCTGCTGTTCAATATTGCGGCCTTGCTGGAATTTCAGAAGGCTAAGACATAAGTAGAAGGCTGGATGAGTAAGCCCAAGGAAATTGCACATAATATGGAAAATGCAAACTCCTCACATGTGAGTAAACATGTTAAATAAAAAAGTACATGGAAGGCAAGGATCAACCCATACAAAGGCACTCAGAACATTTGGAGCATTCCTTAGATTTCTTGTTTATTTTGTTATGTTGTAATTATTATTTAACGAGGAAGAGACTTTCGAGTGAGACTTGATGATTAATAATTTGGAACAAGGAGGGCTGTAGTTTTATAACTTCATTCAATTTGGAACGTTAGGGATATTGTATGACTTATTGTCATAACTGTCAACCTATAAGTGGAGAGCACATTGTGTCTTATAAAATATATCTTAAGGCTAGCACATGGGCATCTTTCCGTTATTGTTTGTAAAAGAGCATTCAATTCTGTACTGTATTTCAGCATTTATTGTTAATTGACAGAAATTGTAGTGTTGTCAATCACTGTGGATGTCAATAATGAGTTTGATGGTGTTATCTGAGGGTTGGTCAAGCCGAGGGGATTTTGCTGATCTATTCTTGAATGCATCATCATGCTTTTTGCTGAAGAGGGGGACCTCTTCTAGAGTCTTAACACCAAAGGTTGAAGGTTTACCAAAAGTAAAGAAGCTAGTGATACAATCAGTGCACCAACTTGAGGATTAAATATAAAGAGGAGCAGAAATTATTTATCAATTTTTGTTAGAGGATAATCACAATATAGGATCAATTGGAGGTTCTCATTTTGTTAATGACAGACTAGAGTTGCATCAATTTGAAATTTGCCCAGAAGATGAGTCTTAAAGTCTATAATATGTCTATTATATAGTTAGTATCTTTAGTATTTTAATATTTAGTCTATTTTATATCCAATCACTGTTCCATTTAGTGTGCTGAATTCCACAGATAATGACCATGCAATCACTGAGCTTGTAACCACTCAAGTGGAATCATGAGTCTAATGGTAAAGTCATTGCAAATTATTATGTGATGAGTATACATAATTAGTGAAAGATGCAAGTTTCTGTCAGCTTTCTGTTATCTATACATTGGAGAATGATTTTTTTTTTGTGCCAATAATCTGTGGATTGTATGCCTCATCAAACAACTCTCTGAAGCATGGTTTATTTTCTGGCAAAGAGTACAAGAATTCAAGTTACAATGTTGGGACTCTTGATGACCCCTGCATTCACAACATTCACAGATGTGTGTGTTTGAACTCCTAGGACTATCAATAATGTTACTTGGAAAATCATTATTGGAACCTCTTCCACCAATTAATCTCACTCGTTTAGAGAAATTTTAATCATTGAATATTGACTTTCCACTCTAACCAAGTGCACTTCTATGCATGCTTACCAAATTTGGGCAGTTTGGTTTGGAATTTCTTCCCTTAGAGAATCTTTTGTAAGCATATGTTTTTTCGAATCAGAAGGTCAACGAAAATCCAAAACGAACTCCTCACTAGCTTGCACACCCGTGATGAAGAGAAGAACAATGTGACTGAGTGATGCATGTGGGTCCATGTTGACTCTGGTATATATGTCACATAAATGCATGAACAGTGTGCTCGACTGCGTTTTCAAATGGAGGTTCTCTCTATCCTTATTTAAGGTTGAGGGTCTCTCTACTCAAGGACATTAGTGGCTTGCACCACAATTAAAAAATTGTCATAATTGCTATGAATATTTATGGATTTGTGAGTCGGGTGACCCTAGGCAAGTCATTTGACCTTGGACGAGTCTCTTTTTGTACAATCTACTTTAATATTTTGTTTTTGTTATTTTTCAAGTCACTAATGAGTTTTCCCTTCAGTTTTGCCTCGAGTCCATGTTCAGGTCAAAAACAGGCTTGTCGAGTTAGGGACAAGTCCAAGTCTTGATACTATGGCTTGCATTTAGACATTTGCACAAGGATGGAATTTCTACTTTCTAAGAATTTGGTACAACCATATCATTTTGCATCAAATACGAAGGAGAAATTCAAGATGAAGCAAAAAGGTATTTGTGTATGCAAGCCCCTCAAGTGAGAATTATCTACGTATAAGCAACAATTTGTCATGCAAAAGAATCAACCACCTAAGACATGAAACTATCTAAAGCTGCAAGAGATGAAACTAGTTGAAGCGACAACTTTCTCAACGAAAGTTGGAATACCCACCCCTACAAGACAAAGACAAGAAACAGCAAGGAAAAAGGATTAATCATTGTTATATGATGCATAGTTGAGAAAATTGGAATCGGCATTTTTTAAAATCGGCAAAAATCGGGAATTGGCAAAAAATGGGGGAAAGAATCAGCAAAGAATCGGCAAAAAAAAAAAACCGAAGAAAACATAAATTTTCATTGATTTTTTTTTTCATGCATATTACAATGAATTAACATTATGCAAATCAAATATTGCAATAAAAGCAATAATTCATGTCAAGACATCATACGAGGCTCAAGCTTTAAGTACACATGAAAGTGACAAAACACATCTTGTATTGCTTATAATATGAAAAGGTACAAAGTTACAAGTAACAACAAGGAAAAAAAGGTTTCATTTTTTATATGCCTGCACATGGAAACAAGTAACAACAAAGTTACAATCACTTGAAAAAAAGGAAAAAAAACCTAAACCCTAAACCAAAAGGCTAGGGTTTAGGGTTTAAAATTGAAACATTGACAGTTGAAAAATGGGCTTGCATACATAGTTATCAGGCAGCAATATTTACTTAAAAAGAGGAGGAAAAAAACCCTAAACTCAAAACCCTAGGGCCTAGACTAGGGTTTAGGGTTTAAACTTCAAGTTCAAAGTTTCAAATTCAAACACTAACATCTGAAAAATGGGCTTGCATACATAGTTACCAGGCAGCAATATTTACTTATTTACTTAAAAAGAGGAGGAAAAAAAAAAAAAAAGCCCTAAAGCCAAAATCTAGGGCCTAGGATTTAGTGTTTAAATTTCGAAGTTTCAAACATTAACAGCTGAAAAATGGGCTTGCATACATTGTTATCAGGCAGCAACATTTACTTAAAAAGAGGAAAAAAAAAAAACTAAAACCCTAAACTAGGGTTTCAGATTTAGGCTTTAAACTTTGAACTTTAAAGTTCAAACATTAACGGCTGAAAAATGGGCTTGCATAAAAAAAACCTAAATCGGCCACAGCCTAAAAAGGAAAAGAAAAGAAAAATTATTAAAAAAAAAAAAAAAATCAGCAATAAATCGCTGGGAGTCCGCTGATTTTCTCAACTAGGATATAATGCATGACCATAGCGACTTTGTCATGCGCAAAGTCCTTGGCTGTGCATCCAACTTCTCCTAAACGCATGTAGGAACCAAAAGAAGTTCCAGAATTTTATGCGACATATTTAATTCTCAAGCACAACCTATTGAAGACATCCAATTTTGACATCACACAGGAACAAAAGCCAGCTGTTCTGCACAAGATGATGGGTAAAGGACAACCTCTCTATGTCATTATCAACACTAGGATTTGAGAGAACATCATCACAAAAGTCTCTACAAGCATCTAGGACTTGTGACTAAAGAGCATTTTCAGCCTTATTCCCATGGATGGTTGTGACAAGGTTAAGCATTACAAATTAAGTGACAATGCACTTTCAAGTATGACATCATGCCCATGCATGACATTGTTACTTGTGACATTTCATTCTAGAAATTTGCAATGTTTGCTCCAAAATCCGTACATTGATAATGATGATGTTACTTACAAAGAAAAGCCTCGACAACAATGGTCCATCAAAATCAACAATTTCCACTACAAATCCTCAAATGTGTGTCGACAATCACTGTAGCATTCATCTCAACAAAGTAATGCAATAAGCTGATCTCCAATGAGCAAAAGTTTGTGTTTCTCATGGTTTGCCTAGGAAGACCTCATGGCACTAAAAAGCAAGCCTTGTTTGCATGTGACCTAATATACTCTACACAACAACATGTCATTGGCAATTAGTGCTAGTATGGAGATGCCTTGACATCCCTTTGCATTGTGTTGTCAAGCATAAGATAAAGCTGGTTCCAAGGTCTCCACTTCGTAACCCATTGTACACAAAATCAGTTTGGGAAACTGACAAGATGTGATGCTAAATTTAGTAGCTCATTGATGAGGGGAGGGTTCGCCAAAGTTCTTCACCATGTAGAGGCCCAATTGTCCTTCCTCCCAAGAAGATGGTTTGTGTTGGATTTGTATTGACTTTCAGTTCCTAAACAGGTTTACTGTGAAGGTCTATTATCCATTTCCGCATATAGATGATCTCCTGGACTAGCTTCAGGGTGCATGATACTTCACCAAGATCGATCTTGAGTCAGGATATCATGTAGTGCGCATCAAGCTTATAGACGTTCAAGACTATGAAGGGATTGTACAGGTGGATGATGATGCTTTTAGCTTGATGATACTTTTGAAGCAATTGGTAAACAACATCTTGCAATTCTTGTACCAACATGCCCTAAAAAATAAACTATTTTGCGTCCCCTTTTTTCGTGAACAAGTTTCATCATTTAAAAAAAAATTCAAAGTAGAATTTTTCGAATTTAAATGGAAGCAGATCATTGATTTGTTGTTGGTAATTTATTGTTGTTTTAATTTGCATGGGACTTTGTTGTTGGTAAGTTATTTTTGTTTTAATTTGCATGGGACTTTGTTGTTGGTAAGTTATTGTTGTTTTAAATTGCATGGGATTCTGCTTTCCAATATGAGAAATTTGAGTTTCAGTAGGGTGGCCTTCTTTGTTACCCTTGTATAGACTTGGCTTATGGTAAAGCAGGCTTCCACTTTTCTCCAGGCTTGAAGGTTGAATCTTATTTTGTAGTGGATGTCTGCGCTGCTTTACCTGATGCTTTAAATGCTTATTCTATTGTGGTTGTCCACTCCACTCTAGCTTTTAGGATATCAGTCAAGAATTAAAGATTGCTATGCACTCTCAAGGTATGTCTATCCTATAGCAGACCTTCACTATTCTTTCAAATCAACAGTTTTACAAAGGTAACGATGAATATAGAGGTAGTTCTCTTACATTAAAATTTATTATGTCGATTAAGAGATTTAAAGCAGACCTTTGCTTCTTAATGGGGCTGACATCACTAGTTCATGAAAGAGACAAAGTTGGGAGGTCTTTTTAGACATTAAAGGTATTTAATGCACATGATGCCCTACTAAGATCTTGGATGGTTGGATTTAATCAACTGAGATTTTGCCTTTTTAAAAAAGGAAAATGCAAATCTTTCAAGCATGCACCATAAATGACTGGCTTTTTGTATACCGAGATGCCAAAATGGACTGAATCTCTATTACTGTTCTATTTTTTTAACATTGAACTCGTTGAAGTACTCAATATCTCTCTACAAGCACCTCTTCTCAAATTTAAATGTGAATGGCCTTTGTTTTTTCTATCCTTTTCATCCGCATAATTTCTTTTTATTCAAAGAGCTAATATTGCAGTTCGACATGCACGAATTCCAGAACATTACATACACTGTAAATATAGGTGAGGTCCCATTTCAAACTTTCCATGACAGGTATCATTTTATTTTTTTTGGGGGGGGGGATGGGGAATTAGAATAGGTATCAGAGAGAAATATAATTTATTCAAAGATTCATATAGTTGCATATAGGGATAAGTATTTCCCTGTATGGGTTTAATCAAAGTACCTTGTGAAAATTATCATATTCAATGATGGGTAATTAACACTGTTGATAAGAAAATCCTCATTGCCATGGTTCCTACATTATTTTACCAAATATATAAATTCTGTGAACCAAATATTCACATCTCTGAATGGGAACAAGAGTTGTATCTTCGGCACTTTGATGGCATGTAGGATTTTGAGAATAGCATGTGGGTAAGAAACGTTCGAAGATGGAAAATTATGCCCAGCTGTGGCATAAAAACTATTTGCCCCTGTACACTAAATTTTGTGATAATTTAATTGCTCTGTTTTCTATGCGTTTGGGAAAAGAGACCCCTAGAATTCCTTTAATTGCTGTAATGGCATTAAAAGGCCTTTCAAAGGTGCATGGTTCATTCATGAGGGATATTTGTATATTAGATGTGTTGGGAAAGTAACCATCTCAGAAATTTGCAAAGTGTCCTCCAGAGAGAGAGACGAAATAAGAAAATGCATATCAGATTAGTGAGTTGAAGGAGTTCTTGGCGATTGGGAGAAACCCCATCAACATTCTTTTCCTTTATCAGTGGGTGGCTGTGAAATCAAAACTATGCAAGAAGAGAATTAACAATGGAGATTAATAAATTTAAGATGAAGGTTGTGCATGTCAGGACTTTTGATCTAGATGACATTGTTTTATATCATATTAAATCTAAAATTTGTTTCATGGAACTATGCTCAGCAATTTGATGAACTAAAATAACTGTATGTGGACCATTTGTATTTTGAGTTTATAAAAGCCAAATTGATTGCACAAAATTTAACAAAACTGTTGTCTCCACTTAGTGAAATTGGAGAGAGCAATTTGAAGAATAATTTGGGGAACAAGATGGGATGGAAACAGAGGATGTGTTTAAGGAATCTTAAGCAAAGTTTGAGAAAGAACCAGGTATTTCTCCTTCTATTATTCTTGATTATTGTTTGTGTATACTTCACTGTCTGACAGTCCGAAGACAGTAGTGCAAGATGGGAAATGATTGGCAAGATCATCACAATTGCAGGCACCTGATAATGAATGGGTATCAAACACATATCCTTGTACTTGCGGATATGGATATATACCATGGCTACTACTTTTGGGTCCTTTTATCTAGAAACAGAAGCAGCAGCCTATTCAAGGCTGACATTTGATAAAAAGGAAAAGGACCTAGAGAAAAACACCTAAATTCCGAAGTTTAAAAGGGAAAACAAAGATATGAAGACAAAAGACTATGACCTAAAGCAACGTTTGTTGCTTGAAACTGATCATGCAGATGGTGATGTTGGCAAATGCTTCCACTAGCACAGTCCAAATGCCATGTGCTAAAATTAAGCAGCTAGTAGATGAGGTTGATAAATTAGGAAAGAAAAATGCAGAATTACAGGGTAAGATGGCTGATAAGGCCACATTTGAGCAGTTCACAACAAAGACAATGGATGAGAGAGTAACCTAGTTGGATGCTATTTACTCTTTGTGTGCTTTCATTATGGAGATGTAAGGAAAAATAAATAGTTATGGTGCAGAAGTAGCCAACATTTTGGCATTATACCAGAAAGTGGAAGCATGGGCAAGGGGGCAAGGGAGGCAGAGCATCTGGTTAAGACTCTTAATATTTTACCTTCTCCGATGCTGAAGATACCAAAATTATATGAGATAAAGCTTAAATTTAATGGAGTATAAAATCGGGGTAGAAAGATGTGGCAAGGCCAAAGAGAGGATTCAATATGCATTGGCAGTAGTTTCTTTGTTTTCCAATAAGCTGGCTTGGCTGATCAGTGACAAAAGGATTCCAAATCCCAAGGATGATTCAGGGATTATGCGTCTGAAAGAAGTATGGCAAGCTTATTGCTGAATACAAGGCGAAGACTATAAGAGAAACGTAGAAGGTAACATATGTGTTTGTAATGTTTTCACATGTAATGAAGCGTTCAAGAACCATTGGATTGATTGATGTATTTATTGATAATATTTGTAAGATAAAATACAGATGATCACACATTTTGGTAATACAAAGGTGAAAGCTACTGAACTGCAAGTACCTCATGACAAGAAGCCTAAGGTGGGCCGGATGCTGATGATTGTGAAGCAATATGTGTCATCCTAAGGATGAGTTGTTCGTTTCATTTAGTTACTTTCATTTCATTTGACAGTTATTATATATTTTTCAGTTATCTGAAATTGCATAAAAACCTTTTATTTAAGAGATATTTGACTCTGTTTCTGAGGTTAAAGATGGGGAGAAAGACACATCTTATACTATTATTTTACTGATTTTCCAAAAAAGCTTGTTTATTTTGAATGGAATGTATGGCTGTACTTATCTTTCGGTATTCTTGAAACTGTTACATAGGTTCCGTTTGGTGTCTGTAAAAGAATTTGAAAGCTCTTAGTACTTTTTCTTTTTGGATTTTTGGACTAGTTGCATAGGTTTTTGTCTGAATTTCATACTTGCAGTCATTTGATTTTGAGTAGATTGTCTGATAGCTTGAAAGGATATTAATTTTCCTCTAGGGTCTTAATTGAAGTTAATCTCCTGAATTGCTTACAGTTCAACTTTACTGTTAACACTTTTCTGATTCAGTGATTAGATTGTAATTAGAGAATGTATGAGATCTTACATTTCCAGTTTTTGTGATAAGAAGTTATGGATTGTGCTTATGTTTTGAAATATTTTTGTTGTCTCTAAAAAGATCATTTTTTCTTACATTTCTGGTAACCAACATCATCACTTTGGCAGGAAAATATTTCTCTGGCTATGTAGACAGTTAATGCCTACAACAATGTTCCTTCATAAACTCCATCATTGTCTACTTGACTGACATTTTCCTCTATAGTAAGACATGGGAGGAGTATATAAATCATGTCAAGAATGTTTTAGATGCACTCTGCCAATGCAAATTACAAATTAAATTAGGCAAGTGTACCTTTGGCATCGAGCAAATTCCATATCTGGGGTACATCATTAATTGTGATGACATACATGTGGACATAGGGGAAAAAGAAAAAGACATTCAAGACTAGCCAAATTTGTGCAATCTTATTGATCTTAGGAGTTTCCCAAGATAACGTCAACTTCTTTTGCAGATTCATCCTTGGATTCTTACACATGTATCTTGGCTATCTCATATTCATCCTTGAATTCTTGCACATATCTTGGCACTGATCTAGATCATGCAAATCATAATATCTTTTTGCTGGGTAGTGGCACAATAGCGTGCCTTTGACAAGTTCACGTAGCACATTAAACTATACACCTCATGAAGTTTTTTTTTTTTTTTTGATACATAGGGGAATTGGTTACATCCACAGTCCTTTTCTACTACCAAGCAAGGTTCAAATCCTGGGGCTGCCCCCTATAACCCCTATACCACCTCGTTGTTGTTGATCCGGTGGGAGGTGGACCATCGGTGTCTTGGGATTGGTACCGCCGTTGTCGGGCTGGCACGCACTCAGCGGTCTCTCCTTGGTAAGTGCCAGAAATTACCAATCCACCCAGCAGTATTCACTTAGCATGGACATTTCATAGTTATCTTTAAGAAATCTTCAGTGATACTGTGAAAAGTTACTCTACCTATGAGAAAGAACCATATTCCATTGTTCAAACAATCAAGCAATGGTGACACAAAATTACAGGGAAGGAGATCATCATCCATTCTGACCAGAAGCCTCCAATTCCTGCATACACAGAGCAAACTAGAAAATGCACAACTGATGAAATGGATGACACATTAGCAACAGTTTTGTCTAGTGATCAAAAGAACAAGGCCACAAATTGGCTCAGTAGGCCTCCTGTAATTCTACTTGTCAGAATGCTTAACATGCATGGTCACGACTTTCGTGATTAGAGCACACTGTACTTAGAGGATTGCAACTTCAGACAAATATACAATCAGCTTGTGCAAGGTCAACAAATGTAAAACTACTACTTGAGTGAGAACCTCCTCTACAAGCTTGGGCATCTTTGGTTCCATCAAGTGCACTATGCCTAGTACCAACAACTTGTCTTGGAGGTGCATATATGTAAATTAGCTGGATATTAGGGGTTACCAAGATACTTGCACAATTTCAGTAATATTTCTATTGGCCCTGAATATGCAAAGACATTGGGCTTCATCTCAATTCTTGTGCTTTATGCAACATTACAAAACTCTAGCAACCTTTGGCAGTCTTGTCTCAGCCCTTAGAGCCATCAACATGGATTTCTTGTCAGTATTGCTTACAACAAAACATCAAGACGATTGCTTCTTCCTTGTAGTTGAGAGGTTGTCTAAAATGGCCATCATGGTTGCATGCATGAAAACCATCAGTGCACCTAAGATTTCAAGACTCTTCTTTAGCCATGGATGAGTTTGCTTTAGCATCCTTGAATCTCTACTGGCTGACTACAACTCTTGTTTTATCGATTGCTTTTGGCATGCTTTGTGGGAGTTGTTAGATATGGCGCATGCAATTGGATCAATGGACTAAGTTCCATCCTCAAATAGATGGATAAATTGAAGGGGTCAACAGAACATTCTTGCATCTCATGTGAATTTGCACTAAAATAAACCATGCATATGGGATGGAAATTTTCCTTACATGCAACATGCCTACCATCACGCTATGCATGGTTTGATGGGGCATGGTCCATTTTAGTCTTGTCTTGGGTTTCAATCAGCAGCATCTCTTGAGATAGCCTGTCGCTCAACAATGACTTCTTGGTCACCTATGCAAGCAAAAATGACGGACAAAGGAGATTGCTTTTTTCAACACCTTCAACAACTGTATCAACAGGTAGAATAGATTCTGTCTTACCAACTTAGAACCGTGATCAGCATTGTGCTCTGCATAACTTCCAAGTGGGCGACGAAGTCTGATTGCATCTTTGGAAAGAGTGATTCAAAGGTCCTCACAAGAAGTTTACACCATTGTACTATGGTCCATGCATCATATTGCATAAAGTAGGAGAGATTATGTTTTTTCTTGACTTTCCACCATGTCTTAGAATGCATCTTGTTTTCAATGCCAGGTTATCTAAGCCCTACACACTGGCTTTGCTTGATCCGACCTTATTTCAATACCCTTCAGACCTGGATCTTAAATACCTGTAGGCAACACAACAAAACCAATTGAATGACACCGCTAGCACATGCATCCTTCGTGGTCAACATAATTTTTTCAGAGTTTTCAAGGCTGGGAAATATGTAGATCAAGCTAGGGGTATCCTCTCAAGTAGCTCTAAATTCAGTTTCCATAGTTGAAGATGGGTGCAATGGGGCCTATCACTTCTAAAGGAGGGCCAGATTATCAGCACATAACCAGGTTGATTGCTTTTGTGCAAATTTTAGCATGCCACAAGCTCATATCATTTATTTTTTTAGAAGGAACTCTGAGACCCTGCGATTTTGTTAGTTAAAGACATGGAGACTTAAAGATTCATCAATCAAAATTTGAGCAGTTACACAGGGAAACTGAAAAGTCAATTGCTGTAGCACAATCGGCACCAGTACAAGCCAATAAGATAACTGCTCGATATGAGAAACGTTGCTGGAATTGAATCGGTGTATAATTGATTATTCTTGGCATTGTACATGTAAATATTTTTAATAACATTTTAGTTGGTGATCTTCAACTGGAGCAAGCATACAATCAGTGATCAGTTTGTCATTCTCTTCTGCTGTATAGTTCTTCCTCCTTTAAAGATGTTATTGATTTGTACCACATTTAAGATGTTGAAAAAGATCCATGTACGTATATCATTACATAGCTTTTCTTTTCTGTGAGAGCTATCACAGACACTTATTCCGTGTTGGATCATAATACCATGTATTGTTTCTGAAGTCAACATAATGATATAATTTAAATTATATGCTTATCTTCATTGTCATACCAAAATGCAAATCAGAATTTTTGCTTGAGAGTATCAAGGGTACAATGAAATGTTAAGATCAAAACATGCTTGGTAAAATTTTAGACAACCGACGTAATGTTTTCCAAACCTTTATTTTAGAATGAAAAGAGCTTTGAAATGTCTTTTATGTATAGGATTATGATGTCAATTTTGAATATCAGAAAGTTTTGGAGGTGCAATATCATGATATCGGTAATATTGTTTATGATAATGTGTACAGTCATTCAACAATGATTGATAAGATGCATAAGGAGTTATTAGCTCTATATTGGGAGTAATGCTTTTTTAATCCTGAAACCATTCATCACATACCTGATATCACATCAAGAAGAGCACCAATTTAATGTAAAGGTGAGTTCTTCGCATTGGAAAGGAGCTCTTCTAGGTGATACATGTATTATTTGGGGCTGTAAAAAGATGGTGAGATTTGGGGGGTTGGCTTAATATGGTTCCCTATTCAAGTAAAACAATTTTTTGTTTTGTCGAAGTTGTAGTGATTTTTTCCTAAAATAATAAAATCTGTCAGAATCTTGTGACATCCTCAGATTTCACCTCTTATGGCTTTTTAAGAAAGCTTTGTCACCTCTTATGTTTTTTTAAGAAAGCTGTTGCTCTGTTGATCGAGTATTAGTAGTTTTCTAATTTTCTTGAATCATTAACATCTTTGTAGGAGGAAGAATAACTCATTGCTATTCATTTTTTGTCTTGTATAATATACAAGATATATATCAAGGTGTTTCTCTTTATTAGAAGTAATCAGCGTCACTAAGCTAATTGTTGATAAACCATTCAAACTTGTTGCAAAAAACTATTTTAAAGTTATTTCCTGTTTGAAGCTACCTGTTGTTGGAACTTTGTTTTGATTTTTAGGTAAAAACATGAAAGAAAGATGTTCATGTTATACTGATACATTGACCTCTATTGCTTCTGCAACAGGAAAATGAGCTGAACATTGTTTTAGAGAATATTTCAGATCATATTAAAAGAACGGGGGTAAATGATGCAGAGCTTTCAAGTTTAGAGTCTATCATTCTCAAGCTCATTTCACATTTCACAGACATTACATACATTCTTGCTTTGGTAATTCATTGTTCTTTTTGCCTAGGAATCTGAAAGCTCCTGTTTTATGATAATAAAAAATCATGAAAATGATTCTATTGATCAGGGAGAAATATAAATTTTTCTTAATTGTTGAAGTGTTGTTTTTTGTTGTTTGGCATTGTAACTTTACATTTGTTGAGTCTATTCCTAGATTCCTGGTTCCCAGTACCCTTCAATCATAACCTACTTTTGCTTCAATGTATTCACATTCTTATTCATACAAACACAAATGTTGAATGCACCCATTAAGAAAGACAACGGATGCTATAATTACTGTGTTTGATGCTTCATTATTGTTGTGGTTGAGGAAAACGTTTTGGTATCTATGGTTAATTATTTATTTATTATTATTTTGGTGTTTAAACTGTTTTTTAAGCTGTTAAACCAGCATTGCCACTATGGAGATGTTAACAAAGATCAGTGCAAATAGAGAATTATGAAGTTGCTGTAAGTATTTGTAAAAATCATAACACTATCACTGTAATGAGCCTGAGTGCAACCGATTTTCCTTTATGTATAATGTACTTACATCTAGTGCACACATAGTGCATATTGCAATAATCACCAATTAAGAATTAGCAACCAAAAGTGTCTTTAAGCAAAAGGGAGATGGGCAGATAAGATAAGATAAAACAGTTCTATTAATGTCCACAGATGGCCAAAGCAGGCCAGTGGGACTGATCGAAAAGAGCTGTTACTATGCAATGTAATAACCAAAGAGTACTACGAAAATAAGCTAAGCTAAAGAATCTAGTGTAAACTACACTGAAGTGGAACAGCTGTATGGCATAGAATTACAGCCTTGAGGATTTACCCAAAATGGTTAAAGAAGTTGGAACAGAATTATAGGGTTAGTAGGATAAAATGTCCCTTCAGTATTATGAAGACATACGTGGAGTACACATTTATTGAAACAAAGAATTTCATTAGAAGAGCCCAGTGATATGGCCTGGCTTTTTCTGAGAAACTTGCTGGCTGATTAATGTTGGAATTGGGCTGTGTCCTTCCAATTGGGCTAGAGAAGGCAGACCAAAGACTGTCCTTTGACAACTAACATAGAACATGCATAAATTTCTCCAAATGACAATTAGCTGGTATGGAACAATTCAAAATTTCATAAAAAGTAGAACAAGTATCATAACAATAAACAAATTATTAAGTGGTCATTCTAATAATAACTTTAATTTAGCTCCAAATGTAAAAGCCTTACATAAAAGAACATCCTAACGTGATTCTTAATAACTCAACTATAATAAATTACACATGCAAAATTAAGTGGACAAATACTGCAAACATTTTCTTCTTGGCCATACCAAATGTCTTGCTCATGAGGCAATACAAGGTAAACTAACTGCTGCCAGCTGGAGAAGTGAATCTAGGGCAAATGTTTTGTATCTTAATGCTGAATGTCCCTAAGGTGCTGTATCAATGAGGTACTTTTGGTTTAAATTTTAGTAATTCGAGGCAGATTAGGTTTCTGGATTTTGATTTAAAATGAAACCCTCCACGAATATTTTAGGGTTGTCTCCCATCGAACTTTGGTTGTTCTTGGATGTTCCAGATCTCCAATGTTCTTCAGCAGAGAGGTGCATGATGGTGCAGTTTATAGTGATTCTTCCCCAAAAAATACGTCCGTACAACCGTACTAGGGAGAGGAAACGACCGGACAGCTTTTTTGGAGTATACCACGGTTTTCTGAAATCTTCCTTTGTATTTTCTATAAATGGGGAATGACCTTTTGTATGTAAAAAAGTTAGTGAATGTAAAAGTTTGCCGAGATAAATAAAATACAGAAGCTGCCATTGCCCTGTGGTTTTTACCCACACACTGCAGGGTTTCCACGTAAAATCTCTGTGTTACTGTTTTTATTGTGTTATTTTTTTTGCTTGCTCGTGATATTTTTCTAACAATGTATTCATTAAAATAAAGAAGGCATCATTTACACAGCAAATTTGGGAGACAAACTCCATGACAGGGTGGTTTTTCAACCAAGTATGATTCAAATATTTAAAAAAATAGTGTTTATAGCATAATGCAATGGTAATGGAGAAAACAGAATAAAGCTGAAAATGGTGTAACTCTTTCTGCATATGAGATCTCATTCATATTCATGAGAACTCATAAATTCAACATGAAAAGGAATAATTAAGCATAGCAGGAATTAAATACAACTCCATTCATGAGAAACAGAAAACTCTTTACCAACAACAATAAATATAAAGAGAAATGTATACAACTATCTAAGTATCTTAGATAACTTCAGAAATTATCTTTAGCATTGATTCTGAAATTTATTCACATTGAGCTTCTTCTGGAAAACATGTAGTACTTAGCTGTACACATCTTTAAAGGGTGGAACAGTCCTTCTATCTAATCTATCCTATGACTCTATTTCTACTTTACATCCCAGTTGGCAGTTGGTTTCACTTGATCTCTTTTCTATCTTTGTTTCCTTCACTACTGGTTCACTCTTCTCTTCATCGTCACTTTTAGCATGTTAGGGTTTACCCATTTTGGGTGCAACCCTCTAGGCTATAATTTGATGCCATACAATCGTTAAACTTTAGTGTAGCTTGCCCTAGTTTTTTTGCTCTAGTTTAGCTTATTTGCGTAGTAATTTTTTGATTACTATGGTGCATTGTAACAACTCTTTCTGGCAAGTCCCATTGGCCCACTTTGGCCATCCATGGACATTAATAGAATAATATTTTCTTATCTATTTTATTTACAGTCTTGGAGGGAAGTTATGGGACATAACTGACTTCTGTTAACGTCTCTTGAATAATTCCTACAAGATTTTGAACAATTTATTATCATTCTTGAAATGGGTGGGCCATCATTGTGTCGTTGTTGGACTCCATCATTTTTCTTGCTGCTCCTGTAATGGTGGCAACCATCAACAACAGAATTGGGACATGCATCAAATAAGGTTGTTGATATGGGTGTGATGTCTAGGAGGCATCACCATGGACCACTTTCACCCTTTTTGTTGTTGTTTTCTTTGTTGCCCACATAATGATATTAAAATGGAGTGGAGGTCCTTTGCAAGAACAATCACAATGTGGTGGATAGCTTAGAAAGAGTATGCATTGGATAGCTTAGACAGAGTGGAGGTCCACTTTTAATGACTTTGTGATGGTGATGTTTATATGGAGTGGAGGTTTGCTCAAGGAAGATCACATGTTTGTCACAAAAGTGATTGGGCATCCAATCATCCTTATTTTGTTTGCTTTGTATAAAGTTGTCAACATAATTTTAAAAATAATCTTAAAAAAATGCAATAAATTTTAAAAGGGGCATCAAAGTTGCTTTTTTTTTATTTTTTTCACCTGATGTTTTCCTTATTTTTACATTTTCTTGATTTTTGAGTTCTTTTTGAAAAAATTATTTTGGTGAGTTCTCCAAGTTTTTACTATTTTTCCAAAATTTTGAATATAAATCAATAGGGCTGAATGAATTGTGATTTTCCAGATTTTTTGACTATTTTTACAGTAGTTCTCTATTCATAGTATCAAAATTTAGAAAAGTGAAGAACAACATATTATCACAGCTCGTCCCTATAAGTACCTACACACAATATCATAGCAACAACAATACCAAGTCCATGTTAATGGAAAATCCATGGTCCCATTCTTTAACTAAATTATTCTGTTACTTCCATTGACTTCATTCCATCCAGTCATAGATGGAAACACCTCCTAATTTTAGTATGAGTTTAAAGCATTGAAGTTTAGTTTCTGTTTGCAAGCAACAGTTTTTTACCTCTACTGAGGTATCTGAAAAGCCCCTTGATTCAGCTAATCTCTTTTGCAAGAGACTTACAAGGTTCTAGACAGAGTTGAAGGTTAACAATCATTAACAGAACACCTATTCATCCATACCCAATTATGAGAGTCAAACCAAATAACCTTTTAGATTCTGATGACATTTTGCCTTGTTAGAGATCAATAACGAATGCAAAGCATATGTAAGTATAGGGTCTAGCATATTTTATCCATCATTGTAGAGACAACAAAAAAGGCTCATTAAATGCTTAACGAGACTAAACAATGAACATAAGTCAGGCCTTTATGGGTACAATTCAAACTTTGCCATGAATAAAGGCACCAAAATCACTGTCATGCCCTCTTCCAAGTAGGATAGATTATAAAAATTCCTAACAGAAGTACCAACCATTAGTTGGAACTGACAAGGAGATACTACTGTCATAAAGACAAGATCAGATAATTCTATTAATGTCCACAGATGGCCAAAGTAGGCCAATGGGACTCATTGAAAAGTAACCACAAAGTAATACAAAAATAAGCTAAATAAGCCAAGGTGCAACATTCCAAACACATGATATACATAGTGTTATCCGGGAAATATAAATGCAAGTACAAGACAGCAAAATTGCATGTACAGTCTGCCAAATGCAAGAATAAGATGACCAAATTTACATAGATTTTACAAGGAATCTGCTTGCTACATATTTTTTATAATTTACATTAATGAAGATAGTCTAAAGCTAAAAAAAGAAAACACAGATATATATATTTTTTATGTTTACGGCCCACATAGTTCTTTTTCTGCTCTTTGTATTTTGTTCTGCTAAAAAGTTCTTTTGGGTATGCCTGTGTAAATCAGTTGCATTAGATAAAGCCATTCTGTAACACAAAATTTTTGGGTATGCCTGTGTAAAACTGTTGTATTAGATATTTTGTAACACAAAATTATACAATCTTTTGTCACAATTTTGTTGTATTTGAATCCACTGTTGGCCAAAAGTTGAATGAAGGGTAGCTGAAATTTATGAACAATCCCCCTGATGATCGACCTGTTCAAAGTTGTAGGAATATTCGACCACATTTGGTCCGAGTCACATGCCAAATAATATTGACAGAGAAGTTAATTATCTTTCTAGGTTTTGACTCTGTAATGATCCTTTCCACAATTTAAACTGAAATAGACAAAAATATTTAGAATACATGCATTTCAGGAAGATTATTATTTCACTGGATCATTATTGCTTTGCAAAAATAGAAAAGAACTTTGAAATGAGTAAGTCTATTCTAGGCTGGCTCCTTACTTTACAATACAACCAAAGGGAGGGACGTTTTTTGCAGGACTGCCCAAACTACCGAACTCGTTTCGGCCATATCTCACTCATCCGGACTCGGATTGAGCTGAAATTTTGAGGGTAGATGCCTGAAAAACCCTAGAACATTTCCACCAATTTTCATATCATTTGGAGCAACACAGATCCTAGCGCATCCCTATGTGTGAACGAAATATTTGGCAAGCGGTTATGCGAGGGTTTCATCTGGGTTGAGTGCAAGCAGCTCCAGAGGTTGGTTTTTAGGGCCTTCGGGCCCTAACGGCCAATATTTTTATGGTTTATGCTCAATATTTTAGCAGGAAATGTTGCAGGGGATCCAAGATGGGTTAGAAATTTGTCTTTCAACAGATCATACTGTGAACTTGAGTGACAACGGCTTCTAATTTGCTGCACAAAAGAAAAGTGAAAACCATACCTTTCCACGACGTCTAGGGCAAGGATTAAAGAGATCACGAAACAAGTTTCAAGCAGTTGATAAAAAAATGGTTCATATCTCAAGTGAATCTGGTGCTAAGGTGCACCCACAAAATAATTCTATTGTGAAAACCCCTGTCAATGGTAAGAATTTTGAAGACTCAGTCCCAAAAATGAATTTTAGGGATGCCCTTCGTGGTGGACAGCCTCAGCCCAATGCTAATATCAATCTTAGGGCTTCCCATAAACCTTTAAGAATGCCTAAGATGGATCTTAGGAAAACGGAGTCAGGATGTCTTAAAGCAGCTGATGGAACTCCTATTGTTAAGCTTGATATGGGTAACATTCAGACTAGCATTGAAGATTTGGAAAAAAGAGGACTAATTTGTCGGTTCATGGGTTTTCGTCCGAGTCTATCTGCTTTCAAAGTCTGGGCTGCAAAAAGCTGGAAAACTAAAGGTGAGTTACAAATCTCTATTTATCCAAATGGTTATTTTCTTGTTTTATTTGCTAATAATGAAGATAGATAGAAAATTTTTCAAGGGGGTCCTTGGTTTTTTGGAAGGGCAGGGCTTTTCATGAAGCCCTGGCATACTAAATTTAAAGCCGAAGAAGAGATGCCTTCTCTTCTTCTTAGGAGAGATTAGTTTTTGGGGGATTCTCGGAGCTTGCCCCTCCTGGTCTGCTCCTTCCCTCCTCCTCTCTCTCCGTTCTTCTTGGCATGCACTTCTCTCTGTTGGACTGCAGCTCTCCCCCCCTCCTTCTCTCTCTCCGTTCTTCTTGGCATGCACTTCTCTTTGTTGGACTGCAGCCCTCCCCCCCTCTGCTCTCCCTTTTCTTTTCTTTTCCCTTTCTCTTTGGCCCATTTGTCGGGTTTGATCTTGTATTTTTCTTAGTTCTTTTCTTTGTTGGGCTTTTTAGCCTGCTAGCTGGCAGTCATTATTGTACTTCTTATAGTCCCTTGGGTCTTATTTTGGCCCACCGTGGACATTAATAATATTTCATTTCATTTCATTTCATTTCTATAGCTCCCGTGTGGGTTAGACTCTTTGGCCTCCTTATTGAATTTTGGAATCCTACTGGTTTTTCTTCAATTGGAAACTCTTTAGGAACTTTTATGATGACTGCTGATTGTACTCAAAATTTTGAACTTATTATTTATGCTCGGATTTGTGTTTTAATGGATTTTGACAAACCCTACCTAAAAAGATCACATTACAATTTGGGGAAGGCACTTGGGAGCAAGTAGTGGACTATGAGAACATTCCTTTTCGTTGTAGAATTTGCAATGAATATGGTCATTTGGCCAATGCTTGCCCAAATAAAATTCTTGATCAAAAGAAAGAATATATAAACTCAACAGGTTTCCAAATACCTAAGAAGAAGAACACTCAGAAAAAACCAGTTATGAAGGATCAATCAAAGTCATCTGCTAATTTGTTTGAAATCCTTTCCACAAATGATGTCCCAAGTGAGGAAGAGGAAATAATGGAAACTGAAATCTTAGAAACACAATTTAAATATGAAGGGAAGAACTCAGAGACAAACCAACAAATCAAAGGTTTTCAACAGAAAAAAAGGGAGAAAATTTACACAAGAAAAATAACCTATCAAATGTCAAAACTTCAAATAATGCAGGTCCCAATATAGACTCCGTTGAACCATCTAGTAAAATTTTGGCTATGTACGAGCATTTTTCAAGGTTAAAAGCCATCTCAGATTCAATTGGAATAAGTCAAGAAACAGGGAAGAAAAAATTGAAGATGGATTCTAATAAAAAAGCAGGTCGCAAGACCAATCAATATCATATGGTAAAAGAAGGTGAAAAGCTTGTAGAGGAAGGTAAGATTAATGCCCTTCCCAACTTTTTTAGCCCCGGTATTAATGAAGATCATCACTTGGAATATTAGAGGACTCAAAGGGAGTCTTTCAAAACAAAATGAAATTAGAAGAATGATTCGGATAAATCATCCACATCTTGTTTTCCTTCAAGAAACAAAGATGTCAATGGAGGATATGGACTCAATTGCCAGTAAAATTTGGCCAGCTGGAAAAGTGGTTTCCCTTTCCCAAGGGACTTCTAGTGGCATTGCTTGTCTTTGGGACCCAAAAGAGGTAGTTATTCACCATATGGTTGGCAGTTGGGGTTTGTTGGCTATAGCTATTCAAAGTAGACATTCCAACCAGATTATGCTCTACATTACTATTTATGCTTCGACTTCTTTGGAGGAAAAAAAAAGACAATGGAAGGATATTACTCATATTATCTCTCATTTTCCTGAAGCTTGATCTTGATCGGAGGAGATTTCAATACCATCCTCTCTCTGTATGAGAAAAGGGGGGGAAATAGAAATTTGGACAAAAGCACTGACCTCATGAGCGAATATATTGCAAACCTCCATCTTGTGGATATCCAACCAAATAATGGCCTTATGACTTGGTCTAATAGAAGGCAAGGCTTAGGCTGTATAATGGAGAGATTGGATAGGTTTTTGATCTCTGAAAATTTCTTAATCCATGGTCACATTCCTAAAGTGAAGACTCTTAATAATGCTGGTTCAGATCATTGGCCAGTCATGGTGGAAATGTGGAAAACCAATGTGAGTTTCTCTCCTTTTCGTTTTCAATTAATGTGGCTTAGAGACATTTCCTTCAGACCTCGTGTGCAACAATGGTGGAAGGAAGGTAAACCTAGGCATGGGACTAAGATGTTCTGTTTTGCCAAAAGACTGCAATACATTAAATCCAAAATCAAGACTTGGAACTGGAAAGAGTTTGGGGATGTTCATAAAAAAAAACATGAAGTTATTGCTCATCTTGAAAATTTGGAGAAGAAAGAGTTTGGGAATGTTCATAAAAAAAAACATGAAGTTATTGCTCATCTTGAAAATTTGGAGAAGAAAATCCGTTTAGATGGCCTCACAGAGAAGAGAAGTGCAGATGAAATTAAACTCACAACTCAGTTAGAGGAATGGGAAAAAAGAGAAGAAATCTTATGGAAGCAAAAATCTAGAATTCAATGGCAAAAAGAAGGAGATCGAAACACAAATTTCTTCCACAAATCTCTTCTAGCTCGAAGATCTCACAACTTTATTTCTTCCTTAAAATCAGATTCTGGAGATGTTGTTTATACTTGGGATGGCATGAACTCTATTGTTGTTGATTACTTTTCCAATCTTTTTGTTGCTACTCCTCTTGACTCGACTTCACAACAAAATGTTCTTAAAGCAATCCCTTCTCTTATCACTTCTAGGAGAACTCTATTTTGACTCGCTCCTGTTACTATCAATGAGCTTCAACAAGTAGTTTTTAAAATGCGAAAAGGGAAAATCCCAGGTCCTGATGGTTTTCCCATTGAGTTCTACCAAGAGTTCTGGGATATCCTTCATGTTGATTTATTAGAGGTGGTGGAAGAAGCTAGGAAAGCCAAAGAAATTTTGAAGGTTATCAATAAAACTTATATTACTCTTGTTCCAAAATCTCAAGAGGTTGATCATATCTCAACTTTTAGACCTATTGCTTTATGTAATGTTCTTCTCAAAATCATTACTAAAATAATGGCAAGAAAGGTTGAAGCCTCTTTTGCATAAGATTATTTCCCCAAAGCAAGGGGGTTATGTGGAAGGACATCAAATAGTAGATGAGATAGTTCTTGCTCGGGAAGCCATCCATTCCATGGATATGCAAAAATCTCCTTCCATGTTCATTCGGTTAGACTTATCCAAAGCTTATGACAGAGTGGATTGGCACTTCCTTATCAAAGTTTTGAGGCAATTTGGTTTCTCTAAGGATTGGATGGATTGGTTTATGAGATGTATCTCTTCACTTTCCTACTTAGTTCTTATCAATGGCAGGCCTTCTCAGTCATTCCCAGCTTCCAGAGGTATTAGGCAAGGTGACCCGCTATCCCCTTATTTATTCGTCATTCTTGCTGAATGCTTGGGTAGGACTATAACCAAACAAAGGGAAAACAAAACCCTTGAGGGAGTTACCATTGCTCATGGAGCTAGATCTATCTCTCATCTTCAATTTGTGGATGACTCTACTCTTTTAGGTAAAGCTACAGTTAAGGAAGCTTCTAATATTAAGAAAATCATTAGCTGTTTTTCTAAGGCTACTGGGCGGTTGATCAATGAAGACAAATCTAAAGTTATTTTCTTTCACTCCTCTGCTAGACAGGAATCCATGGTCTTGGATAAATTAAGATATAAGAAGACCTCCCTTCCAATCACGTATTTAGGTATTCCCATAAATATTCAAAGGCAGAAAAACAAAGATTGGAATTGGTTGTTGGACAAATTCAAGAAGAAAATTGGAAAGTGGACCAATAGGTGGCTTTCTTCTGGGGGTAGAATCACCTTGGTAAAATCAGTCCTTCAAGCTATTCCTATTTATGTTTCTTCCGTTTTGAATATCCCAAAGGTTGTTCTTCGAGAATTGGATCAAATCAGTCATCGTTTTCTTTGGAGTGGTACAAAGGAGAAAAAAAATGGGCCTTGGTGAAATGGGATACTTTATGTCTTCCTAAGAGTGAAGGGGGGTTAGGATTCCGGTCTTCTATTAATAACAACAAAGCTTTAGCTGCTAAATTATATTGGAGGATGTTGCATAACCCCAATGCTCTTTGGGCCAATAATCTCCGTGCTAAATATGCTGAGAACATAAGTCCCGAAGACCTTGTTCGCTATCAACTTCCTACCAAAGGTTCTCCCATTTTAGCGAGTTCTTAAGACTGGTAAGGATTTGATAAAGAAAAATTTATTTTGGATCATTCATAATGGTCAACGGGGCAAATTTTTGGACAGATTCTTGGGATGGTCACAAGCCTTTGATAACTCAATTTCCCGATTGGAGGCCTTGGATGGAGGAGCTTCACCGAGCTAATTGGATAAACGTGGCTAATTACTGTCGGTACCATACTCGGTAATTCAAAGGTTGGTAGATATTGGATCCCTATTGAGGACTGGCCTATTCAAATCCCAGAAAGGCAAAGGCAAGATATCCAAGGCATCCTTCATATGAGATCCCTCTCTTGGTCCCATGAAATAGATTGTTTTGGATGGAACAACACAACTAAGGGTGAGTGTTGTCACATTTTGCACGAGGTGCAATGTTTTCAAGTTTGTAACAGTGCTGCTCTTCTTCTCCCCTCTTCCTCTATTTTCCTTCCTTCTTCTCTCCTTTCCTTTTCTTTCCCGCATTCTCTTTCTTTCCCCCCTTTCTCGGAGTCCCCCAGTTGGTTTTTTAACTTTCCAGCAAGTTACCTGAAAAATGGCTAAGTGTTGGTGCGAAGTTCGCACTTCGCCCAGTTTTGGTGCGAAGTTCGCACTTCGCCCAGTCTGGGTGCGAAGTTCGCACTTCGCCCAGTTTTGGTGCGAAGTTCGCACTTCGCCCAGTTTTGGTGCGAAGTCTGACTTCGCCCCTCTTTCTGGGCGCACCTTGCAACTGGCAGACTGGCAGGCTGACAGAAGAAAGATCAAGTGCTGGAGCAAGTCCGTACGGCGGCAGACACCAGTTTTCACCTGTGCGCAGTCCGACTTCGCAGCGAAGTCGGAGTGCGCCCTTGACAGGTGCGCAGTAGGGGAACAAACCCAGAATTTGACCAAGGCATGAAGGCCTTCTCGACTGCACTGTTTTTTGCCCGCGCAACCCGAGACGCTTTGATCCCAAGCGAAGTTGGACGAACTGCCTTCCAAGGCAGACACGTGTCATACAGCATCATCCATCATCCGACAAGTGTCCAGCTTCGGGATTAGAGCCGAAGCATGCCAAGAAAAAGGACGAGCATGGGCTGCACTGCCTGCGCCAGTAGCCTCATTTAAAGCTGATCTGAGGTTTCACCTGCTCCAGCTACCCGCATCACTGCCAGAGAGAAGTTCTGCCCAACACACCGTCATGTAGCTGTCCAGCTTCCAGGAAGACCATGCTGCGGGTACAGTCCGGTCCGACAAAAGGTCAGCATTTGCAGCTCTTTCGCCGCTTTTGTCAGCTTATGTTTGACTGGGACCTTGTGCCCATTAATGTAACGGGAGGGACTCGGGCTATAAAAGCCCACCATGAATTCATTGTAAAGGGTGGAAGGGGAATGTCTGTTAGGGAACCACTGTGCCCATTGTAACCGTGCTTCTGCTTATAAATATAATCTGTATGCCTGGTTCTGTTCTGCTGTCTCTATTTTTTATGCTGCCTTTCTTTATATTCATGCCTAAGGCTAACCTGTGTCACGGCTCGTTGATTCATTTCAGCATTTGGTGATCAGGTGCCTTTAGCATCGCTTGTCTGAGCATTTTCTGTACTTAATAGTTTAAAGGATACATAGAATAGATGTGGTAGCAGTTCCATCAGTTATGTGTTACGTTGCTGGTCCGTATCTGGTGATTGATGTGCTCCCGTATTGTTAGTTCCTTGTAGGGAATGTCTGTTAGGGAGCCATTGAAGCTGTGCGGTTAAATTCTCTACGTCACACATATATCTGGCTCTGATATCTCTAGGTTTTCTTTCTACCCATGTTAGTGTATGTATCCGGTGATTGATGCATTGTCGTCGTCGTTAGTTCCTTGTAGGGAATGTTTGCTAGGGGATCATTGAAGTCGTGCATACATCGCTTAGGTATCGGAAGTACACATAGATTTTGCAGTTCTTAGTCATGCTTTGTGTTTATAATGCGGTAAGTAGCGGTAATTGGTGTGTTCCCGTACTGTTAGTTCCCCCCCACCAACCTCCACGTATATTTGTAAATTCCTTTCTGTTCATTTATCTCTTTCCTGTACTCTTAGCTTAAATCAGAAAACCCCCAAAAGGAGCCGGCCTTCTCCGGAGATTGGCTCGGAAGGCATCTCTTCCTTCCGGCCTTTCATGCTGCAGTGGGCAAATCTGGGCGCATTAACCCAAAATCCTTTCCTCGAGGCAGATTCGTAACCAACAGTGAGTATTCAGTTGCTCAAGGTTATTTGACCTTATGCCATAATAATCCCAACCATTCTGCTGACATCTTTTCTCGATTGTGGGCTCAAAAGCTCTGGCCTAAGGTGAGGTTCTTTAATTGGCTTTTATTGCATCGTAGGGTGCTTACTGGTGAGCAACTTATGAAGCGTGGTTTTCATGGCCCTTTTAGATGTGAAATATGTGAAGAGAATGTAGAAATTCTCAACCATCTTTTTATTGAGTGTACTTTAGCCTCTGAGCTTTGGAGGAGAATGGCCACTTTACTTGGCTTACAGTGGTCCAATTTTTCTACTTTTGAACAACTTTGGAGGGATTGGCCTAATCAAGAGGGTGTTGATCATTTTATTAGCCAGTTAGTTTGGATGGGTTCTACCATTCTTCTTTGGAATATTTGGAATGAAAGGAACAACCGAATTTATAATCAAGATAGGAAGGATATTCACTATATTTGGCAAAAGACCATAGCCAACTTAGTTGAATCAGTCCATCAACTCCTTAATCATCCCCAAAACTCCCACCAAAGATGGGATCAAGTGATGGAAAGATTGAAGATTAAATATTCTAAGGGCAACCAACTTAAAGGGAATGTGAGTATTAGTAAGATGGATAGGACTAGAAATTGGCAACCTCCTCCTAAGGGTTTTGGAAAAGTCAATACTGATGGAGCCTCTAGAGGGAACCTTGGAAAAGCCAGTGTGGGAGGAATTGGTAGACTTTCAGATGGCTCCCTGGTTTTTACTTTTGCTAAGAAGTTGGGTATTCTTTCCAATAACCTTGTTGAGGGGTATGGTATCCTTAGAGGACTTCAGGAGGCTACTAAGGTTGGATGGGAAAAGGTGTTAGTTGAGTCTGACTCTCAACTTATGATTAATCTCTTGAAGACTCCCTCTAAGAATCATAAGGTGGATTGGAGAATAAAAAGAATTATTGAGAAAATTCAATTAATCCAGATGGGATTTTTGAAAGTTGATTACAATCATGTGGTCAGAGATCAAAACAAGAGTGCTGATGCTTTAGCTAATTGGGCTTTGGACAAAGGTGATCTTACTTGTTATGGCCATCCTCCTATATGGTAGGCTTCTCAAATTAGGGAAGCTCTTCTTTCTATCATTTCTTTGAATGGCTCCAGTTCTGAAGATACCTAGTTTCTTCTTGCTTTTTTTTTTTTTTGCTTCTCTTTGGTTCATTTAGTTTTTTTAGTTCGCTAGCTCATTCTATTCTTTATTTTGTTTCCTCAGTTGATTCTTGCCTTATTAGTCTTCTGGTCTAGATAGGTCATTGTTATGTTAAATTTTTTTTTCCTTTTTCTTTGTTGTTTAGTTTTTTAAGGTGGGTGGGTTCTTTTGTTTTGTTTTTGTGTTCTTTGTGTTGTTTTTTGTTGTTCATGTGTTTTTGTTGTTTTGTGTTTTTTTTTTAATGTTTTTTGTTATTGTTCTTGTGTTTTTTTGGTTCTTGTTCTTGGGTTTCTCTTTGTTTGTGTTAATTCGTATTTTTATGTGTGAGTGTTTTCTATGTTTTTTGTTTTTGTTTATTGTCTGTTGTTGGTTGTTTTTTATTTTTATTTTATTTTATTTTAATTTTTTAGGTTTTGGTTGTGTTTATTTTTTATGTTTTTTTTGGGTTATGTCTTTGTAGTGTTCTGTTGTTTTTGTCTTGTTTGTGTTTTGTTATGTGGTTCTTGTGTTTTTCTATGTGGTTTGTGTTGTGGTTTCTTTTATCTTATTGTGCGTGTTTGGTTGTGCTTTTGTTTTTGACACACTCAAGGAGCATGTTTTTTATTTTATTTTATTATTTTTGTTGTTATTTACTTATTTTAAAATTGGTTTTGTGTGTTTGTTTGCTCCTTGAGTATGTCAAAGGTGGTAGGCCAGGTCCGAGTCCTGGGCGTTTTTGGTGGAATGGATACCCCTGCCTCCTTGGGTCTTACCCGAAAGTGGCATCCCTTTTGGGATGCTTTCCACAAATAAAAAAAAAAAAAAAAAGTCTATTCTAGGCTTTCTAGAACAGCCCAAGCTTTGAGGTCAGCCACTCCCAACTGGTGAAGACAACCAATTTTTGGGACAAACTGCTACAGGATTCTCAATATGTGAGTTTCCCACTCCTGAAATGATTATTCTCAATCCTTTATAAAGAAAGAGAGTTGAAGAGAGAAGAGAAGCCTGCTTGCAGTTGCCTGTCCAAATTATTCAGTCACCTTCAGTTAATATGCATAATTAGACAAGGCCAGGGGAAGGAGCCTTGAATAAAGAAAATGTCTGAAGAAGAGCTCTATGAGAAATCAGTATAACGAAAGAGCTTTATCTTCATAAAATATCAGTAGAACATAAGAGCCATTCCGCTCTCTCTGCGACTGAAAAAGCAGCTCTAAAAAGTAGTTCAAAATCTCTTTCTTTCTCTGCCGGTCGAACGATAGGTCCAGCTGTGATACATAAGCTGCTGCCATGCCACTCCCATTTCTATGTTTCTGGCCAAGATGGAGAACCCTTTTCGGTCTTATAGATACAAAATTCTTAGTGCATGCTAACTATTTGCTAGTTTAACTAAGTTTCTGGCTAGACTCCTAAAATTTAACTTCCACTCAAGTCTCTTGTCTTAAGTAAACATATTTTCCTATCCCCGTGAGTGTGGTCTACCGGCAAGGACGCCACTTGCATTATCGGTGATGTGACTCGGGTTCAATCCCCATGGTGGATGTGTATAAGAAGTATTACTCCAAAAAAAAAAAAAAAAAAAAGAAAAAAAAAAAAATTCTCCTGCTGACTAATTTCTTCGTAAAACTAGGAATTACTGTCCTAGAATAGAATCTTAATAGTTAATTATTATTATTATTATTTTTTATTTCCTTAATGCACATGGGCCTATTTCAAATGTATATGGGCTTATTGCAGACTCTCCGCTTCCTCTTGTAGTCAACCAACAGAATTTGTTTAACTTTGATAACACGTGAAGTTAATAATCCACCTGAAATAGAACAGTTGGCTTCTCGATGTTGTTGAAGACTGCGTAACTGAAATTTTACATTTGCAATTCATGGTTATCAATTGTGTTCATCATAGCAAAACTTATGAATGTTTGTTTTGGATGTTGATAATTAGACCACATCAAACTATGGAACTTAGAAAGCTTCTCTGATGTATAATGAGTTTTGGACTATTATTAATAAGCTTGAGACTCTACCTGCTACTTCTCACCCAAAAGAACAAAAAGAATATGATATGGAAGACATGACGACTTTAGATCTGATTCATGCATTATGCACCAATGAGGTACATTTTCATCTTAAACATAATGACCATTTGTATGATTCATGGAAAAAGCTTCATGACTTGTTTGACTAACCTAAAACTCACAAAAAGGTGTACATACATTGGAAACCATTTTAGGTTGAGATGCCTGACTGCAGGGGCGTCCTAGAATACTTTTAATAAAATGGTCAAAGAAAGAATCCAGAGTTTTGATGAAGAATAGTTGATAATTGAGATGATGGATGTCTGACCAGCTTTGTATTTCCACTTTAAATGTTTTGAAATTGCTGAAAAACTAGACATTTCTTTTCAAGATTTGGCCTTAGATTTGAAAAAAATGAAAATATGTTTTGTAAGCAGAAAAGAATGAGATAAAGCATTTTTGTTCAGTTCAGATAAAGGGAATCGCAAAGATAGAGGCAAAAGTTGAAGCAAAGTTTAGAGAGGATGTAGCAATGGTTGATGTCAGGAAGAAGTTGACAGAGGTTAGGGCAAAGGAAATGATATAGAAAAGATTTCCCAAAGATGTTGAGGCATTCCATGAGGTCCACGAGGCCATGGTATTCAGGACAGAAAGACTCATCTATCATTTCTGCTAAAACTTTTGTCAGTATGCTTCTGAGTGTAAGCCCAAGAAGATAAGTTTCCAAAGCATTCAGCACAATTTGTGGATGATTGTGAAGATATGGCTCTTGGGTATGCTTTTACGAATCATCGAGGCAGCTGAGTTTTGTCCAAAGTTTGGATTCTGGATGCTAGTTGCTCCCGACATATGACTTTTCACAAAGACTTTCTTGGATTCTTTGATATACAAAATGAGACTATTCAGGTAACACATACAATTCACATGCAATTGAGGGCCTGTATATTCTCAAATTTAAGTTTGTAGATGGTTGTGTTGAGTTTATTGATAATTTTCTGTAGGTTCCTACATTGAAGAAAAAATTGCTCTCTATGATCACAAGAAACCAGGGAATTAATTTATTTTGGAAAATGCCATTTATAAAGTCAATGAAGTCTCATTTGGATGCAAAACGATTGCAACCAGCTACAAGGATGGAATATTGCTTAAACTATGTGGTTAGGCAATTGATCATCAATGTGATCAAGCCAACATGGTTGAATATTTTTCTAATAATAAATTCTGGTGTTGGTATGGGCATTTGAAATATGCTCCCTTGTTGTTTCTTCAAAAGAACCAGTTAGTTAAAGGATTGCCTTTAATCATACCTGTTGAATCAATGTGTCAAACATAGAACAAAAGGAGAAACCTTTTCCGAAAGGCACACCTTGGAGAGCATCTTACAAATTGAAGTTAATTCGTACTATATTTGCAGCTCAGGGGAACTCCATCCCTTGCAGGTGCAAAGTATTTGTATTTCTAAATTGATGATTTCACAAGAATGACTTGGGTTCACTTTCTATTGTCTAAGTCACAAGTATTTGACCAATTTTAAAGCTTTTGTAGAAAACAAGTCTGAAAACAGAAATTGACATTATGTTTTGACAATGATATATTACATCCCATGAATTCCGTGGTTGTCTAGCTAATGGAATCCTCAGGCAGTGTTCCAACTCTTATACTCCCCAACAAAATGGAGAATTAGAAAGGATGAACCAGATAATGCTAGATATGGTACATGCTATGATCCAATACAAGGGCATGGCAAGTAAGTTTAGGGCAGACACTCTACATATTGCAAGGTAGTTGTGCAATATGTCAGCTTCCAAGGAATTTGATGGTTGTATGCCATATGAAGCATGGCTTGGTGAATAAACATGGCATACACCAACTTTGGATCTTGGGAAGCAAATGTAATGGATTGGTTCCTCAAGAAGATAGAACAATGCAGGAGTCCCACAATATGAAATAATTATTTGTTGGTTACATGATCAAAAGAAAGTTCTATTGATGGTATGATCTCCAATCTTTTAAAGTGATTGCTGATTAGGATGTAATTTTTGATGAAAAAGGTAACACTCAGAACTTTATGATTGACTCTTAATTGGTACATAAAGCCTAGGAAATGGAAAAAATTTTGCATAGAAAACAGAAAAGAAAAGTAAGGAGGGAATAGTTAGCCTCCAAAATTTTCTAAGATTGAATTTCATGAATTTCTAACCACTGGTGATAACAAAAAATGAGGATTCACATGAACTGAATCAGATTGTGTATCTAGAGTGACAACTAATTCAAGATGGTTTTCTATTTGTGCCGCCTAGTCAATCACAATTTGCCATAAATTTCTCCATGCATATTTGTGCTTAAAACTCTTCCCCACCATGTGAAAAGATTTCAAAGTGGCTACATACAACTCTACAAGATACTAAGCCTGAAAATTTTGTGCCAAGAAAATGATTTTGTTCAAGAGACTGTCAAGTAAATTTTGTTTCACGGGAATAGTTTTTAATCCTATTAAACCCTCTAGATATGAAGAGGCAACACATAAAGAGCAATGGAAATATGTAATGAATTCTATGTACTCCATTTGATGTTAAATCAATTGGATGCAAGTGGGGTTACAGAACAATGTGTATGTCTGATGTCTCAATTGATGAATATAAAGCCAGGCTTGTGGCAAAGGAGTGTGTACAATAAGAAGTTATTGATTATAAGCTTTTGTCCCAACCATACTTACAAAAATCCCAATTCAATCCGATTTTTTCCGATTCAGCAGGGTTGCCGATTCAAATCGCATTGGAATCCCGATTTTTGAAAAAATCAGCAATTTTTGCCAATTGTTTCCAATAAATTGTGTTATGCATGAAAATAGTTTTTTTTTAATGAAAAATTGCATTTTCTTCGGTTTTTGTTTTGCCGATTTTTACCAATTCCTTTTCCATGCCGAGTTCGATCCGATTCCGAGTTTCTCAACCATGGTTTCAACAACAAAATGGAATACAATCAGAATGATCATGGCATTGCCAGCTTAGCATGGATGGGCGCTATATCAAATGGATGTCAAAAGTGATTTTTATGAATGAAGATTTGATTGAAGAAGTCTTCATGGCACAACCACAAGGTTTTTAGAAGAATGTCAAGAAAATAAGGTTTGTTGGCTTGTATAGGCTTTAGATGGAACTGATGAAAATTGATTTCCATGGTAGTTTGATAAAAATTTGCATGTTGAATTTAAAGAAATCATTGCTTTTCTCATTAAAAAACCCTCTATAGCTCACTGCTTTTAGATATTTAGAGTTCATACAACTCCTAGTCATCAATTACTTGTACCACAATTTCCTTTCCATCTTGCAGTTGGTAAAAAGTTGTTGGCAGAAAAACGTTCTGACATTTTCTTGTTTCTCCACTCTGAAAATTAGGATTTTATTTCACCCCTCCCGAATTATTTAATCATTTGACTTGCTTGGAGTTTTACAATAATTTGAGCTAAAATGTTTTTGAACTTTTATGTCACACCTTTTGCTGCGGGCTGAAATTTTCTGCTTTTTCAGTCTGCCAGATACAATATGCTGTATATACTGAGTACTTTTATATTGCCCTTTTGCCTTCCTTAGGTCTGAACCCTAACTTTACACAGCTATTTTTTCTGTTTGTAACATTTGTACTACTAGTATTGCATGATACTATATCTTCTACAGTGTCTATGGTTCACCGATTTGGCATTGATCTACCATGGAGGAACCTTTTATGACTGTGTTTTTGGTTATTTTAGTTCAGTTCAGTATGAGGAACCTTTTATGATTGTGTTTTTGGTTATTTTAGTTCATTTCAGTTTAGTTACCAGTGTTTATTTCTTTTCCATGGGTTTGCAGCCCTTTTTGGCTTTTACAGAGAATTCTGGACGTTTCTATTCAAGCACTTTTAACCTACTTTGGTCATTTGAGGATATTAATATAGTTTCCTGTGTGTGTGTGCATGTGTGTAATCTCTGATCATTGTTGTACAGGCTAGCAGCCGAAATTTAGAGTACTTTTGAGAACCTGAGTGGGCCTTACTGTGAAGACTTTGGAACTCTAAATAGAAGGTCCAAGGTTCAAATCTTGCGGGGGTAGGGTTGTACACCATGCTTCGATAACCGGAGTATGGTTGGATAAACATATATTGGGTAAATAACATCCTCCATGAGGATTGTCCCATATGGCCAATGGCCTTGTGGACGTTCAAAACTACTTTACCTTTACCTTTATATAATTTTTTTCAAGATATAGAAATTTTAAACCAAGTTGACCTTGAAGTATTGGTGGACTTAATTTATTAGCATGTGGGCATTTCTGACTCTTGTTAAACATTTCTCATCTTCTGCTTTTCTTGTTTTTTAATTTTCTCGATAATGTTGAAGCTCAAATAATTAGGTGAATTCATTGCAAGATAGAAAACAAGTAATTTAGCTTTCATTAACAATATTTCTTTCATCGATCAAGACATGATTTTATAGAGGAGTGACTAGCTATATGGTTGCATAACATCACAAATATAAATCTGTGGATTCTTTCTGTGCAGGATCATTTTGTGGACCTTTTGGATGTTCTCTATGGCAGCACACGTGTGTCTGTTTATAAGAATATTCTTATTCACATCTCTAGGTAAGTGGTGGATGAATGGCATACCTGGATATTTTTTCTATGTAATTAAAATTTGTCCAATTTTCTGTAAACAAGAAATTGAAAAGAACATAGGACTGAAAAAATGTGGTAGAATGCTCATAGTGTTTTGGGCCAGTTGGTGGAAAGTGATGAATTTCACACCATAGACCAAGTTTTCAATCCCATGGGTGAACTTTAACATTTTTAACAAATGGCATGAACTCAATTGGTTAAATACCTCGACTTTCATGTAGCACCTCTAGGATCAAATGTTGCCAAGTGATACATGCATAATTGCCAATAATTCTATTGGAATACCAATATGTATCACGATGTAATACAAGTGGGGGCCCTTTCAATCCAATGGAAGCATGTAAAAAAAAAGATGTGGCAGAACATTTTTTTAATGGTAGTGAAGTGAAAATTGGTGGAAGGTAAATAAGTGTGGTCTGAAGGGTGTTTCTTCTACATTAACCAAGGCTTTCGGATCAAATTTTGATGGCCTGCTGGATTTTTGATGAATTTATAGGTTGCCCTTTCATTGTTTCCTAGTTCTTTTTGCTGGATGCGACTTCTACTGTAACAATTACAAGATTGAAATTTGTTACTATTAATTCAAAATATAGTTTATATTATCTTCTTCTTCTTCAAATTGTCATATACATTTGAAAACTTGTAAAAGGCCTTTGTGCGAAACACTGCTTATTTGTGATGGCTATCCGAATGACATTACTTTATCCTTTCGAATTATGCTTCTTTATATGAATCAATATGTGTTATCCATTTAACTGCTTTTGTATAGTATCTCAGAATTTTGCCACCAAACGACTTAGATAATGGCATAATTTGAAATTTTGTGAGAGGAAAGGCCTCTAAGTCATAACAGCCGTGCTGCATTACTCTGATAAAGATGATTGACTTGTAGTTTTTTAATTCTGATCTTTTGTGATTAACTTTGGATTGATGATACAATTAAATCATTTTTTTCCTTGCTTACTAAGGAGCTCAGTGGTGAACATTTCAAGTAGTTCTTAGTGGATTGGTAATTTGTCTTGGGTGGAGTTTTGTTACATGATAATAATAATGAACACTAATAATTAAATTGTATAGTGAGAATAACTAAATTTATATTGGGACCCATCAGGCATCCTTTCATGGTCTCATGGAGGATGATTTTTGTTTCTTCTTACAGATCTTGTGTCAAATAGAACTTTTGCAGATGAGAAGCATCTTGTCAAAGCTTATGTTAACACTTGATTCAGTTGTGCAAGTTACATGGCCTTGTGGTTTCCAATGGGATTCCTTAGTTTCTTGACTCCTCCAGGCTCATTGTTTGCGCATAGGGGAGTTGCAAGTGTGGTTGACTATGTCATCACCAAAATGTGCCTTACTTTCTGATATTGATAGCTTTTAGTCTTTTAGTCAGCTTCCCTTGCCTAATCATGCAATGCTTTCTCCTTGTATTCTTCATCTTTTACCTCTTCATCTCCTCTTCTCTTGCTCAATCCTACTAGCCATCTCATGATTTATTTTGTCCTTGATTTGCTGATGATTATGTTGCTTGTCTATCCCAATTGATGTTCAATTACTACTCTCTTAATTCCACCATGGTGCTAACCAAATGTGAATTTTTGCCTTGTACGTAATGGGATGTAGTCCATGACTCCTTTTTCCATTCTTTTTCTCAGCCAAATCCCGACCGTTGCAATGATTTTCTTTCCCCATGAAGCGTTGGTATGATGAAGAATATATGTTCATACATAGGAATCCTTGTTTCGCTCTTATCAATGAGCCTACGTCTATATCTCTGCTGCCTCATTGGACATAAGAAACAAGAGATTCTTGTTGCTACGTGTTGTGAGCTTCTAGATGCTCGTCATCACTCTCCAAAAAATTTGGCATATTCTACTTCCTCGGCAGCCCTTTCCTATGTGCATTAATATCCAATCTTGGGTTTCCTCTGCCGCTGATCATTCATATCTCTTCCCCTGATACAACATGTTATATCTTCTCTTTAGGGGACATCAAAAGAGCTATACATAAAATATGCACTAGCAAGGCTGCTGATTTTGAGGTATTTCAAGTTGAGCTCCTGAAATATGGTGCTGAAGCTATTGGCTATCCCATTGCACAATTATTCATTGAGGTTATGTGTTATGGCTTCCATTCCTCCTAGTCACAATATATTATCCACTCCGTTCACAATTTTTCGGACTAGTCGGATCCAAATAATCATAGAAATGAAATGAAATATTATTAATGTCTGCGGTGGGCCAAAATAAGACCCAAGGGACTATAAGAAAGACAATAATGACTGCTAGCTAGCAGGCTAAAAATCCCAACAAAGAAAAGAACTAAGATAAATACAAGATAAAACCCGACAACCGGGCCAAAGAGAAAGGGAAAAGAAAAGGGAGAGCAGAGGGAGGGAGGGCTGTAATCCAGAAGAGAGGAGTGCACGCCAAGAAGAACGGAGAGAGAGAAGGAGGGGGGAGGGAGCAGCCTAGGAGGGGCAAGCTCCAAGGACCCCCCAGAAACTAAACTCTCCTAACAATCGAGGCCGAAGTACTGGAGCTAAAGAAGTCCCTGATATGTTTTGGCACACCTTTCTAAGCTTTATGCTGCATTTTTAACATGAAACTCATAGAACTGTTAGATCAGGTCAAGCTTAGAATGATAGGGCAGGTTGGTATTGGAAGTGCTTATCAGACTATTGATCATGTTTTCATTCTCTAGAATATTATTGAGGAGGCTTGTCAACTATCTTCTAATGTATTTTGTTGTTTTGTGGGAATTAGAAAGTCCTTTGACATTGTTTTGGGGCATCTTTTGTTTCAAAGATTACATGACATCGACATTTCAAGCACTTTATCACTTCCGTCAAGATAATACTTGAGGTAGTTGTTGGTCATATTTGGACACCTTTTTTTTTCTCATAGGATGTCCAAAGCACCTTTGGTATCAAACAACAAATGTCGTCTTTCACTTTCACTTAAGTGATTCTATTTTGAAATTCACTTAAGTGATTTTCTATTTTTAAGTTCACTTAAGTGATTCTATTTTGTACTTCACTTAAGTGATCCTATTTTGATATTCACTTAAGTGATTTTCTATTTTTAACCTTACATCTCAAGATGAGATGAGATCTAATCTTAGGGTTAGAGAGATTACGGTTACCTTTTTCAAGGATAAAAGGAGAAGATCAAGAGTGTTTTAGATACACAGACACAGAAAAGAATGGGAGGAGAACAGATTGTTGAAGGAAAAATACAAGCTTAGGAGGAGAACAGTGATTGCTGGCTAGAAAAGCAGCAAGAGAGCAGAAGTATTCTGCTATAGCTGTAGCCTCTTTTATTTGTAATATTTCAGGTTCAGAAATATATATACCTTCTGCTGTTCACGCTGTTTATTTTTCCAGCCATCTGTGTAACTGTTGCATGTTTGAATAAATTATTCTCAGATCTGATTTATTTTAAAATAACATAGGACAGCAGTTATCTAGGGCTGGAAAATTTACACCGTCAAGATAATACTTGAGGTAGTTGTTGGTCGTATTCGGACACCTTTTTTTTTCTCGATGTCCAAAGCACCGTTGGTATCAAACAAGGAATGTCGTCTTTCACTTTCACTCTTTGGGAGCTACATTGATGAGCTTGAAGATCGAACTCATCAAAACATACATGTTAATTATGGTTTCCTTCTAAGTCATATCTTGATAGCTATATTGCGTTTTGCAAATGCAGTTCTTCTTGTTTACACTCTTTTACACTCTTGAGGGCCTACAAAGAAAGTTGGATGCTGTTGCTTGTTTTTGTGACTTAAAACAGCTGGCAGTCAACCTTAGCAAGACTAAGGTGATGACCTTCAACACATCAAAAAGTACTCATTGTAAGTAAGGGTGAGTCAATTGAGATCACAATTGTTTGCACATACTTCGAAATTCAGTTTATAGGCCCTTCCCTTAACATTTGGCCAATATCATAGTCATGATGTGCATCTCACTCAGTCTTGGAATGGCATTTCCAGCAAAACGTCCAAGAGATACCTACAAAAATGCCTCTTTGATTACATTGTCAAACCCACAATCCTTCATGGATTTGAGATTTTAGGCCCATGTCTAGGGTTTGTTTATTGGGCTTACATTGAGGGTCCAAACTATTCTGCTTTAGTGATTTATCTTATGTAAAAAAAAATAGTTCTAGGATGTATTGGTCAAGATGACTTTGGCGATCATCCTCTTAAAAATTATTTTCCAGATGCATCGCCTTACATCCATGGGTGACCACACCTTAGGTCGAGAGAGATACCAATATTTGGCACTTTACTCCTACGAATGTATTTCCTCTAAGAGCACTTTTGGTCGTTATCATGGCTAGTACTCAGACGCTATCTCTTCTTCCATCAATGGGCATATCAATATATCAATTACATTCATTCAAATACTCTTTAAACACTCCTCGCCTTCTTTGTAATAATGAGATGATTAATAAAGCAATTAGACTTGGGTCACTCCATCTCAACCTCTTAGTCGTAAGTTGACCTTCAAAATTGGACATTTCGTGAGCATTGATGATGGCATTATTACTTGTCTTGATCACGTGTAGTGATGTTGGACACAACCTCATGATTCCTCTTGGTTAGTTCAAAAGTTGCTCACATCAGTTGTGGGTTCAGATAGACCACCATGTTTATCAAGAGGATAGAGTATGCCATCTTTGCTCTCTTAGGGAGGTGGAGAATAAAGAACATTTAAAGTGTCCTATTTATTACAAGATTTGACAGGTACTATTGCTTTTACAAAGATTTAGGTGGATTGCCTACCATTTTCTCAGCTATTTTGACTAGAGACACTTGGCTCTATACGTTCAGGAAGCTATCACTCTTCGGTGTCAATATGAGGGAGATTGGCTATCGACTAATAATCTCATTCTTTCATATTTGCTGTCAAGAGTAATGATCGTTTATCTGAAGCTACAACTATCGAATGTTAATGATAGATCTATAGATCATTGTTTGCATATGAGAGTGGTTACAAGGGCTTTTTTCTTTCTTCTTCTTGCATGCGACAAGACAAGGTTGTAGTTCTCGGGTGTTGGCCTTTAACTATCCCTCTTATACCTAGGAGTTGCAGACAAGCACAAGTTGCTAGTTTCTAGTGAAAGACGAGGATGTGTCTAGGATCAGGATGACTGGTCTAGGTATCTCATCCATTCCGGTGTCTCTCGAATGGGTTGGGATGTCTCCAAAATTGGGGGCCCCTAGGCTGCTGTCCTTGGGATGTCCTAAGGGTCCAGGGCTGCTATCCTAGACACGGGCCCCCCTTGGGACGTTGTTTTGAGACATTAATACATCCCTGGGGATGTCTAAGATGCCCCCACGACGTCCTAAGGATGGTCGGGATGCTTCTTGCCATCTCGAAGGACCCTCCTCAAGTCATTTTAAAATAAAAAAGGAAAAACAGTAAACAAAAGCTATGATGAGGGTGCCTATGCAAATATTATACATGATGCTGCAAATGAGGGTGTCGATGATTGAAGTCATTGACTCATTAGACATTTAGTGTTTCATTGCTTAGTGCTTCACTTTTACTGTTATTGTTTTTGGGCCTTGGTATTTTGTTTATGTAATTGGAATTTTGACTTGTTAATGAATTCAAAATCCTCATTGTCTATGGTCTTCATTTTACTGTTAGATGTTGATTATGTTTTTTTTTTCTAATCTTTAAATTGGTTATATGGGATTGAAATGAGCCCCACCCGTATTAAATTGTGACCAAATAGTGATGTTACAACAACTTGGCAATTATGCATATATCGCTTGGCAAGATTTGAACTTGGGTCTCCTCCTTGGAAGTCAAGGAATTTTACCAGTTGGGATCATGCCATTTGAATTTGATGTTGATTATGTTATATACCTATAAATTCTACTTAAAGAATCCAATTTTAGGCTTAAAAGTATTTTTTATATATCTTTTTATATATATTTATATATGCCATTCTGGAGCCGTCTTGCTGCCATCCCGAATTTTGGGCAAAATCCCTGCTGTTTGGGAGATGCGTCTCAATGTCCCACTGTACCATAGATGCCGTGGAACATAGCTAGTTTTCTATCTTCTATTGGTTCCTTAGTTATGGATGCTAGCAGAATCTTGAGGGGTCAGATTCTATGGCCTCTCAAGATTATCCAACTTGGCCTGCTTGGTCTTAGCCATACTCCTAGGAGAATCATTAGATCTTATGTTGGCCCTTTGGGGATGGTTGGCGATGACGACGACCTTGTTTCTACTTTACATCCCACTACAGATTAGGGTTGGTGCTTGGAAGCACCCGAGCTTTTCCCCGTTTCTTTCTTTCACCTTGACTACTAGATCTCTCGTCTCTTTATCAACATTTTTAGCTGGTTAGGATTTTCCCTTTTTTCACTCCAATGCTTAACGCTGTAATTTGATGTTGTACAGTTTTACTATTTTAGTGTAGTTAACCTTGGTTTGTTTACTCAAACTTATTTTTTAGTAATTTTTTGGTTTGTACAATGCTTTGTAACAGCTCTTTTTGGCATTTTTGGCAAGTCCCATTAGCCTACTTTGATCCATGGTCATTTATAGAATTATCTTATGTTACCTATCTCCTCATTATGTGAATCAAAGTTATTGTTGAAATCTCTGGGAAAAAATATGTTTTTCTTTTGCTTAAGCTGTAAGTCTGAAAGATGTGCTTCTATCTCTTGAATAAAAATTCCTTTCCCCACTGTGCTTAATTAGAATGTATAAATTGCAGGAGTGGATTTTCAAAATAATGCTATGATATTGCAGTATGTGTAATGCAAGAAAATAATAAGTTTCCATTGGACACTACCATTTTCTTAATGATGGATTTATTCTTTGCCCATTATCTTGTGGATTTCTATTGGTAACTTTCTAATACTATGGATAACACCCTGACAGGAATAACCAAAGAATTCGAGATCCTGTTACAAGGCAATTTCTTTTTGAAATTTCTAAGGTTCTTCATGATTCAATTGATAGTTTAAGCAGTGAAGATGATTGTAGGCAGATTGCATATCTTGTAACACGGTTCGTGCAGCTGGTATATTCTCTTGCTTGTATCTATTATTTTATTTTATTTTGTTTGAATTTGTGTATTTTTGTAACTGTTTTTTTTTGTAGGTTGATTTTACAGGAGATGCAGAGCAACATTTATCCTTCCTCGTAGATTGTCGTGCAACCTTTGCCAACATGGATCTACTAAAGGTTTGTGCTTCAAAAGATCCTTTGTTAAATTGCAGCAATAGTAAGACATAATATGTCAATTATGAATCCTGACCCGGCTTCTTGTCAAATTCAGAGGTGGATACATTGTAGTCGAAAAAATATGCTAGCATTGTAATGTATGAGAAAATTTAAAAGTATATGCCAAAAATATGATTAATAATATTCTAAAATATTAGATAAGATAATTCTATTAATGTCCATAGATGGCCAAAGCAGGCCAATGGGACTCGTTGAAAAGAGTTTTTACAAATTACAATGCATTGTAGTAACCACAAAGTACTACAAAAATAAGCTAAACTAGAGTAAAGAATCTAGTGTAAACTACTCTAAAGTGAAACAACTGTATGGCATAAAATTACAGCCTTGAGGGTTACCCAAAATGGATAAACCAAAATATGCTAAAAGAAATGATTAAGAGAGATCTAGAAGTTGAGGTACAACAGAGATAGAAAGGAGCTCCAATGGATCCAAGCGCCAATATTAATCTGTAATGGGATGTAAAGTAGAAGCACAGTTGTTGTCGTCACTAACTATCCCCAAAGAGTCAACACAGGATCTAACGATGCTCCTAGGAGAATGGCCAGGACTAAGAGGGCTTGGTTGGATAATACTATGAGGACATGGAGTTCGATCCCTCAATACTCTTCTAGCATACATGTCTGTGGAACCAATAAAAGAGGACAAGAAGCTAGTAAGCTATGCTTGTCCACAACTCCTTGGTATGTGAGGGGTGGCCAAAACCCGGTGCTGAAGAATTACAATCTTGTCCTGTCTTAAGCAAGAAGAAAGAACTGAAGCTCTAGTAGCCCCTCTTGTATGTAGACAAGGGCACACAGATCTGTCATTAATATTTTGGATGGTTGTAGCTTCCAATGAGCATTTATTACTCTTGACTGTAGAGATAGGGTGAAAGAATGAGGTGATTAGTTGAGTAGTAGTCTTTCTGCCCTGTAATAACCAACACCGAAGAGTCATAGCTTCCTTGAGGTAAAGAGCCAAGCATCTCTGGTTAGGATAACTTGAAAAAGTATCAAGTGATCCACCTGAGTCTATACAAGCAATAGTACCTCCCTTATATCTCATAATAAACAGGACACCTGAAGGTGAAATGTTCTTCAGTCTCCACCTCTCGAATAGAGCAAAGATGATATACCCTATCCTCTCGAGGAATATGGTGGTCCGTCTCCACTTGCAATTGATGTGAGCATACTCTAAGTTGACCAAGAGGAATCCTAAGGCTATGTGTCCAATGTCGCTCGACATAATTAGGACGAGTAATAATGCCATTCTTAATCCTCGTGAAATGCTTAGTGTAGAAGGCCAACTTAGGACTAAGAGGTTGAGATGGAGCAACCCAAATGATTTGAATGTATTGTCGATAAACATCATCTTTGACTGCTTGATTAATTACCCTCTTTTTAGGAAGAAGGTGGGGAGGAACAATTAAGGAGTATTTGAAAGGATGTAATTGATCTATGGAGATGTCAACTGATTGAAGAAGGGAAATAACAAATGAGAATTATGTCTAAATGTTTTTTTATGATATAAAGAATGAAAGAGGGAACAGGGAAGAGCATCTTCCTTTGCACTTTCAAAATGATTTGTATGCATTATTGGGTGGGATATTTTGTTAGAGAACTACCTTAACCATCAACTACCTTCCAACTACTAACTCCCTCCTAACTACTAACACATAACTAATTGTGGATTAGGACAATGACTCAATATTATCTGTACAAAGCAAACATGATAACCTGAATATATCTAATATCATCCTTCATGTTTATTTTGTGAAAAATGATTCCTGGCTGAGTGTTGGGTTTTTTGAACTTATCCCTTCTCAGTGCCTTGGTGAAAGTGTCCTTAACTTGGTCTTCTGTCCCATAGCTAGACAGTTCAGTGTATTGTTTTGTACCTGTTCCATGATGTATGATGATGCATGCAAATATGCTTCTGATTTTCCTTATTTTCTTTTTGAGAATGGAAAAATGGATTACTTGTGAACATGGTTATACTTTAATTGTCATAGTGCAAAGGTGTCAGTTGATTTTTTTCTTGTGTCTTTTTAATTGGTTATCATCCAACATTCTTCATACCTGCATTGTTTCTCTAGTTGCATCAACCATTGCCTTATATTCTGCTTCTATATATATGTTTAAAAAAGGTTTTTAGGGCTGAGGTGGTACAAGTTTGCCCAGTGAGAATAACATCCTTAATAAATGCTGTCAAAACTGTCAAATTGGCTAGGATGTTGAAATACACACATTGATATCTGAAATATGTAAAAATCATCCCAAATGCAATGACAAAGTTGTAAGTGAGTGATGACAATGCCATGACATGAGTTTCCCTCTCTGGATTATACTATCAATGAATGCTGTCAAAACAGATAATTTGGATAGGAGGGAGAAAATACACAAACTGATATTCAAAATTTGCAAAAGTCATCTTAAATGAAATGATAAGGACTTAAATAAGTTACAAAGATGCCATCCATTCTTGTTGAGTCTAATTTGGAGTTTCTGTTGTATTTCTAGTGTCAAGCTAATTTGCAATAGTATCAATAATAGCTTTTTGTCATGAGGTCTTCTATGGACTATAAGATGACATGCAAAATTTTCTGTGCTGGCTAAGCGTTCATATAATAATAGGAATATTGCACCAAATCATAGACATTGCAAGTTAATAGGGTTAATATTGGAGTATGATGCATTATCTTGTGCCAGCGTATGAATCTTTGAAAATAGAAACATGTCACTTGCAATTAATTTTGCAATTTCATGCAAAGGATTAGAAGGTTTTATTGTAATTAGACTTTGGGAAATATATGGTGAGGAGCTCCATAAACTAACTATTTTGTGCATCTATGTTGATATGTCAAAGTTCAGATGACTACAGGGAGATGATTTGGAAAGCATTCATTAATAAGACCATCATTATGATAAATTGCATCCAAAGAGAGAGAGTTTTGGTCCAAGCTGGAGATATAGTAGCAAAAGTAGACAAGGAAAAGATATTTCATAAGTAAGGAATACTGATAAGCTATAAAAAAATACTAAAAGCAAGGTCCATAGTGTCAAGTAAGTCATGGAGTTAACCAGAAATGTGGAACTAAACAGTGGAGTAACTATTAGCATGGGAAACATGGAAACCACCTTTTTGTCCAACAGCATAGGGTTAGATACTAAAAACATAGGATCAATCCCAAGATTAACCATTGACATGAAGTCTATGGATTTTATAACAGAGATCAAAGTGGATAGGGATGACGTGAGGAGTGCAAGACCATCCTATACATTGTCAAGTTGACGCTCTGCTTGTTGGCTGTAACAACCCACCTGGATCTGCCTTCTAATTTTTTTGTGTTTTTGCAATATATGATTTTTTATATAATTTTTTTTTTTGAAACTAATTAGGAAGAAACTGAAACTCTTAATCAGCTTACTCAAACTCACAAATACTTCAAATTTATACAGCAAACACACCAGAAATTCGGACAAGGAAGGATACTAACATAAATACTCAAAACCCATCAAGGAATATAATTTGAAGTTAAACATATCACACTTATAACTGTCTGAAATTTACATCAGATATTTACCAGACGATCTGAAAGGACTGAAAAGGATTAAAATTGCAGGATACGTACTGCCGAGTCCTCCTTACTAGCCACCGCTCCTTCTTGACACAGTTATCATTCCCAAACCCAAGTGATTCAGTCCAGGACTGTCATGCCTAGCTCCTGTCAGGTACAGTGCGGCTGTCAAGGGCTGTGTGTTAAACGTTCTGCAGAATCTCCACTCAGAATGCCACGTTTTCTGATCCTTATGCCTGCTATAAAGATGTCAAGGCTTTGCAACACAAACCCTGATGTATGCAATCTGAATCGCACCAGTATGTTGGCCCTGCATGGTACGGCCAGAGAGGGAATGGCTGCTGCTAATAACAATGAAGAATGGAGCCACAAACCCTTCCAATATTCTCTGTAATTTTTCTGTCAAACTCCACAATAACGCCCTAGTGTGATTTCTGGATGAAACCACCACAATAAATCCGCAAGGGGTAATCTTTCATACCCGAAGTGAATGCCCTTACTGGAGGTTGCCGTCCCTAATAAGCTCGACTCTTGCAAATTCCTCTGCAAGTGGTCTCCCAAAATGCCAAAGCTTGTTCTCAAATCTGGATGCTCAAAAATAAATGCCCAAACCCCAATCTATAGAGTCTTCCAAAGAGGTCGATGGCTTTGGAGGGAAAAAAATTCAATTTCAAATTTACTTCTAGAATATTCTTTATTTTCCATCATTAAGACATCCCCCTTATTGCACAACTAAAGTCACTTTATGAAATAATATTTATTTAAGTGAATTCTAAATAACTTTTTCATAAAACATAATGACTTATATAAAATTAAATATTTAATTTTATTTTATAAAGATAAATCTTCGGGCATTAAAATTTCTAGGCTCTGCCACACCAAACCTCCAACTAAACATAGATTTGGATACCCATTTCGCCGAACAATCCAGTCGTACCCTCCGCTCTGGCTGAAACCCTAGCAAAATGACTTACTATAAATAGTAAGTTTCTGCCCAATTACCAAATAAGCCACCGAAACCGGCAACTAAAGACTGAAAGTGGCCTCAATATGATCACCATGGGTTCCCATCCACCCAATTTAGCCTATGGGAACCCGTGAGTAGGCTAATCTCATCTGTCGGACTAATAAGTCAGGAAGGGGACATTACATTGGCCAAAAAGTGTCTGGCTTTGGACAATCTAGAAGAGGAGAATATAACAATTTATGCATGTATGAAAGCCTTCTACTGATGGGTACGTGAACATATATACATTTCTGATTTCTTGTTGTCTTTCTCCTATATTATTCAAAGATAATTTCTAACTTATTACTTGCTGATTTTCTGCTAATCTACTAAATTTAATGCTATTTCATAGTTATTTTATGCAACAAGTGCATGTATGGCCCTTAGAATGGATGGCCATAGGATGATTAATGGACTATTTCTGGTATTGTCCTCTTTTACTAATTGATCAAGGAGAACCTTTGTTGCTCTTTGACTGTTGTGAGCTCTACTATTGGTGATTCTTGGTAGGAAATGTTGGTTCCTCCTACTTGCTACTGAGACAAGATAGGATGTATGGTGGAGTTGGGTGTGTTGGAGAATAATGACCATTTATAATTTTAGATATATGGATCTAAATATAGCTCTGTTAGTACAAAAAAGTACATGTCAAAACATCATACAGCCTTTCATGTGGTTGTAGATTGTCTATCTCGAAAATAGGAAGTGAAAAAAAATCTGAATTGCATATGAACTTTAGAAAAATGTGTCAATGTCTAATATTGCTATGCTTAAGCCTGGTTTTATAAAGAATAGTAGCACTACTGAAAATCAACATTTAAAGTTACAAACAACAAATTACAATAAAATAACTAATGTAAATGAACCATGGTACTAACTTCTTATGTGTTATAATAGCATAAACATTAAAAAAAAAAATCACAAACTAAATTGAGGAGTAATAAGGCAATCTGATTCCTAGAATAATATTCAAGTCACTTGACACTCAAATCTGTGATTTCATATAAACGTTAATGACCTCTTAATAGATAATCATGTATAGATCAGTTTAAGTAAACAATGAATTTGTACCTGTCCAATAGACTTCTTTTGATATGGGAGACAATTTTGAACACTTTCCACAAGCCAGCAATAAATGAAATCTGGATGGTCTCCATAAGCAGAAGAATTTGCTTGCAGTAAATAAACAAAGGGGTATTACATAGTTTTGGTCTGTGGACACAAGGCAGAAAGTCATTCACACTATTCTGCTGCACAAATGATGTGAATATTCTCGTGTTGATGTGAATATTACAGGGCAATATCAGCATTGAGGGAAATTGCTGATGTGAAACAGGTAATAACATAATAATTACTGTATGCCCAATTTTTATTCATAACAGCAACTGTGTGGTGAACATTTTGTGTAAAAATGTCTCAACTATGTTAGCAGACAAGAAAATGACATAAGATGCATGGAAAATGAACATGTGTCCATTATTTAACCTGAATGAAATGAAATATTATTAAATATCTGCGGTGGGCCAAAATAAGACCCAAGGGACTATAAGAAGGACAATAATGACTGCCAGCTAGCAGGCTAAAAAGCCTAACAAAGAAAAGAACTAAGATAAATACAAGATGAAACCCGACAACCGGGCCAAAGAGAAAGGGAAAAGAAAAGAGAGAGCCGAGGGGGGAGGGCTGCAGTTCAAAAGAGAGGAGTGCATGCCAGGAGCAGCCCAGGAGGGGCAAGCTCCAAGAACCCCCCAGAAACTAATCTCTCCTAACAGTCGAGGCCTAAGTACCGAAGCTGAAGAAGTCCATGATGTCTCTGCCCATTGCTAGTTCGGAACCCTGACAAACTGTGGGTGGGCTGTCTAGTGGCCATGGTTCTGTCCGAATTGGATGATGTGGGGCGTTTTCGACCGGAGTCACCTGGTCTGTCGGAGCTAGTGATGTATGTTGTGAAGAGCTGATGTTGAGGAGGGTGAGATCCATTTGGAGAAATTTTATGTCGTCGAAGCTGAGTTATCTCCCTAAGAAAGAGTGCGAGACACCGTTGGTTCGGGTATTTAAATAAGGTACAAGAAAATTGAGAGTTGTCCCTAAAAAGGCAATATAATCTACCCCGGATCTCATAATAAATGGGACAACAAAAAATAAAGTGATGAAGGGTTTCAACTTCACCCAAGGAGCAAAACAAGAAAATCCACACCTCCGTCGGAAGATGGTGATCTAACTCATTCCGGAGTTGGTGAGAACACATCTTGAGTTGCCCAATAGTGATCTGCAGACTATGCATTGTGTGCTATTGAAGGCGTTGTGGAGGAGCTATTCTGCCCTCTTGTATCTGTAAGAAGTGCTCATGGTAGAAAGACAACTTGGGGGAAAGAGGGGCAACAAGAGAGATCCATGTGCATTTGGTGTACTGGAGACTAACATCCTTCCGGATCTCGTGGAGCATCTTCTCCTTACTAAGTTGAGAGGGGGGGAGAACCCCCAAAGAATAAGGGGGGAGCCTGTCTATCCGTATCTAAATGCTGGCCAGGAGGGCAAAAACCTGAAAATACTAGCTCCTCCGGCCTCCCCGAGAACTTGGAGAGAGTTCCATTGAGGAGCAAAGGGCGAGGTAAGGGTACCGCCTGCAACCCGCAAGGGTATCTCCTAAAGTACGGATCCTATGAAGATAACCGATAATCAAGAAGATAATCTCAAGTTGGAGAGGAGAAGCCCCAAACTCTGCTAGAATAATAGAGCGGGGGATTGTGCCCTTGCAACGAATGAATCGTCGAAGAAAGAGTGTCTGGACTCGTTCAACCCGTGACCACTCAGTTGGGCCAAGATTAGGACCCCAAACCACTGACCCATAAGTAATAGTTGGCTTGACCAAGGCATCAAAGATCCTCATCTTCACAGGTACATCTTGAAAATGTGCTTTGAAAATGTAATCTTTTGAGAGCAAGCCACAAAGCTTACAAATATTTGCCAAATTCGAATTGCTCATATATGTAGGCAAATTCTTGTAGATAAATTAAGATTATGCCAAGATAATTCTCTATCATATTAACCGGATATATTGGAGGATTTGAGCCGTGTAACAGTAGGAATTGCGAGTATGATGTTTGTGCTTTAAATTTTTTATTTTTCACTTTAGGTATTGTGCTGATGGAGCTGAGGGTAGAACTTTACCAGTGTCTTTACAAGGGCAATCATTAACTCCTGTTGCAAGCAGAAAAGTATAATCTGAAACAATCTGATACAATTTAATAAACGTGATAGCTTTTAAAATATTTTTTCAACATTGATGTGGGGTATATGGTAATATTTTTGTCTTATTCTGGCAGCAGTGAAAAAAAAAAAACAAAATAGAACTTTGTTGAACTTTGCATTGATAAAAATATAAAGGACTCTCATTCATGAAAAATGCAAATAATAAGGAAAAGCTCAAGTTGACTGGATGCTATGATACCTGCCCACGGCAGGTACTAATGAGGCAATGGATAATGCATGAGGCCTGGGTGTCCCAGTGATGTGTGGGAGTAATCCATTAGGAGCAACCAAGGTTGGCACACCCATATAAGATATCATGAAGAATGTCATCAGGGTTATATACCTAATAAATAAAAAATTATTCAGTGGTTATGTACCTATCTTCCATGATGTATAAATATGATATTCACACAAAATAAAGACAGCTCATTCTCTCACCTTCTTTTAATGTAGTCTCTTCTTCCTTGAATGCATCATTCCAATATGGTATTGAAGCCCAAGGCAGTGGGTATCTAGGGATGAGTTGTGTGGTCAAAGATGCAGTCCAAAGTATCAGTGCAGTTGAATGTGTGTGAGTTCAAGTCACAGATAAGAAAATACTGACAAGTTATCAAGTGATCAAGTATGGTATTAAGTAGTGTGTCTATTTGAAGGTCACGTTGTTCTATTGGAAATATGGAATGAAGCAATGTTCATGTTTTATAATAAAAGGAAGTTATTGATTGTTGAAGATATCATGGATGGAATGTTTTAAGAGCAAATTAGAAATTAGAGAAATAAAGGATATCCAAAGCATATATAGACATGCAGGAAAAAGTATACCAGGTTCTTCTTAGAAAACAAATCAAACATTGTAGATCAATGTCTCTCAAATTGGAACAAACAATAAATATAAGTCAGAAATTCAATTTCTGTGCTCTGGTTTCTCTTTTCCTCATAATGAAGATGAGTGCAGGGTGACTGTCAAAATGGAAGAAAATATTTCTTTGAGGGGTCCTGAAGTGATTGGCAGAGCCAGACAATATTGTCCAGACTGTGTTCTCTCTCACAACGCATATGCAGATATGGATCTACTATTTAACTTGAACAGTCTTTAGTTTAGGATGGAAGATGTCTGTGACAGAAGTCTAGTCAGCTCGTTTAGACATAATATTCTCTGCATTCTGTAGAAATACTGGTTAATTCAAAATGGAAAGTGGATTATCTCACTGGAGCAAATTGTGTTGAGGAGTGGAACATGAATATTTTATTATTTGGACATAACCATTTTGGTTCAGAGTTGAATATGGTCCAGATGGAATTTGAAATTTATTTGATTTGAATTGTCATGAATATTTTCACAGGCCTGGACAAAAATTCAGTACAAATTCTGGGCAGCAACTTGTTCTCATAATTGAAATAGTGTGAAAGCATAACACATCTGAACAGGAGCATGAATGATGACACAATATCCTTTCAATCTTTAACAACGACAAATTTATTCCTATGGATTTTACAGGAGTTATCATGTCGAAATAGGCCTGCACAAGGTTTTGCTGTGGGCAGATATGAATAATCATCAGGGGTTCGCTGATTTTCATGATTTCATTTTTAAGCATATATATGAGAAAAATACGTGTATGAACTTGTGTCTTGATTGGTGTCAAAAATTTCAATAATTTTGTCAGTCTGTTTAGAGGGAAACATATGAACTGTGGCTATTTTCTCCAAATAGCATTGTGAAGAAAAAACAGGGACTAATCTATATCGGAACTGAATTTCTATGCCCTTGGGAAGAAGTTTGGTGAAGAGGTTAATGTAAAGTTTGGTGAATAGTTTTGATCTTAGTTATGAAACTTGGTGAGCTTTTGAGAAACTTGCCGAGTCCCAAGCCAAATCAGCCTGAACAAGTCGCTTGGGCTACTTGTGATTTTTCAAAAAATTGTCAAATTTTTGGAAAGACTTGCTTGACTAGTCGAGTTTTTGCTGATTCAAAGAAATTTTGCATCTTTTATGTGTTCTTTTGTAGAGTCTTTGCCGATTCCCAAGTCAGAGTCAAAATTGGCATTGTTATGTCCAAGATTCTGAACTACAATTTTGATCATTTCTGATGAAGAATTTGGAGTGTTTTGGTAATTTTTAGTGAAGATATAAAGCATTTTGATGGTATCTTAAGAAGAAATGTAGTAATGATCCCTTTTCAGTTGATGGTTTTGGTGAACTCTGTTGGATTTCTTAATTGCATTAGATTTTCAATTATATGGGATTGAAAGGGGCCCACCCGTATTACCTCATGACCATGTTACGAAGATATTTGAACAAACCACATAGTGGTGTTATAATAACATTTTGACAATTATGCAGTATCGCCTGGCAATATTCAAACTTGGGTCTCCTCCTTGAAAGTCGAGGTATTTAACCAGTTGAGTTCATGCCTTTTGGTCGTTTTCTTTTTTTTTGTTTGAGTTGGATTGAAACAGGCCCCGTCCATATTATATCATGATTCATGATCATGTTTCCATGGTATTACAACATCTTGGCAAGTACGCATATATTGCTTGGTGAGATTTAAACCTTGGTCTCCACCTTGAAAATTAATGTATTTAACCTGTTGAGCTTCTGCCATTTGATACTTCTTAATTGCATTTTTTATTTTGGTAAATGACCGCCTAGGTGAGTTCAACTTCATGGTTTGATAACAAACCAGAAACTTTCTTGAAAACCACAAATATGTATGAGTTAATTCATTCAACCTGAATCTCAGTGATTTTGTTTGGTGAAACCCTCAAATATATACGAGTTAATTCATTCAATTTGGTACAAGAAGTACTTAGTGTTTGTATACCTAATAACTATCTGGTGGTTTTACACCTAACTTCAATTATTTATAATTATGGCACTCAAACTCCATAAAGACACCTCATTCTCTTGCTTCCTTTTAATGCAGACTCATTCTTCTTTTAATGAATGCATGATTCGAAAAGGTAATGCTTATGATTTAATGTGGCTAATTCTTAAATGGATGCCAGTGATGAATGCTAAATGATACCTTTTGATGGTTTCCACAAGAGGTCTGGTTATTACTGTGCTTCAGTCATCACCCTGAGGGATTTGCATGTTAATGATGTTGCATCTTCAATCATTGTTTTTTGGGCTTCAGATTACAGTGGCAGGAGATTGGTCTATAACAAAGATTATGTTAACAGCCTCAAGTTGATGCAAAATACCTAATGTTGAAGTTGTGTGTTGAATATTATTAAATTGCACTCTCTTTATTTGCTATTTAATTGTTCTTATTTTATTAAAGTTTATTGATTTTGAATGCACATGAATCTGTATGGTCCTCAAGGTTGAAGTAGGAATGCTTTCAATTTTTGATCTTTGTTTCAATGCCTTGCTTGTGTGTTGCCTATACACATTCCTGATGGCAAAGTTAGATGTTCTTGATTAACAGGAAACCTTGTCACATTCAAGTAATTATTTAGCTGCCAGAACCTCAAAAATGGCAAATGAATCTCATCAAAGGCATGTCACTGATTTTGTAAAAGCTTGCGTTTCCTTCAATGAAGTGACTATACCTTCCATCAGAAGCATTCCAAAACGCCTAAATCTTCTCCTTGAAACTGCCGAGGTGAGCATAAGAATAATTGATCTTCCAATTAAGATTAGGCTATGTTTTTTAATTCTCAAATTAGTTTTGTATGCAGAAAATTAGACATTATTATGAATGGCTTTAAATTTAGATGCTGTGTTCAACCTTTCTTCTTATGTATTGCAGATAGCCTTACAGAATGCACTTCTTTCACACACAGAAAGCTTACTGAAGACAGCAATAAGCTGCTTGCAGGAGATTGAAAGTATAGACGGTTAGTGGTATTTTTTATGTTCCATTATTGTTTGGAATTGGCCCAACTTCTATATGTGAAGGACTAACAACAACATTAGCAATAGTAATAACTGGGCATAACCCTTAAACAGTTTAAGGATAATATATATTTCTTATCATACCATTGTAACAATAATCCTTGTTCTTTTCTTGAACTGAATAATTTACTTCATCCTTGGGAGTAGTTTTCTTCTCCATCTCCAATAGGCAACCACTTAGGTTCATTAAAAGTGGTGTTGCAACAACATAAGCAATGGTAATAACTGGACATAACCCTTAAACAATTTAAGGATAATATATCATTTTTATCATACAATTGTAACAATAATCCTAGGATTTTTTCTTTTGAAGTGTCA